>VMOF01000320.1:25669962-26269962 GCA_011764245.1 Trialeurodes vaporariorum
TCCGCTTCAACCTAGAGGTTTAAGTTCGACCTATTTCGAAACATAAGATTGGCTGAGGGTAGAGTATAAGAAATTGGACGCTATCTTCGAACGGAGGGTCCATAAAACATCCGGTGTGCTGTTTCTTAGAGATCAGCATCGCGATCGAGTCAAGATATCCTCTAAAGAGCGCGCCGGATGTTTGACGACCTTCTTCGATTGGAGTCGAAGCGAAGCCACGTATCCGTACATATATAAAAGTGGGGAAAACACTTGA
Organism: Trialeurodes vaporariorum; assembly: GCA_011764245.1. NCBI lineage: Eukaryota > Metazoa > Arthropoda > Insecta > Hemiptera > Aleyrodidae > Trialeurodes > Trialeurodes vaporariorum. Next base: position 25,670,219 of record VMOF01000320.1, read on the forward strand.
AATAAAGCGTGCCTGCTGGTATCCGAATACCATCACATCCCACAAGCTTCTCCGTCGTGAAATTTAATTCCATTTCGCGCTAACCGAAATAAATATCACACAGAGCAGGAGTTTGTTTGTTTTTACTTTTTTATACTTGTATACATCATGTTTTTCCCTATCACCTCACGTGGGAGGGGAGGGCGCTGAAGGGATCTGCTCGAATCCAGATTGGGATGAAGCGCGGTTATGATACGAGACGATGTGGGTGCGGGTACGGGTACCAACAGGGATTATCAGTTTAGATGCTAACCAGTAACCGGGGTATAGAAGGCAGAGATCAAGGAAGGGATTGTCACACGAGGGGGTGTAAGGTGGGAGGGGGTGGGGGTAATAAGACGGGTGAGAGGAGTGAAAAAAAGGAGGGACGAAAAAATGAAGTGTTAAGATGTGGAATACCGATCGCTAGCGAAGCGCGCGGTTGTGATCACTGAGTGGCGTTGCCAAATTGTATTAAAAATCCCGACACTTTCAAGATAAGTTAAATAGGGGCAATGAGTCTGTTGCAAACGTATTCGAATTTTAATTTTGATATTCTAAATTTGCCGATTTAAATGGTAAATAAGATAAGTACGGTCGAATAGTAATGAAACTGTAAAATAAAATTGTAAATAAGAAATGGTAGAAATAAAATATAGTACTGAAATATAGTGACAGAATTGTAAAAATTGTAAAAAATCAAATCTTGAGTGGCGGTAGCCACACAGGTCCAGTCAGAAAACACCCCTGGGAGGGTACACCTACTGCTCATCATATCATACTTAGCTTTAAAATAGTAAAATAAGACAGTTAATTGTAAACATTAAATATATTACAGTAATGAAACCAAAGTTAGGATTTAAATAGGTAGTTATTATAAATAGAATCGCATATATTTTAGTATAAAATAGTAGTTGTTTAAAAATTAATGAGAAAATAATAACGAAACAATTACATGAAATAATAATTGAATCACAATAAAATTGTAATAATAAGCAGTCACAAAAATATAGTAAAATAGTAATACAATAGAAATTGAATAGTTATAGTATTTCAAACCAAGCAAATAGTTAGAATAGTATAAATAGTATTATACATTTAAGTATATGCTAGGAAAACGATAACAGATTGACAAATTTCGGGATTACCCCTAAATTTGGGGAAAGCATTTGATGATCCAAGGGGGAAGCACCATTGTAGCGCTCATTTCTATTTGATCAGATTCCAGCGGCGGCTCATGCAATGGGGCAACGGTGGATTCTCTCAATTTAAAACTATGTAAAACTATCGCTCATCAGGAGGTGCAGTTGTACCCCCAAGACATCGATATTTTTGCATAGTTTTAAATGGAAAATAAGCATGGTTGCCAAAGTGCACGAGCCGCCACTGTCAGATTCTAACAGAAAAGGCGTTTATAAACTGATGTTCTTGAAACCCTTCTAACCGGACCTTTACTTTGAGTTATTAAGGATCTTAAAGGGAAAGGCGTAGTAAACATTAGAGGTGCAGGGTTTAACCCTGTCACGCGAAGTGGTACACGTTTGTAAGTACCATTTTATGTAACACAGGATCCAATGGAATTTAAATGAACATTTTACAAACAGTTGTGTGACCCATCAAAGTTCTTAGAAAATTGTCCTTTTTAAAATGGTCTAAAAAAAATCAAATCCCAAAATGCGAGCATGAAAGGGTTAAAGCGGCCCGGTTTCCATATCCCGGAAGAAGAGCAAAGGGTCTCTGAGAATGTGACTCAATTAAAGTGGCCCCGACGCGACGCGACGCTTACATCGAAAGAGTAGGTAATCCTTTTGCACCTTCAATTCACGGGGTATGCAAAAACAGAGCCATCGTGCACGAATAGTTATCTAACAAGCCATTCATTCCGTTCTCGACGCATTAGCAATCAACGAGCAGGAGCTAATTTAGTCCGTGGCACGCTATACGCTTGACCCCATGATTGAGGCGAAAGCAGAATAGTCATTGACTCTTTTCCAAAATGTGGAAATTCAAACAGCGCTCTCGCAGTTTGTGTGAGATGAAACAAGCAACTGCTTGTTAACAAGTTCAGTCACTGGATGCGGTACATAGCGAAACGCAACTTTTCAAGTCAAGACCAACTAAACACATCATGGCCGTAGATCCTTCTCCACCCCAGTAATAGTTATAATAGGTTTGGTTGCTCCGTTTAATGACTACGGGCATGATGACTTTAAGCAGTTGCCTTGTCTGGTAGAGTTCGTTTCAGAAATGTTGGCGCAGCTCACCGATAATATTTAATCTTTAGTGAATTTTCAATTTTCATTCCTTCAAATCAAAAGAAAACTTGCCCGCAAGTTTGGATGTTTGATTTTAAATCGTTCTTCTAGGAGAAGTCAGTACTCTATCTCATTTTCATTGTGTATTATGAGAAATAATATTGAGAAATTCCAAAGATTATTAGTCTAGATGCATCTACACTTCTAAAACGACATTTAATACAAGGATTGCGAGCGTGATGTTCGAATTTACAGATTTAAATGGGCAACTATCACTCTATGAGTTAAAATATGTAGGACATTTAGAAAAACTTTACTAAAGACCTTTTCTTCACCAACAGCTTTCATAAGACAATCTTAACAATAACTTTAACAAAATTGTCAAGTATTCGTCAAATTATCACGAAATTGTAAGTAAATTGTCGACTTGCCGGAAGTAAGAGTAAAATTTAGGCCGTCCCGGCGCGGCGGCGGTTCCTTCGTTTTACTAGCGATTAACCCTTTAAGGACCAGGTTAGTTCAATAGAACACCGCACTCTTTTGTGTATAAAGGGAAGGTAGTTAACTACTCGTATTCAGAGGAGTTGTAATTGCCTATACGAAGAATTGAAGGCGCCTGGCGACATCTTGTTTATTGTAGTGTTTTAATCTATAATTGCGTTGCTCCGAAATGAAGACTGAATCAATGTGAAATAGACTAGAGGAGAAAAACGAGTGAACTCGGGCTTGGCCCATAAGGGGTTAATGAATGAGCCACTATTTCAAATTATTGTAACCAAATTTTGAAAATAAACCTTCCAACCCTACCCTGGCAACCTGACAACCTTGTCACGAAGGTGAGATAAAACGTGTGAAACAGGAGAGGGAAGTTTCGTAGGAGTAGAGGAGAGGGGTGAGATGAGGGTTGATAACTGTAGCAATTTGCGAAGAGCAGATTTTTTTTCTTCTTTTTTCTTTCCTTCCTCCTCCCTCCATTTTTCTCTCGCTCTCTTTCTCTTCCATTCCTTTCTCCCTCGTCCAAACGATGCCTTACTGCTATGATTTGTCTTATCCAATTTTTCAACCTCCTTCACATTCCGCATTTGCAGCCCCACTTCGTCCAACAGGGAGACAAACTATCGGTTTTTTCTGGACAGTTTCGAACACTTTCATTTGAAATTATTTTTAGTTGATTCCATCACAGATTAAAGTTTTACATTAGGGTCAAGCAAACCGGAGTAAAATGACTCAATGGTGGAGACAGATGAACAGGCAAAGATTCCTATTTTTTTTTACTATTCGTTGCTTAGTCAGTTTTGATTGGTAGAAATGTTGATTTTGATGCGCAAACACTTCGTTAACTGTGCTTAAACGCTGCCAACAGTCATCGGCTAACTTATCTGAAAGAAATTACTTCCGGTAAAAACTCTTAACAGCCTTGATCCAATTATTGGCGGATCTTCCCCCTCGCAGATACAGACTCTTTAAAAAAAAGACAATTCATTTAACCGATGCCTCCGAGATTCTAAAGGCCAAAACATTCAAATCGAAATGACCCCATTAATGTGAGGCAACGTTGCCATCACAGGGTACAGATAAAATGAAGATAAACACTTTTATTGTGATTTGAAGTGAAATTTGTGAAAACGATGTTACCTAATTGCATTAATAATTTTATAAAAAACCTCAAGTTCCTTCATAATGGGGCAATTGCAAGGGTCTGAAATGTTGTGTTCTTTATGAAGAAAATGTAAGTACTTGATAAGCTGAGAACAATGATGTCCTTGGTTTCTATTTAAGTCTCATTGTTCCGGAGATGAGATTTTAACCTAAAATACATGTTTGTAATTGGAAATCCACGTAGTGACATCACTGCGCGCACGATTCTTTACAATTTGACACATGTGTACAGGGGCGTCATTTCGGGTTCGGCTGGGGGGGGGGGGGGCAAAAATGTGATGTGACCTTTTTTTTTTTTTTTGCTCATCAATATCATTTTGGATACTCTACAGCCCTGCATATTTACGGCCCTAAATTCCAACAATACTCGTTAATGACCACCAAATTTTAGTTCAAAACTTTTTTCTTCTCCAAAAAAAAAAAAAAAAGGTCATCACTTTTTCACTTTTGGCCGACCCTTGGGGGGGGGGATGTTTCCCCCCTGCCCTCCGCAAATGACGCTATTGCATGTGTATTTCCAAAACTGGGACACTTAAGAAAAAACTAAAGGCACCATTGTTCTCAGCACATCAAGTACTATCATTTTCTTTATAAAAAACATAATGTTTTTGACCCTTGCAACTGCCCCATTTATTGTTTATTGACAAAAATTAAGCTCTTGAAAGAAGTATACAAACCTGATCCGGCAATATGGATGCACTTTGTTACTGGTACTAGCCACTTTTCTGGGTAATTATTAAGTTCGGAAACACGACATAAATTTTAGAACACGGTAAAGCTATTTGGGCAACCCAAACAAATTAATTCAGTCCATGTTCAATACGCATACCTTTTTCCCAGAAATTTTATTAAACTGACCGAACATGATAGGAGCACACGTAAAGAAGCTCTTAACTCTCGGTAAAATATTATTTAAATTATTACAATCACGGTAGAAAGTGATTGATAAAATTACTGTGCTTGTGCGGTTTATTTTGGCTTCAACCAAACAGTACAATTAACTCCACGAGAAACAAACGGTTCAGAAATCTCCACTGGAACCAAACGGTACAATAAACTCCACTAGAGCCAATACATTTAACTCCGCGAGATTTTAATTAACAATCGAGTAGATTCGACGAAACTTTGCGAAGTAGAGCCAGATGTCCAGTAGAACGTAGAAGTTACTATAACTTTTGGTGCGGGCCAAAATCAATCACAAACATGATTAATTAATGTCATCAATTATTATTTTTTTCCGTGATTGAACCATTGGACGCACTGTGGATGAAATAATTCATATACACAGAAAAAATACTGAGATAAATTGACCTTTTAAAACCAAAAACCACAAAAAAAAACTAAATCCCGGACAATTGGCGTTTTTTAGGCTTCCGAATGAAAAAACCGATGATCATTGGGCTTTTAGATACCGGAGGCATCGATTTTACTCATTCTTTGTTCCATGTTCCAAATCCTCTCAGCCGTTTTGCGTATAAATTAATGGCATTTTGCAATTCATTGATGATTCCACCGGTTGATAAAAGATTACACAGTTCATTCCAGTGTTTGACTATACGGCACGAAAATAATCTGATATTTTCTCAACCGTTGGAGTCGTCGATGACTTTCAAAACTTGCGGATATTTTAATAATCTAAGGGCGATTGCACTGCGCACCGATTGAGAAAAGATTACATATCATAGTATTTCCGTGCAGTACAGTCACACACTGAACTGAACTGTGTAATCTTTGCTCAACCGGTGGAATCATCGGTAAATTGAAACATGCCATTAATTTTACGCAAAAAGGCAGCACTGGCTCCATGTTCCAAATCTTACCTGGATTTGTTCCACTGTGCGATCTCTCCTCCCCTTTTCTCTCCCTCCTCCTCACCCCCCCACCTCCTTCCACTATCGGAAAGTCCCTCTTTTTATTCATGTCATTATCCTCGCAACTCATTCCTGTCTACCAAATGCGAATGAATCTGATTTCTCTCTCCTCCTCCTCCCCCTCCCCCTCAACGCTACCCCCTCCCCCTCACATTCATTTGATTCCTTTTTTTCGCTTTCTTTTTGTGTCTGGCTCAGTTTCCTTTAAATCGAACCAATTCACTGAGACGGAGACCTTTCGTTATCATTGACTCTTTTCCGTTCTATTCCCGTTCTTTGTCCCGCGTTCCGTCATATATCAACTGATAAACCTTCGCGCGGAATTATTCGATCTACGTGTTTCCACGAGTTTTCACTGCGACAAGTCCCTCCGCTTTCCGGTGCTGTGGTCGATAGACACCCGCTGCGGCAATGGCGTGGCGTGGCGTTTGGTCTGGCAACAATGTTTTTTCCTCCATTTGAACTCATGAAAAATATCGAATTGATGTTCAGTAAAAATACACTCACTTTCACTTCGCCTTTTTTTCATAAATTATTACTTGTTATAAATTGACGATCGAAATGGAAGCAGAGGTAGTCTCACAGAAGTGTAGGCGCACCTAAACAGATAATCTTTGGAATTTTTTAACATTATTATTATTTTTGATATTACTCGAAAGAAAATTAATGAAAATGAAATTGAGCTTTCACTTTTCAGTGAGGAACAATTTAAACCCAAAGAATAAAGTCAGAGGCAAGTTCGGTTTGAATTTGAAGGAATTAAAGTTAAAAATGGGGGCCCCATTATGGGGCTCTTGCAAACTTTCGCTGTGAGCAAATGAATAGTACATTCTGATGTAAGAACCAGCGAAAATCACGGAAATAACACTGAGAAAGTCTAAAATTCAGTAATAAACCAACATAACTACTTCAAAGGCAAGATCGTAATGGCACTTCAACGCAGGTATCATGGGAGATTCCTATCTAATATGTCACTTTCTCTTTGGAAACACAAAGGTATGTCTCAATTTAGATATGAATCTCCCATGATACCTGCGTCTCAAGGTAGATTAAAGAAGGTATGTGCAACACTCGCTCTTGCCGCCCGCAGCCGCTCCAAGCGCTAGCACTTTTGCAAAAAAATGACGTCATGCGGGTGAAATCTATTGGCGCGCTGTTCAAATGTGCGTTGGACAGAAGAATCATTCCTAACTGTGAAGGAACATTGTTGAACTTTTAACTCTTAGTTTATTAACTCTGAAAACAGAAATCTGAAAATTGACAACTTCGATCATCTTTTGCTTGACACATCCCTAACTAATAAAATAAACACATACATTTCAAACCTCCCGCTCATGAAAATGTGACGTAGTGCGGGTGAAATCGTTGTGATTGGCTAACATGTTTTGAAGCAGCTGCGGGCGGCGCGAGCGAGTGTTGCACATACCTTCTTTAATCTACCTTGCCTGCGTCTCACCACCATTAAGCTCGATTCTGAGAGTGGATTTCTTGATTTTTTTAGTGTACTTATCGTCATTTTTACAGGTTTTTATGCAAGAATCAACTCTTCAATCCCGTGTAGCAAAAGATCGCAAGAGCCCATTCGCCAAAGATTATGGTTTAGGTGCGCCTACACTTCTGAAACGAACTCTACACAGCAACAATTAAAAGTTCATATCAATAGGTCGCAGTGGCAGCTCGTGCAATGCGGCTTCAACAAATTATCTTCATTTAAACCTATGTAAAATAATCCTAAGAAATCGATACTTTTGCAAAGGTTTAAGGGGGGGGGGGGCATGGCTGGTTTGCAGATTTCACGAGCCACCGTTGAGAAGTCGTTCAAGACGAGCGGCAAGCTTTTTTTCCTGGCACGCAGCGACTAATCTCTCCAGTCTCCAAACCCGGTATCCAGTGATGACTCCTTTCATATGAAGCAGTGGAAAAATTATCAATTTCTTGGAAGAGTTGAATAAAACCCCCAAGGAATCGATACTTCTGCGTGGTTTCAAATCGGAGAAATCCATCCGCTGCCAATTTAATGGGTCTGTTGCAAACTTTTGCTGCAGCGATTAAGAGTGTTCAATCTTATGTAAGTAAAATCGCCTGAAAAGTCCATTGGTGGCATCAGAAAGTCATAAAATGCAATAATAAACTCACAAGACGCGCTTAATGAAATCCAAGATGGCGGAGAAATATCGAGCAATTTGTATGCATCATGCACCACGAACATCCAAGGATGGCCAACTTTGACAACCAACCTCACTGGAGGTAGAGGTTATGTGTTTGTTTACGTTGTGATTGGTTGTGATCGATAGTGTGAGGTTGGCTATTCTTAGATGTTCGTGGTGCATGAATACAAATTGCTCGATATTTCTCCGCCATCTTGGATTTCATTCAACGCCTATGCCACCAATGGACTTTTCGGGAAAATTTTACGTTAGACGAAACTCTCTTCATCGCTGTAGCAAAAGCTTGCAACAGACCCATTGGGGGGAGTGCGGCGCTACACTACTTAGACGTTTCTTGTGTAACACGATATAAAATGGGTCTTTTTTATTTATTTATTTATTTCATTTCCTTGAAGTATACTATAGAGTATATACATATGAAAGGAACTCAGTGTATTATTTCTGATCGCTGGATCGAGAACTAAAACGCTTTTAAAGTTGCTAAAATATCGAGCGATTTTAAAAGGTTTCTTTTCGACGCGAAACTCGATGAAGTCACAGTATAGGACATCTGGTGACCGAAAGTAGTCCTTTTGCGTGACAATGGGGCTCTTGCGAACTGTTGCTATACGAGATTGAAGAGTTGATTCTTGCATAAAAACCTGTAAAAAATGACGATGAGTACACTAAAAAATCACGAAACTCACTCTCAGAATCGAGCTTAGTGGCGGTTCGACGCAGGTATCATGGGAGATTCCTATCTAAATTGAGACAGACCTCTGTCTTTCCAAAGAGAAAGTGGCATATTAGATAGGAATCTCCCATGATACCTTGATACCTGCGACGAACCGCCATTGCGATCTTGCGATGTATGTAGTTATGTAGGTTTATTACTGAATTTTAAACTTACTCAGTGTGATTTTCGTGATTTTCGCTGGTTTTTACATCATAATGAACTATTCATTTGCTCACAGCAAAAGTTTGCAAGAGCCCCATTGCGATTTGCGAAGAGACGTCTCGGCACTTTCCTCTGAAATTATGACTGATGGAAAGAAAAGGAGGCCGTATTACTATTGTTTCACGTGCCACAATGCAAAAGCACTACCATCGCCAACACCGGCGCGGACCTATACTATGATGTCATCGCGTTCCACGCCATTACTGTTATTTTCAAATTCGTTTTGCAGCTTGTCTTAATTAATTGTCACTTTTTCTCCATTACAGAGAAAATTTTATGAGTTTTTGTTATTTCCGTCGGTTCTATAAAGCTATTTCCGTCAAGCTCTATAACTGCTTGCTTTGTTCTACTAAATATCTGGTACCATAAGCCATACTCTGGTGACCAATCATCGCAGTGTGTTAAATTGATTTGTTTAATGATGTGATTTCTTCAGCGTTTAGTGCCGATTTCTCCCACCAGAGCGCATCCGTTCGATTAAAGTCAAATTACCGGCCGAAAGTAATTGATTTTTAAGAAAACGGAGTGTCAGTTACTAGATAATCATCTGAAAAGTGCCTCCGCAAAAAACCTCGTCAATAACTTCAAAAATAAGGCTGAAAGTACCAAAAAATGAAATATTGCAAATCGATTCTTGTATCGAAATGCGATATTTCAGTTTTTGGTACTTCCAGCCTTATTTTTGAAGTTATTGACGAGATTTTTTGCAGAGACACTCTTCAGATGATTATCTAGTAACTGACACTCCGTTTTCTTAAAAATCAATTACTTTCGGCCGGTAATTTGACTTTAATCGAACGGTAGCGCTCTGGTGGCAGAAATCGGCACTGAGAGATTCGGCTAGGGATTCGCCTCAATGCATGGTGGTGGATAGTGCTATGACAAAGGTCAAATTGATTAATTGAGGGGTTATTTCTTTCTTCTTTCAGGCAATTATAATCGGTGTTAGAAAGTGCGGAACTCGGGCGCTTTTGGAGATGCTTTTTCTGCATCCTCGAATCCAGAAAGCGGCAGGAGAAGTCCACTTCTTCGATCGGGATGACAACTATAGTCGCGGTTTGGACTGGTACCGAAGAAGGATGCCGCAGTCCTTCTCCGGCCAGATCACTATCGAGAAGAGCCCAAGCTATTTCGTCACACCTGAGGTGAGTAATCTCTCTATTCGCTACAGATTCGTCAAGTACCAGTATGTGTCCCGAACAACGAGCTATAACTTTATAGTAGCAAATCAAGGAACGTTCCGATGGTTCACTGTTGTCACCCAGGGCGCCGCCATCTTGCCGTAAAAATCGATTTTGAGGTTAAATTTTGTAGGTCGTTTCCAGTCGTTTCATAAACAAACTCGGGCATCGCAAGAAACGACCTACAAAATTTAACCTCAAACCTAGGAATCTGCCGTCCAAATTCCGTTTTTTCCCGGGATTCCTACTACCGTGTGTGGCACGAGGCGGACTCATCCGCTGCTATTCTAAAGTTATAGCTCGTTGGCACCGAGCATGCAGGGGCGTCGCGTGCAATCTGGCAACGCTGTGATGTGTCCATTTAAACCAATGCGAAATATCGATTCAATGGAGTGCACTGTGCACCTCCAATATTTCGATCTTTTTACATGCATTTAAATGAACAAAATACAGTGTTGCCAGATTGCACTCGACGCCACAGCGAGCATGAGTGGCGCTTATAAATTCTGACTCTTTAAGTTATGCGAAGTTTTCTTCTGTCCTAAACTTTTCATTTTTGGCGACGGATTTCATTTTCAAGAGGACAGAAGTTTGTGCATCTATAATTTTGCATGATGCATATTTGGGTGGCTGATGTGACAGAAATCAAATTATAATATCCCATTATTCAGAAGAGGAACGTTACCAGATTATGCTGCGTCGATGTTCGTACAGAAAAGACAACCCAAAAATTCTGTGCGGAAATGATTTCCTGCAGAAAAGTCGTGCAACCATGCAAAACAGTTTGCATTTTCCTTAACTTCGGGTTCAACTTCAATCAGGTTCGAACTCATTTTTTTATTGAATGTTTATGAGTCAGTGAGTAAGAAGTTATGTGGTGGGGGGGCTCTTCACTTGAAAATTGTCTTCGGTTTCTTCTGCTATGAAAACAAACTCATTAGTGGCAATTAATAGGAGAAGGAGTGGCTCCCCACAATTCATTAAAATATATATAGATACAAAAAAAAATTATAAAAATAAAAATGCTGAATTAAATGAGCTGCTTCATTCAGATATGGGTCTGGTTGGAGAGGGGGGGGGGGGTTAAATTTGAGTTATACGCTTAACTCAAATGGTTTCAATCTTTACTTTATCTGGTTGAGAAATTGAAAAGTCGGCACCACTCACTCATTCCTCCCAAAAAAACGACTGCATTCAATGAAAATATTGCTCTAACGAAGCAAATTCAAATAAGATGTTTCCAAGAAATCATAATTTAGGACTTACAGATATCAATCTTACGCAGAGGCAACTCAAATCAAAGGGCCCCGGCTTCAAATTTGATCCAGTTCCGGTTCGCTGTCATCCGGATTCCCTCTTTCACTGGAGGCTTCTGAGAAAGAATACACTGAAATAGAAGAAGAGCGGAAAGATTCCGCTTCCATAGGAATAATTATTTTCACGGAAAACGTATATTGAAAATAACGTGAAATCCAATTTCAGTACAACGGCAACTACCTACAACCTACATCCGCCTTTCGGAGAATCCGCGTTGCATAAAAGCTGCACCTTTAGCTTAATTTCAGATGATACTTTTTAACGAACAGTCACTTTTACGAGGGAAGTACGTAACATTTATAAAATCAACATCAGCTCCAGTTTGACGACACACGGCAGCGAGAGTTGGGTGGAAGATGCATTTCCGATTCTAAGAAGTCATCCCGTACAAAATAGCCTTCAATTTCCGATGATACTTAACGAGCGCAGTCACGTATACGAATAGTTGCTTTTCGTGGAAACGCTTGGCTATCGCGTCTCAGCTCTGAAGGCGGATCCAAAAGTACGTCCTTTTCGCTCTTATCCTATTAAACGTGTGTATTAGAAAAGGACAGAGGTACTAACAAGCGAAAGTCACTTGATGGCCCTTCCCTCTGTCCTTTTCTAACGTTTTTGTTTGAATGACCCGAATGAGCGGGAGAGAGACAGAGAGAAGGGATGGAAGAGAGTGAGAGTGAGAGAAGCGAATAGAGAGAGGGGGAGGGGGAACATGAGTGTGGGGTGAGGGGGTGAGGTGGTGAGGGGGTGAGGGGGAGAGGGGGTGAGGGGGTGAGGGGAGAGAGGGGGAGAGGGAGGAGAGGGAGGAGGGAAGAGGGAGGAGGGAGGAGGGTGGAGGGAGGAGGGAGGAGGGAGGAGGGAGGAGGGAGGAGGGAGGAGGGAGGAGGAAGGAGGGAGGAGGAGAGGAGGGAGGAGGGAGGAGGGAGGAGGAAGGAGGGAGGAGGGAGGTATGAGGAGGGGGAGGGAGGGGGCGGGAGGGGGAGGTAGCGGGAGGGGGGTGGGGGAGGGGCAGAGGGGCAGAGGGGAAATATGTGCAAGAGAGGGGGGAAAGGGGGAGAGGGGGAGAGGGGGAGGGGGCGGAGGGGGGAGAGGGAGGGAGGGTGGGAGAAAAGGAGGGGGGAGAGAAATAGGGGAGAGACAGAGACAGAAAAAGAGAGAGAAAGAGAAAGAGAGATTGGGGAACAGAGAGAGAGGGGGAGAGAAAGAGAGAGTGTGAGAGAGAGAGAGGGGGGGGGAGAAAGACTTTCTGAGTTTGTGTGTGCTCTTTCATACAGCTTCCGTCAGTTGCTATTCGAACCGAAAGAAACCGCTCTTAAATAAAGTCATGTTTCTTTTGCAACGTTTTTTCTCTTATTTCATATAATTAATCCTCGGGTGGGTGAATCTCGTTACGCAACGAGAAAAGAGGGAATTAACACTTGAGAAATTTTATCAGAAAGTCCCCTCTTGAGTATAACTTGACATGATTAGACTGGAAGTGAACTCAAGGTCAAGACGGAGGCAGGTTATTGATGCAATTAATTGCATTTCAGAGACTATTTACCGTAAAATCATAAACTATCGGAAAATCCTGATGGAAGTTTCGTAGAAGCCTTCACTTTGGCCGAGTTACTTTGAAACGGGGCTGTTGCAAACCTTCGCAACTGATGAATGGAATTTCGTCTCCATTTACATAGAGGGTAATTTGGCAACGCTCTATTTTGTCCATTTGAACCCATGAAAAAGATCGAGCAATAAATATGTTCAATTATCTTTATTATTTCTTATTACATCAGTGCACCACGAGCACCAAAAGATGGCCGACAATGGCAATTTATACTGTCGGTTGAAATGTGAACATACGTCTTACTTCCTCAGAGAACCTACATTTTGTGTCATTCTGTGTTTGTTTTTCCGGTAAATTTTACTTCCTCGCTACTGCTTATAATAACTTTAGTGAATATGTTACGTTTTGTGTCGATTTGCCAGAATTTTGAAAAGGAAACACCGGGCAAGTACCTACTTTGCCGAATGCCGTCGTAGACCATCTTTGTTGCTCGTGGTGCATGCATGCAGGGTTAATGATTCACCTGTTCGACCACCATCTTAGGCTCTCCTTAGAACGCATATTATAAATTTACTAGTGAATTTTGAAACTTTACTGAGAAATTTACTGAGAAAACACAGGAAAAAAAGATTAGTGAAAATAACCATACGGATACCTGATTTTGGCACCTGCTAGATGTTATGGTAAACTTGACCAGAAGTATGGTACATTTACCGATACTTTGAGTAAATTCGACATGCAATCAAGTAACATCACCTAGTACCTAGTCAAAACATAGTATACTTCTGGTTAACATTACCATAACATCTAGCAGGTGCCAAAATCAGGTATCCCTATGGTTATTTTCACCGTAGTTTTTTTTTCCGTGAAACACACGCAGAATGACATAAAATGTAAGTACTATGAGAAAATGAGAAGTTTGCTTACATTCTAACCAACGATATACATATATTGCCGCTGTCGGTCATCTTTTGATGCTCGAGGTGCATGCATTGCATGCAGGGTTGATTCACCCGTTTGACCTCCATCTTAGGCTTTCCTAAAAACGCCAACCACTGTGGGTTGATTAGTGGATTTTGAGACTTTTTGATGCTCTCAATGTAATTTTTACGCAATTTTACACCATCATCAACCCCTCATAAAACTGTAGCAAAAGTATGCAACAGACCCATTAAACCTTTATAAAAAGGTTTAAATGGGAAGAATAAATTTTTGCCACATTGCTCGAGCCAATACTGCAATAGATTCTACTCAAGTCTAGCAATTTTTTTTTTTTTTTTTTTTTTTTTTTTTTTTTTTTTTTTTTTATCAATTACATTGCTGAACAGCACCCGAAGGGACGCAAAAGCTTTTAGATTGAGGACTATGAGCACAGTAAAGGAACAGAAGGAAAGAAGGAAAGGAGAGGAAAGGAAATGAAAGGAAAAGAAAGGAAATAAAATTGGTTGTAAGAAGGAGAGTCGAAGAAACAGAGGAGTCGCCTAAATCCAATTAGTCACCACAAGAGAAGTTCGAGGGGGAAAGAGTTTACATGCGAAACAAGCTCTCTCTCTCTCTCTCTCTCTCTCTCTCTCTCTCTCTCTCTCTCTCTCTCTCTCTCTATCTATCTATCTTCTCTCTCTCTCTCTCTCTCTCTCTCTCTCTCTCTCTCTCTCTCTCTCTCTCTCTCTCTCTTTCTCCCTCTCTCTGGATTCATCCTCTAAAGACGGAACTCATCATGTTATGCAAAATTTCACCGGCAAAATACACTTCATGTGCGTGCGTGCGCCGCGCCGTCTCATGCGCCATGCGCGGGCGCGTTCCGGTGGCAGAGACTCGAACGAACGAACGCGGGAAACGTAAAAATAATTAAAGGAATGGGTTTTTGATTACATTATACCTTTAGCGGAAGGTTCCTCTTGAATTTTTCATGATATTGAAGCCAAGGAGCTTGCGTTATCAAAACTCCTTCAATTCGTGGAAAACAATTTAATTTCGCTGTCAGCACAAGATCAATTTCGATAAATTAAACGAAATAAAGACGTGGATATTATGAGCGTAGGATACTTCCTATGTTTTCCATCTTGTTTTTTTTTTCTCTTTTTTTCTTCCCCTTCTTTTTTCATGGAGCTTTCTCGATTATCGTTCCTTCACCTTAATTTATTTTAAAACCATTTGTTTAAGTGGCTAACACCCACCAGAGAAAATGATGCATTAGCACAAGGAGAGATATTCTCTATCTCTCTATTTTCTCCATTGAGACACGTATGTTAGACAAGGACGGAGAAGTGGGTAAAACCCCCTCTTTCTATCTTTTCTCAACCTATACATTCACAGAGGAAATGAAAGAGATAGAAGAGATGGTTCCATCCTATGACATCATTTTGTAGTTACGATGCTGTTTACAAATACACGGTGGTTCCGTTTATGTGGTACTTATAGTATGCAGTGGCGTAGCGTGCAATTTGGCAACGTTGCAATGTGTCTATTTGAACCCATGGAAAGGATCGAACCAGTAGCGCACCGAGAGTTCCTTCATCTCTCTCTTTTCTCCATTAAGAAACGTATGTTAGACAAGGATGGACAAGGGGATAAAACCCCCTCCTTCTGTCCTTTTCCTACTCATACATTCAAATGGGAAATGAGAGAGATGGAAGATATCCTGGTTGCGCCAGTGGATCGAACTGTTGGGTGTTCGGTGAACACCTTCGTACTCGACCTTTTAAGAGGGTTCTAATGAACACAATACAACGTTGTCAAATTGAACGCTACGCCACTGTTAGTATGCCGGTGCAAATAAAGTGCCTATAGTGTAGGGCGAGCTGTTTGAAATGGAGCTCTTGCAAGGTTTTGCTGCAGGCAAATAGACAATCAATTCTAGTGTAAAATGCAGCGCAAATAACGACGAGACCACTAAAAACGTTTAAAACTCACTCCTCACAGAGAAAAATTAACTTAAAATTTCGGGTGACCGCCCTTATTGCATGTAGGTATGCACCAACCTCGGATTCGCACCCCCAAAACAAAAGAACATAACCTACGAATGCGAACCGCGGTGAGATTGGAGAATTTGCTTTCAAAAAGTAAACTTGAAGGTCCATTTATACATATTTTGTCGCAAACAGCACGGTGATAACGATATAGAAAAGTTCTACGTTGCGTAATAAACGAGGAAGACGGCACTTGATTTCATGTCCTGTTCTTTTTGGTGGTCCATCTGAACTCTGAGTTTAGCTTTCTCTGCGAAGAGAGAATTTAGGACTTTACAAATGGTCTCGTCGTTATTTTCGCAGCATTTTACATCAGAATTGATAGGCCAATTGTCTATAGTAAAGCCTTGCAAGAGCATCATTTCAGTGATTTTCTGATTTAATGAGTGGATTTTGAAAGTTTTATCGCATCGTTATTTTCACCAAATTTTACTTAAGAATCAAGCAGTAGCGTAGCGTGCAATTTGGTAACGTTGCAGTTCGTCCATTTAAACCCATGAAAAATATCGAAGTATTGGGTGTTCGATGAACACCCTCGCATTCGACCTTTTACGTGGTTTTAAATGGAAAAATACAACGCTGCCAAATTGCACGTTACGCCACTGGAATCAAGGTTCTGCATTTTTGTAGTAAAAGTGCGCAATAGACCCATTACAAAACCAATCAGTGCTGTAAATAGCTAAGCATAGCGGAGTAAAGTGCAAACTGGCAACGTCGTATTGCATTCATCTAAACCTATGAAAATGATCGGATTCCTCAGTGGACTTTATAGGTACTCACTCACCAATTCGACCTTTTACACGGATTTAAATTAATGTAATTCGACGGAGCTGGATTGCACACGCCATTAAAGGAGAAATAAGCTTGGCAAACTTTCTGTTCTACATAAACTACAATGGACGTAAGCAGGTCAACTTAAATTGATGAATTTGATTATATGCCCCCATTTCCTTTGATGAATGTACACAACGAATGTCATATGATCGATTCATGATTAAATGAGGTGCTAGGCACGTATTCTGCCGACCTAACCCACAGAAGTTTTTTTTTTTTTTTTTTTTTAATCGTTCATTTACTATGTCTATCTTTGTCAGAAAACGTTTGATAAATACAGCTGTAATGCCAATCTCTCTCGTATCACAAGAATGTCTAAGCGCGTTTTGACTCCAGTTGATTAAAGTTTACCTTCAGAAAGCTTTTTTCTCAAAAAATGTTCAATTCTTTTTCATTTTTGTCTTCGTGTTACTCGCACAATATTCTTGGGGAGATACTTCTAGCCAAAAAACAATCACGTAAAAAAAAAAAAAAAAAAAAAAAAAAAAATAATGAAAAATAATAAAAAAAAAATATATATAAATAAAGCAAATTTAAAAAAAAATTATCACAATAATCTCAGGACTGTGCTGGTGCTGCAATTAAACATCAGTAATAAAGATTTCGATTCTTAAGCTAAAAGTAAGTCAGTAATAATTTTAAAAAAAAAAAGATTAAAAATTAATTACTTAAGCCCAAAAGTCCAAATTCGTCATGGAGGTGGATACTGCCCAGTTAGAGGTCGCTTGAGTATGTAGTGTAGGCGCACCCAGACCGATAGTCTTTGGAATTTTTCAACATTATTTCTCATGTTACAAAATGAAAATAAATAAAAATGAGGATATGCGCGTTAGCTTTTCGTCGAGGGACGCTTTGAAATTTAAAGTTCAAAATCGGAGGCAAGTTTTGTTTTGATTATAGAAGGAATATAAAAATTGAAAATTCGCCAAAGATTATGATCTGGGTGAGCCTACACTTCTGAAACGAGATCTACCCCAGGTATGGTGCCAAGTTACCCCATTTTCGTACTCTTCGTGGAGTAACTGGGTACAGCCCCGTAGTGCCACCCCCCCCGGCAGGGGTGCCCAACCCCCCTAGGTACCGTACGAGGTACCCCCCTAATCACGAGGATTGACCCCCCCCACCGGAAGGCTCGAGATAAATCCCCCCCCCCCCAGGAGAATGGGAGATTCGGGGGTCCTCCCCCAGAAATTTTTTGAATATTTGACCCTCTACAATACGTTTTGGAGGATATTTAAGTAAGGGTGGGGTTATTGGGAACATGGGGGTACCCTGACAGAGACGGGGGGTTCGTGGGACCTAACCCGGAAAATTTTTGGGATTTTGACTATTTAGAAAACCACTACTTTTTAGAAAACCACTTTGGAGTCTCCAAAGATGATTGAATGAAACAATCAATTTCTAATTGTGCACCCATGGAATTTTTTGAAAATTTGACCTTTCAGAATTGGTTTTTGGGGCTTTTTAAGTCGACATTGGGGGGGGGGGATACACATTTCCAGAAGGAAATTGATTGGGGGGGTTGATAGAGGAAGGAAGAGGATTGGGGGGGGGGGTGTAAGTTTGAGATGAGAAATGGATTGGGGGGAGGTATAGATCGGGTTGAGGAATAAATTTGGGGGGGGATGTATGGATAGAAAAGATGGACTTGGGGGGGGGGATTTTACAAAGGGAAGGAGGATTTAGGGGGGGAGTATAGATGGTGGAAAAGGAGATAGAAACTGAGTATTTGTGAAGCTAGTGATTAGAGAACGTTCATCGGTAAGCGAAAATACTGATTTTCTCAAAAAAGGAAAAAAAATTCTTCACCCCCCCCCCAATTTTGTAGTATACGAGTTGCTCGTATGATTTCTATTACGTGGGCAACCCTGCCCCCCGGTACCCCTGTATTGTATCCAAACATTCTAATATTGCACAAGAGTCTTCTTACAACCTATACTTCATGAGAAAATAGCAAAACTGAATCTGGAACTTGCTTGAAATGAGAAATTTCAATTTCTAGACAACCTCCATGGACGTTTGCCGGACGAAAAAAACAGACCCAAACTTTGAGCTTCTCAAAATTCAGGAAAGTTATTTTTCAAGGATGTCTTTGATGTTCCAGATACTTCACGTCAAAATGAAGCAGTGCCAATTGTTGAAAGCCAAATAGCACAGATATTTTACTTAGAAACGCAGCAAGCACTGCCCAATTACCCCACCACCGCACCTTAGATGTATATTCTTAACTGTCAAAAACGACATTTCTAAAAAGAATAAACTCTGAATGGGTCTGTTGCAAACTTTTGCTCCAGCGATATAGAGTGTTAAATCTTAAG
This sequence comes from Trialeurodes vaporariorum, assembly GCA_011764245.1. Classification (NCBI taxonomy): domain Eukaryota; kingdom Metazoa; phylum Arthropoda; class Insecta; order Hemiptera; family Aleyrodidae; genus Trialeurodes; species Trialeurodes vaporariorum. The sequence continues at coordinate 25,689,289 of VMOF01000320.1, forward strand.
TAAAATCACGTGAAAAGTCCATTAGTGGTCTCAGAAAGTCATAAAATGCAGTATTTGAAACCCAAGATGGCGGTAAAATATCGAGCAACCTGTGTCCACGCACCGTGAACATCCACGATGGCCAACGTAAAAAACCTTACAGCATCGGAGGTTATGAGTTTGTTTGCGTTTGTGATTGGTTGTGAATTTGTGATCGATGTCGTGAGTTTGGCCATCTTGGATGTTCATGGTGCTTGCATAACAGGTTGCTCGATATTTTACCGCCATCTTGGATTTCAGTTAAATGCCTTTTGTGAGTTTGTTATTGCATTTTATGACTTTCTGCTGCCACCAATGGACTTTTCACGCGATTTTACACTAGATGGATTACTCTATAGCGCCGTTGCAAAAGTTTGCAACAGACACATTCAGTTTCTCACGTCTTAATGCAGCTGAAAAAACTGGAGCTGTTAACTGAACACTTGCTCTTTTTCTGAGCATAAATATTTTTGGCAGCTTTAATTGTCAGATTCGTGCGATTTAATCGCAAATCAAAATAATTTTATATACTTTTTTCCGCGTTTGAAAACTGAAACTCGGTTGAAAATAACGGCTTCTAAACGCCAAGAATTCTCGGTACAGTTTGTTCCCCTTTACTCAGGTTCGTGACAACACCTCATTCTGTGACGTCGCTCGGCGGCTCAACCAATAGAATTATCTAGGCTTCAGTCGGAACTAAAATAAAGTTCAAAAGTAATGTTATTCTCTTTTGAAAAATACACTCAAACGTTGAATGTCGAGGCAATCTAAAAAATATGAAAAAAAAAATATGAATTATTCTGTTGCAAATATTTGCTAGATGTTTTAAGTGTTGGGATCAAAAAGGACCCTACTTGGTGTTCCAAAATATTATTTTCATCCAGCAATTTCGCATAATTATTTTTAATCAATGGCAGTTCCTGAAATGTGGCAACAATCAAATGTGCTCCATTTAAACCTTTGTAAAATAATCAATTCTAGGTGAGATGACGAGTCTAGCATCGATATTTTGTACAAAGTGTTTAATAGCAAAAAGCGCGGGTACGCAATAGTTTTCATAAACCACAACTATTTTAAATATATTTTTCAAAAAAGTAGCCAAACATGCAACATGAACTATAGTAGTGGATAACTTTTTGTCAACGTTCAGCGGAAAAAAAACAAGCAGGGGAACAACTCCAATACAATTTATGTATTGGTAAAGCGTGCCGCGATAGATCTGTATGCAACCACGTCAAGGGCCACCTGGAGGTAGCAAGTCCTCTCGCGCCGTATATGAAATTGAATAACGCGGTCTTGAGCGCGGGGAAAGGGTCATCTTTGGAGGCGATTTTCTCAAAAACCTGCGGAGTAAAATCAAATCGGTAGGGTGAAAATTTGTTCAATACGTCTATAGTTGCTGTAAAAAAAAGGGTTGAAAACATAAATCAGGAAATCAAGAATTAAAAACATAAAAAACCTACGCAGCAAAACAGCAAAAGCTATTTTTTTTTCTTTTACAGCATTTTTAAATTTGACATAAATTCCGTTTTTGCTTTAAAAAATTGAAACTTTTTTTTTTTAAAGAAATTATGATTGATAGTTGATTTTTTATAATTGATACATTAAATGACACCTTTGTCAAATAATTTGATATTTGTTTAAATTAGTCCCTACAACAGAGTGCCCCCTCGGCGGCCTGCGGGCCTGCTTTCAAGGTGTCAAACACATTAAAGTCGCAAGGGATGAAACAAATATCATGCGTCATTGCGTCACCTCCTACTGTATTTCATTTTCGCGCCCTTTTCCTGATTACCCTAATCGGGATGAATAACAAAAACAGTACTCATCATTTTTATGTATAATAAACTTGAGTGGTTCAGACAATGCATTTTATCACTCTTATGATTGTATCAAACCTGTAACACGAGTACGCTGAAGCAACTTTTTTTTGTTTCCTATGCGCTCAATGAATGCAGATCGCAGGGTAGTACAATCTATTTTTCACGCTTAATTTATGTTGAAATATCATATTTATTGCCTTGGTCATTAAGTGCGGAGCCTCTCTTTAAATTGGACGTGAAAAATAAATGATGCTACACAGCTTCGCATCAAGGAGCGCCTTTCGCTGGGTACACGATAAAGCAGTATTTCGTACTCATGTTACTGGTTTTGTACATTACCAACAACCCCCTTCCCCTCCCCCCATTACATTTGCCCCATCTTTAAAACAGGCAGGGTTGAATGGTTTTAATTAGGCCGTGCTGTAAAAGAGTGTTAAATAAATAGCGTGACTTAGGACAACAAATAAATAAAAAGGGCGGAATGCGTATGTTGGGTGGCATTGAGATGGAGGGGCAAGGAGAGGAGAGAAAAGCGATGAATAGCTATGGAGGTAGGTAGGCGCTGAAGCATCCTTTGTGTGCTCTTTGTACCGAGTTTCGAAATAAACCCAGGAAAAGCGTATGAAAGAGCGCGGTGCCAAACGAACCTCGAAATTACTCGTTAATTTATTTAGAAGTATGAACTCAAACTTTTTTTTAGCATGGCTGTATAGCTATGGCATTACCCCCCCCCCCCCGTGTTTGTTTTTTGTTTTTGTTTTTTGTTTTTTTGTTTTTTTTAACATTTTTTTACTCCAAAACTGCACAAGCACTGTCTTAAATTTCCTCAAGTAGCTGTCTTGAATATTTCTAAATAAAATGTGCTTTATGTAGTAGTATGCCGTTGCAAATAGTGTAGTGTAGCGCGGGAAGTTTGAAATGGAAAAGATTTCCTATAGTAATGAGTGAGTTTTGGAAGTTTTTAATGTAAGCATCATTATTTTCGTGGAATTTTACTTAAGAACCAATGTGCCACATTGTTGTAGCAACAGGAAGCAACAGAACCATCGTAACTCTCTAATCGATGTTATCTCATTTCAAAAAGTAATTCAAATGTATGAAATTAGTCTTGATAACTTTGTAACTTCTTCCTTCCCTTCCTCTTCCAAGCCGTAACTCACAATAGACTTGGAAGTCCACCTAAAAAGCTTAGTTTACTCTTAACTATTGATCATAGTAACGGCTAAGTTTTACAATATTCGACCAATAGAATCACTCATACACAGTCTTAACGATCGGTTTAAGGATGAAGTAAATCCCAAAATAAAAATAACAAAAATTCAGCCAAAGTGATGAAGAATGGTCTAAACCGCCGCATTCTAACATAAGTAGCGTACACAAACTGCTATTCTTGAGCCCCTTCTAAGCAGGCATTAATTTGAGGAACTAGGGGCCTTGACGAAAATAACCGTAACAGCTGTTTACAGCAGGCAAGCCGGGCCTCCATCCCGGTAGAAGGGCAAAGGGCCTCTAAGAATGTGACTCATTCATTAGGTGGCTTCGATAAAGAAGGTAATCCTTTTGCACCTTCATTTCACGGGGTATGCAAAAACAGTACCATCGTGTACGAATAGTTATCTCACAAAGCATCCATATGTTTCTGCCGCGCTTTTGTGAGCAAGGGTTGGGTTGGGCTACGGCAATACCGCCTCTACTCATACTATGCTGCTTCTTTTGAAAAAGTGGGGTTAGTGTTCGTCTTGGTACATGTAAGCTTATGGAAAGCTTATGGCGTTATCGAGGTTTTGGTTCGTTTTTTGAAGTTCAACCAAAATTGGAAAAGTACGTCAGTAATGAAAGTTTATGGCTTAGTTACTTCCCCAAAGCAGTATAAGAGTTGAAAATCATGTTTCGAGAGGATAAATCTCGATTTTGCATTTCACCAAAATTCCATTCTCCATAAGCGTACGTATACCAAGACGACCCTAACCTCAAAGAAGCAGCTTGGTATGCTTAGAGACGGTATTGGCTACGGTATTCAACGCTTGACTCGTAGAGCCCCGTGACAGTGGCGAAAGGGCTGCATCCGAGCTCCGTCCCTTTGTTTAGCCAATTTCTCAATTAAATGTAGGATTTCCATTAAAATGTACTGTAAATGGCAACTAAGTAGGAGTTCTGAACTAGCAGCACTGTAAAACACGAGACAGATTATCTCCCAATCCTAACATGTTTCTTTTAAACGATGCCTTGATTGACATACTGAATTACAGAGCAAAGCGTAGGTACTATCGACGAATTAAAGATTATCGCGAGAATTTCACGAGCTAAGTTTCGCCTTCAAGGTTCTGGTTCGGCCACTCTTCATACTCCTCACACCTTGCAGGTGAGAGGTCAGTGCGGGTAGGGCGGGAAAGCCATTGCAGATCAAACCCACACTCACACCCTTAACTGAAAATGAGGGAAAATCTTGCGACAATCTTTAGTTCGTCGATAGTACATTAAACTTCAAAGTCTCCCATTACCACGACATGCTCAAAAACCATGCAGAAGGAAGCATGGGCGGATACAGGGAATTGTCTTTCTCTCTTTCCCTCCATTTGAACTCATGTGTTAGAAAAGGACAGCAGAGGGGGCCATCACGTGACTTTGGCCCCCTCTTCTGTCCTTTTCTAACACATAAGTTCAAATGGGAGGAGAGAGAGATAGACAATTCCCTGTATCCGCCCATGGAAGAAAGTAGAAATGGAAAATTTCGTCCACGATTACTCTTTAAAATCTATCGATCGGGCGTCTTCAGTATTTAGAAAAAAATAAAATGTTTCAAATCAAGTTCCTACCTATTAGATCAAGCTAAGGTAATTCCTGTTATGTGTAGTTTTGTTAATTTAACGCGAGCTATTTCGGCTCTAAAATTAAAACTTTAATATTTAATTTTCAATATTAACGCGAGCGCCGTTTCTGTTCTAAAGAATCGAATCCAGAAATGTCATCAATGAAGATCATAGTATCCAGTTAAATTTTCTCTTTTTCACTATTCATTACAATTTCTTTGTTGTTTATTGTGATGCAATGTTGCCAAACTTTATGCAGTGCAGATCTATATATTTTTGTACCTGTTTCTGCGGGACGGAACTCGGTTCCTGGGGTTGGGACAAAATCTATACATTCAATGAAACCCGCTAGCTGTCTCTTTACCGATAACAACTGCTAGGTTTCAAGTGCAGACACCGAACCCTGAACTAAGTGGGGGCAGATGTCGGGCGTCGGATTCACTCTCCACCAATTCGAGTCCAATTTGGACTTGTGTACTTTGAGGGTGAACATTTTGCCAAAAATGGCAAAAGGCCATTTCTGCATCAGTGGTGGCCCATGTCTGCTTCATTTAAATCAGTAGGAAAAAATCGATCTACAAGGGGGCTCAATTAGACCCACGCTCTCGCCCCCATCCCTCGCGAAATCGTTACTTTACCAGGGGTTTAAAATTAGGAGGAAAGCGCTTTGATCGATTTTTCACACAAATCCTACGGATCAATTATGCGGTGTGCAACTAACTGTAATTTTTACGTTGCGACTATAAGCAACCCCATAGTGCTTTCTGCAGTTAATAGGTTCCGTTTAATGATAATCTTTTGAACACCGCTTTCTGTTGGTTGGTTCGCAGGTCCCCGAAAGAATCTACGCCATGAACTCGAGCATCAAATTACTGCTAATCGTTCGAGAGCCCGTAACGAGAGCCATCTCCGATTACACCCAACTCCGAGCGAATGCTGCCACGGCGCCCTCCAGCGGACCTCAGAAAAGTTTCGAGCAACTGGCGCTTCATGCAGACGGAACTGTGAACGCTCTCTATCGGCCGATAGCAGTATCAGTTTATCACTGGTATATTCACAGGTGGCTTGAAGTATTTTCCCGCCAACAGCTCCTCATCGTGAACGGTGATAGGCTCATAGAGGACCCGGTCTCCGAGCTACAAAGGATAGAACGGTTTCTAGAATTGGAGCCTAAAATAAGTAGAAGTAATTTCTATTTCAATCAAACTAAAGGTTTCTATTGTTTACGAAATGAGACAACGGACAAGTGTTTACGAGAGAGCAAAGGTCGGAAACACCCACGGGTGAATCCAGCCGTTGTTAGCAAATTGAGACAGTTTTTTAGTGAACATAATCAAAAGTTTTATGAGCTCATTGGTGAGGATTTAGGTTGGCCCGATAGTTAAGGTTTTATGTTTACGACTTTTTCTTCTTTTTTTTATTTCTTTTTTCATCCTTAACGTGAACGTGCCTCAATCCGTATTGTTGTCATTTATCGTATAGGTTTCTCTTCTCTCCTTTGCTTTTGTGAACATTTCAGATTCCTTTGATAAAAAAGTCGTATATATTTGACCCCTCTAGTTTTCAAGCTGGTCTGAATGCAATGGGACAGCTCAAAATTTCCTTTTGCATTTTAATTTGTTAGGATTTTGGTTACCTGACAATAAAAACCAATGGATACAGTTTCTTAAATATTTTAAATGCAATTCTTTATGACACGAAGAATTCATTTTTTAAACTTCCATAAAAATTCATTCGGATAAGGTTCTTTTTTAGAAAAAGATAATTCTTAAGAGAAATTTTGGGACGTCACAGTGGAAAATAGACCCACTTGAACCTAGAGAGCTCATGAGAGACTCGATTACCGTGACACCAAAGAACACATTTAGCGGGGAATCTGATATTTTTTTCAAAATAATCATAAAAATCAGAGTGAAATACATCCAATTACCCGTACCTAATCTAAATGCTAACCTAAATTAACTCCAATTGTGCCTCATAAATGATGTTTGCGTTACTTGTTCGTTGTTTTCATTTTAATTTGTTTTATTGACAATTTAGTTAATTACATTTTGTTGGTGACAACAGAAAGGAAAGTCTATCACTAAACAAGTTTCAAAGAAGCAAAAATTAACATTATGGATTATCATCCAGCACAATGAATGATTATTAAATATGTATTACTGTTCGTAACTTATTCACTTAAAAAAACAACAACAGCAACAACAAAATCCGAAAAAATTGTTAATGTTCTGGATGAACGTTACAAAAATTTACATTAGATCATTGATGTGGCGTGCGCAGTGCGGATTTAAATGGGTTTACATTAGTACAATGCAAATAGGTAAGTACAATGTAACGCTGTAAAGTCACACGTGCTACGCCACAGTCTCTGGAATCGCTTCTGGAATTGCTTCTGGAACTTTGTCGCAGCTCAAGACAGTAAAAAAGAACTTTTAAAGACAGTTTAAAGTGCTACCTGTCATAAATAAGGGTCTGAATGACATGCACTCAAACAGAACAGTGTCAAACTACCCTCTTCATACTTTGACCTGTAGTTATTGTCAAAAAAAGAATTGATACTAGTTTTAAAACTAAACAGGGAGTTCTGAAAATTGCCGTTGTCTGTTTAATGTTGTTTACCTACCATCTACAAAAAATTTGATTCTTTGAAACTTGTTTACAGTGATTTTATAAACGTCTGCATCCCACGATCGTTATGAATATCACTCTTTTTGATCGACTTTCCGCATTTCTGCCAATCTTTTTATTATGAATCGTAACTGATACATATCATTTTATCATATCAATCTTATCATAGTGTTGAATTGTAACTCAAACATATCATGTTTTGTTGTTTTTAATGGAATTCAAAAAGTTATTATAAATTTTTATATTGTATTCATTTACATTTTCCCTTTTTTTGATGAAAGTTCTATTGTAAATAACAAGTAAGTTAGAAATAAGATAATATGTACAGAGTTAAAGTTCAGTTAATTTTTCATATCGTTTTTATTGAATATACATTGTACAATCTTACATATCAGAACTCTAGTGAGCCTTCAAGAAGGTCAAATAAAGAAATTTGAGAGGCGTAGTATTGGTGTTGCCAGATTTGAGATTAAGAGCTGATGTATATTTTACATTGATTCTTATGGGATATTCAGCCCCAAAATAGTGTTGCTAGATTTCCTATAATTGACCACAGTTTACATTAAGTCAAATGGAAAAAATCGAATAATTATCCGAAAAATGGCAACACTGCTTATAACCATACATCTGGCAACACTGCATTGAGCTGGAGCTATGATGCCAAATTTCCTGTTAAAAGCCTCATATTTTATATTGATTTTTATGGGAAATATACGACCTATAACCTTACATCTGGCAACACTGCGTAGTATACAAAGAGTCCAAGGTGCATTTTTCTTGATTTTGAAAAAATGGAATTCCCAGTTTGAAATTTGCTATCACAGTGGTGCATCGTAGATCAAAACAAGGAATGTCCTGGACATCATGGACGGATACAGGAATTTGTCTTTCTCTCTCTCCTTCCATTTGAATGCGTGCGAGAGGGACGGAAAAAAGGGCTAAAGGCATGTGCTTTGCTATCCTTTTCTTACACATGTGTTCAAATGGAAGGAGAGTGAGAAAGACAAATGTCTGTAATTTTACGAATAAAAATCAAGATCAGGGCAAGATTACTTGAAAATGTGTGAAATCATTAATTTAAGGACTTAAAATGAGTCATTCATATGATTTTTACAACATGATTTTTTCATTATTGATTTTTGCAACAACAAAAAATTCAATCAAAAGTATAATATTTTTGGAGCAAACGAACATCAACTTGTCATGTCCGAAAAAATCCTTGTTTTGTTCCAGTTTGCGGCAGAGCCAGAAAGTTTTACTTCTCTTTCTTTCCCCCTTTGGAAACGCATGCGTCAGAGAAAGACAAACATAAAAGCACAAATCACGTCTGTGTCCCTCTCGCTATCTTTTTCCCACACATGTTTTCAATGGGGGGGAAAAGAGAGAGACAGAATAGTTTATAGATCCACCATTACAAGTCAGTGGCGCAGCGTGCAAGTTGGCAATGCTGAATTATGTCCATTTAAACCCATAAAAAAGGTCGAATGTGAAGGTGTTCACCGAACACCATCAGTTTGATCTTTTTTGTTGGTTTAAAAGGACGGACTGCAACGTTGCCAAATTGCGAGTTACACCACTGCTACATGGTGGTGTTCAACTTTGAAACGTAAAATGTCACTTGGACTCATTGTGTACTATTAACACTGTGTACTCTAGGTGTAACACTATGTCATCGTGTACTCCTCTCATTGAACGTTGGTATCCGTCATTCATAAAGTGGCTATTTTTCCTCATGCAGTTTTAAGTTAAGACAAAATAATGCAGAATTGAAAATAGAGTACATTTAAGGAACCGTAAAAACTATCAAGTGTGATGAGAAACACGAACTTTTATCATTGGTGCAATTAAACACTTGTGGGTGTCATTTTAAAGTTGGAACCTCAATATAAATTAAATTTCTCGTAATTGAGAGTGGGCGAATCAAATTGAAATATTTGACAATAACTTAGTGCAAACGTGGCTTCCATCCCGATTGGGAAACTTAACCTCGGTTCAAATTCTCTGTTCTAAAGACTCTATGATTTGATCTTATTGTTAGTTCGATCCAAACCACCATCGATTGCCAGCAGAGAAATCCGGATTTGAACCAACGTTGCCAAATTACACATTTTGTCATTCTGACCCCTCTCTGATGAAATATAATGCGATGCGTAAAACGTTGACTGTCAAACAAGGTTATTATTTTTTTTATTATTATTACTATTATTATTCGAGGAACATGATGAAATCGGTTGCTCTAGGTTATTCTCGGTTGGTCTAAAGTAACCACAATTGTTGGACCCATTCTCAGAGTGTTTGGATCGAACCGTGCTGTCTTACCGCTATAAAAAAAGAGCGGCGTTCCATTTTGTTCCATCGCGTTCCAATTTAAAAAAAATAAATAAAAAAAAAACTAACCTATTCACAACCAAAGAAAAGAAGAAAAATAGAGTTAATTTAAGGAATGGTTGCCGCATTATGTTGAAAAAAAAGAACCTTTAAATTCCTTATTTAAATGAATGTAAAATTTAAAGCTTCTTTTTGAGCATGACAATCTGACAGTCTTTACGAAAACCAATAATAGAGAACACGCAAAAACGCTTGAGGTTTAACACAATAAGTTGAGGTTGAGGATAAATAGCCACAAAAATGAGAAGAATTAAATTACCAGTTACGAAATACGCACAAAGTCGCACACAAGCAGACTACTCTGGCGTAAGTCAAAATATTCACAAGCAATTTCTTGATACGTATTTTTTACTCCTGTTTTATTGAATACAAATGTAACTAAGTCAGATGCAAAATGTTGGATCATTAACAGCTAAAATAGCTGCTGGCAGTTTGTGAAAAGAAAAGCGTTATACACTGAAAAAAAAGTGCTGAATTTAACTCTTTTTTAGTTAAAAGTATGGACACCAGTGGCGTAGCGAGCAATTTGGCAAAGGTGCAGTTCGTCCGTTTGAACCCATGAAAAAGATCGAACTATTGGGTGTTCGGTGAACACCTTTGCATTCGACCTTTCACATGGGTTTAAATGGATACAGTACAGCGTTGCCAAATTGCACGCTACGCCACTGATGGACACCTCTTAAAAACTGTTAATTTGACTGTTTCAATTATAGTTAAATCAACACGGCGCGGAGGTAGTTTAACTATTTTAAACAGTCAAACTGACAGTTTTAAGGTGGTGTCTATACTTTTAATTAAAAAAGAGTTAAATTCAGCACTTTTTTTTTCAGTGTAGTATCAATATCCTTAGGTTTCCATAAAAACCTACAAAAGAGAATTCATTCTCAGATTATTGAAAATTAAACCGTCGAGCAATCAATACTTTTGCAGAGGTCTAAGTAAATAAAGAAAACAAATCTATTATTCACAAGTCACCACTGTGCAAAAAATAGCGCCAGTAGTCAACAAAGTGATATGTGCTACATCTAATAAGTTGGAAAAAAATGAAACAACAGCCACAAAATAAATTTTTTGTCGTAGTCTAAATATAATATGAAACCCAGTTTAAAAATATTGTATCTTATAGACAGTTGTTGCGCATGGCCATGACCACCTGCGCCTGCGGTCCGATCATTTACTTTCATGGCCGGAGCCAGCAATTTGGCAACTGTGGATTCTTCCTATTTGAATGTATGAGAAACAATCGATTAGAAATTGGGACAAGCCCCCCTCAAGAATCGATTGTTTCTCATACATTCAAACGGGAAGAATCCACAGTTGCCGAATTGCTGGCTCCGCCCATGTTTACTTTTTCGTTAAGGTTGCTCAAGGGTAGCAGGAGATTAACGGACAATTAAGGACTTGGGTGCGAGAAGGCCACTTAAATATTCATGACAGTGTTTCACTACCTCATTTCCTGCTTTATTTTTTTAAATTTTTTTTTTTTTTTTTTTTTTTTTTTTTTTTTTTTTTTAACGCTTTATTGAAAGTAAATGTTCTACAGATTTTTACAATAAAATAAACTGGTCAGCCCCACAATCGGGGCTATCGACCACAGCGACAATTTTTTTAACATTTTATATAAATAATAATATAAATAATAATGTTTCTTTCCCCCCCCTTTTTTTTTTTTTTTTTTTTTTTTTTTTTTTTTTTTTCAATTTGAAATTACTCTTAAAATTGTAATACTGCCATAAATTTTAATTCCTTATATTAATGAGTTCAACTTTTTTACAATTAAAATAAACAAATAAGGCAATGAATGAGATTTCTTCTTAAAATTATTTTTTCTTCTTTCTTCTCTAAACCCCCCCCCAACCCTGGATGGTGGCGCTCCCGTTTTATTTTTAACAATTTTATGCCTCCGGTTTTTTTTTTTTTTTTTTTCTTTTATTTTCTTTCTTTTTTTCCTATTTTGATTTTTATGTTATATTCTTAAAGGAATCTACTTAAAAATGGTTTGAACTACATCTTTTCCCCTTTTGGAAAATAACCAATTTTTTATTTGCACTTTAACACTTTGGAACGTTTCTAATTGAGTCAGCTCTTCAGGCACATATTCCCATATTACTGGGACGAGGAATCTATGATCTCCCTCTCCATATTTGGTTCTGATTTTTTTTCTTGCAACGTGTCTAAACTTCTCTACCCCGCTAGATCTCTCACTGTGTCTCAACTCGCTCTCTGGTTTTATTTCCTCGTCCCAGTAATACTGGACCAGCAAATTGTGGACATATTTTCCCTCGATGGTGAATAGCTCCTCTTTATCCATTTTAAGATGGTTTGGTTTGCTGTTAAAGACGTATTTTAAGATCTTCTTTTGTATTGATTTGATTTTGTTCCTTAGATCTTTTCTAATTCTACCCCATGCAGTAAGAGCGTAGCTGAAATGGGATTCGGCTAGAGCTGTGTAAATTATTTTTTTGGTTTTTATTGAGGCTTTATTGCGCATTAGATACATGATTCCCAAACATTTTCTCATTTTTCCACACACACTCAACACATGCTTTCTCCAATCCAATCTATCATCAATAATCACTCCCAGGTACCTCATACTTCTTACTCTCTGAATTTCATCCTCACACAAGCATCCTTTCCATTCATCCCTCGAATTATGCAAACATTCCAAGCTATGAAAAATGATTTTTCTTTTGGGTCCCATCTCTTTTTTATTCGGGTTCCGTATCAGCATGTACGCCGTTTTTTTTTTATTGAAAAATATTTTGTGGTCGTGGGCCCAGTGCTGTATTTCTAGTACTGCTACTTGAATTTTTCTGTAGATTTCCTGTAAATTCCACCCCGCAACCACCAGGAATGTATCATCGGCGTACATGTAGAATTCAACGCCTAATTTTTTTAACAGGTTTGCTAGAGAGTTGGTGAATATTATGTAAAGTATTGGACCGAGATAGGATCCCTGTGGAACCCCCATATCTAGCTCTTTTTCAGCACTATACTCACCGCCAATTTTTACCCTAAACGTTCTTCCATTCAAATAGTCACTCATCCATGCATACATTTTTTCACACACTCCAATGTCTTTAATTGCATTCAATATATATTTATGTGGCAGGGTGTCAAACGCTTTTTTGAAATCTATCGATAGGCACAGAGCGTGCTGTCTCTTATCGAGGGCTGAATAGACATTACTAACAAATTTGTTCAGCAGCATGGTTGTATTTCTACCTCTTTGGAATCCATATTGATTTTCATTTATGAGCTTATGCTGCTGAACATAATTTATCAATATCTCTGACACGTATTTTTCTATTATTTTATGTAGGCTTCCCAGAATGCTGATTGGTCTGTAATTTCCATAGTCAGCTTTATGACCTCCTTTGTATTAAAAGAAAACGAAGACCTTATTTTTCTTGGGGATTGCACTAAAAACACCCACAATGAAAAAAAATTCCCAGAAACATGACAATATGTGAGCCTGTGTAAGGGATAGTCCAATTGCCAGAATTCTAGTGTTTGTACCATAGTTCTTGAAAAATTTTAGGAAATTCTAGTTCTATGACCATATTCTGGTATTGACACCAGCATTTTCCGGTAAAAGTACCAGACTTTCTGTCGTTCACATATCGTTGCACTCCTGGTAATATGACTAGAATCTGGTATTATGACTACAGCTTTTTTTCAGTGCAGAAATTGCGAATAATTCTCAGTAAAATGTTTAGCAAGGTGCAAGTATTGGCTCTCCTTGCAAAAAATGTACTGAGGAGATGATAAAACACTGTAATGCATAGGTGCCCTTCTCGCGCCCATGGAACCCACGTCCTCAATTAATTTAAAGAGGGTTGCCTCAGCAACAGCCTTGTCTTAAAATTCGAGACCAATAGCGCTAATCATAGGCAGCCTTAACGATCAGTTTGACTAAAAATGAGAAACGATCGATGGCCCGCTGACAAATTTCGCGTTTTCAAGATTTCTTTGCCACAACTGCCGCGAGAAAAAACGCTTTCATTTTTTAAAGAATGCAATTCCATCGCCAAATGTATTTCTAATTGTATTCATTAAAAAATGAAGGCATCTGATCTAAATGATATGCGGGAGGAATCGGGAGGATAAAACACGAATTATTATTCGCGTCCGTCTGTAAACAGTTGAGGTATGACAAGCCTAACCCTTTTAGGGGATATTGTACTGAAATAGTGTCAAGGTTAAACTGTTGAAATTTTTATTGTGATATTGCCAAAAAGGTCGGTTGGAGAGCTTGAGGGAATTCATGAGGACTTTTAGGTCAGTTTTTCTAAGTCATAAAATCTACTTTAACCCTTTCATATCTTTATTTATTTATTTATTTTTTTTTTTTCAGAAACGGATTTTTGACCAATATACATATAGTTGATATTAGCGCTGTCTTCTCATCGACATTGTTGCGCCTATTGTATTTTTATGTTTTCCACAATGATTCAATGTTATTAAGATGTACATACATTGAACTGTTCGCCAGGTCTGAAAGGGTTAAAAAGCATATATCATTTACAATTACGTCTTTCTACCATGTGTGCTTCAAGTCAAGTCCATTATTCTATAATTATCCTTCATAGCTTTTTTTAAGCCAGTTATAAATTATTAGGGTGCGGTTGGGGACAAAAAACGAATGTCGGGCGGTTCTCGGGGGTTGGCAACCCGCAATACTTATCTCAATGGCTTTTTGCCTTGCAGGTGGCCTACCTACCTATATAAGCCAAAATCTATGAAGTTGTCTTCGATTCTTTTTTTCTCCGACTGTACAAGCAGATCCATTAGTCCTGCGTCGACGATTCGACGCAACCCGCAATACACGTAGCCCGAACCTCTCTCGGTCTTGAGAGAACAAAAGAAAAGGAAGATAAGAGAGCGTTCATTTTACGTGTAGTGCGGGTTGCGTCGAATCGTCAACGCAGGACTAATGGCTTTGCTTGTGCATGTTATTACACTTATTACTGACAGTTTGGTTCATATGCTGAAAACGGTCTAAGTACTATGCCATGCAAAAGAAAGTACCCTGGTCGAAATTTTTACCCCTCCAAATCCACTCAACCTTTAAATAATTTTGTAGCTTTCCAGTATTTAAAGACTACGCAGAACGGTACATGAAAGTATATCATGAAAAATCGAAAGTTCTATTGAAAGTAACGGAAAAATTTAACAATATAAATTTCAATCAGGAGACTTTCTTTTACAAAATCATAGTACATTAATTCAAAGTCTAAGAATTCTTGTGCCTACGCTTGTTTACTATAATCTCTACCTAAGGATTTTTGGAGAGGGAGCCGGGGGATTTGCTTGCCCATCCCCACTATAAATTCAACAATATAAATAAAATGTGAATAGAAACATGATACATACGCACATCAATCAACAGGTGGTTTAATGAAAATAGCCTCTATTAAACCAACTTTCCCTTTGAAAGCAATGAAAGAAAAATAGCTTTTTGCCAGTGGCGTAGCGTTCAATTTGGCAACGTTGAATTATGTCCATTAAGTCCATTTAAACGCATTAAAAAGGTCGAATGTGAAGGTGTTCACCAAACACCCAATACTTCGATCTTTCTCATGAGTTTAAATTAACAGAATTCAACGTTGCCAAATTGCACGCTACGCCACAGCTGTTTGCACCTGTCATATAAAGTGAATGCTACTATATAATATTGCGATTCACGCATCCCCGAGGTAGAATACTGAGCAGTGGCGGCTTGTGATATTTGGCAACTGTGTCTATTTGTCATTTGAAGCTAGAAAAATGTATCGATTTTTCAGGAATTAGTGAATCCCTCGAAGATAGATTATTTTACATAGGTTTAAATGGAGAGAATCCGTTGATGTCACTGATCCTGAGGGCTGAACTTTTAAGAAGGTACCTATTCCGTCCTATTCGTAAACCATTTCGTCTTTGTGAATTAAGAGTACTTGAGGGCAACATTTATATAATTAAAATCTGCTCCTCCGCAACTACGTCATCTGACCGCACTCTACTGGTTTGAAATTATAATAGGATAATAATTTATTACGATTAATTGTTTTCTACTTTTTCCTTGAGGTAAAATTTTTTTCCAGATTTCAACCCGATAGACAGCGCCACTAGTTGCTTTTGGAAAAAGTCGCGTTTTTGGCATTTTAAATTAAAAACAAAGGGAAAACGCAAAATCCAAGAAAGTAAGCACTTGCGTAATTTTTGTATGGACTTTTCGAAACCTCAACGAGCAAAATTGGTTGAGAATTAAAATCGTAAGTTACGAAATTAATTTCACCATAAGCTCAGTGAGTGCGAGTGAGCACCAGTCATGGTATGTCTATCTGCCTCATTTGCACTCATTGAGGCTTATGGGGATTTTCGTATTACATAATATCCGGCTTTGTTTCTTCGTGTTTCAGCTTCAAATTTTCAGCGTATCTTCCTGAAATATGCTCGCAGACATGCTGACGTGCCTCAAAGGAACTTTTGTTAAAAATTCATAAATTTTAGCCAAAATCTGCTGACTTTTTGAGCAGCGCGACGTGGGCGTAGTGTCCACACGGAAAAAAAACTACGGTGAATATAACCATACGGATACCTGATTTTGGCACCTGCTAGATGTTATGGTAATGTTAACCAGAAGTATACTATGTTTTGACTAGGTACTGGGTGATGTTACCTGATTGCATGTCAAATTTACTCAAAGTATCGGTAAATGTACCATACTTCTGGTCAAGTTTACCATAACATCTAGCAGGTGCCAAAATCAGGAATCCGAATGGTTATTTTCACTAATCTTTTTTTTTCCGTGCAGTGGCGTAGCATGCAATTTGGCAACGTCGTACGTTGTCCATTTAAATCCATGTAAAAGGTCGAATGCGAAGGTGTTCACCAAACACCCAATACTTAGATATTTTTCATGAGTTTAAATGGAAGAACTGCAACGTTGCCAAATTACAGCCACTGCACTGGTAGTGTCCACAGTTCGAACTAATCAATCATGGAATCATCTTGAACTTTTTTCTCAAACTCTGGTGCTAAACTTTCAAACTCTAACCTCAAATTATGATGAATAACTAAAGTAACTTAGATGGGAATTCTTCCTCAGCTTGCAGAGCTTTTTGAGGAACAACTCTGCATTTTGCCTCTAATAGTTAGGGCCTAATCTAGTGTCAGTTTAATGTCCTTTACATTAGTTGCCCTGATTTAATTTAAGTATACATCCTTTTGATACTTAGTCAGACTGACCTTCAGTTGTCAAAGAAGCTGCCGAAAAGCTAACGGCTAGGTTATAGGTACCGCCCTCTTTGGCAATATTATAATTAAAAATGAAGAACTTGGTCCGTTGTCTAAATTTTGCGTCTGAAAGTTCATGTATTCGACACCCATATTAGACTAAATTAGTTGAAACTGTGAAAAAAAGGCTGCTGTTTACTATAATAGCTCCTTTTTTGTTTTATTTAAATAAGTTTTGATGATACGCATTTCCTATAAGCGTCATATCCTACTGATGATCTCACAACACATATCAAGAAAAACATCATACAAAAATATAGATTCCATTTGAGAATAGCAATATTTTTTTATGTTGACTAATTTAGTATTCTTTATAAAAATTGTACATTAATGTTTCAAACATCAGTTTTAAAGATGTTTGAATTGGCTGTGATACTCATTCATATTGTAAACATATCATTGAACATTGATTTTTGTTTTTTGTTTTTTTGTTTTTTTAATTTTATGCTAGTTTTTATTGCCTCTTAGTTTTAGTCAATTGATTTATTCTTTGGAATTTATTCTTAGTAAATCCTGGATTGTCTATATTTAATTTTATCTCGATGATTCAATATCAGGAGCATTATATCAACTGGACTGAAAGCGACCATTTTTTCCAGTGGATAGAGGCTGATGCTCAAGATTTATAGGGAAGTGTGGAGTGTGACAGCCCCCGGCCACTTTGGATGTGAGTGAAACAAGTTTGGTACCTATATTGGACAAAATTCGCAAAATGTTGATGAAAACCTTCAACGCAGGTTCAAGGGGAAAAAACTGATAGAATTTACAATCTGCATAGCTGATTTTTGGCGTCTGCTAGCAATTATGGTAAATTTCACCATAATATATGGTAAATGCAACGTACCTTGTGGTAAATTAAGGTGACATGTTGGTAAATTCTATCATCTAGTGAAATTTACCATAAGTGGATTCCATAATCAGCTACGCAGATGGTAAATTCTGCCAGTCTTTTTTCCCATCATTTTATAATCATTCATGATTAGGTTGACTCTTCAGCGTACAATGCGGATTCTTGCCATCAGAGCGCGCCCACCGCTGCCTTACGGTAAATCACAAATTCAGTGGCGGCTCGTGCTCTTTGGCAACAATGTCTTCACTCCATTTGATTGCATGTAAAACAATCGATTCGAAAGTGAAGCAGCGCTTCACCAGCAATCGATTGTTGGATATAGATTCTAATGGAGTAAAGAAATTGTTGCCAAGTAGCACGAGCCGCCACTGTACAAATTACAGACAAAAATTAGTTTATATTTCAGAAAACGGAGTTTCGAGAACTAGATAGGTAATCATTAAAAAAAAAACAAAAAACAAAAAAAAACAAAAAACAAAAAAAAAAGCCTAAGCAGCAAAATATCTCGCTGTTTAAAAAAAAAATAAAAAATAAGACTGAAAGTGCCATAAGATGGAATTGCGGTTTGATTCAAAAATCTATTTGGGATATTCCATTTTTTGATACTTAAGTCTTTCAACCTCAACCCTCTAACGACCGGATTAGTTTGAAAGAACGCCACTCTTCCATTCACATGCATAGGGAAGGTAGTTAACTGTTCGTACTCGTGGGAGCTGGAATTGCCTATACGACAAAGTGAAGGCGCTCTACCTATAAGAGTGTGTGTATTTCCATCGTTAATCGCGTTTATCCGGAATGAAGACTGAAGCAGTGTAAAATAGAGTAAAGGAGAAAACCGAGTAGATTCGGGCTTGCTCCATAAGGGGTTGAATTCTGAAGATCAAGACGAAATATTTTGCGGAGACATTTATCAGATAAGATTATCTTGTGCCTGACCCTCTGTTTTCTTAATTGAAATTTACTTTTGACAATTCAACAAGAATCCAATTGTAGCGCTCTGGTGGTGAAAATTGGCACTAAACGCTGACCACCATAATTGAAGCGATACTCACATCAGAATAAATATGTCCAAATGAAAAATGGGGTGGTGTATCAATCTTCCTATGAAATTGTGATTGGAACCGTAAAACCTATTTATAAAAAACGAACTCTCCTCATTTTTTGTGCATCTTTTCTGGAAATCACCACATTTTGGAAGCTCATTAATTCCAGTCCTGATCAGTTTTTGACTCTTTACAAATCAGCGCTCAACACCAAACCTATCTTTCTGGTCTGATTGATATAATGTTATTAGTTGTGAAGATAGTCCATTATAAAGACAACAACAAAAAATTATCAGTTGCATCCATTTCGTTATTTTTTAATAAACTGGGTTTGTTTTGAAAATTATTGGAGGTGCCATCATGCTCATTGCTCATCAGTGTTGCCAGATCGAGGGTAAAAAGCCGTATCGTCCCCGTTTAAATCAATGTAAAACGTACGGCTTTTTCACACCAATCTGGCAACACTGTTGCTCATACGCCACCTATGACTTACGATCAATTTAAGTTTTCATAGAATTTGAAGGGCGTGCGGATTTATTTAGCCCTTGCTTGCTTTAAACAAACATTTCACTTCTTCCTGGAAAAGATAGTTACATTACCAACTTGTAGGCTGAATTTAACACAGTGATGGTCCGGGGGGGCGGCTCGATCCCCCCCCCCTAACTTTTTTGGAAAAAGGCTCAAAAAAGGGAAAAATAAATGTCGTATCACCTGAAGCCTCCCACCTTTATCAAGGCCCAAGAAAATAGAGAAGCTAAACAAAATCGTCACATTTTTTCAACCCCCCACTTTTAAACCCACGGACCGCTACTGATAGGTAACTAGTTGACTTAAATTTGTTTGGCTAAGGTTTGGAATGACTTTAAAAATATCTTTGATGGACGGGTTTAAGGAGACAATGTAAGCATCTAATTTTGATACTGTGGGGTTTTTTTTCAGTATAGGAACCGATACTTTCATGATGACTTAACTTATTAACATCGCGACAAAATTTCTATAAAACTGCCGTCCATATTCAAAATTTTGAGCCCATGATGGAAATATCAAAACTGCAGATCAATTAAATAGATACGTATATTTACATGAGGGTAGAATACCTCCTAAAATAGGTATATGAATCGCAAATTGTCTCTCTTCAATTTTCAAAAATAGCGCAAGCGTCTCCTCTCACCCGCTTCCCGTCAAGTGTTGTTACAAGCATGCCGATGGGCACTTTTATCATAGCCGGATCCAGCACTTTGGCGACCATGAATTCATCCCATTTGAGCGTATGAGAAACAATCGATTCTTGAGGGGGCCACGGCCCTGTTACTAATCGATTGTTTCTCATGCATTCAAATGGGAACTATAAGCATGCACAGATGCCAGATTACTGGATCCGCCTTTACTTTTTGTCGGTTCTGAAAGATTAAACTTAGGTAGCTTTAAGCTCCTCCACAACATTTGTAAAAAGATCATGGAGAACATCAGGTATGCTCTTATTAATCAGAAACCTTAAATATTCCTACCTGTTTTCGTGTATTGTTTAATTCTGATTTCCAGGATAGAGCGCATCTGATGTTTTATGACCCGCCTTCATGGGCGGAGCCAGCATTTTGGCAACTGTGGATTCTTCCCATTTGAATGTATGAGAAACAATCGATTAGAAATTGGGCCATGGCCCCCTCAAGAATCGACTGTTTCTCATACATTCAAATGGGAAGAATCCACAGTTGCCAAAATGCTGGCTCTGCCCATGCCCGCCTTTGGCTTTATTTAACGGCAATGTTGAACAATTCCGAGCCAGAGTTGTTGTGTCCTTAAGGTAATTCCGTTCCAAGCGAAAGTTGTCGATCTTTCGATCTGCTAGAGTGCGCTTCTCGTTACTTTCCAAAAATTCGGTTTTCTATACGTTCATTTCAAGAAATAATTTATGGTAATTAGTCAATGTCAATATCCCTACCACATATTCCAGGGAAACCGATTCAAGGTAGACTATCCGAAGGCAGACTTTAATTTCAACTGATGCGATACCCTGAATAAACAGTGCCGCCAACCAATCAAACACGACAAGTGTCTCGTAAAGTGAGATTACTTTTGAGCCATCGCATTATGATCATCAAAATTTTAAGAGAAATAAGATCGTATTTTTAAAAACGGAACTTAACTTTCTCTAGGGGTACGCGTGAGACAGAGTATATCTCACTCGCACTGATTAATGAGATAACCGAAATCTGTACTCAAAATTACCGGGGGAAAAAAAGGATAGGTCGACATTTTGCATTGAGAAAAATCTTCAGTTACATTGGTGCAGTGAGAATTCTGTTCAATACGTTCCTAACGTTTAATCCAGAAAATATAATCGGAATCCCGCCTGTACATGTGGCCGGAGTTTTTGTAAATTTAACCGGAATTCTGTAAATGTGACAGTGATTACGGTCAGGAAAGTACGAAAGAAAATTCGCGTTTCAGTAACTGGAATTTTTTCTCACAATCAGTGCGGAAGAGGACTAGTGGCGCCATTTTTTAGCAGATTAAATTATCCCTGAGCTTTCGCCTATAATCACCTTAATAATCTCAATTTACAGCATACAGTGACAGAATGTATGGTTTTCCCATCAATAGCTCGATGGATCCGCCTTGGGATGGGTCGACAATTTTTGATTGGTAGTAATGACTGATCGATTGAACAGTTGTACAGGTCAGTGGCGCGTAGCGTGCAATTTGACAACGTTGTACTATGTCAATTTAAACCCATGTAAAAGGTCGGATGCGAAGGTGTTCACCGAACACCCAATAGTTTGATCTTATTCATGGGTTTAAATGGACAAATTGCAACGTTGCCCAAATGCACGCTACGCCACTGGTACATGTGATATAACTCTGACTCGGAATTGCTAAATGGGTCGATTGTAAGTGGGTCTTTTAAAGACTGAATTTGAATATTGGATTCGAACAGATTTTGACACGAGGAATACGATGGATGGTACTATAAAAAAGTTCTGCGATGTGTAATATTCAAAGAGATTCAATCAAGCGCTAGAGCTATACGTGCTTCTATAGGCAACGAATCATTTGCACCGCACATTATAGTTAGACTTCGTAACGGTGATTCTTCAGCGTTTAGAGCCGATTTCTGCCACCACAGCGCTACCGTTCGATTAAAGTCGAATTACAGGCCGAAAGTAATTTATTTTTAAGAAAACGCAAAGTCAGTTACTAGATAATCATCTGAAAAGTGTCTCTGCAAAAAAATCTCGTCAATAACTTCAAAAATAAGGCTGAAAATACCAAAAAATGAAGTACTTGTCGCATTTCGATACAAAAATCGATTCGCGATATTTCATATTTTGGTACTTTCGGCCTTAATTTTGAAGTTTTTGACGAGATTTTTTGCAGAGACGCTCATCAGATGATTATCACTCCGTTTTCTTAAAAATAAATTACTTTCGGCCTGTAATTTGACTTTAATCGAACGGTAGCGCTCTGGTGGCAGAAACTAAACGCACTATATAAACGCTGAAGATTCACCTTAAGTATTCATTGAAAGTGAAAAACAATTCTGTTTTCCACTGGTCCCGAAATTTGGACCGGGACGCACACTTGGAACCGGTAGCGATGGAGGGTGCGTGGAGACAGGCAACCCCCCCCCCCATGCATGGAGATAAGATTCAAATCGCACGCGCCGCCACCGTTGCAAGAATACACACGGAGCGCAAAAGGTTCCTTTGATTACACGAAGATTTGCCACTTATCTCCAGCGGCGGCTCGTGCGATTTGGCAACAGTGTTTTTATCCCATTTAAATACATGGAAAATAATCGAAACTCGAGGAGGCTGCCAGCCTCCGCTTGAATCGATTTTTTACCTAAGTTTAAGTGGGAAAGATGCATGGTTGCCAAATCTCACGGGCCGCTACTGCTTATCTCGAATTCTTGACTGCCACAACAGCAATTTTCTCGTTTACCAGATACGCAGCGTAGATTTTTTTTTACGGGTACCTTCCATCGTAATCCTCGCAAAAAATTCGATGAGATTTTAGTAATAAAATCCATTCTTAACGGTTGCTCACAACGGCGTCGCGTGCAATTTGGCAACATATCATCTTTCGTGCATTTAAACCCACGAAAAAGGTCGAACTATTGGGAGTAGTGCACAGTGCACTCTTTTGAATCTATATTATATATGATTTTAAACGGACAAATTACAGCGTTGCCAGATTGCACGAGACGCCGCTAGTTGTGCAACTGTCCCTCCGTTGCCCTCTTCTCTCTCTATGATGCGTCAATAAATTCTTACATAAGAACAAATTCAAATTCAATAGCAGCAAATAAGTTGTAAGAATGGTCACTGAACTTTCACGAAACCTCTCCAAACTTTGTTTTGATTTGGAGTGAATTTCGAACTTATTTTGGAAACATTCATGGGCTACATTACTGCATGAAATTGATTATCAATTTTATTTCGATTGTTGACCAATAAAATTGATGTGAGATTAAAACAAACTTGTCTTTTAATTCCAATTTTTTCAGCCCAGAAAGTTTTACAACAGATTTGCATCCTGAGAGTCACCCGGTAAGCATGATATCATACGTACTCTCTATCAGGGTAATTTTGTCCCGTGAACTTTCGTGTCCAAAGTTTCAAGCCGTGAGTAAAAAGTTTTGCCAAAAACGGTAGTCCGAATCAAAAGGTCCTCGAGAGAGGAGGAGTCTGTCATTTCGGAACGGAAATACCTACTGATCGAAATTGAGAGAATTTTTCGATGTCAAGAAATATTTCGGATATTACAAGAAATTCTGGCAGTGGCGGCTCGTGAAAGTAAGCATTGATAAGGCGACAAAAACAAAGACCTATAGACACCGGTGGTCTAGCCGGGGGGGTGGGGGTCGGACTGGCCCTCTGGCAAACCGGTCGGCCGCGCCGTCACTGCAGTCTGAGATCATCAAAAATTGGACAAAAATCATGAAGTAAATTTCTCATCAATCTTTCATCCACCAACTTTTAGGGCCAGTTCTAATCATATAGAACACTTTCAACGAGTAATTTAAACCTACGAATGTCACTGAAGAGTTTCATACTAAGCTTAAGAAAACGATTATTTTTTTATTACTTTCTACACTGATTTTTTGCCGATTTTTTTTCGATCACAGACCACATGTAAGTGGCCGTAAGAGGAATAAAAAGGGCGGAAATGGAAGGAAATAAGAAAAAGTGAGAAAGATGGCCGAAATCATAGAACAGACCAACTTTATTAGAGCCCGGGCCGTGTAGTCCGCTCTGAAAGGGGGTAAAGGTGGAGAGGGGTCATACGTTGATCACGTATTTGTTGACGCATATAGCTACACTGCTACAATAGGACCTGTTGTAGCAGTGCACTATGGTCTGAGATCGTCAAAAAGTGGCCAAAAATCGGAGACTAAATTTTTCATGAATTCATCATTGTTAAGCTTTTGAGATCAATTTTAATCACCGGAGAACATTTTTAACAAGTCATTCTAACCTAGAAATGTCACTGGAAAGTTTTAGATTGATTTTGAAAGGTCGAAAACGATGATTTTTGATGATTTTTCATCACTGATTTTTGGCCACTTTTTTCGATCTCAGACCACAGTGCAGTGCAGCTATGGGTATTTGAATTAGACACCTGGGACCAAATAGTATTAGGTCCCGAGCATTGAATTGTGTGCGGTTTCGACCAATCAGAGAGCTTACGCACGGTCATGTGACCGTGCGTAAGTTACGCTTGGGACCTTACATTATTTGGTCCCTGCTGGTATCTAATTCAAGTACCCCTACCGGAAGATCCCGCAATGCGATCGGGAAATCGAGTCTTTCTTCAATGGGTGCGCCTTCATTTTTTAAGGTAGACTAAAACGGTACAGGCGGGCACGAATAGTTATCTACTATCCAACCCACAGCGCTATTCTGTTCAAATTAGAGTCAAATCATCATGCCTCTTGCTTCAGGTGATTCCTAGAGTCCCTTGATGGAATTATTGTATAGGGAGTACCGACACGAGCTCAACGAGTTGTGATTGGTCGTTGGTTTTAGGCTCTCACGGAGTCGAGCAGGAGTCGAAGACATCGAAGGCTCCACACGAAGGAGTCGATTCGTTGAGGAACGTATGGGAACGGACCGGAATGCCGGCAAATCCGCCTGTCCACCACTGGTCCACTGTCGAACTTAACCTTCGAACGCGTTCAGGCGATCGACTAAATCGACTCCTGTCAAAATGCATAAAGCGTCGTGTCGGTACTCCCTATACAATATTTCCATCAAGGGACTCTAGTGATTCCATGGCACGTGACCAAGGCGATCGATTAGTCGATCGATTAATGGTCATTTCCCGGACTCTGTGAAGATTTTTTTTTGTAAAACCAGGATTGTCAGCACCTGGAGGTAGATCTAACAAAGATGTCGGTTGAGTTTGGATGCTCGAATCCGGAAAATAAGGACATAACTATGGGAATTCGGAATCCGTTGTGAGGTACGATAAATCGAACAGCGATTATGCGAATTCCCATAGTTACTTCCGTCCTAATTTTCCGGATTCGAGCATCCGAACTTAACAGATATCTTTGTTAGATCTACTTCCAGGTGCTGACCATCCTGGCTTAACAAAAAAAACTCTAGAGTCCGGGAAATGACCATTAATCGATCGACTAATCGATCGCCTTGGTCACGTGCCATGGAATCACCTTAAAACTCCCGCAACCGACGGAAATCGTGTCATACTTTCACGATCCGCCTTCATTTTTAAAGATAGTCAAAAACGGTACGAAAAAACATAAATTTTGCATACTTTCTCGTATTTTCACTAGAGTGTTGCCAGATGCACAGCTTTAGACCAATTATTTTCCGAAATAATCAAGGTTAGTACGACTTATACAGGGTGTTGAAAAACTGTTCCCGAATATTTCAGGGGCGGATTCTACAGGTCAAAATAAGACTTTTTTTTTCGTATAAACATGGGTTCGAAATTGCAGTCTTTTCGAGTTACAGTGTTGCAAATTTTCCGAAAAACAAATTGAAAAATTGTCATAACTCCTTCGTGAATTCTTCTTAATGCTCGTAAATAGGTATTCTGGTGTAGTTTTAGGCGTTCTTGCCGATTTTTGCCGTGAAAATGCTGTATGCAAAAATTTGAGGGGGGTTATGGGGGTTTTTCTTGATTTTTCTCACTTTTTTGGCCAAATTATGTGAAAACAAACTTGCAAATTCATTGAACCCAAAAACGATTAGCATTACTCAAAAGTTCGTAAAAAAGTATGCATTTTTAGTCCTTACAAGTTTTTCCAATTCGTAAACCATTTCCGAGAAAATCGTCCCTGAAGTTGGAGAAGTCGGCCAAGAATTGACAGAATCAAAGAAAAGGCGATTATTGGCCGACCTTTGCAACTTCAGGGACGATTTTCTCGGAAATGGTTTACGAATTGGAAAAACTTGTAAGGACTAAAAATGCATACTTTTTTACGAACTTTTGAGCAATGCTAATCGTTTTCGGGTTCAATGAATTTGAAAGCATGTTTTCACATAATTTGGCCAAAAAAAGTGAGAAAAATCAAGAAAAGCCCTCATAACCCCCCTTCAAATTTTTGCATACAGCATTTCCACAGCCAAAATCGGCAAGAACGCCTAAAACTACACCAGAATACCTATTTACAAGCATTAAGAAGAATTTACGAAGGAGTTATGACAATTTTTCAATTCGTTTTTCGGAAAATTTGCAACACTGTAACTCGAAAAGACTGCAATTTCGGTCCCATGTTTATACGAAAAAAAATTCTTATTTTGACCTGTAGAATCCGCCCCTGAAATATTCGGGAACAGTTTTTCAACACCCTGTATAATGAAGTAAAAATGTGTGGCCAAGCTACCCCTGGCAAAAAACTTGGCCACACATACTTGCTTATAAAGAAAAACTGAGAACTTATGGGTATAAAAACACGAGCTAGGGGAATTAGGAGACGAAAGTTACCCATTACTTTATTTTTTTAATCAAATGTATTTTAAAAACATCTTCAAGGCAGGAGCGGGGTGAAAACAGGAGTTTTGGCGCCCCATATGACTCTGATTGGCCCAACAGGAAACTGTCCACAATTGATTCCACAAGCGCACAGTGGACTCAATCTACTTATTATATTATATTAATATAATGTCTTTGGTTGAGCCCCTAATCAAAAGGGTGATGAGAATTGATCACAGATCCATTTTTGCTTTTAAATATTTATTGAGTATAAATGAAACGAAACATCAAACACAGAGAGAGGTACATCAAAAAACATAAACAAAGTAGAAAATAATGGTAAACTATCTAACAAAAATTCACAACGACCAATTACTTAATTCCATTCTGAGTTGACACTCTATTCTAAGCTGTCACACCATTCTGAGCGGTAGAATTTGAATTCGTCGTTTCTCTTCTACATTCTCTTTTGTGGACGGGCCAGTGTAACCTTTGACATTCTCTATCACAATATTGTACTTCTCTACATTTGGTGCATTTTTTAGTGCCTTTCTCCTCACTGCACGTTGCACACTGAGCGCTACTATCGTTGAAAGCTTTTTGACCATTTATTGCATTCGATACGACGACAACTGCCGGTGGGGACATTTCTCTATTGGCTAAAGTTGTGACCATCTGGTGGAGGAAAAAGAGAAAAAATATTGTGAAAATTATTGGAACAACTAAGGAGAGACTGTAAGTGAGAAGATTGGTGCAGCAAACACATTCATTCCAATCAGGGGTGCAAAATTTGCCTGATTTAGCAATCCGCGGATCCCATGAAAGAGAGGAAATTTCTAGGAAAGTGAGGAAATTTGTCCAATTTTTTTTTTTTTTTTTTAATAATGGCAGTAAGATTTTCCTGAGAAAATAGCCTAAAAATGTAAAAAAAATCGGTCATTTTTGCGAACATACAGTGTTGAAATGTTAAAAAAATAAAAAAGTTATCACTCTCAAATTTGTGTGAGGAAACGAGTCCCGAATCGCTTGAAACTTCCGAAATTTTGGAACATTTTGCACCCCTGCTTCCAATTAAAATACAACGGAGAAGTGTCAGTCTTGTTAATATAAACTTTGAGTCAACTTATTAACCCATTGCCTTAAAGTGACGTGCTGGACACGTCCTTCTTTTGAATACGGATCTGCCTGTAACTTAGCAACAAAACAACCGCTTTGTGACAATGCTCAAACTTGTGGCTTTTTCTGATAGATAGCGTCACTCACTTCACTCAACTTCCACAGTTTTGCCGCTAGGAGCGCTATTCGCGTAAAGGAGCGCGTAAGCGCTGTTGCTAAGCAACCTCTTTTGAAATTAAATAATAAGACAATGGGTTAAGGAACCATCATTGCTATTAAATTGTTTCTTCTGGGTTCAACCAGGGGTGCAAAATGTTCCAAAACTTCGGAAGTTTCACGCGATCCATGACTTATTTCCTCACAGGATTTTAAAAAATTTCCTCACAAAAATTTGAAAGTGAGGCCTTTTTTCTTGGTTATTTTAACATTTCAACACCGTACGTTCGCAAAGTGACCGATATTTGCTTATTTTTCACACTATTTTCCTGGGAAATCCTTATTGTGCCATTATTTAAAAAAAAAAAAAAAAAAATGACAAATTTCCTCACTTTCCCAGAAATTTCCTCACTTTCACGCGATCCGCGGATCGCTAGATCGGGCATATTTTGCACCCCTGGGTTCAACAAAATCAGTTCATGAAATGATTGGTTGACGAGGGGTCAATAGAGCTGGGCAACAATTGATAGCCAGTGCTATTGATGATTACCATAATAGAACGGCTTTCTACAGAAGAGAACCTACTTTTCCACGTCTACAGAAAAGAACCAGCTATTAAGTGTACCAGTACCCAGACAGGGTCAACATTTTTGTTGCTCAAGGAGCTCTGAAAATGCTTGGTTTTTAATGTTCTTTCGAATCATATCACACGATAGGATCCATTTTTAATAGAGTCAAACAATGGTCCGAATAGGAAAAATCATGTCAAACTTACGGTTGTGCCAAAATGCACAACTTTTTATGCCTTTAAGAATGAGGTATTACTTTTTTGTGGATTTTTTTAAGATCATCCGTTCGAAAAAACCATAGTGAGCAGGTTACACAAAACACCCTGTACAAGGTAATTCCACAGTAACCGGACTTTTCGCTGACGCCAAAAAAATGTAGGTAATAGAAATTGCATCATAAAAACATCTAAAACTACCAAATGAATGAATATTTCTATTAAAGGTGTTTTTTAAGCAAGTTCTATACGAATATCTCAAGTCATTTGTCACAGCAGAATTACTTTGTGACCCCACAAAAGCAGTTTGAGTGTACAATGTGCTCTTTCTCAAAGGAACCTTTCTGACAGAATTATTCATTCCTTTGGTGGATGTAAATGTTTAAATGATGCAATTTTTACTTAATACAGGGAGGGGGGCAAAGGGAGCAACCCTCCCCCCTTTCAGCCAAAAAAGGGGAGAGAAATAGAGAACAAAAACAGGGGGTCACAGTCACAAGTGGGCAAAAATCCAGAGTCCCCCTTCCTTCCCGAGGGCTGAATCCGCCAATGAATTTCTATGACAATTATTTTTGGCATCAGTGAAAATTCCTGGTACCGTGGAATTGCACACAGCTACATTCCATATTAACGTTATTTTAGCTGACAAAAAAAATTTATGTGAAGAGACTTATGTGAGTGAGGAAGGAATAGGTAGTACCTGTCTGAAAATGGTGCTGTCTCTGTAAGGAAATTCTCTGACACAATCTCTGATAAATTGTTCCGGATCCTTTTCGCCCCTCGGATGAAGAACTTCTCTGGCAAAAGATGTTACTACATCCTTTTGACTTTGCCTGAAATTAAAAAATTTTAAAAAAAATGGTTAATTTCAAATTCATCCTTCTTTTTTCGAAACTGGAAACATAAGATCAAACTTTGAGAAGTTTGTTGAAATTACTCTTTCATTGACCTTTTTCATCTTTTTGAGCAAGATCTTAGAGACCTTAGAGCTGTTTAAATTTTTTTGTTCAAAGTCCCCCCCCCCTTTATTGGACTGCTGTGAGACTTTCCGGTCATAAGGGTAAATGAAAGGTTTTCGTTGAATTTTGAAAACTTTTGTATGAAATGCAATTAAATACTGTTTATGTCCTAAACCTCTTGAAGTCTATCAGAGGACACAAACTTGCCAGCAAGCTCTTGAAGAAAAAAATTTTGAAGTGGGACTGTTCATTAGAAAAATTATGAAAGGCTAAAATCAAGGGACATTCCAAAAAACAGTATTGTTTTGAGATTTTTGTCATCTATATACAAAACAAGCTCCAAAGATTTGGCATCTTATTAGTTCTTCAAATTTTTGATTTATCTTGGACCAAAGAAGCATACCTGACTTTAAATAAAAAAAAATTAAAGAAAACAACTAGATACAGAGTACAGTAGAACCCCGGTTATCCAGGCGAAATGGGACCGGCCCCGGCCCGGATAAGTGAAAACCCCGGTTCGGAAAAATACCGCACAACTATCGTACAACATAGCATAAATACATATTTATATTAGTAAATATGTAAATAATTGCTTACCTTATAAGTAGATGAATATTTATTTACACTATTTACATAAGTACATGTTGACTACGGATGTTTCATTTTCCAAAAAAGTCCTTTCTTCTGAGCCTGACTTTGGATGAATTTGGAATGGGCGAGGTTTTTTTTAGCAGGTTTTCTCCAAAAAAAAAAAAGGGAAAATACGTAGGACAGCCTCGTCCGATCGAGACCCCGGTTAAAGCGAGTCTGGATAACCGGGGTCCTTCTGTAATTTAAATTTGAGGACCTCACTCGAAAAAATGTGTTACAAAAGAGCTTAGAAAAATGGAGGTTAAAACTTGAGACCCTGTATCCCATGAGAGTTGCACCAAGTCAGAATCCATTTCTGATTGGCTCTCAGATTTAGGCTGTCAAGAAAGCCCCAAGAGGCAAACGCAAATGGCAGAGGGTTTGTTTACTTTTCGCTTACTCGCTTTCATTTCACATTTGAAGTAACAGTGACAGTGGAGATTATTGTTAATTTTTCCTCGGCTTGAATGTTATTCTGGAGAATATTATCTCTTTCAATAACGACCATTATATAGTCGAGAATCGGAACCCAACATAAAAGATAGCGAAATAGCGGCAACAGCGCAGAAGCAAATGGCGATCCACCATTTGCAATTATCGCCATTTGCAATTTGCCTCTTGGGGGCTACATTGATCCGCTTCTTCTTCTTCATTTTGAATGACAAGGCGTAACTCTCATGGTATATAGGGACTCTAGATAAAATGTTTTATGTATTGTTCAATACAAAGTGCTCTGCAAATTACATACCTGCACTTGGCAATTTCTCCCAACACAAAACCTAGATAGTGAAGTTTGAATGCCAGAACATCACTACATTCTTGTCCTTTCTTCATTTCTCTTTCGCATAGAGTTTGGAGAGCTTTCCTAGTGATATCTAGATTGTCTAGCAAAACTTGATGTAAATTCAGCGCAACTCGTACTGGATGAACATTGACCTGATAACAAAGGAGTGATTTATAATTAGCAGAAAAAAGTATGTCGAGGCTCTATTTGATGAAGAGTGTTGTAACTTTTTTAAGTCCAATTTTTGACTATTTCAGCTATTAACTACTTAGAATAGTTTCATACTTTCCTTCAACTGGTAAAGATCTGGAAAGTTGACACTGCTCACTTCTCTCATAGAAGACTTCATTCAATTAATACAAGACATTGACCCTTACGCAGAGTTGGGCAAATAGGACTCGATAACCTAAGTTGAACTGCCCATTACTTTTTGTGATCAAGCAGGCTCTCCGATTACATTTTGTAACCAGAAATGGAACAGTTTTCAAACTTAAATTTAATCTTAAGCTATTCTTTTATCAAAACTCAAATAATCTGATGAGTTTAATCGATAAGTTCGATAATTGAACGAGTTTTATTTTATTTGTAACATGATTAAACAAAATCACCCTTGATTTTTGAATCATGGCTCCGAATCACACTTAAATGATGGTTTAAAAACTGTCCGAATTCCAACTACAGAATCTAATTGGAGAGTCAGCTCGATTACAAGAAATGATAAGCAGTTCAACCTTGGTCATCGAGTCCCATTTGCCCAACTCTGCTTTTACGAGTAGACACCAATTTCAAATGCCATTTTTTTCAAAATTGAATTGATAGAAAGTCAAAAATGATGATATCCCAAATTTAACATTTCCTCTTGGTACTCTTCTTCTGAAGTTTTAATCAATGACAAAACCAATTTGCAAAATTCCAGGCCATACAAGATGACAGAAAACATCCTTTCGATTTGCACTAATGAACGGCAGGCTTGTCAATTCAGTCTTTGTAATTTCTTAAACTTACCATCAAAGCGATGATCAAAAATGGGTCTGTTGCACACTTCAGCTACAGCGTTTTAAAGTATCAATTCGTACGTAAAAAGCCGTAAAAATGACATTGGCAGCATCAGAAAACACTAAAATTCAGTATTAAACTCACAAATTGCGAAAAACACTAGACACTATTCACCCCTGTATCTTTCCACTACGTGCACGATATTTCGCGAAATTAGCGCGGCACATTCAAATAATCACGGCCGTCTCTCATCACAGCTGACTTCATAAACAAATAAACAGTAAACACTGATGGCGTCTGTTCGTATTCTTACGTTTCAATATACTCAATTCCTCACAAAAGGTTGTGAAAGGTACGGAAATCGATATTTGTATCGAAAACTTATCAAAATGAAACAATAACTCACAGGAGATCCAAGGATGATTCCAACTTTGATCGTCATGCTTGGAACTCCTGTGTGTTATTATTTCATTTTGATAAGTTTTCGACACAAATATCGGTCTCCGTACCTTTCACAACCTTTTGTGAGGAATTGAGGATATTGAAACATAATAGTTCGAACAGACGCCGTCAGTGTTTACTGTTTATTTGTTTATGAAGTCAGCTGTGATTCAAGACGGCCGTGATTATTTGAATGTGCCGCGCTAATTTCGCGAAATATCGTGCACGTGGTGGAAAGATACAGGGGTGAATAGTGTCTAGTGTTTTTCGCAATTTGTGAGTTTAATACTGAATTTTAGTGTTTTCTGATGCTGCCATTGTCATTTTTACATGCGAATTGATTCTTTAATACGCTCTAGCCAAAGTGTGCAACAGACCCATTAAGAGTATTCTCACCTTCATGATTAAATTATGGAGAGCCGGGGCCATCATTGGAGGTAATAGAGGTTCGGTTTCAAAACCGTGAGGAACAGTTAAATAGTCAACTTCAGATCTTGGCATGAAATTATTGATAACGGCCACGCATTCATGATTTCCTGGACGGCAATGAATGAGAAAAAAAGAAAACAATTATTTACAAAGAGAAAAGGAAAAATACTTGATATAAGACTTGATATAAGAGCTGCCGTTTTGCATATAATTCATGGCATTTTTTGAGGAAAGATTACACAGCTCAGTTCAGTGTATGACTGTAACGCACAAAAATACTCTGATCTGTAATCTTTTCTCAATCGGTGGAAAAGCTGTTAATTAATTAAAATATTCGCAAGTTTTTAAAGGCATTGACGACTCCACCAGTTGAAAAAAAATTACAGACTCGAGTCAATCTTACAATTACAATCATACACTGAACACTGTGCAATCTTTTCTCAAACGGTGGAATCATCGGTGAATTGAAAAATACCACTAATAACACCCAAAACCGCAGCTCTGCCTCTGCTTAACTAAAAATAGGTTATGTTCATGCCACAAGAAGAAAAATAGAAGTAGAAATAGTTTTAGTAGTAAAGTAAACCACCCAAACTATTTGTTCATTGTGCTTGTATTTCTGAGCAAACAACTGGTCTGAGCGTAAAAATGAGGAACAAAAAGGAATAGAGGTGCCAAGATACCACACGGTGAGGAACGAGGACTGTAAGGTGCCGTAAGGATACCGCCCCAAGTGAGACAACCTGAGGAAAGGAATAACCTTAAGAGCGTACAGGGTAAGCTCTTGGAATTTATTTCTTTCTTTTTTCTTATGTTTTAAATAGATGTAATTGTGTTTCACCTCATCTCCCTCCTC
Organism: Trialeurodes vaporariorum; assembly: GCA_011764245.1. NCBI lineage: Eukaryota > Metazoa > Arthropoda > Insecta > Hemiptera > Aleyrodidae > Trialeurodes > Trialeurodes vaporariorum. The sequence goes on from VMOF01000320.1 coordinate 25,723,228, forward strand.
AACTATTTTCTTTTTCTTCCTGCAAATATGTACTACAAATATAAAAATGGTGTACCAAATATCTCCCATCCATCTGCGTCAATGATAAAAGACGAGATCAAAAGTATGAAATTGTCTTCGACTCGCTTCACCCATTTAGATAGATAGATAAATAAATAATAAATAAATAAATAAATGAGTAAAATAATTAGGGTAGTAAGAGACATTGGTGTAAAAGGCAAGAGAATGCGGACTTGAGAAAAAGAGAGTAAGATATAAAAAAAAAAAAAAAAAAAAATTTAACGTACGTGTTGAAAAATGATAAGAGGGGGCCATTACATGACTTCAGCTCCTATCTACGTTTTTTTGTAACACATGCATTCAAATAGAGAGAGAGAGATGGAGGAAGAAAATTTCCTGGATCCACCCTTGACATGGCGCGTCTTCTTTTATCCACCGGTTGTTCCATTATTTGCTATTATTTCAACCAACCCGTTCTTTTATTCACCGGTGGTTTCATAATAGAAACCGTGTATGTCAACCAACTAGTTCTTTTATCCACCAAGTGACAACCGGTAACTACCGGAAATCACCGGCGAATTCGGCAGTGATTCCCGGTTGTTTGTACTAAATCACCCGCGAGATTATGAATGTAAAGTGTGTGTTCTGTTTGGAAAGCTGTTATTGATCGAATTGTGAATTTCGAGTCTCAACAGAATCGTAATGTGTTTCCCGTACAATACAACAATTTTTACAGAAAATAATTTGTCATTTCATTTGTTAATTATTGTTTCATTTGGACAACAACAAAACCCAACGGAACTGACAACCAACTGCAACCAACCCGTTCTTTTATCCACCGGTGGTTCTGGTTGATGACGTCATATACTAGAACCGAGACTTACTGGTGGATAAAAGAAGACGCTCATGAGATGGGTCTTTTAGTGTTTTTTTTCCATGAGTGGTGGACATGGGTGATTGTCAATCCAGCTTAAAATTGAGACCTACATGTCATACGTTCTGATTCATTATTGGAAACAGCTTTTTTATGTAAATGGTTGGTTGAAAAATCAGACTGAATTCATCACTACGAACCAGTCACAGAGCGAATAGTGAAATAGCGTAGTGACTAGGTACTGACTTTGCTGGGCCGATGCCATCCTTTCAAACGGTGTGTCAAGATATGAAACAGCAGGAAAAACTTCAAATAAATTGAGACCAACTTAAGGAGAAGGAGGAATAGCCAACATACATTTAAAGAGACACCTAATCTATCCACACTTACCTACAAAAGCAGCCATTTGAGTGGCAGTTCGACCGATTGAATTGGTGGCGTGACTTTTGGCACCCGCTGACAATAAAAGGGCACACAATTCACTGTTTCCTGATAGCGCAGCAAAATGTAGGGGGGTATATCCTTGGTCGGATTTGCCACAGTTGACATCAGCGCCCTACGCAGAAGAGAGAAGTATTAATTGCACTCTTAAAGTGCCCATGATTCACCAAAATTTTAGAACTGTGAGTAGCAAATCTGAATCAATGTTCTAGTTCTAGTGGAGAATAGTGGGTTAACCAATCTGAGAAGAAGGAACACTGATCACAGTTACTTCAGATTGGCTAACATAACCTCTTGCCATTACTTTTCTACATAAATGTTCTATCGTGAACAAGCGAAACCTAAAACAATCAGTTTCACTATCACCAGATCACTGAACAAGCCACACCAATCAAGTATAACTTGAATCAGTTCATTTACAATAGTAAAACTAGTCTATTATTAGCCCTTAACTGCGCCATGGCACCCCTGAGGCACAAAATAATGTAACATGTGATTCAATGGAATTTAAATGGACATTTTTCAAAAAGTTGTGTGACCCATCAAAGTTCTTAAAAAAGAGTCCTCTTTCGAACGGTCTAAATAAATCTCGAAAAAACTCAAATCCCAAAATGCGCACATTAAAGGGTTAGACTCAGAAAAAACTTGAGTTCTAGAGCAAATGCATTATGAATATCGAGATCTGACTAGAATCGACACCTACGTCTGAAATGCCTCAAAATGCATCGGTGAGCAGAGGGTTGGTCAACCATAGAACTCCATTCATAATCAACAACTTGCTAGAGAATTTTGTTGCGTTTTCAAGTTGCTTGACGATGCTTGTCAAGACCCAATACTCAGGATACGTCTGCTCTAGGTACGTGAGCATCAGCTCTAAGACTCAGTCTGTCTAATTCGGCTGCAAACACTCAAGTTGTAAGGCCGAGAGATTTGAAGTTTTAGTTTTTCCTTGAGCTCTTAGAGGAGTAGAGATTCAATGGTATGTAGAATGAGAAATTTAGGAAAAACTCAAGATGCCTGGATACCTGATCAAGGAGAATTTGACACATTTGTTTATTTCCTTTGTAAGCAGCGTGTTGGAGAGGACTCATCCCATGCTCGTCATAAAAGTCCAGCCTTATATTTAAACCACTTAATAACCTTCTCAGCCCTTCGACATCGTTGGACGACACTTTCTCAAAAATTTGTTGACTCGTCTCGTCTGACATGTTCAGAGAGCGATTAGAAGAATTGGAAAGAGTGAGACTTGAACAGGTCTACGAAAGAGGTTTTCAAGACAGAGACTACGTACTTGCTGCGATCAGCGAGTATGAACTTCATAAACAAACTTTATGTTAAAATTCGGTAGAGGTTCGAGTGAGTAACAGAAATGTAAACAAAGGCCTCATTTAGTATTCAAAATGGAATTAGGTTGCACAGAAGTAATCTTGTTGAATCAATGGACACACAGGAAAAGCTGTACAAGGTGTCAAAAAATAACAAAGATAGATAAGAATTTTTTAAAGAGAAATACACAAAACGCGATTCCCGGAAAAGCGCCAGGTTGTCATCAGACTTTTTGATAACGCTGCAGGAAGACCGAGAAATAAAAATACTCGGGAAATGAAAAATTTTGTCAACAAGCGTTCAGCGTGACGTCATCATTCGTTATCGCATCGATGCATCGATAGTGATAACAGTACAACATTGTTGACATGAAAGTTCAAGCTTTCCTCATGATTTATTTTGTGATGATTTTCCACATAAAGTCATAAAATGCCGAGCATGCTTCTTGAAACGATGAACATCGAAATTTTCCTTTTTATTTTTATCTAACTTGCCAAGATTTTGCTTCAAGCAACTTTGAGGTTATGTTCTATTGTTTGATAACAATCGGCGAAACATCAATATATCGAAGCAATCTATCGAAAAGCTGCCAAAATAAATTTGAGGTTAAGCCATAAAATGCACAATTAAAAAAAAAAAAAATTTGAGGTTATATACATGGATCATAGGTTTTGTGGGTTTTGTTTACTTTGTGGCATAAATAAAAAAAAAAAAGGAGTGTTCTAGTTTGATGGCTTTCGCATTTTGGGGTTTAATCTAAGAATTTCCTCTCATAATAATGAAATTTGTGTGAGCTACGATAAAGTGGAATTTGTGATTCGATGGAATTTGACTGAAACAATTTCATCATGAGTGAATCAGGAGACTCAACAAGCAGGTTCGATTCTCTGAACCTTGATTTTTCAGAGGTAATTATTCCTTTTTCCGTTGTTTTTTTTCGATACTGATAGCCATTGAATTTTATTCATAAGCTCTATTCTACAACCATATCAGTCAATTTTTATTAACTCTGCACATAAACTCCTTGTGACCAATAGTTAGTACAGAACGTCTTCTATTAAGTACTCTTCAGAATTCGATTAAAGTAAGTATTCACCCCTCTGAAGAAATTGAACCAACACGGCCTGACATTAGTCAATATAATGTATTCTCACCTGTTGGAAATTCTTGTTTGATCTCGTTAAATTGTTTGGAAAGTGTTGAAGTGTAACGGATGTATTTCTCGGCAAAAACAAACTCATTTCCAGAATGTGATAAACTCTGTGAGGTTTGTCTGCTTGTCGATGTCACAAAGACAAACTATAGACCTTCAAGTATATTCTACAAATAGAGGACTTCTCCCTTTCATTTACAGCATATGTTAAGAAATTATGCATGGGTCCTCGAAGCACCAAGCAGCTTTTCTCAACTACCGCTCTGAGTAGGTTAGTAGGTTTTCACTGCTAGCAATTTCTGTTAGGAGAATGATTATTTGAGTTTAGTTTTTTAACCAGACCTAGATGAAACAGGATGCAAAGCTGCCTCTTTAAATTGTGGTTAGCTTGCATGGTTTGAGAGTTCTTTCAGAAGAATGGAAGAAGCCGATCACTCTGAAACTTGGTACACTAACTGCGGCAGAGTTGCCAGGTCCGAGCCACTGAAAACTGTCCATGCCATTGCCAGCTTATGGGGAGCGTGGACAGTTTTTGTCCACGGCAACACTGAACTGCGGTTACCTTAAGCCAACCGAGAGTAACCTGTTCCATCATCTTCCATGAACTAAAATATTAGCCTCTACCTTTAGATGTCTGAGACTTTTCCTTGAGATTTTCAGCTCCTTAGTTGCAAAATTTCTGAAATCGGAAGGAATATTTTACTCCAGATTCTCAAGACCTGCATTTTTCATGAACCTTTTGTTTTCTCTTTTCTAGATTGATGATGAAGAGTACAACATTCCTCCTGTCGATGAGATCCCAACTTTAGAAAGTATTTTGAAGAGCGATCAGACTTCTTTGATAAGCGAAGATGAGCTGTCGAATATCCTAAATGTAGAAGTAAGTTTCTCGTGTTCCTAGAAATTATAATAATCTTCAGATGAAACCAATGCCAAAGTAAATTGCCTGGCCCGTGATCAAACTTAAACTCATTATTTTTATTGGCAAGTTAGGCCATAGGTGTAGTTTGTATGGGGCTCAAGAGGGGCGGAAGCCCCCCACTTTATTTTTAAGCCCCAATAGCCCCCACTTTTTCTAAACCCCATAAGCCCCCCCACTTTCTTTTTATGTAAAAAATAGTAATGACAACAGTGGCTTGAATCAAAAGAATCCAAGTACGAACAAGCAAAAAAAAAAGATCATCACTTTTCAAAAGCCCCCCCCCCTTTTGACACCAAAGCTACGCCTATGAGCCAGGCCATCTTTTCAATGATTGCAAATGGAGTAATCAGTGGTTTAGCCAATAGGAGTGTATACCAGTATTTTAACTGTTGGATTGACTTCTTTCAAGATTTGTTAAGTATCAAAACTGACTCTGAAGATTTTTTCTTTAACTTTTCCCTTCACGTTTTCAGAATACTGGATTTAGCAATGGAACTTGTGGAAGTGACACTGCCTCCATCAGTAGTATCGGAAGTCTCAAAGATTCTGCATCTAAAAGTGGCCTTCCGAGCTTCACAGAAAGCCGGCATTACGATCATATTCTTCGACATATAATACTGAAAGCCATATCATCACAGCTGCGATCAGCTTGTGTAAGTACTCTGTTGTTTTGATCAATAATTTTATTTGCTCTGTGGTATGTAATCATAAGTAGTTATAACTACTCATTAGGTATAATTAGAGATTGTTTTACTCAGTGGAATGTAATTATAAGTAGTTATAACTACTCATTACGTATAATTAGAGAGCCCCAAGAAAGTGGTCTTGGACCATGTTGAGGTGGTCGAATTCGTAGGTAATTTGAGATTTTGGAACCCCCCAGCACCTCATTTCTGATGGGGCGAACTAGATTTCTGTGTGAGAAACCAAAATTCTTCCATGCGGAGTAGTAAGAGCTAAGGAAATTCTGGAAAAGTTAGGGCAAATATGAGGTGAGAGATCAGGAAATTTTTTCCATTAAACCGAAAGTCATTTTCTAGCTGTTGTCTTATTTTGCTCGCTCAGTTTTTTTTTTTTTTTTTTTTTTTTTTTCCATGAAGAAGTTATGACTTTGAGAGAGACTGCATGCATTTTACTTTATTTTTCATACTTCTCTGTTACTTTTTCATTTGGTTAGTGACAGTACGAATGCTGCTTAAACTACACAAATGAGCTGCAGGTTAGTCTGGGAATTTTTCTCAAAGCTTTGAGCAAAGTTTCGGAATTTGAAAATCGAATCTGCCATACCACCATACTATGAAGTTCAAGATGAACTGAAATTTCTGAATGGCGTTCAGAAAGCCAGTTGGTCCTACTAATTAAGCTTGCACGACTGTTTTCTTGTAACTTCTACTAATCCTTCTCTAAGGTATACTTACTAGAGCAAAAATATGAAATCATTTTCCCATAATTTTCTTTGTTATTTTTTAGATGATCAATAAATCGAATAATTCAACAACTTTGGAAACCACAGAATGAGGTGGAATATCACTCTTAAATCTAAAAATGCTCTATTACTCTAAAAATTGACATTTCGGTGAACACCTGGAGACACCTTGACATCAGACACCTGGAAATTTTGGGTGTTTTACCTAAATATCACCTGAATATTAGGGTCTTAGTATCTGTTATAGCTCCTTCTCTTTCTAGCTGTAAAATTTCATGTTTTGATTCTGCAAATATTCCAATCTTTAAAAATTTTCACTCAGCTAAATTCCATTAACTCAATTTTATAGGAAAGAGTGAATGCGGGACGTCCGACGGTAATGGCAGTTTCCTCCATGATAGGAGTAGGAACATCTCACGGTCTGGTGTTGGTTTTCGACTCAGCGCAAACGCTTCGATGGTGCCACGAAGGTAATGAAGAACAAGGATCGGTTTCAGCCCTTGATTTCAATCACAACTGTCAAAGATTGTTGATTGGTTATGCACGAGGGTTGATCCTCATGTGCGATGTATCGGACGGACGAGTGTTACGAACGATGACTCAAGTTCACACACCAGCGACAGCTGTACTTCATGTCAAGGTATTTTTTTTCTCCTTCCCTCCTCCTTTAATCATCAATAATGCTGTTTATTCTTTTCTGTATTCATTTAACTGTTAAGGCTCTTGTTGATTTTTGTGCTGAATTTTCTCTGAAAATGGCTCTATACACAAATCAATGTCCATCTGACGTTTAGGCATCTGAAGTTCATTTTTGCAACTTTTCAGGAGAGCAAGAACAAAATGACTGACTCCTTGGCTTGAATGACTTACTCCCACACACTTTCTGTCATAACTTGAAAATTATTGAGAATTCGGTATTTTTGACATCACAGATTGAAAGAGCGTATTTTTTTACAAAGGACTTGGTGAAAAAGTCAATTTGTCAAATTTCCGGCTTATGCGTACACGTCTGTTGGAGGACGATATGCAGAATCCTTTAAGCCATCCTTTGAAACTAACGAGTCCGACTCGTCATCATTTTCAAGAAATTCAAAATACGTATCTCCCTGTAACGCAGCAATGAAATGACAAGTTCAAGAGCTTGTGGCATTTTCCGACTGTACCATTTATAAACTGACAGAAAATAAAATACATGAGGATGTCTAACTGACTGTAAGTTTCATAACCAAAGCAAGCAAAATACTGGAGGGAAAAAACTATTTTGTATATATTTTGCTAATTTTCATTAATGGGGCTCTTGCATAAAAATCTGTAAAAATACTGGTGAGTACTCTAAAAAATCACAAAATTTACTCCCAGAATTGAACTTAGTGGCCGAGAGACGCAGGTATCATCATGGGAGCTCGCCATCTAAATTGAGACAGATCACTGTGTTTCCGTAGAGAAAGTGACATAATAGACAGGAATCTCCCATAATACCTATGTTGAACTGCCATTTACAAACTTGCTATATAGCATTTTTGTGAGTTTATTACTGAATTTCAGACTTTCTTAGAGTGATTTTCGTGATTTTTGCTGGTTTTTACAACAGATTGGACTATTCATTTTTGCTCACAGTAAAAGTTTGAAAGAGCCCGATTAGTTTTGACTGTTTTAGGAATTTCTAAGTCCAAAATTATATGTTTCATTTCATTCTATTTAATAGGATCAAATCTTTTATTAAATCAATGTTTCAGTTCACGGATTCACCCAATTTAGCAATTTGCAGTGATAGCGGAGGTTCAGTTTTTGAACTAAGTTTTAAACGAACTTTTGGCATTCGCGGCGTAGATTCGAGGTGTTTGTTTTCCGGTAGTCGAGGGGAAGTTTGTGTCATAGAACCTTTACGTCTAAAAGCTTTGACAACTCATCCTCTTCACAACTCTGTTCTTCTGGCAATGGCCACTCTAACCAAAGTAATTATTTTCTTTGCCTTTTTCTCTACCCCTCTTACCATTAAATGTCTATATCACCTGATATTAATCATCAAAAATTATTTTTTACCTTTTTCTGTGGTCATCAGTATTATCGTTACAGTTAGTATAAACGTGTGTCATTTTTCGTTTTTCAAATCATGATTTATCTGAATTAAAACAAAAGCATCGATTTAAGTACTCACTTTACCTTATTGGTCCTGATTTTTTCAATGTTATAAAATTATTCGACGATGATCATTTTGAATTCTTGCAGGTCCATCTTCAGGTGTAATTTTAAGAATTGCGAACTCGACTTGTCAAAAGAAATAAACATATTTACAAAAAAAATTAGCACCGATAAAGTAAAGTGAGTACTTAATCCAATGTATCAAATGCACCCTGATAAAATTACACAACAATCTAAATTAAAACAAAAGCATAACATGGAAAAAATGGTTAGTTCTTATCATTTAAAATTCTGGATATGATTTTTTTAAATCTTGTTTGAGCAGTCTGGAAAAATCCCCCTCACCTAATTTCAGATTCTTCCAAAAACTTTGGGCGTTAAGTGCTGTACGCGTAATTTGCTCTATTCTGACTTACGGTGCAGCAGGCAGATAAAAAACTAATACTCAAGTTAGTAGCCAATAAATTACAAATTAAAACAATCTAAACAGGCTGTCTTAAGGAGCGACCTCAGTTGAAGTAATGCCTAACGGCGGTTCCAGCTAGCTGGGGGTATCAACTCGGCACCTCTGTCCTGTACGCAGAACAGAAGCCTGATTGGCAGAAGTTTTGGTGAGGAGGGCCACTTCGGAGTGGAGGAGTGTCACATGCCCGTCTGGACCATCAGAAAAGATGGCCACTAAAACGTTCTTCGGCCGGGGGGGGGGGGGGGGGGGGGGGGGGGGCAATCTACAAATGTTGCTTCAAATTTCAATATTTTTTTAGACATTTCAATGGCATTTTTTATCAATAGATACTTGTACACAACATACTTAATTTTCATCAAAATTTACCCAGAGGGGCGATTATGGAGGATCAGATCAATTTGGGTATTGTTATCGGATCAAGTCCTGTTAACGTCATGGGTGGCTTCACTGATCAAATCGTTTCGAGCCGCTCGTAACAATTGAAACGGACGAAAGGAGACGATGAGTTGGGGGCTGTCGTAATCTTAATTGACTGAAGTAGTAAGTGGTAAAGAGGGGGTTACCTGCGCAATCGAGTTACACAGGAGCAAGCCCATTTGATTTAATGCATTTAATCCGATACCGAAATGATTCCGAAAAAATAAAAAGCAAAGAAATCTTGATAATTTTTTATTTTTGCCAAACAGGTAATTATTGTGTGCATTCGACCAAACACCCGCCTTCTTCTCACACATTCTGTTAATGCTAGTCCCACCAATCTTTCGCTGCTCTCCTGGCAGTTTGTCGTCATTCAGCTGAATGATTCATCGCATGTTATTGATCCAGTCCTTGCCTTTGCTCGTGATTCAACCATCCATTTTTACCATGTAAGTATGATTTGTCCAACGTTTCTCCAATTTATTAATTTATTTATTCATTTGGGGTCTGATATTGTTTTTTATGTTCGAATGTCAAACTTCGATTTACAAGTTCAATAGATGTTAAATACAAAAAATAATGTTGACCTCCAATTTGCATAAAAATCCGCAGTTTTGTTTGCCATTTTGATCAGTGTATTACTTGATAGGGGTCGTCCCATGGAATTTTTAGGGACAAAAAAGTTAAAAATTCTTGGAGGCCCTAAACCCTTATTTTGACTAGATATGTGTGAAAGCTGTTTTTTTTTCTGAAAAGGACTTGCTGTTTAGAGTATTTCAGACCTTTAGTTTTTTAAAGTCCAACTTTTCAAATAGGAGTAATAATTTTTTGAAAATGGAGCAAATTCAAGCTTTCACCTTTGATGTATCGAATATAAAAAACAATATCAACCTTTGGTTTGCTACAAAATGCTTGGTTTTTGTTGTCCTTTCTTATGATTTGTCACAAGATAGGGTTTGCCATTTAAAAATTTTGAGTTGGGAGGGGGGTGTCCTCCAAAAGTTCGGCCCTCTCAAAAGGTAGTTTCTTTTAAGATGATTCCAGGGTCGATTAGTTCGAACCGTGGACAGCCTGATGCGCTGCTCAAAAAGTCAAAATTTTTCGGCTAAAATTAACAAATTTATGCTGAAAGTTCAAATTTATGCTGAAAGTACAAATTTAAGGAATGTCAGCACCTGCAAATATACTTCAGGAAGATGCCCCGTAAGTTTCAAGCTGAAATACTAAAAAATAAAGCTGGAAATTATGAACTACGAAAATTCCCATAAGCCTTAACGAGTGCGAGTGAGGCAGATAGATATTATATGCACTCACTTGTTCTCACTAAGCATAAATTTCACAGTTTATAGTTTTAAACTTCAACCAATTCTGCTCGTTTCGGACTCAAAAAATCCATTCAAAAATTTTGCAGGTGCTGATGTTCTTGGATTTTGCGGTTTTTCTTTGTTTTCAATTTGAAACGCCAAAAACACAACATTTTCCAACATTGACTGGTGGCGCTTTGCATCGGATTAAAATCTTGAAAAGTTTTGCTAAGAATCACCTCAAGTTATAAATACCCTGCAAGTTTCGTTTTCTTATGTATAGCTGTTCAAAAATTATTCAGGGGTTGCCGTAGTTTTGACTCACTTTATAGATAAAAATTTCACATCTTAAGCGTTGAGGAATAACTTGGTAAGAACGAAAGAATCAATATCTTCATTAGTAATGATGAGCAGTGAATTTTCAAGAATACAGTAAACCTCGGTTTATCCAAATTCCGTGTTATCCGAACTCTTTTGTCGATACGTATTCTTTAAATTAAAGTAGTTTGCAGTATTTTAATTGACGTTTTAGTACATACATAAATGCTGCTCTCACAGTGCGCAGGGCGCTCTGCGACCCCTAACCGCCACTTGTATCTATCAAACCACAGATTTTCATGAAATTGACACCTATTAATTTCCTGTTGAATGCCACCCATCCAAGATTTGGCCGGTCACCCTCTACGTCTCCTTCCAGGAGGAGCCCAGCTAAAGACCTTCTTCGGCAACCTGTCCTCCGTCATTCTTTGAACATAACCATACCTTACAAGTTGCTAGGTCATGATCACATGCACGATGTTTTGCTCGACATTCATGATATTGCGTACGGCGTACCCTTTCATTCCTAACGAGATCTAGCCTCGAGATTCCAGCCGATCTTCGCCAGAAATCTATCTCCGTCTACTTTCACAAAAAGTAGTAACTGTCATTAACGGACTCCGGATTATGCAAACTTTCCGTTATCTGAACTGGCCGACCGCCACATTTGTTCGGATAACCCGTGGTTTTGTTGTATTTCGTTCTATAAAAGGAAAAGAGCTCGGTTAAATATTAGAATACAAATTTCAGTATTCATAACTTCCTTCATGTGTGTCCTTTTTTCCCTTTGTTTTCATCTAATTTGTTTTTTTTTTCTCCCTCTATGCGCGTGTAGGTAAATGTACTTGCAAGTGGCCGCATTCATTGTACCATCCTACAACAACTTAATTTTGGATACTCTTTACTAGCCTGTCATTGGTTGAACGCCCGGATTCTAGCCACCGTTGATACTCAGGAACGCTTTCATTTGATTGATGTTCGGACTCAAGAAGAGCTAGAAACTTTAGATTTATCCTGTGTTGGTCTCGTTTATAATTCTAGTCATTTCAAAGGTCTTCATACTGGAGGAAATGTTAGCAAAGCAATGGTATGTAATGTAATAATAATTGGTGTTATTGCCCACACATGTGTTGGCTGAACAGTGAAGAGATTATAAATTGATTAATCTAAAAAATATTAATCTTCTAATTTTTCTGATAGTCAAGTTTCTTTTAGTCACGAGATTTGACATAAAATTCTATATCTTTACAAGCTGTGGACAAATCTGATCTTTAGTTAATGATCTCTAACGAATATTTGACTCACTTTGTTGAGGAGAAATAGACAGTTTTAGTGATGGCTTGGTGATGACGTCATCCGGTGATGAACGTTCCAAACAAAGACAAACTGTCTCTCTTGCTCTCATGTAACCCCCATGTACTGCTATTTCACTCTCATTTCAAAAATCGTATATAGAGACATCTTTTGTGAAATTTTTTGGAAGAAATGAATTCCTCAAGGCATTTTGATGCAATTTTGATGACAATATGTCATTAAACAAGGCCCTGTATACGAATTTTGAAACTAGATCGAGATGGGTATGCATGGGAGTCACGGGAGAGTGAGAGAGATCGATTGGAACACTACGAGAACTTTGTCTTGATCGATTGCGACCGATGAGTGCAATGTTGGGATTGTTGGCTAACCGTTGACTTCGCACTAAAACCGTCTATAGTTTGTCTATGCTACATGGTCATGTGACTTACTAAGAGATTTTGACCCTAGTCTAGTTGAAGGCCTTTTCCTTTCAGTCTAAAATGCTCTCGCATGCTCATAATTCAGTTTAACTTCTTTAAATTTTTTAATGTTGCAGGCGTTGGCTGGTGAAAGAGCATGTTACAACACGATAAAAAGTTTTGGTAACCAAGTTTTATTCCTAGGCATGCGTTCATTTCATGTTATAAGCACTCGCAGCTGGCTAGAGCGTCTCAATAATCTGATTGAACAGGTACTAACTATTTTTTCTTTCATTTTATTTTATTATCACTGCATTCAGCCAGTAGAATTTGTTTCAGACGTTTAAGTGCAGCTCACCAATAATCTCTGTCAAATTTTCAATTTCTATTCCTTCCAATCAATACAAAACTTATCTGGGACTTTGACTTTTTGATTTTATAAGCGTTTCCTCAATGAAAAGCTATCGCTCAAATTCATTTTCATTCATATCGATTATGTAATATGAGAAACAACATTGGAAAGAAAAGATTCCAAGAAGATTATTGGTTTAGGTGTGCCTTTACTTCTAAAATTACCTCTACAAAGGTAGTACGATTTTCTGAAGAAAGTACCCTGCTTGAAATTATTATTGTTAAAGGAGGAGTGTCAATAAGGCCGGTTTTTGGCCCCAAAAATGGTCAATATTTAAGATGGTCTAAAAGTTCGTGTAAAATGGCTCTACTTACTCTTAAAGGCTTATATTTTTGGGTTTTGGGTGTTGTTTTCGGGTTATTCGAACTTTAGAGGCGTATTTTACCACCTCAAAGTGAGTCGGTTTTGTGTTTTTCACGGAAAATGCCCGATTTTGCGTTAAATTATTGAATATTTAGATGTGAGCCGGACATAGTTTGGTTTTCTCCTTTAGATATGTTATCACACCACTAAAAATGAGTAACATACTGCAATATAGTCACCAAACTATGTCCGGCTCGTACTTAAATATCAACTTTTTTGATTTCGTGAAAATGGAAAACTTGAACGAATTCGATTGATATCAATGTAGTAATGCTTATATTGCAACCTGGCCACCTATCAAACCATGAAATAAGTTTTGCAGGTTGCGAAGATGCAGTTTTGTATTATTGTACGTAAATTTTTAGAATTCGTTCAAGTTTTCCATTTTTACGAAATCAGAAAAGTTGATACTTAAGTACAAGCCGGACATAGTTTGGTGACTATATTGCAGCATGTTACTCATTTTTAGTGGTGTGATAACATATCTAAAGGAGAAAACCGAACTATGTCCGGCTCACATCTAAATATTCAATAATTTAACGCAAAATCGGGCATTTTCCGTGAAAAACGCAAAACCGACCCACTTTAAGGTGGTAAAATACGCCTCTAAAGTTCGAATAACCCGAAAACACCACCCAAACCTAAAAATATAAGCCTTTAAGAGTAAGTAGAGCCATTTTACACGAACTTATAGACCATCTTAAATATTGACCATTTTTGGGGCCAAAAACCGGCCTTATTGACACTCCTCCTTTTTCTGTTCTTTTCAATCAAATTTTCAATTTATCATGAAGTACGTTTAAGAGTCATTCTATTTAGTTCTTAAACACTTAACCTTTTCACTGCCTTCCACGAGTATACTCGTCCAACGCAATGGTGCTCCGCAGTGCCTTCGACGAGTATACTCGTCCGGTTGCCCCCTGCACTTTCGCCGCCTGTACAGCTGCCGCATCTGCGCGAAACATAGCAAACCATATACTCTATCTGACGGGAAGAGTACGAACTACGCGATAGAGGCGCTGGCAACATTTTTTGTGTCACGGATTTTGATATTCAAAAGAACTCGGCAATGAAAAGGTTAAAAGCCGTAAAATTTTCTTAAAGGTTGCTGAGTTTTAAAATGGTAAATATTTCGACCAACGAGCTATACATTTATATAGAGTGGCGGTTTAATAGGTAACCTGCGTAACCATCATGGAGGATTTTTAGGTTAGGTTTAAGCGAGTAATTTGCCCATTTGTTTCCGTGTATTTTGGTGCGGTGTGACGCACAGTAAAGCGGAGCATGCTTTGATCCACTGTGCGTCGCGCTGCACCAAAAAACACTGGAACAAATGGACAAATTACTCGCTTAAACCTAACCTAAAAATCCCCATGGTGGTTACGCAGGTTACCTATTAAACCGCCACTCTAGATAAATGTATAGCTCGTTGATTTCGACCAGGGTTCTTTCTTTTGAAAGTCATAGTACATTCTGCTGCAGGCACTTTCCACTACCTGTGGCTGAGGTTACTGCTTTTACAATAAGAACAAACTATGCTGGGTAGAATTTAAGTGCCCAACTCTTTACAAGGTACTTTAACTTTTTCTTTAATTTTTTCAGAATCGATATGCTGCAGCATTGCGGTTAGGTGTTGACTTTTTAGAAGAGAGGGGCAAAGGAGTGTTGGGACTCAGTGGCCATCGTAAGCAAAAACAAAAACTTGTTCGACAAAAGGTAATTCTTTGTCCATTTGTATAAATGAATCTTGTTTTTCGTATTTTTTTATCACTCTCATGGATAGTTCCATGCAGAGACAAATACAGACGGAGCACTAACTGGCCGCAGCAGAGGCATGCTGAATCCTTGCGGATTCAACAAAACATCAGTCAACACCCCTATGATGTCGAAGGGTGTTGAATGGTGAGCACCCTCCTCTTCACTTCCCAGTCCATCCTCCCTTTGTTTTCCGAATGTCACCTTTCAACACCCTGCGACATCAGAGGAGTGTTGACCGTTGTTTTGTTGAATCCGCGAGAATTCAGCGTGCCTCAAATCTGTTGTATGTATTTTAGCCTAGTGCTCCATCTCTATTTGTCTCTGGTTCCATGTTAATTTGACTTTTTGCTTATTCAGACTTTTTGCTTAAGGACCATTTTTCTGGAATTGGCCTCATCAATTTTTTTATGAACTACGCAAACTTGTCAGTTTTCCACTCATTTTTTCATGCCAAGATAACTGAGCTCTACAATTTGATTCAAGGCTTATGATTCATACCATGAAGATTAAACAAACTTCTCACGTTGCCCTGTCTATACTGTCTAGATCTTTTAAAATATGCTGTCAAAAATGCCATTATAAGTCCATCTGATCTTAGCCCATCTCATAATTATAATAGCCGTCATCTTTTTATAAACAATCCTAAGATCAGATTAGAATCATCAAAAAGCAATGCATCCTTTTTTGCAATCCAAGTATTTAATGCTCTGTCTAAATCCTTAAAAACTCATTTTAAAAACGGAGAAATGAGTAGTTTTTTTCATGCATTAGAGCTGTTTCTACTATTCCATGCTTTTTACAGCCTGGATGAACTGATAAGCTATAAGTAAACTTTAACAAATTAAAATATAATGTTTAATTAATTATCTCTAGCTATCAGAAAACAAATGTATCGTTTTTTCTATGACCTGTACCCAGTCAGTTTTTCTGGCTAACTATGTACCAAAAATCAAAATCAAAAAAAAGTAAACAGGAAATTTAGATAAAACTTTCAGCTTAATGTTGTTGAGCTGTCAGTTTTGACTTATAAACTGTGGCGTCACATTGGAAATGGCTCAAAATGTCAATAAATGAAATGACTTAGTTTGGCATTATTTCTGTTTCAGGTCCATGAAATGTTAATGACATATATTAATGCAGTCTTACATGATAATAATATGCTTAACTATCAAGAAAATCTACCTGTGATAATAGAACATTGTATTCATTTGCATTGGGAGTAAGTCACCTTATCAATTTTTCTCTAATCAATCAAGACATCTTGAGAAAAAGGTCATAAAATACCATATCTAAATACAGGGGTGATGCACAATCACCTGGCCTTGTCGTCCTGATTATGGATTGAAATAGTCAAAATCAACAAAAGTATAAGCACAGAATACTACAACCAAAATGTAAACTCCCATAAGGGCCAATGGAAACAAGATTTCAAATTTACCAGCACAAACTGACAACCGTGTTTGCTCACTTCTCAAGATGGCGGACGTGCTTTTCCAGGTTATATTTACCATCAGATTTGACGCTCAACCAATCACGACCCGGCCAGTTGCGGAAAATGGGGGACCCGCGTATACCCGAAGTAAAGAATGTTTCAAAATGAATTAGAGTTTCCGGTCTGATGAGAGTATTCTATGGTATAAGCTTTCCTTCGTATTTATTAGCGGAAAATGGGGGACCCGTGTATACCCGAAGTAAAGAATGTTTGAAAATGAATTGGAGTTTCCGGTCTGATTAGAGTATGCTATGGTATAAGCTATCCTTTGTATTTACTTGCACCTTTGAACTATCCCACGATGCAGCTCTCGTAAAACAGCTGAAGTCAACAATGGTGCACAGCAAGAAATTTAATCTTAATAAATAAATGAATAAATAAGTAATAAAAAAATAAGAATGGACCGAACAAACCAAAGTATCTATGATAGATTAGTCTGTTAAAAAAACAAGCAAATACATTTTACAGGCAAGCTTTATCATCAGTTTTAGCTCTTACAAAGATATTACAGAAAAAATAATTAAAGAGAAGAAATATAAACATGTTAAGAAAATAATGAAAAAGAGCATGATAAAAGGAGCAAAAGAAGAACAGCTAATAAGAATGGGAAACAAAGGTAGAAAATCAGTACCACAAATCTACAAGTCATTGAATCTTCTTAACTTGATTGTATAACTTGTAGATTTGTATAGTTGGTTTCCCACTTTTGTTTCACATTTTTTTTCTGTTCTTCTTTTGCTGCTTTCATCAAGTTCTTTTTCATTATATGTATTTCATTTACAATCGCATGTGAAAATTTGTTTGTTGGTGTGAAACTATGTTCTGTTTTTCACTTTTTAGGGAACTACTGTTCCAGCAAGTTTGGGACGGAGTTGAAAACAACGCTGTCTCAAGGAATGTATTCTTACAAGGCATTGAAAGTTTTGTTCGAGATGGTAAAGTTAAGAACATCCCTCCTTCGATAATGCAGAAATTAGTTGAATATCTAGAAATGACACATAGATGGCAGGTAATTAAATCACACCACTTGAACTTTTTAAATCTAATTTTTATTCAATATTTTGATCGAAATTCAAGCTCTCATAAGATGGAGTCCCCATGATAGTTCACCCAGGGAATATTCTGCAAGGATATTTTTTTTGAGATGATGCCTTCTAAAGTCATTTGGAAGAAAATCAGTGGATTGAATATGAAACAATGAGTCTGGATATGACTCAAACTGATTAAAGGCTTGGTCTGAATCATCACCCGCCACTTGGGACTTTGTTCCTTCAACTGTTTGGCCATTAGACATTGATAGCTTTACTGGTTCCTCTTTAAAAATAGAACTTTTTAGAAGTAGTTTCAGAAGTGCAGGCGCACCTAGACCGATAATCTTTGGAATTTGTCAACATTATTTATGATATTACTCAAAGAAAATGAGTTACAGTGGTCTTTTTTCAATAAGGAACACTTTAAAAGCAAAACAATTAAGTTGTGGGCAAGTTTTCTTTTGATTTAAACGAACAAAAGTTGAAAATTCGCCAAAGGTTATTCTTTAGGTGCCCCCATACTTCTGAAACGAGCTCTACTCATGCATCTCTTTGCTGTGGTATTGCTTATTTTTGTTGACAAGGAGAATTATTTGCTCAAGAGTAAATGTTGTATATCCTTACTTGTATTTGTTACTTACTTTGGAAGTTGCGCTAAATGACAGTCAGATGTTCTTATTGAAAAATTTCTTAGCCCCATTCATGAAAAAGCTGATTGCTGCCAGTTTGTTAACCATTCCCGCTTCAATGTTGAATATATTCACTGGAAAATGTACCACGCCAGCGGCGGAAATGTCTGATTTATTCGCGCTGATTCACCCATGGGCCCCATGACGCTACCTAGCGGAGAGCAGGAGCAGTGTTAGGCAACCTAATAATCAGAAATAATGAAATCAGTCTAGCAACAGAGTTGATGCGTGACTTATAACAGCGTTGCTTGTGAAGAGGTATTGTTAGTTGACCAAATAATCTGATTTTATTGCGTTGCCAAACTAGACGGATATAATCCATTGACTAATATTTGCCCAACTCTGAGCAGGAGTGAAGAGGTATCGTTAGTTGACCAAATAATCTGATTTTATTGCGTTGCCAAACTAGACAGATATAATCCATTGACTAATATTTGCCCAACTCAGAGCAGGAGGACTTCGTACTGAAGTAGACAATGTTATTCGCATAATACAGTACTAGGTCAAATGTTTGTGGAAAGAAAAAGTTTTAACAACTTTGTAAGTGTGGTGGCTCCTTTTCAGTATATCATCAACATAAATGCCTAAAAAATTTACTACCTCCGTCTCTTCAATCCCTTTTTTCTTTTGGATAAATTCGAGGAGATAATAAGCCTCTACCAAAGGTCCTGAATTTGCCCAAGAGAGGCTGGATAAAAAAGAAAAACGGCAAAGTTCACCCAACCCAGAGAGAAATAGGGACGGAGCATTACGCTAAAGTACATAATGCAGATTTAAGGCAGGCTGAATTCTTGCGGATTCAACAAAATAACAGTCAACACCCCTCTGATGTCGCAGGGTGTTGAGCGGTGATATTCAGAAAGCACAGGGGGGATGGACTGGGAGAAAAGGAAGAAGAGGAGGGTGCTCACCATTCAACACCATGTGACATCAGAAGGGTGTTGACTGTTGTTTTGTTGAATCCTCGAGAATTCAGCATGCCTCTGCTGCAGCCAGCTAGTGCTTCATCTCTATTTGTCTCTGATCCAATCACTTGAAAGACTGATGACCCAAAAAAATTATTAAAAACCGAGATCTGATATTTAGTTTTATACAATGTTTCAAGGCTATGGAAGAATGCATCGTGAATGTTGAAATCACCTCCCTGGACATTGAGCAGGTTTTGCAACAATGTAGAAGTCACCAACTCCATGATGCGCTCATCTATGTGTGGAATCGAGCAATGAGTGACTACACGACACCTTTGCAAGAATTATTATCTCATTTACAAAATTTGTTGAAGTCTGGTAATGGATGTCTTTATTTATTCGTTTCCTCCAAAGACAACAGAGACTGCGTGCTATCCCTATCTATCTTGCCCGTAAGATCTCTTAGTGGCAACTTGAGGGGGGAGGGGGGGGGGTTGGCAACAAAACAACGTGGAACGGTCCCTCTGTTGACAGTTGAGCAAAGATGTTGATGTCAGCAGCCCATCATAATGAAGCATCTCTTTTTTGGCTGTTGAGTTGTCCTTTATTTTAACAGTTGTTGGATTAGGATGTTAACAGTGTTTACATCATGCCCCTAGAGATCACGACCAACCACATCTCAGTACTAAATTTCGCTTAGGTGTCCGCTTGGAACGTTAGCCCGCTCGACATCTCATCTTGACGTGTAGGATGGCATCCGAGAGATGTTTGACCTAGTTTCGTACGGTACCGCAAGGCACCATACAGCAACATCCTGAATAATAGGGTACGTCAAAAACAGGCGGTTTTTGATATCGCCATTGGCTTTGTGCGGAAAATGTTCTACTCATCAATAGAAACAAAGTCCTCTTCACCGATTTTAAAAAAAGTTTTGGTTTTGGCCTCTTCTTTTGCCTTAAAAATTATCAAAAATCGTCAAAAATCGAAAAAATTTACGAAAAATGCCGAAAACTAAGCAACCCGCACCACATGGAAATTGGTCAAAATTTGTCACCAATATAGCCAAAAAGTTCAATTTAGGACTTATATTTAACCATAGAACAATAATATTTAACTAGTTTTTACTCCCTAACACCCTACAGCATTTTTGTGAGACACTAAAAAAACGTGGTAAAACGAGCCTGAGGTCGGGATAATACGCATATGCATAATGCGATCTGACGCTGCTACTTTCAAGTTCTGGCTTCGATTTTAAAGGAAAAACTAAACCAAGGGCTACTAATGAAATAAATTACGTGGGTGGAAACATTGTTTACAAAATCGTGAGGAGGGAGGGGGAGTGAGGTACACAGACACTTACAGGCAAAGTTAAACATATGGATAACAGAGGGGATGCTGTAGGTTTCACCATTTAGATTTCCGTTTTGATAAGAACCCATGGAGGAAATTTCTCAGTCTCTAATAGAAACACGTGAGTAAAATATAATACACTTGCATAACGTGCGGTTGGTAAGTTGAGAAAATATGATTTAGGAGACTCAGCGGAAACATAGTGAAAATAAGCCGCAGCAAAATGTCCCACATGCCTGGTACCTTTCGGCCTTTGCATCAGAGTACTGAAGTAATAAGGTTACATAGGGTTCATTAAGTTCATATTTTTAATTTCAAACCAAGTTTAGTACTCACTATAGTAAACACGAAAAGTTTTAAGATAAACGCATAGTTACTTAGGTGGATGGTGAGGAAGAGCATGCTTGTATACAGCATACGGCCTAGGAGGAGCACCATTTTTTCCCGACATTTTTTGGTCCTTGATATGCCGTTTTGCGGTAAACAGCTCAGTTTGTGAACAAATACCTAGTTTCAAATAGGTGACATTTTTTACAAAAGATCATCTGCAAGGAGATGAGTCATCTTTCAAGAGTCATGCGAGGATTCTTAAAGAATATCACCCCGCTCCCCCGCTGGTTCATAGTAAGGTTGTAAATGATTTGGTATCGATACGTCAACCTTAAAGTATCGATACATACTTATTGTTAGTTGTTGCTGCACGTTAGTTGGCAAACGCGATATATTCTCGTATCTATATACATAACTTTTAAATTATGGTTGAATAATTCACCTACTTACCACTGTAAAACACCCTTTTCCATTATAAAGGGCTGAATTTTTTGATAATTTCACTTTTCAGTTACCTATATTTATTGATTTATGACCGAAAGATCAATACCGGTACCTATTGATACAAATATTGGAACCACTGTCAATACCAAGGCCTGATATCAAAAACCCAAGTGTGATAATAAAATAAGTACCTACGAGGTTTCGCCAAAAAATTTACATGCCTTGCGAGCATTGCTGACTGAAGCTTACTAAAGGCACAACTACTTTTGGTTTGAAAGTATAAAAATAAACGAGATCAACCCTATCACAACTGACAAAAATAAGAAGAAAAAGCCACTGGGGGGGGGGGGGGGGGTTATGCATACGACAGATACCTTCAGAAAGTTCAGTACCTTTGTTCAGAGCTAAGGTATAGTGCAAAGGCCGAAAGGTACCAGGCATGTGGGACATTTTGCTGCGGCTTATTTTCACTATGTTTCCGCTGAGTCTCCTAAATCATATTTTCTCAACTTACCAACCGCACGTTATGCAAGTGTATTATATTTTACTCACGTGTTTCTATTAGAGACTGAGAAATTTCCTCCATGGGTTCTTATCAAAACGGAAATCTAAATGGTGAAACCTACAGCATCCCCTCTGTTATCCATATGTTTAACTTTGCCTGTAAGTGTCTGTGTACCTCACTCCCCCTCCCTCCTCACGATTTTGTAAACAATGTTTCCACCCACGTAATTTATTTCATTAGTAGCCCTTGGTTTAGTTTTTCCTTTAAAATCGAAGCCAGAACTTGAAAGTAGCAGCGTCAGATCGCATTATGCATATGCGTGTTATCCCGACCTCAGGCTCGTTTTACCACGTTTTTTTAGTGTCTCACAAAAATGCTGTAGGGTGTTAGGGAGTAAAAACTAGTTAAATATTATTGTTCTATGGTTAAATATAAGTCCTAAATTGAACTTTTTGGCTATATTGGTGACAAATTTTGACCAATTTCCATGTGGTGCGGGTTGCTTAGTTTTCGGCATTTTTCGTAAATTTTTTCGATTTTTGACGATTTTTGATAATTTTTAAGGCAAAAGAAGAGGCCAAAACCAAAACTTTTTTTAAAATCGGTGAAGAGGACTTTGTTTCTATTGATGAGTGGAACATTTTCCGCACAAAGCCGATGGCGATATCGAAAAACGCCTGTTTTCGACGTACCCTACTGAATAAGCCTTGCCCACAATCTGTAAATAAAAAGCGAAGGATGCCGTTCGGGTGTCATCGAAATCTGACATTTGTCGAAAGAAAGGACGACTTCGGTCAACAATCAACAAAGGAGCCATTGGATGTTGTTTCCCATGTTATTTTGTTGAAATAAAGTAGTCCACCATAGTGAATGGGCAGTGTGTGGTTTCTGTTGTCTCTGATTTACTCTCATCATATTGATGTGAAGTAGCGTAAAGGGGCTAAAGCCTTCTTTAACAGCTTTACAGGAGAAGGATATTACTGCATTGCTTTCTGATTTACCTTTATTTTAACTGTGTATGTTTATCTGCATTTTTTTCCTTATTTTTGCATATTTCATCAAAGTATTTGGAATTCAGTGTAACATGTGTAAAAGAATTCAAAAAATATCCTAACCCAGTTTTGCTCTAATTGTAAGTGGGTTATAGGCTTTTTATGCTAAACTACGTTGATATAATTTGTCCTCATTCTAAAGGTTTGCATCCTACCAAAATTTTGCAGGAACAATGAGGCTCTTGCAAGCTTTTGCTGTGAGCAAATGAATAGTCCTCTCTAATGTAAAATGTAAAAACCAGCGAAAATCTCGAAAATCACACTAAGAAAGTCTAAAACTCAGAAATAAACTCACCTAAACTGCTACAACGACAAGTTCGTAATGGCAGCTCAGTGCAGGTATCATAGGATTCCTTTCTATTATGTCAATTTCTCTACCGAAACACAGAGATTTGTCTCAATTTAGATAGGGATCTCCCGTAATACCTGCATCTCTCTGCCATTAAGCCCGATTCTGAGAGTGAATTTCATGATTTTTTAGTGTACTCATCATCATTTTTACACATTTTTATCCAAGAATCAACTCTTCTATCCCCTACAGCAAAAATTTGCAAGAGCCCCATTAGAGATTTAACCCACAATTCATAAGTTCTTCCAGCCCAGCACAAGTTAATTCTGCGTAAAGTAGACAAGTTTCCTTGTTTTTCCTTATCCGTTTATGAGTTTTTACCACCACGCAGAATCAAACTACTAATTTCCCGTAAGTTTTGTTTTGCCTTTTGCAGTTTTGCCTTTCCGGAGGTTTTGATGAAATGTAACCCTAGCTAAAGGCGAGGGATGATTGTACCAGAAAAACTTTATGAAAATTTGCAATCATTTTTTTTTTTTTTTTTTTAACACTCTTCAAAATGAATTCCTAAGCTTTTCTATGGTAATCATTGCTGAGAACGATTGCTCTATATGTTTAAGAAACCAATTATGCTGACTCTGTTATCATGTTAGTTCAAAATTTTATGAATCTCTCCTACCCGTTTTTGGTATTTTCAAAAATGTTTTAATCTGTTTTAGAAGGAGAGCGGAGTGAGGAAACAGTCCAGTTAGGAAATAAGTGTCTTGTGTACATTAGCAGCTGTCTCTCGGGTAGAGGTTACCCTCATGGTGAAATCGAAGAATCAAAGTGCGCAGTGGTCAGATCTCGTGTCTTCCAATTCCTTTGCAGTCAGCACAGTTTCAACGCCAATGAATTTGAAGAAACTTATCCTTATCTCAGATTATTTTTAGACTTCAATACCAAAGAATTTTTAAACGCATTATCAATGGCATTTCAAGACTCTTATCTTTCAGTGCAACTGCTCCAGCGATTAGTGGATATTTTAATATCAATTACTTTACATGAAAATGGATTCAAGGTATTGCAGCTACTAATTTTATTAATTTATGATAAAACCAAGGATTATGAACCTTTCACTGTCAAAAAAAAAAAAAAAAAATTCCGAGAGCACACCAGTCCTTGTGTGCTCTTGAGATTCTTCCTTGCCTCAGGGTGTCACGCTTGGTACAGTTTCCCTCTTGTCGATCCAAAATTGAGGAAGTTTTGTGCGGCTGAAATTAGCCATGAGAAAATAATTTAGTCTAAGATGGTTTCATAGCGTTTTGTCCTTTGCCTTTGGTTTGATCTGTGACCTAAATCGCACAAGCACCATTTTTGAAAACTAACCTTTAAGGTGACTCAAGGTGAGCACTGATGTGTGTAAAAGTACTCGTAGTAAAGATACTGAATAAGGTTTAAAATATTGGAAAATCTTGCATCACAAATCAATGATATAAATCATTGCTTGATTAGCGTTTCCTACTTTTCAAGGCTTTTGTCTTCATTTTTTAATCACTTTTTGAAAGTCTAAGGCGTAATGGCGGAGCTATGCTGATACCATGGGAGATTTCTATCTAATTTGAAGCTTTCCTTTGTGTGTTTCTACATACAGGGTGTGGCAAAAGTCTCCCCCCCCCCTAGCTAACTTTTGAACGGTTGCAGATAAAAAATCCAAACTTGGGGGTTTTTTCTAACTTTTTGGGAACTTCATTTCGGCTTTTTCAAAATTTCTGGGGGCGCCCTTAAGGGGGGTTTTGCCCCCCAACTCAAAATTTTCAAATAGCAACCCCCAACTTGTGATATCTTGTTTGAATGAGCATAAAATTCTAAGACTTTTGGCACAAATCGGAAGTCGATATCGTTTTTAGTTTTCGATATATAGAAGTTCAAAGCTCGATATGGACCCATTTTCAAAAAATCATCATTTGTTCCCGCCGGAGCCTCGGGGGGCCGGACGTCCCTTGAGCGATACATGGGATTCTAGGGAGCTCGGGGGAGACATGAAAAGAGGGGGTTCAAAGGACCACGGGGATCAATTTATCACCAAAGAAATAAAGGGGGAGCTAGTCTTACCTTAAACCATGAGTAACAAAGGAAGTTTCTCCGTCTGAATATCTCGTTAAGTCGCTAGCCAAATCCCGTCAAGTCGCTAGCCAAATCCCGTCATGACGCCTGAAAAGGGGGAAAACTAAAACATGAGGGGGGGGCCCTAAATCGGGAAATAAAGAAAAGGGGGTCACTTTTACCTTTACTTCACTTCAGTCACTTTACCACACTTCACCACACTTCACCACATATAGTAACAAGAGAGAGAGCGAGAGACTCAAGGAACACGCACCACTGGAGACTGGAGACTGACCACCGGGGTTCACTTACATTTCGTGCGATCAGCCAGTCCGGGATCCACGCACTGAGTAACCGCGGGCCGGCCGACCGCGCGAAATTCAAAACATCAAGACAGATCACATCTCTACGTGAACATCATTCCTACTTCAAAAGTCGGAATTTAAAAGACTAGTAATCCAAAATACTCAAAAAAGCAAGTATTTTTCAGAAAAAAACACGGTTGTGACAAAAATTTAGTCAAAATTTGGTTTTAGAGCCCCCAAAAATGTCTAATGTTATTACGCCCCCAGGGGAGAAGCCATTGGGGAAGTCTCATTGTTATAGATTTCAAAAGTTCCTACAGACAAACCCTTTTGAGTGATACGTTGATCGAAAGGACGTAAAAAACTGAACGTTTTGGCACAAATCAGAGGTCCATACCATTTTTCAAATTCGAGATATAGATTGTTAAAGTTTGATTCACAAAGTTTGAAAAGGACTTGGTTTTTAGAGTATTTTGGATTACTAGTTTTTGAAATTCCGACTTTTGTGGTAGGAATAATGATTTTTTGAAAATGGGTCCATATCGAACTTTGAACTTCAATATATTGAAAACTAAAAACGATATCGACTTCCGGTTTGTGCCAAAAGTCTTAGCATATTATGCTCATTCAAACGAGATATAACAAGATGGGGGTTGCTGTTTGAAAATTTCGAGTTAGGGGGCAAACCCCCCCCCCCCCTTTAGGGACACCCCCCGGAAATTTTGAATACGCTGAAATGAAGTTCCCATAAAGTTAGAATCATCCCCCAAGTTTGGATTTTTTATCCGCAACGGTTCAAAAGTTAGCTTGGGGGGGAGGAGACTTTTGCCACACCCTGTAGAGAGGGACAAATTAGATAGAGATCTCCTGAGATACCAGAATCGCTTCGTCATCTCTGCTCTTCAAACTTTTAAGTCATTTTGTGAGTCTAAGAGTGAGTTTGGTAATTTGTTTTTGTGCCCATTGTAGTTTTTGCTGGATTTTACTCTAGAATCAACTATTGGATCGCTTATAGCAAAAGTTAGCAAGAGCACCATTTTTCTTATCTCCCCATAACCAACAAGTATTGTTTAAATTTCAGTCAAGACAAGTTGGATGGTTATTCAGCTGGCTAGCTAAAGAAATCACAAGACCTAACTGCGGCTTACGACTGGAGTTGAAGCTTTTCGAGAATGTCGTGGAAATGTTAGTCTCATCCTCTGATAAGCAGTGCTCTTCAGAAGAGAAGGAACAAATATTACTTCAACTGATGGGAACTGGTGCTTTAAAGGATATACCTCAAGATAAAATTCTAAATCTAGCAAAAAATGCTGGGTTGTAAGTATCTATTTGTTTCCCTTATTTTTAATTTAAATATTCCTTCAGTATCAACAAGCTAGTGCGATAGAGAGGATTTGTGGGGCGTGATATTAAAACTTCACGAAGGCAGCCGTGATGGAAATCTCTTTTGGACGTTTTTCACACAGGCTCGGTTTGTTTGCTTCAAATTTTTTAACCTTTAAATTTTTTAAAAAAAAAAAACTGTGACAAAAACATTAAACATTGGTTATAAACAAAATTGCAAGTGTTTTTGAGTGGCTATCTGAACACAGAAGTTGATATACCTAACTGTTTCCTCTGGAAGGCTATGCATGGTAAAGGAACTGACACGTACTGGAAACGAGCTAAATTTTCTCTCCTGGATAGTTGTATTGTATTAAAATTCTGTGTCCTGCAGGCTTGATTATGAACGATCGTATCGTAATGCTATCGAGTCGATGATCAAGTGCGTGTTATCTTTTGAGTGGTGCCATTCTGATAGGTTTCATTTCGATAGAATTCCTTTCATCTCTACGGACGCTCTCTGATGACTCCTGAGCCATCAGAGAATTTCCGTTGAGATGGGAAGATTTCTATCGAAATGAAACCTATCAGAATGGCACCACCCATAAGATAACACGCACTTGATCATCGACTCGATAGCATTATGATACGATTGTTCATAATCAGCCTGCAGATAGCCACTCTTAAACATTTGCACTTTCCTTTAAAACCAATTTCTACTGGAATAATTACAACTTTTGATTTAAGGTTAAAAAGAGTGAGGCAAAAAAACCAGATTCAGATCGCCCATGATGTCACACTTTGAGATAGGACTTACAACATGTATCAGCCTCTCTATTGTTACACCTTGTTAATTTGTATAGTTGTCTGCTTTGAAATATGATATAAGAGTTTCAGGTACATAGAAATCAATTAGTAAATTACACATAATTTTTTAGGACAAATGGTAATCTCTTAAAAATAATTCATTAATTGAACTATTTATTTGCTCACAGCATAAGTTTACAAGAGCCCCATTAATCAAATTTTTAAAATTTCATATCTCATACCATCTCTTATTACAATGGAGCTGTTGCAAACTTTTGCTACATGCTTATTTATAGTTGGTAATGGGGTAATACCCAGTATAAATAACGATTAGCGCACCAAAAAATCACGAAATCCACTCCTAAACTCACAAAATGCTTTTAAACGCGAGACCGGAATGGAGGCTGGGGCCGCGGTTTTCATTGGGGTTCCCTATCCTCAATCAGCGCCACCTACACGAGGTGTTCTCGCAACACCACACAAGAAGAAGAAGAAGCATAAAATTGCCATAAGATAACCGCGGCCTCGGCTGCCATTACGGTCTCGCATTTAAAAGCATTTTGTGAGTTTAGGAGTGGATTTCGTGATTTTTTAGTATGTTAATTGTTATTTTTACAGGGTATTACCCCATAATCAACTATCAATAAGCCTGTAGCAAAAGTTTGCAACAGCTCCATTTGCTCTAGCATGCTCTGTGCATAGTAAACAAATAAATGCCCAGACTAGCTTTAGGCCCTGACCTTAAATCCAAGGAAAAGGTAATTTGTCTACTTTTTATCATAATTTTATATTATAGATTTCGTTTACAGTTCAAAAAATTAACTATTTCTATTCAGTTGAATACTTCTAAATTATGATCTGTTTACCAGAGCTCAGTTTTCTTTTTAATGAGTCACCAAAAATTTTCTGTTTTCAGTCATCAAGTTTGTGCTGAAATTTATGAAAATCAAGGGAATCACGAACAGGTGCTCAAATGCTTTCTGTTGGACGACCATAAGAAACGCCAAGTGTTCGACTATATCAATCTGTCTCCAGAGAAAAGCAAATTGCAATCAGCCGTGATGGAGAATATTGATGCTTTACTAGAAATTAACGGTTACAAAACCGGTCTTTTCATAGGGACGCATTTCTTTGAACTTACCTCACGCATCGTCCATTCATTAAACAAACAGAAACAGTTTGAATTTTTACAGGGCGTGTTAGATTCCAAGGCCGAATTACCTTCCACTATTTTGATTTTATACTTTCAATTGATCTGCGAGTTCGAAAGTAAAAGCTCTCTGAATTTTATCAACAATAATATTGACATGTTGTTAACGGATATTGAATCCTGCGTCGAAACTACTCAAAGATATAAACTAGCAATAGAAGAATCAGTACTGTGGGAAAAATCGGGGGATTACCACAAATCTTTCAAAATCCTATTCAACAGGTTGCAGCAAGCGATAAAAAGTGGTAATGATGTAGAATTAGCCACGGATGATTTAATTTCTCTCATTCGCCGAGGGTCTTCCGTTCTTGATCCGAAAGAGACGTGGTTACCGCTGCTCCAGTGTTTAGTTCAAGTTAACTCAACAAAATTAATGAAAAGGGTATTAAATAGTGCTGATATGAACTTAGCGGCTGAATTTCATTTGCTCCTCAAGCATACGACAGGGAGTTTAGGAGATTATCGTGGTTTAATAATGGGTCTATTTGAAAAATGTGTTTACGAACAGGAAATGATGCAAATTGCTGCGAGGTCTCACTATCTAGATTTGCATAACCAGTTAAAACAATCTTTGAACAGTGCTAAAAAAGGTATCCCTAGCCCTGCCAGTTGTAGTATTTGTAATAAAAAATTTCAGAAGGAAATACTATTGTTCCATTGTTCTCATGGTTACCACGCTGATTGCTTGAGGCAACCGTGGCAGTGTATAAAGTGCGGATCCAATTGAGTGTAGATAGAATTATTCAATCTCTTTACAAGATTTCTTTTTTATTTCTATCGTAGTTTCTAAAACCAAGATAGAATCTTTACACATTTTTAAAAATTCTGTCTAAGTAAAAAGTTTTAAAATATTTGAAACCTACGTTCAAACTCAGTTATCATAATGGAATTATGTGAATCCTCTGTTCCCTGAAGGCATTGCCAAGAAATTGAGGGTTTCTCATAAAACCTTAGTTTTGGCCTGGTAACTATGTATTGCCGTAGTGTAATGTCACGGAAACTATGGTTATCAGAAAAATGTCTACTTTCACAGTTTCTTTTGCACATAACTGCTGACTTCCACCTCTCTCACTCTTGCTCTGCCCTTTAATTGGCTCCATGCAGCTATCCTTTTTTAAGTTTCTAATTCGAAAATGAGCCATTTTTATCCTGGAGTTTTTGTTGGAAATGAATTCTTCTGTTCTTTCTTTACTACCAGATTGGAAAAATTTTGTAAAACCTGCTTTGAACAGTTTTAAAACACTAAAGGTGCAATTCAGAAGCACACCTTGTGCCATCCATGGGTTCTCAAATGAGATTGAGACACAAATTCACAATGCAAAGATGCTCCAGAAATGAACAGTGGTGTGCTCAAGGCAAATTCTATAAGGAAGGCAACTAAACTCAAGATTTCTCATGAATTGCAAACGAGACTCGACTCGCCTTAAGTATTTCTCAAACCAAACCAATTCAAGGAGATCTCAAGGAAGCTGTCTGAATTGCATCCTAAGTCTTAGAGGAAGACAGCGCTAACAAGGGGTCACATGAGATTGAGAGAGATATAAGATGGTACAAAGGAACCGAACAAACCAAAAACTTACTCGCTTTTATGAATAAATCTTGTAAACATGGTTCTGTTGCATTGTTATTAAAACAGACTGTTGGAACGTCGGGGACTTTGCTAAATGTTGAAGTATTTCAAAATAATTGTTTTTTTAGCTGATGTGAGGTCAAAGGCAATTGCTCCCATTACCTACTCTTTAAGAAACGTAAGCATGAGTGAATTGTCTCTAAAGCAAAATTTTTAGGATTCATCAATGCAGAATGGGGCAGTTGCAAGGGTCTGAAATGTTGTGTTTTTCTAAAGAAAAAATGAAAGTTCTTGATGAGCTGAGAGCATAGATGCCTTTGGTTTCTAATTAAGTCTCATTGTTCTGGAGATGAGATTTTGGCCCAAAATACATTGTTTCAAATGGGAATTCCGCATAGTGGCATCACTAAGTACACAAGTTTTTACAACTTTACAGGAGTGTATCTCCACAACTGGGACACTTATGGAAAAACCAAAGGCACCTTTACTCTCAGCTCATCAAGTAATACAATTTTCTCTATTAAATAACACACAATTTCAAACCTTTGCAACTGCCCCATTGAGGTCAACCTTCTAAAGGTTACCTGCTCCAAAGTCCAAAGTGTGCCCTTTCTTACGCAGTTGATATCTATAATTGTTCTATTAAATTTTATGGCAGAGCCGGAATCATTTTCACTCCTCTCGTTTCCTGTATTTTATTCTGTCCAGTTGTTTGCTGTGAAGTGCTAAGCATGATGAGTAAATGGCTCGCGCAGCTGGGCTTTACCGCGTCTAGGCACTATGGCTTTCAAAAGAACATGTATCCTGGTAGAAATTTTCATTGTTTCATTTCTCGACCAATTTGCGAATTTTTACGGTTTTATCAGAGTCTCACATTATTGCCACTATTGACATTGTACCTCAAAACATTTAAAACAATGGAAAATGAAAGAAAAATTCATCAAGAACAATTTCATTGAGAGAACTTTCTTTTGAAAGTCATAGTACAACTACTACTACTTTAGTAACTAAGTATTTTTAGTTTTATTTGTTGCATTTAAGGGTAATTTTTTGTTGAAATCCGAAGTCATCACCAATTTTTACCCTGATTTTTACTAGCAGGCAAATCTTTTACAGAGATCCCATTTTTCCATACCGATTTTTTATCTACTCCTCTCCCCCTTCTAAAGTGTAATCTCTTGCATTGTACCCAAAGATTTTCCTTGGATTTTAAGCTGATAATATTTAGTAATGCACTTTATTGTATGTATTCTTGTGCCTAAATTTGAAGATACATAAATAGTCTAGTCATTGAATTGCGTGTAAGCAAGTGTAAATATTTTCATTTAAATGCCTATTATCTTAAACAAATTATTTATATGGGTTATCCAATGTTCAAAGATGTTACAAATATATATATATATATGTTATTGAAATGGTCTCTCAAGTGTCTTCGCTTAAGTACCCATCTTTCATTCCAGCATGTAGGTACCTGGTTTTTTGCTAGTAGATCCGTGGCAACTTGAATTTAAAGATTCCTGATGTTCCTGAACAAGTTGATTACCAGTGTAGTGCGAAGCAAATTTTATATAGAGGAGCTCGTTTCAGCAGTGTAGATCATAATCTTTGGCGACTTTTCAATTTTTATTTCTTCAAAATAAAACCTGTCTTCGACTTTGAACTATTAATTTTAAAGTGTTCCTCAGTGGAAAGCCAAGGCTCTAATTCATTGTTATGCATTTTTATTTTGAAGCAAGAAAAATAATGTTGAAAAATTCCAAAGATTATTGGTCTGGGTGCGCTTACACTTCTGAAACCACCTCTAGTAACCAGATCACGTTTTCAGTGATCAGTAGGCGCACCTAGACTGATAATCTTTGAAATCTTTCACCATTATTTCCCATGTATAGAAAATGAAAATTGATGAAAATAAATTTGAGCGTTAGCTTTTCATTGAAGAACGGTTTTAAATAAAAAGTTCAAAGTCGGTGGCAAGTTTTGTGTAGATTTGAAGGGATGAAAATTAAAAATAATTCGCCAAAGATTATGGTCTAGGTGCTCC
Organism: Trialeurodes vaporariorum; assembly: GCA_011764245.1. Taxonomy (NCBI): domain Eukaryota; kingdom Metazoa; phylum Arthropoda; class Insecta; order Hemiptera; family Aleyrodidae; genus Trialeurodes; species Trialeurodes vaporariorum. The sequence continues at coordinate 25,755,696 of VMOF01000320.1, forward strand.
TACACTTCTGAAACAAAGTGAAAGGGGGGCAGTTGCTTCCCTCCACCAATATTCTCACTGATTTTTTTCCCCCTTCTTTTTTTATTCTCAGTTCAGGCTTTTGCTGTGAGACACCAGCATGACGAGGAAATGGTACGGGCGGCTAGCCACCGGTAAATCAGTATACTGCTAGCACCTATACCAGATGCTCCGGCTGGTGCGAGTATCCATCTATTTGAAAGCTGATATTTAATTTATTCATAGAAAAAAGTTTCAACAAAAATAAATACAATCCACCCTACCAAAGAAGATTTGTATGGCAGAAATAGAAATATGAAGCATGAAGCAATAAAAGTAAGAATAAGTAAAGATAACAATTTTTTTTTTTTTTTATCAGCCTCTTCGGGTTTATTTGATGTTGAGTTTCAGGGAACTATCCATAGTTTCATACTTCATACACTTTCATATCTATTTGACTCTTTTCAATGTTTCCGAAGGAGACTCTGGGACTTTCCAACTTTGACCCCCCCCCCCCCCCCCCACAATCAAGATTCACTGCTTTTGTGGAGCAGATTTCTACAACAGTACAACATTTGAAGGCTTAAACCTATTCTATTAGAACAATTTCCTCACGGAAGGAAGTTGAGTCTTCGATAATGCAAATTGAACAATGATATTAGGTACTTAGAGGTAGTTTCAGACCGGCGGGCCTAGACCGATAATCTTTGGAATTTGTCAACATTATTTCTGATATTACTCGATGAAAATGAATAAAAATGAAATTGAGAGTTCACTTTTCAATGAGGAAAACTTTAAACACAAAAGAACAAAGTCAGGAGCGAATTCGGTATTGATTTGAAGGAATGAAAGTTGAAAATTCGCCAAAGATTATGGTTTTGGTCCGCCTACACTTCTGAAACTACCTCTACCTACATGCTTGCTTGATTATTTTTTCTTCTAGGTATTTTATGGCTTTAAGCCATCAAACGGCTCAAACTTCGTTTTAATCCATTATCAATTCAATATATTAGGCCTCATGGTCAGAGGAGTTTTTTACTGACTCCGGTGTAACTGCTCTTATCGATGACTTGAAGTTGCGGTTGCGGCCCTTTTTTCGCGGTCAAAAAATTGAAATGAACAAAAAGTTGCGATAAAAAAGTAAATTATTTGACAACGTTGCTCCGAGCGGCAACCTTGGATTAGCGGTGCTTTCCAACTTCCATATCGGTTCGCGAAAATTGACGATTTTCATTTATCAAAACATGGAATATGCATTTAAAAATTTGAACACGCTCCTGCTTCGTTGGCAGTAGCGTTTTTTATTCAGCTCCAATAAGTAGTGCGTAAAGTTTTTCCTTTCGTGCGTTGTCATGAAACCCTAAATTCCTCGTTCGGCCGAGATAAGCGGTTTGTTTACATTTATTGTGATAATCGTGATTGAGGTTATATTTCTACAATTCTCATAAAGTTTTGTACAAAAATTTTCGCACCACCTGTTAATAAATTGAATAGTAAGCATGTAGTCGGTATAATCTTAGTTACAGTTTGAAATTATGGATACTACGATGTATAACGACGTAGAGGAAGCTCTGTTAACAAATCATGGCTTCAAAGAAAGTTATGATGTGTTGCCTGCTGCTGATGACAGGGCATACAAAAAGAATTTAATCACAATCAATGAGCCAGTTCTTCGTGCCTCTTCCAAAATCGACACCAAAGAAGGTTTAATGAATGTCAGAGCTTTATTTTTTCTAGTTCTGTGGTATGTGTTTAGTGGTTGCACTCTCTTTCTTAACAAATACATTCTTCACTACCTTCGAGGCGAACCCATCATATTAGGTAAGCATCTGTTCAGCGCCAACTTTCTATTTTAGATATTCTTATTTTTTCAACATCCACGCATTTCTCAAACTCCTAAGCTCTTCATCTCACTCTTTCTGGGCTGTCTAAAGCTGGAAACGATGATTTTGGAAAATGAGTTACATGGAATCAGCCTCCCTTGTCTATGATTCTTGAGTGAATCTTTGACTGAAAAAGTCTATATACTTCCTCCTTAAAGCCAATATTTTATTGATTCAGTAAGTGCTGACCATTCAGTCGAAGACTTACATGATAGTCCTCATGTGGAGGTGTGTAGAATTTTCTATTTAGATGCAATTTTCAATGGGAGATTCCTATCTTAATTTCGTCACTCTCTCTATGCTGACAAAGATAATTCATAGAGTATTTAATCACCAGAGTAGTGAGCCACATCCAATGAATGGTACCTACTGTGTCACCGTAACACCGGTGTCAAAGGAAAGTCCTATCTCTTTGGTCACTTCTTGATAGAGTTACAGAATTTTTAGATGGGAATCTCCCATTATTACTGCCCTGCACCACCATTACGCTCTTGCAAATAAAAGCGTTTATTGAGTTTAGGAGTGGATTTTGGAACTTTTTAGGGCTGCCATCATTATTTTTGGAGGTTTCTACCCTAGGAATGACGGTTAAATTTGCTCATAGCAGAAGTGTGCAACAGCCCCATCGTTCTGTACAAATCATCATCTACATACCTACTTAGCTGCATCTATTCTGTAGATAAGACGTTTTTAATGTGAAATCAGTTCTCTTACTACTTCAGCTTTGCTTTGTTGCAGGAACATGTCAAATGTTAATGACCACCGCTCTTGGTTTTGTTCAAATGTATTTCCCGTGCGGAATGTACAAGCCGATGCACCGATTGCTGCGTCCTCCAGGATTTTATAAACATATGATTCTCGTCGGTTGCACCAGGTATCTCATCAACCTACTAGCTCAACGTTCTGTTAAAAATCAAATAATCAAAAATTTAATGGATAAACCTAAACTGTGGTTTTTTACTTTCTTGCTCCCCCCTAAGGAGAGAAAGTATTGTCATCATGAAAAATTTGGAAGTCAGGGTTTTTCCATATCTTGGCATTTCAGGTCCCCCCTGAACTCAAATCATATTCCCAAAAAATGTCTGTCCGTCTGTCTTTGGTATATCATAACTTCTAACCTATGGGTCCATTTGCATCCAAATTTGGCAAGAGGGGTTCTTTCTGATAGTGCTAGACAGGGGTGCAAAATGTGCCCGATCTAGCGATCCGCAGATCGCGTGAAAGTGAGGAAATTTCTGAAAAAGTGAGGAAATTTTTCCAATTTTTTTTTTTTTTAATGATGGCAATAAGGATTTCCCAGGAAAATAGTGTACAAAATGGGAAAATATCGGTCATTTTGCGAACATACGATATTGAAATGTTAAAATAAGCAAAAAAAAGTCATCCCTTTCAAATTTTTGTGAGGAAATTTTTTACAATCCTGTGAGGAAATAAATCATGGATCGCGTGAAACTTCCGAAGTTTTGGAACATTTTGCACCCCTGGTGCTAGAGGAGGTTTTTTTTTGTTTTTTCTTGAAATTGAATTTGAGGGTTGTTAGGCGAGGGTTGTTTTACCCTTAAAATAGGGTAAAAATTGAAATTCCTGAAAAAAGGCTCTAAGGATTTCCTTGAAACCTAGTGAAAATATGCTCCTAATTTGGCTCAGTCAACATAGTTTGCAAGCTTTTATCCCTTAAAAGTGTACCCGATCTGAAATATGGTAAGTTATTTGTCTAATAAAACATAAGGGTTTGTAAAATATGAAGATTCAAACCAGAAGTATGAATTTCTGGTATTTCACCAAGGAATTAACAACAAATTTGTTTGATTGAACAAAACTTTGGAACTTTTTTCACCCCATCAATTAGTATCTTCTGCCATTCTGGTGCTAATTTTTTTTTTTTCTTTTCTTTTCTTTTTAATGCTACTGTGGTTTTTTCCTTATTGTATTTTCAGTCCAGTGACCAGTTTGTTTTTGCTTTGAAATATCGGCATAACGAAGAAATGGTTTTGGCAGCTAGACTTTACTACTGCTGCTACTATTTTGTAGTGTGTTGAGTGGTGTCACGTAGGTAATCACAAGTTTTGAAGCCTATTCATTTCGTTCTGTTATTTAACTTCTCTTTACATTTTGCAGGTTTATGACCGTGATTTTGGGCCTGATCTCATTAAATTATGTTGCTGTGAGTTTTACAGAAACAATCAAAAGTTCAGCTCCTATCTTCACCGTAGTTATATCAAGATTATTATTGAGTAAGTTGCTTTTCCTCCCCTTCTTTTTTTACATTTTTAACTGAATTTTAAGGCCGGGTTTGTCTGCCCCTATTCTATTTTGCAAAATATTAACACACGAGAGAAGCTACTCTGAATTTTAAGGGGGAAAAAAACTCTCAAAGTGTGCAAAAGATTACAAGTCGATTCAGTTTCCTCATTTGAAGTGAGCCCTAAGAAAAGACATTACTACAGAGTGAAAAGTCTAAAACTTTTAATCTTCTCTGAGCTCAGACTTTACTTTTTTTAGATCTCCCAAATTTTTCAAACATTTCTTCAAAAGATACTTGTGCAATCTAAGAGACATCGATGATTCAGGAGGGGTTGTCAGCATGTATCCTTCCCCTTGTAAAATATAGTCATTAGACGTGTTTAGGTGCACTTTTCTTGAGAATCAATGAAGATTCTTTAAACTTACCTGTGTTGGATTCAACCAATAAATAAAAGAAATTACACATAATTTTTTTTTTTTTTTTTTTTTTTTTTTTTTTTTTTTTTTTTTAATCCTGCAAAGAAGTTAAATGAATTTTTACAATTTTGTCCAAAAATAAATTTTGAAGATTTTTTTAACTTTTCAAGATTAACCCCTTAACGCCCACGCCTGTATATATACGGGCTGCAAAAAACCACCTCGAATGCCCACACCCGTATATGTACTTTTTTGTACCCTCTCGTTTATTATGTGCTATAACGTATGTTGTAATGCATGGAATGTCAATGATTAGCAGCACTATCTGTTCTGGAGAGAATGAACTACAGCTTCCGACCACTTTCAATAAAGTGCGTGCATATTTTCAGCTGGATTCCTAACCTGGGCGTTAAGGGGTTAAGAAAACCCATGTTGCAGCTTGAAATAACCTCTGGTATAATTGTTCTCAATGATTAGATAGGTGCAACAAAAGAGGTTTTTTGAATTTCACTTGTTCCAGAGAAAAGTGTACCTAAACATGACTAATGACTATATTTTACTTGGGGAAGGATACAAGCTGACGACCTCACTTAAATCATCAATGTGTTTTGGATTGCACGCACAAGTATCTTTTGTTAAAATGTTTGAAAAATTTGCAAGATCTGAAGTTGAAAAGTAAAGTCTGAGCTCATAGAAGATTAGGAGTTTTAGAATTTTCACTCTTTAATGTATTTTCTTAGGACTCATTTCAAATGAGGAAACTGGATCAACCTGTAATCTTTTCAACCCTTTGAGGGGTTTTTTCCCCTTTTAAATTCAGAGCAGCTTCTCCCGTGTGTGATTTTTTTTTTTTTTTTTTTTTTTTTTTTTTTAAATAAAACAGTTTAAAACTTTTCCGTGCCCAAAAAAAAAAAAAAAAAAAAAAAAAAAAAAAAAAAAAAACAGTTTAAAATGTCTGGAGTAATTTTATCCGCCAGTTTTGTTTTATTTTGTTCATTATATCACAAACAGGGACTTAGTTTGTAAAAAAAAAAAAAAAAAGAAAGAAAACCAACAAAAATTAAAATTAGAGTACTAAAAAGAAAAATAAGAAACAACCCAAAACCAAATCAGTGCAAGAAAACCAGAAAAGTTAAAACAAGATAAAATTGCAAGATGGAAGAACAATTCAAAGTACAATCAAAGGAAACCCTTGGAAACCAAAATAAAACCAAGGTTCGGGAACTGAAATAAACTTTCAAAAGCTACAATTAGAAAGAAAAACTGCCCTGAAAGGTTAATCTGTTCAAGTAATTTGCACTGTTACAGACTTTGTGTAAAACTAATTGCTAACAAAGGTAATTATAAATAATAATGATAAAAATAATCATAATTTTTTTTTTCTCCCTTACAGATGAATATACAGGGATGTATGTCAATTTGTCCTTAATTCCCGTAATGTCGGGACTAGCTCTTTGCTCAGTGAATGAATTGAGTTTTAATATGGTAGGATTTTTTGCTGCTCTGGCAACAAATTTAACTGAATGGTAAGTTTTTCTCCAATTTACTAGATCATTCATTTTTTTATTTATCTATTTAAAAGAAACAGGTGGATAAGCAAATCCTGGAAAACGTCAAAAAAAAAAAAAAAATTGGTGAGGACATTTTGGCTCAAATTGCTGCCATTTTCTTCTTAAACATTTTAAAATGAATGAAAAAACCACGAAAAACTAATTTCAAACTGTGGAGAAAACCACTACTCTACACACTGTAAACGCAGGAATAAAAATATGTTTGTGTGTTTATGTTTTTCTTCCTGTGTTTACAGTGTGTAAGAGTTATGGCTCTGACAACAACTCGAAATTTTATTTTTATTTTTTTAAAATATTTAAGGTGATTCCAGGCGAAACTTTTCCAGTTTTCAATCCGACGGATAGCGCCACTAGTCACTTTTTGGAAAAGTTGTGTTTTTGGCGTTTTAAACTGAAACCATAGATAAAACGCAAAATCCAACAATGTCAGCACCTGCAAAATTTTTTTATGGATTTTTGAGCCCAAAATGAGCAAAATTGGTTCAAAATTAAAGCTGTAAATTATGAAATTCGTTTTGCCATAAGCTTAGTGAGTGAGAGTGAGCGCGAGCAATGATACGTCTATCTGCCTCACTCGCACTCATTGCGGCTTACGGGAAGTTTCGTATTTCATAATTTCCGGCTTTATTTTTGAGTGTTTCAGCCTGAAACTTTCAGGGTATCTTCCTGAAGTATGCTCGCAGGTGCTGACGTTCCTGAAATTTGTGTTTTTAGCGTGAATTCGTCAAATTAAGCCAAAAACTGTTGACTTTCTGAGCAGCGCGACGTGGTGTCCAAAGTTGGAACTAATCAACCCTGGAATCACCTTAAGTTGCAAATAGCTGCGACTTAGCCAAAATGTTGTCACCAATTTTTTTCTTTCTTTTTTACTCTGCGTGTTTTCCAGCTCTTGCCCATTCAACTGTTTCTTCTACGTCAAGTCGTCGCTGGTTCGTTTTTTGTTTTTTTCTTATTTATTAATTTGCTTACATTTTGTTCGGGAATGTATAATTTCATTCAACAAGCAAAATATAATAAAATACAATCTTGTTCCTCAAGCAGCATGTTCTTGAGTGACCCATACAATTCAAAATAGTTTATCTGAAGTGTAATCGTGTTACCCTGTCTGTAGGCTGTATTTCATCAATACGGGATATAATCACAAGTTGCCATCAAAAACTTAACCATAAATTTTTGCGTTATTTTCTTTTTGTGTCTTTAATTCTTTTTTCTTTTTTCCTATTTCTCAGTTTACAAAACGTTTACTCTAAAATGTTGATCAGTGGTGAAGATTTCAAATATACGTAAGTAACAATACGCAATTATGTGTATAAGTTGTCTTGAAACTCATTTTATCTCTTCAGAACTATCAAAAAACAGTAACTTTCAACATCTAATTAACATTTCAGTCAAATTATTGATTCTTACGCAAAATAGCAAGAAACAACATTGGCATCTCTGGCATGTTACCAGAGGTAAAAAAAATGCCCGATCTAGCAATCCGGGGATTGCAAAAAAAGAGGAAACTGGGAAAGTGAGGAAATTTGTCCGGCTAAAATATTTTCTCATTAGAATGGCCTCTAAATTTTAAAAATAGCTGTGATTTTGAGCAAACTGTGTTAAAATAAACAGAAATAAAAGGTCGTCAGTTTTCAAATTTTTTAGAGGAAATTTTTCGAAAATCCTGTGAGAAAAACATCCCGGATTGCGTGAAACTTCTGGCTTTTTGGAATATTTCGCACCTTTGACTGTTGCCATAACAAATTATGTTTATACACGGAAAATAAATAGTGATAAAATTGACCATACTGCCTGGGTGATTTTGGATCCTGCCTCAAAGTATGGTAAATGATCCTAGACCAGACGTCCGACTAACCTCGCTTGATTTCTAATGACATAAGCAAAGTGTCTAGTTCAGTTCTCCATACTTTGAGGCAGGTACACTCAGGCCGGCATAAATTTCACTTGTTATTCTTTTCCATGCAGTATGAAAATATCCTATTTTCAGATCTTGTAGATTGACTGCTTCTTTGTTTTGATCTTATTACTTGCAGACCAGCTGAACTGCAGTTTTACACGAGTATAGCATCAATCATTGTTCAAATTCCTGCAACCCTGTTTCTATTAGACTACACGGAAATGGGAGAATCAAAACATCCTTTTACGCTCTTCTTTTTCTTTCTGTTGAATGGTGCTTTTTTTCACTTCCAATCCATCACTGCCTACGTTTTAATGGATTATGTCAGCCCTGTAACCCACAGGTAAGCTAACAGTTTACTAATGTATTTAGATTATTAAGTTGATTCCACTCAAATGTTGGTGATCTATCAATCTGCTAGATGGCGCCTCTTGTCACTATCCAAAATTTTTGTCTTTTTTGGGTAATTGATGATTATGCTAATGAGTCTATTGCAAATTTTTGCTACAGCGTATTGGAGGGTGGATTGCTGCATAAAATCACTTGAAAATGACTTTGATAGTACATATCAGAAAGTTCCAAAATTCACTCTCGCACGTAATAAATGCGTTTAAGAAAATTACAAGATAATGGTTGCATGAGTGGGTGTCCTATCTAATTGCAGCTTTCTATTATCTATCTGAAAAAAATGATTCATCATAGGAAGTACCAATATGAAAAAATAAAGTAATCAATTTGAGAAACATAACAACAAACAATGAAGAAAACAAAAGAAAATGGTTAAAAGGCAATGAAAAGTTATTGGAAAATTTACGTGAAAATATCCACCCTAAAATTAGGTATTCCCAAAGTTCCCCAAAATAATATCATAAATATCCCCAGCTGTACTGAAGGTGTTGACAGTATAACAAAAGCGATCAATAATGGAGCTGTTGCAAACTTTTGTTACAGGCTTATAAATAGTGAAGTTTGGGGTAGAACCCTACAAAAATGACGATGAGCGCTCTAAAAAATCACAAAATTTACTCCCAAACTCATGCAATTCTTCCAAACGTGAGACCGTAATGGCGGCCATTACCGCCGAAATCTTATGGCAATTGTATGCCTCTTCCTCTCCTTGCGTGGTGTCGCGAGAACACCTTGTGAGGATAGAGCTAATTGAGAAAGGGAAACCCAATGTAATAGGCGGTAATCACTGCTATCATGGTCTCGTGTTTGAAAGCATTTTATGAGTTTGGGAGTGGATTTCGTGATGTTTTAGTGCGCTTATTGTCATTTTTATATGGTTTTACCTCCGAATCGACTACTAATACACTGAGAGAAATCACTTCTTTGAAAACAAGGAAAAACGTTTACTTGTGACAGTTTTCCTTGCGCTTACCTCTGAATCAACTATTATTATGCCTGTAGCAAAAGTTTGCAACAGCTCCATTGGGGAATGGTTGAGCGGTTCAGATTGCCCTGGAGGAGTAAAACAGCATGATGAAAGAACTAGTGAAATAAATACATCTTAGGGTGCTATCCATGGAATGGTTCTTGAACTACTTATCTCTCAAATCAATGGTCATCAGTTTCCTCGCATTAATAAGATTTTAAACAGAATAAGTTGTGTAACACTCATGTACTAATAGTCAGTGCATTAAGGTGATCCCAGGGTCGATTAGTTCCAACTGTGGACACCACGTCGCGCTGCTCAAAAAGTCAACAGTTTTTTACTAAATTTGATGTATTCAAGCTAAAAACACAAATTTGAGGAACGTCAGCACCTGCGAGCATACTTCAGGAAGATACCCTGAAAGTTTCAGGCTGAAACACTCAAAAATAAAGCCGGAAATGATGAAATACGAAACTTCCCGTAAGCCACAATGAGTGCGAGTGAGGCAGATAGACTTATCATCACTCGCGCTCACTCTCACTCACTAAGCTTTAATTTTGAACCAATTTGGCTCATTTTGGGCTCAAAAAATCCATAAAAAAATTTTGCAGGTGCTGACGTTATTGGATTTTGCGTTTTATCTATGGTTTCAGTTTAAAACGCCAAAAACACAACTTTTCCAAAAAGCGACTAGTGGCGCTATCCATCGGAGTGAAATCTGGAAAAGTTTCGCCTGGAATCACCTTAAATAATGTCAGTTGACTTCGTGAATTTTTGTTCAGGTAGGCAACTTGCAATACTTTTCACAATGAATCTATAAGCGTTGCAGGTGGCCTACCTGAATCAAAATCTAAGGAGTTGGCTAACATTATTTAATTTGCCGACTGTACTGTAACTTAAGGAATTCTGAGCTCGAAAAACTTCTCTGAATTGCATCCGTGATTTGTGATTACCATCATCATTGTCAGCTTTTCGGTTTTTGATTGATTTAAAGTAAATTTCTTGATTTAAAGTAAATTTCAACACTAGTAATTTTTTAACCCTTTAAATCCGGCACTATTACAAACACTTCTTACACTTTTTTTTTTCAACCTCAATAAATAGAATAAACTTTTTTTGTTTAGTTTGATGTGCTTCATGATTTTTTTTAAAAATTCATTCAAAACCATGTTAATTTGTTGGTACAAATTTGTACCGTCAGGAATCAAAAGGGTTAAGGCACAGCTACGGGTAAGTTTGAATTTTCGTGACCATGAAATGACTGGCTATCTATCTGCTTAGGTAAGCAACAAGCTGATGTTATTTGCCTAGGATTACGATTTGTCTGCTGCTTTTATGTTTTTTAACTCTTAATCATTTTTCTGTTTTCTTATTTTTCAGTGTTATAAATACTGTGAAAAGAGCCTTCCTTATTTGGCTGTCTGTAATATTATTTGGAAATAGTATTACTTTGTTAAGCGGTCTAGGAACTGCCATTGTGATATTAGGAGTAATGCTTTACAATAAAGCACAAGCATTAGATAAAAAATATAGTCTTTTAACGAAGGTGAGTTATCATTTGTTTTTCATCTTTAGATTTTTTTCCAAGCTTTGCAAATGCTCTTTACTGTCAGGTTTTGGTCCAATGCAAAGATTACAGTACTGTAGAGTTTCTAACGATGTAATCTTTCACTTCTTTTGTTGATCGACACCTATTTACCCTTTTAAAGATTCTTTCGGGAATTACATATAGACATTCTTGAGGTGTATCATTATTAAAATTAACAAGTACAATGACGATTAACTCCTCTATCCGTAAAATACGGTTGGACCCCTTTGTTTGTAAACAAGTGTACATAAACAAATGTGCAAAAACGCATTCAATGGCGGCGCCGGTAGAGCCTAAAACTTGCTAACCAATCAGAGGTTGACCACCCTCTTGTCTAAATTCTCTACTTACAAGGGGACTCTACCATGAAGTACCCTAAGGAGTCATCATGCCTAATTTGAGAGAAATCGCTTTGACCAATTTACATGAAAATAAAAAATGCATTGTGAAGGTGTGTTAGCTTTATATTTATTGTATTGTATATTTTTAAAGTCCAATCATGTTTGTAGAACAGACTCTTTTCTTTTCTTTTTCAGGAGCACTCTACGCTTTTTCCACCGGATCTTTCTCATAAAGTAAGGACCATTTAATGTTCCTAATTTCATCAATGATCGTGGAGAATCACCCTCCCATAACTTTTTTAGAATACATAGTTAATGAACCCTGTAATAATTTATATACTTTTTATCAATAATTCAATGTTTCCCAATGTGCAGAAGCAATTTTTTTTTTCTTGCTAAGGAGGCCTGAAATTGAATCATTTTCTGCTGGAACAGCCTAACTCCATTTCAACAAGAACCCTGTAATACCTTAGAAAGTAAACCTTGCAGAGCTCACGTTATTATGAGCTTGGACCCGTTTAGTAGAAAACGATTCTATTCTCAGTGGCACGACAGTTCGTCCATTCAGTTTTGTCTGAACTCACAGGTAGTTCAATGTGACTTTTGGTCCACTAGGTCAGTTTGTCCAGAAAAATAATGTTGGAATATCAAAATGTCCAAATGGTGAAATGGGCCAGTTATTTCTTTGGCCAAAGGCAAAAATACGTCCAAATTAAGGTAATTTTTTCATGAAGCCATGGACAACATTTAGTATTTTACGTTCATTGATATAAAGGACAAAAATATCACCTCTCTTTGGAAACAATAATAAAGTGAAGTTCATTAGTGAGAAAAAGATTCACCATGGATAGTCTTCTTTTTTATATTTTTTCCTTTTTGGTTAGTTTCTCTTTGAATGAGTCTGTTGCACACTTCAGCTAGAGCGTTTGAAAGTATCAAATGTGTAAATTGCCGTAAAAATGACAGTGGCAGCACCAGAAAACACCAAAATTCAATAATAAACTCACAAATTGCAAAAAACACGAGACACTATTCACACCCCTGTATCTTTCCACCACGTGCACGATATTTCGTGGACTAAGCGGCCTATTCAAATAATCATGCCCGACTGTCATCACAGCTGACTTCATAAACAAAGTAACTATAAACACTGCCGGTGTTGTTCGAATTCTTACGTCTCAGTATCCTAAATTCCTCACATTAGGTAGTGAAAGGCACGGAAACTGATATTTGTGTCGAAAAATTATCAAAATGAAACAGCAACACACATGAGCACCAAGTATGATTCCAACTTTAATCTACATCCTTGGAACTCCTGTATGTTATTGTTTCATGAAGATAATTTTTCGACACAAATATTGGTTTCCGTACGGTTTGATACAGCATTTGATACTTTAAAATGCTCCTGCCAAAGTGTGCAACAGACCCATTGGACAAAAGAATATGTTGCCAATATTTGCATAAGGGCAAATCCCTTTATGGACAAAAACGTGTATTAGCCTAAGTTTACATTTGACGTTTCTGTATTGTGGATGATAAACGCTTGGATAAATGTAAATGGGGACAAAATGCATTGGACGAAGTGTCTTGGCACCTTATTTTCTGCTTTCTTCTCTCACACAAGCTCCACTTCGAATTTATTCCACTTACTTTTTTATCCTTTCCTAATTTAAGTTTATTTTCCTTGTGATATTCCTTCTTTTTTTTTTAGTCGTACTTGATTTTTTTTTATTTTATTTTATTTTAAACTTTTACTCTTTCTTTTACCACATTTCCTGTGTGATAATCCATTTTTACAAATTTCATCGAAATTTAAGTTGATTTTTTGATAGTTTAATATGGAGGCTTTCTATAAGCTGTATTAGTCCCAAAGACAACAGAAACCACGCACTACCTATCTCGCCTATAGTTGCAACTTTTTTATTCGGGGTGGCAACGAAGCAATGTCCAACAGCTCCTATGTAGAATGTTGAGCAAGGATATTGATGTCAGTAGCCAATCAAAACGAAGCATCAATGTTTTGGTCATTGGTCAACAATCGACGTAGGAGCCGTTGGTTGTCATTTTGTTGAGTCCCCGAATATAAAATCGTTCACCACACGATTGGCTAGTGTGTGGTCTCTGTTGTCTCTGATTAGTCCTAATTATCTTTACTTAGTTTACCTCTCTATATATCTACATACAGTGGAACCTCGACTAACCGGACAGGTCAAGACCGGACACCGTCCGGATACCGAAATATCCGGTGAATCAAATTTCGGGGATCAGATGACGGGAAAAATTTGTTTGTAATTAGCAAAATAAGCACCATTAGGGATGTATTGACGAGAACATACATTTGTACATATTTACAATAGAGCTTGCATATTACCTTAACTATTTCCTTTAAAGAACAAGACCTTGAGCGAAAACTGAAATCCAGATCTAGATAAAGTAAGTCTATGACCGATCAAGATGTATTTCCTGATCACTGATCGGTTAGGTTTTCCCAGTTTCTCGTTCAAGTTTTGATATCCGATTTCGGACCCCGTCCGGATAATCGAGGATCCACTGTACATATGTTTGTTGCACAATTTTCCATGTATGTTGAACACCTCTGAGTCTCTATTTTGCAAAGGAAACAGGTTATAGGTCAATTTTTTTATCGGTAGAAAAGTTATATCTTTTTTGTCCGACTTTCATTTTGTTGATTTTTAAGATAAATAATTGTCGGTAGTTTGTTTCATTCCCTCAGAAAAGTATTGCTAAACTTGGGAAAAAATAAAACAAAAACAAAAAAAACAAAAAAAAGCAAATTTTTAGAGCTGGTCTGGCAATAAGTATTGTTTCTTTGGAAAGGACGTAGAGAATATCCTATTTGGTGATGTGCAATCTACAGCTGCTTCATGTACAGCTACATCAGAGCTGTTGTTTTGCGTATAATTTATCGCATTGTTCAATTTACCGATGATTCCACCGATCGAGAAAAGATTGCACAGTTCAGTTCTGTGCATCACTGTAATGCATGAAAATACTTGCATCTGTCTGTAATCTTTTCTCAATCGGTGGATTCGTTGATGACTTTAAAAAACTTGCTGATATTTTAATTAATTAACAGCGTTTCCACTGATTGAGAAAAGATTACAGATCAGCGTATTTTCGTGCATTACAGTCATGCTCTGAACTGGATTATGTAATCTTTTCGCAACCAGTAAAATCATTGGTAAAAAATTCTTTTTTTTTTTTTTTTTTTTATTTCCTAAAATTGTATAAAAATAGTAAATGGCAAAATAGTGCGCGGTCCATAATCTATAGTAGCATAGTTTACAAAAGTTTGAAACTTTTTTGTTGGATCACTTTCCTCCCGATAGTTGAAATTGACCTGTATGCTTTGGGTTATATGTTTTTAGATGGGTTTCTCATTACTGTGTGTAACATTGGAAAACCCTATGTAGTCAAGAAATTTTGATAATTTTTTAGGAATTTTGTAAAAAAAAAAAAGAAAAAAAAAAGAAAAAAAGAAGAAAATAGGTAAAAACAAATGGGCAGTTATTAACTGTCAAGAACACCGAATTTCTGACTTTTCCCTCTGTGTTGTCAAACTGTGGGTTTTTTTTTACGAGTTGTATTTGACCCCATATAAATTGTTGGCATTTTCCAACAAGAAAAAATTTGGTAGCATTGTTTTCCAAACACCTTCCTCTCCTTCCACCAAGTATTGTTGATCTTTTCGTTGCAGCAATCACTATCGAAAATCAGAGAGAATGGGGCTCTTGCCAACTTTTACTACAGGAGATTGGAGAGTTGATTCTTGCATAAAAACCTGTAAAAATGACGATGAGTACACTAAAAAATCATGAAATTCACTCTCAGAATCAGGCTTAATGGCGGAGAGACGCAGGTATCCTGAGAGATTCCTATCTAAATTGAGACGTATCTTTGTGTTTCCGTAGAGAAAGTGACACATTAGACTGGAATCTCCTATGATACCTGCGTTGAACCGCCTTTATAATCTTGCCATAACAGCAATTTTGTGAGTTTAGTACTAAATTTTAGACTTTATAGTGGTATTTTTGTGATTTTTGCTGGTTTTTATCATCAGATTGGACTGTTCAAATAGTTTGCAAGAGCCCCATCATATGAAAAACCAAGAAACCCAAAATCTCAAACAACGGAAGTGACGGACTGAATTTTTCTCACATTGATCTGCGGTCAGCAATGTGGGTTTTTGATTGATCAATTAACCAATAAGAGGCCTACACCTGATAATTCTTGAATTGTGCAAGTGGTGTTTTAGGGTCTACACCTAAGATATCTCAGGTCAATAAGACCTCCATTTGTTTTTCTCGCGCTAGTAGCTGCATGACGATGTTGATTGATATTCGTAGGTTGCGCAATATTTTTGCAATCTAGCCTGGAGAAGAGTTGCATGCAGCTATTAACCTAATTTAGATCTCAAAAGGATGACCCTTTCCGGTCGGGTGGCAAGTCCCACCCAAAATTTTAATTCTTGCTTCGGAGTTGTTTTGTGGGGCCTGATTCGACTTTCCTATCATGTGGCACTCTGTAGCGGAGTTCCGAGGAACTAGTTTCCACATCAGTAGCGCTCCATTGCAGGTTGTCCTGAAGGAGCCATAACAGTGAAAAAAATTCCGACCGGAAAGGGTTAAATTAACCACACGCATAGTCACTCAAGTACTGTAATGTGGAAGTGGTTCTGGAACCATAACCACGATTTTAGGGCAAAACAAAAATGAATGTTAATAAACTGCAATAATCTCAAAGTCAGACAAATTGCTGTAAATGGTTAACTTCTTTTTATCTGCAATAGAAATCTAATTGAAGTCATGATTTATGTGATACTCTTATAAACTTTGCAAAATTGCTGAAAGTTTCTGGCATGAAAAGTATTTGTCTCTAATTGTTTTGGCAGCAAAGCCTCTTTTCCCTGAACTTTTCAAGAATACAGGTGGTATCGAATTCTACTTTTTCAGTGTCCTCAGGAACCTGAATGTGGCCCTGAATGCCCTTAAACCTCCTACTTGAGTTTATTCCTTCTATTGCATTTTCATTTCACGCTGAAACTTTATAAACGTAGGCATTTTCTAATCTGAACAAGTTTGAAGTTGAACTTAATTTTTGATTCTTTCTTGTGCTATGTGTTTGACACAATTTTTTAAAAGTTTTATAGCTGTATAGTTTTCATGTTACTCTTCTGATTAAAGCACCATATTTTTTGTATCTGATGAAATTTGAACTCTTTTTTGCCATCCCCTTTTTCCCTATGCGTCATAATATTTAGTCTGTAACTCTTCTGTTATTCTTCTCTAAGTTGCAGTAAACGGTTTTAGAGTAGGTAGTGGTATAGAAGTCAACGGTTTGCCAACAATGCATGTATCCGTCGCTATCAGCTGTGACAAATTGTACATAGTGCTCCAAACTATCGCTCTCACTCTCCCATACTTTATTTATTTATTTATTTATTTATTTGGGCGGCTGGACTTTACTACTACTTTACTACTACTTATTTATTTATTTATTTATTTGGGCGGCTGGACTTTACTACTACTTTACTACTACTTATTTATTTATTTATTTATTTATTTATTTATTTAATTTACCTGCTTAACCCTCATATCCAGCTATAGCTGTAATTTGTTACATCCATTGAAATTATGATTTTTCAATGGAAAATAGGTTTTTTGATGATTCCGAGATGCTCACATGGCTGAAATAACTATTTTTCAGCAGATTTTTGTATTTCTCCGCTGTCACCGAAAGTCGTTTGGTGTTGCCTTAGTGTGCCACGATCTTGAGCATAATGGTCAAAAACGAGACCAAAACACTTACGGTGACAGCGGAAAAATATGGAACTGTGCTACACAATAGCTGTAAAAGCCAACTTATCACCTCAGAATCATCAAAAAAGCGTAAGAATGGTAATTTTCTCAAATTTCCCTGGGATGCACTGGGGTCAAAAAATGTATGGTCCAGGCAGTGTGCGCAAGTTATCTTGCATGCAGTTTGGACCAGTCAGAAAGCTTACGCTTGGGACAAAACATTATTTATTTATTTGTAAGGAGTCCCTCAGAAGCAGATTTACCTTTAAAAACAAAACTGCACAATTTGTTAGGCCTTAGCACAGAATACTCTAATCAGAACGGAAACTCCCATAAGAGCCAATGGAAACAAGATTTGGAATCTACTGGCACAAACTGGCAACTGTGCCTACTCACTTCTCAAAATGGCGGACATGCTTTTTCAGGCTATACAACCAATCACAACTCAGCCAGTTGCCGAAGATCTGCCGAAGATGCTCACTTTCGAACATGGCGGCCCGAAGTAAAGAATGTTTCAAAATGCATTAGAGTTTCAGTTCTGATTAGAGTATTCTGTGGCCTTAGATTCAAAGGCGTCTTACTTTATGGAGGGAAGAGAAGGGGGCAAAAACGAAGGCTAGGAAAGACTACAGCAAAAATGAAATGGTAGAGACGTTTATTCAAGCAGTTGCATAAGACTTGCGTCAGCATTTTGATGCAACCCACACTGAAATTATTTAATGCTTTTACTGGAAGGTAGGTTAGAGTCTTTGGCTGGAAACTCTCCATAGAAAGCACCGACACGAGCTCAGTGAGTTCTTATGAGTTTTTGATTATAGGCTTCCACGCTCCACGGAGGTGGAAAAGAGTTCAGGTGAGGACATAGAGAGGCGGACAAGAGGTGGGACATGAAAGGCTCCACACAAAAGAGACTGTATGAGGATAGAGGAGAAGAGAAACATATGGGAACAAACGGAATGCCAGTAAATCGGCCTGTTCATCGTCAAAGTTAACCTAAGAATTCGTTCACACTGCCAACTCTTTCCAAATGTATAAACTATGAAGCGTCATGTCGCTCGTCATGAAAAGTTTCTATCACAGGGCTCTAACAATAAGAACAGTCGCGCACAGAAAGAATTTCAAATGCCTCCTGGCGGTAAGCAACCCTCATTAGGTACTTATTACCATGAATTTAAGCATCGCTGGTGGCCTGACCAGGGCAAAATCTAAGGAGTTGTCTGACATTGAGATCTTATGCATTTCGGTATTGATTTCATGCATTTTCTCAGCGCTCACTCCCATGCAAAGTGTAAACCACTTTGTAAATGTGAAACGGCACACAGGCTATTTTATTTGGCTGGAAATTGTCTCACAATTAATTAGTTTAGTTAGACGCTGTTTGATATGACGACTGTCCATCAAATTATGATGCTGCTGCTGTATCGTGGCACTTTTCGTGTATTAGCGGAGCGGCCGCGGTTTGGCGGTCAGTTTTTAAACTGCGGTATAATTTGCACACCGGTTTCAGATGTTGTTGATGGGGGCACTGGCAAATCAGTGCTCGCCATTACCTATTCCAGATTCGATTCCTCAATCTCCGTCATTGTGTAATCTCCTCACTTCTTTGAATTTTGTCAAGTGTGCGGTATTAATTTGTGTTGAATATTCGCCATAAATCGTTATTCATGTTTCTTAAGTGTAGTTGCAAGCCTTTTTCGTCAATAAACTCATCATGGTTCATGCCTTTCTTTTACTTATTGTGACTTCTTAGTCCTGGGTGCTGACTTTCAGTGCTCCAATAATAGCCTACTTAACCAGCTTATGCACTAGCGTAAGCGTATTTATCAGTGTTTAACACTTTTAAAATGGCTTGCTGTATCCGTCAATATGACCTTTTTCTGTAAGAAACACAGGTAGATTCTGTACTTTTAGATTAGGTCCCAACACCGTGGCTCCAGTTTCACTCGACCCCTGATCCCTCTGTTGATACACAAAATAATAACCCTCGTCTATTTTCAAAATGGTCAAAGAAAAACCCAATTCTACCCGCATCTACGATCAAGATGGTTTTCGACGCCGAGCTGCTTGCATTTGTGTTCGGAATGAATCGGAGAAAGAAGTAAGTGGAAAATATCCTTCCATCAGTTGTTTATCATGTCTAAATGTCACCTAAGATTCACCAGTGCATTGAATTTTAGTTTCAATGCATCTTGGAGGTCTGTCCTCTCTGTTATCACTTACAGTGCTAATTCCTCTCACCCTTACATACATCCTTTTTGTTCCTGTTTCCTTCGATAGTTTTGTCCAATTATGAATTGATTATTTTCAGCAACTTCCCCTCTGGAGCTAGTTTACCTTGTGTCAGCAGAAAAAGTCACTCAGGTTTGTTCCTGTCCCCTACTGATTATTCATTATTCTGATAACAGTTTCTTCCTTGGAGCTTCTAGTTTCAGTTATTCTTTTTTTTCTGTTGAATCATCTTTTTTTCCCCTCTGTTCATTCAGATCTTTTCTCCCTTACAGTACCTTCTTCCATTAACAGCAGCGCTAACTTTTCACTACCAAGTACTTAGAACTTGTTCATTAATGTAGTGGTCTGTCAAAATCTCTCTATCTATTGTTAGATACTTCGAAATATGATTCAGTCTTCAGCCTCCAATGTATTTCCCTAGTTATTAACCGTTCGTGTTACTGTGGCTCAAATCTGCGTTGAGTACCCCTGCTGTAGGTCATTTCAGAAAATACTGGACTTGATCGTTTTTCGGCTCACGTGTAAACATCAGCCTCAAAGTTAACATATTAGTTAGTAGCGGAAAAAATCTGATCTTTTTATGACAGCCATTCAAACGTCAAATCCAATCTTTCCTGGAACAACCTACTTACAATGTTTTTTCCGTCTAGCACCTCAGATTAAATGTCCAGTTGACAGCATACACTTTCCTAGATGAATTCGCGGTACCATTGTGGAGGGCATCTTAGAATTCAAAATAAGCTGTGTTGGTAGAGGTCGTTTCACGAAAGTTGGCCGATGACAGATAAGTTTGTGAACTGTGCAGAGCCGAGTTTGCATTTTTGCGCATGTGCAAGAATGCAAACACATCTTTGCGCAGAGACGAGTTTGCGTTTTTGCGCATGTGCCAGAACGCAAACACATCTTTGCGCAGCGAGCTGCATGATCTGTCATCGGCCTTCTTTCATGAATTGAGCTCTACTTGGCAACGTTCCAGTGTGCAGCAGCTCCATCTTACTTTCTTTTAAAAAAAATAAGGACAGATGGCGCCTTTTCCTAAAAATTATCATGGTTTCTACAAGTAGACATAGATAACATCGCAGTGATGAACTGTTGGGGACAAAAAGAATGTCATTTGACTCCTTGAAATAGGCCACCCACAATACTTATATTTCAATTAATTTAAGCATTTCAGGTGGCCTACCTCAAGGAGTTTTGTCTTGACATTCTTTCCGTCCCCGACTGTGCATTGTGTCCCTTATCTTCATTTTTATGTGAATTTAATAGAGCTGTTGGGCATCGGTACGTTTACCTGAATGCCAATAATTAAGTGGCCTTAGTACAGATTCTGTCGTTAGAATCAGCTTTCTACTCGTGTCTCCAAGCTCTCAGTTATCATCTGCCAAATTTGTCAGTGTGTGGGATGTTACAGATCACCAGCAAAGTTTTTACCTTAGTCAACTTCCCTTCTCATCAGCCATGTTTGTGCCTCAGTTATCTCCTTGGGCTTGCCAACGGTGGCTGAAACTCGCCTGGTTCTGTGAATTTATTAGGCATTGCTTAGGTTTCCTTGGTTAAAAAATAACAGAAATGGGGAGGGGGCGTTTGATGCATATTTACCCTCTCCTTTTTGGTTCATTGAGCTGTAAACCATTGTAACTGCACGTTATGCTCACCTTGACCTGGAGTTCTGCGCTCACTCGATTGTTCTGATGTATCAACAAGCAAATAATCCTAACTTATTCTAATAATTTTCTTTTGCTGCTCATCTTGTGTTCTGTTCCTTTCTTCTGTGACTGAATGTCAAGTTGAGCTGGCTATACAGCCACCCTTTACGCTCTTGATCAAAGGCAATGAACTAACAATAAGTGAAAAAGAAGAAAAGTAAAGTAACTCCTGAGATCAGCGGCTCTATTACTTAACTTTAATTTGCCATTAAAATTATCTTAAAAATATATAAAATTTCCAACTTTTCATCCTTGGAAGCCAATGCTCAGTTTAGCCAAAGACAACTGTAACAGCTACGGCCCAATTGTTTCAGAAAAGTCATAAGCATCCATTCGAGAGTTCTAAAGTCTTGAACATAATCACATCCAGTTTAGTACTGAATAAAACTCTTCTTCATTCTTTTTGGAATGAAATCGTGAATTAATGTTGAAAAATTCAAATTTGCTATGGTGTGAAACCTGAAGCGTTGACATGCCGAATGAGAAACTACTGATCAACCAACCTGGTGTGAAACCTGAAGCGTTCACATGCCGAATGAGAAACTACTGATCAACCATCCTTTTTACCAACCCTAGCCCAAGCAGAGCTATTTTCTAAGAAAGTCAGCTGTTAGTAGATGGCTTTGGTTTTATGCAGTACGGGAACATCAGTGGCAGTTGCTGAACAATTCACTATAAAAATTTATTCTGTTTTTGATCTTACAGGAGATTCAATTGAAATTGTATTCAATTGAAGCTCCTGTAAGATCGATACTTTTAAATCAGTTTTTATGGATGGGAAACCGATGTGTTGCATTTCACCAGCCACCACCGTCAAACATGCTAGTTTTGTGGAGGTCCTTGGAGAATTACTTTGTTTTTGGAGTTTACCTTTTAATCCCAATAAACTGAAAGTCAAAATTTTTGGACATGAGACCAGTAGATTGCACATGAATAATATCTAATAAGAGCCAATGTCAATTGATTCACTCAGAATATGAGCAGTGCGCTTTTCAGATTGTTCCAGTAAAAAGCCAAGTTAAGATTGATCCATTAAAATTGGGTAGTGCTCAAAGCACGGCCCGTTTGGTTTGTAGCAGTTCAAAGCTCATGTTTTCATGAACACTGTGTAGATTTCAAGTCCCGACTTTTTTTTTGGAACAACCTTTACTATTCCTATTCCAATTTCAATATCCGACTGTCATCCACTCACTCTCAGGAATTGACCTCAAATTGTAGATGTGGACTCAATTCAATTTTAAGCGCTTGCTCCAACGGCTCTTGTTTTTTTGTTTTTTGTTTTAAAATGTATGAAAGTTCAAGATTCATAGTTCATACAATTGGATACTCCTAATGGTGCTGATAGCTTTTCGTGCTTTGAATGTCTCGAATCGGCTCCTCTCTCAATAATCCTTTTTTAAAACTTGTGTTTAAATGGGCAAATTCCTTGATCCGACTTTTTGTTGAACACATAAAATTTGGATATCGATGTTTCCATCATGAGAGGGAGGAAATATTCCAGAATCTTATCTATATAGGTAAATGATTGTGACTTCTAAATGGGAATCTGGTAGTGGCTGCTCATGCAATTTGGCAACCGTGCTTTTTTGCCATTTAAACATATGCAAATGTATCGATTTCTTGGATGTGCATTGCACCTCCTGAGGATCGATTGTTTTACATAGATTTAAATGGAGAGAATCCATTGTTGCCACAATGAACGAACCGCCACTAGAATCTGGCAATCAAAATGGTCGGAAGGTTACAGTTGGTTGTAGAAAATAGACTGTCAATTAAAAGAATTTTGATCACGGTTATGATTGAGACCCAACAGAGCTTTTAAAAGTATTCCATCAATCCGATCTTTCTGAAATGTTTACAGAGGTGATCTCAGTTGAATTTAAATCTATCGGTCTTTTGAAAAATGATGGTAATTTTTTTTAAATGTATGTTATCACATGGACGGAATTGTTGATGATAGGATCGCAAGCTTCTATTTCATATTATCCTTTATTGGAATCTGTAATAAATTTTAAATCATTCCTTGGCACTGGGCAATGCAATGTAACCTCTACGATCCCAAGCTAATCCAAAGTTGTACAGATTTGAAAGCCAAGTTCTTAAGCCTCCATGATTGAGACTCTTCTCTTTTGTACTCAAACATACAGGGTGTCTAATAAGTAGGTTGCCACTTATATTCTCTGTATTTCTTCTGAGGGGGGTTGAAAAGGAGTGCCCATATTTTCCTCCAAGACTCCCCTAAATATAATTATAAGTGGCAGCCTCCACCTCAGTCAACCCACCTCTCTCAACACTTCCTAAAGGACATCGCACATTTCTTATGGCGCGTGGACCCCACTCAAGGTGTACTTTTTTTTGCAGAAATCGATTCTAGAGACCATTCCGAGCAAAAGTTCTCACGGGCCCAAAAAATTTCCATGTTAAGTTTAGCCGCTATTAAAGTTTGAAAGTTGGATCAGTACAGTTAGTGCATTCGTTTTTGGGCACACTGTAGCGGAGTAAGCGAGCTCGCACCGAACGTTCGGCAGGCCCCTTCCCTACCTGCCATTTGACCGACGACGGCGGCGACCCAACCTCAGGTCTCACCACCCCTCTCCCTCTCCTCCTGTCACTACGCGCGACCGATTCATTCCTTCTTTTGTTGTCATTTCCCTTGTCTTTTTGCACTCTCTTACTCCTATTAGACCCGATTTTTTGTTGTTGTTATGCCAGCCTCAACAGTCGTAAATACTTTCGTGATTATCAATTAAATATTCTAGCTTTCCGGTACTTCCTCTCCTGTCACCTTCTCGTTCGGCTTGTTTAATAACTGAATACTATGAAGGCTTAGGTTTAATAAGTTGTGATTTCGATTGATCGATGTGCATAATAATCGATTTTTTACCGGATTTCCACGAGATCTTTATTGCCTCCTCCCCCCCCCCCTTTGATGAAATACTATCGTTTTCACGATCCAAATACTTCAGC
The DNA here is from genome assembly GCA_011764245.1 of Trialeurodes vaporariorum. Lineage (NCBI taxonomy): Eukaryota > Metazoa > Arthropoda > Insecta > Hemiptera > Aleyrodidae > Trialeurodes > Trialeurodes vaporariorum. Next base: position 25,779,730 of record VMOF01000320.1, read on the forward strand.
AGTATCGCCATTTGAGTGAAACTTAAAATCAAATCAACAATCCATCTTTCAGAGCTGCATTTGAACCCCCCCCCCCTCAGATATCGATACTTTGGCATAGGTTTAAATGAAGATTAGGATGGTTGCCAGATTACATGAGCCGCTACTGAGTATGCTCGCTGTGAAACGATAGTAATCTTTATATGAAAAAAAAAACAAACAAAAAAAACAAAAAGTGTCACCCACAGATCGATTATTTGATGGTTCAGTTGAACCGCCTGGTAATTGATACTGCTTCAAAGGTTTATAAGCAGGCTATTTCGATACATCGCAACGCAAATGTATATTTTTGGAAGAGATCCAATTATTGAATAAACCGTGATCAGTAGTGTCGTATGCCATCTGGCAACGTTGCTTTTCACTCATTAGATCTCATTCTACATATCGATTCGAAGAAGTGCACGGTGCACCCCCCATATTTCGACCTTTTTCAATACTTTAAATGGACCGAAAGTAACGTTGCGTTTTTAGACTGCACGCGCCGCTGGTGACCTACATTGTGAATGTTTATAAGCCTCCCTACCCCGACAAAAAATGAATTCCTCTACGTAGTATTGCTTCTGTCTTCGATGGTGGCGAAACGTAAGGGATTGAATTTGTTTGACTCAACGCGAATAAAAACAATCAGTTCGAGTGAGGGTCTCAATAATGAGTGATTGGATGGGAGTTAAGATATTGAATGAACGAGTAATGTGCGGGGGAAGTGCAAGAGGAAAACAAACATGGGTTGATAAAGGCTAGAAAGAGATAAAAGAGAAAGAGAAAAACGCACGATGAGAGGTAGAGAGGGGAGAAAAGGCTTGAAATCCGAGGTTGGGTCGTGCGCGTCGGTCTAGTGGCAGGTAGGGACTGGGCCGGCCGAACGTTCGGTGCGAGCTCGCTTACTCCGCTACAGTGTGCCCAAAAACGCATGCACCGCCTGTGCTGATCCAACTTTCAAACTTTAATAGCGGCTAAACTTAACATGGAAATTTTTTGGGCCCGTGAGAACTTTTGCTCAGAATGGTCTCTAGAATCGATTTCTGCAAAAAAAAGTACACCTTGAGTGGGGTCCACGCGCCATAAGAAATGTGCGATGTCCTTTTTCAGATTTTAATTTGCAGAGTGGGTTTTGGAAAACGAGTGGCAGCCTACTTCTTAGACACCCTATGAACCTGATATCAGTGCCAGTAATTTGCTCTTGAAATTTCTGTCTTTAGCAAAGGCCGTTTTGATTTTGCCTCTTTCGAATCCTTAACCCATTCAATACTCACTGACTCATACAACTTGTTCTATGATTTTCAAAAGAAAGTACCCTGGTCAAAATTCTTCTTTTTGAATTTCCCGGTTATTTCCAATAGAATTTTCGATCGTTCAAGACATACTCTGAAAGGGTCATTCTAATCAGTCTTCAAACACTTGAAAGCCGCAAAATTGTTGAAAGGTTGCAGAGATTTAAAGCATTTCTATCTGGGAACTTTCTTTTGAAGCTCATATGACCAGGATACTTGAATTTGTAGTTTTCAGCAATTCATATCCCATAGAGGGGCTTATGGTGTTTGGACCTTTGTTTTTCCTTTTATTGAGCCCTCTTCCAAAAAAGTGGGGGGGGGCGGCTTGAAGCCCCCCCCCCCAATCCCAATAGACTGCCACTGGTTTTTGTTCAGAGAAGTTCAGATGCTTACTATATTCTGTGCGTTCTAACTTGAGACCTAGCGATTCAGGTAGGTTTGCCTTCTGTAGCAAAGTAGGAGTGTTCACCCTCGTTGGTTGGCGAAGGTAACAGGGCTGCTGTCCGACCCTCGGGCTGTGACAACCTATTGAAGTGTTGCCATTCTTTATTTTCCGAAATCTATTTATCGCCCGCTCAGGTCTCAAGTTATAGCGCGCGGACTATTATTCAGTAATTACTTCTCAGGTGGTATTCCTCCAGAAGAACCATGCTTCAATTATTTGATAATCTTGTTATAGGTTTTGTTGGTAACATCATCAAGGCGTCCTGATCAATGGATAGTTCCTGGAGGAGGTGTAGAACCAGAAGAAGAACCGAGCGCAACCGCCATAAGAGAAGTTGCAGAAGAAGCTGGCGTGATTGGTAAATTAGGACGATGTCTGGGCGTCTTCGAGGTACGAGTAGGTATCAGCAGTCAGTTTTACTTTTTATCCTCTTGCATCCTTGTCCTTCCCACCATGGTTTTGGGTCACAACATTTGCAAGTAGTAATGACGATGCCATCAGGGGTGCAGAAAATCCTCGTTGTCGCGATCGTACGATTGTGTGAAAATTGTGTACACCGCGCGCTAGTCCAAGCTGAATTTTGAGTAAGCGCGCTGTTTTGAGCCTAAATTTTCTTCAGTGCATCAAAATAAGCAAAAAAAGTCATCATAAATTGTGGACATTGTCCTCCGAGTGTGTGAAAATTGTGGAGAAGAAGAAGAAGATTCTGCACCCTTGGATACCATTATTGTTAGTCATGCTGTATCAATATTTCTAATGGCGAAGGAGGAATATCGGTCAAAGAAACTTTTATATTTACTGTCCATAACCTTTCTCCTGCTTTTGATCTTCCTTCGTTCATAGCCTTTGCCGATAAAGTTGTTCCTCTCTCCGGAGTGGGGGGGGGGAGGAAGATACTTTATTAGCTTTTTTGATTAATAATGAATGTTTTTATTTTTTTATTCTCCTCTTTCCCATCCTTTTTGAGAATACTTTGATTGTCTTTCCTACCCCTTCTTTTTTTTTATGCAGTCCAGTCGTTCGCTGTGAAATATCAGCATAACGAACCACGTGTTTGGGCGGCTGGACTTTACTACTACTACTACTACTACTACTGCAATTTTTATCCCTAATCTATTCATCCATCTCTTGACTCACTTTACTTATTTTCATTAACTATTTATTTAATTATTTATTTTATTATTTTTTAATTTAATTATTAATTCTATTATTTTTTCATTTAATTATTTAATCTATTCATCATTTATATTCTATATTATTTTATTTATGGATAGAGAATTCTAAGCAGAAACAGAGAGTGGAGTAACATTTTATATGAGAAAAGAGAGAGAAAAATATATTTAGAGCACTTTATCTCCTCGAGTGCTCTAAGTACTTCCTTCCCAATTTTGAGAGTCCCTGGTAGGTCGCCGTTACTCTCTTCTTTCCTATCCTTTGTTTTGAGAATACCAAGTCACAGAAACTACATAAAATTCAATTAATACATCTCCATATGGAAAAGAAGAACCGACAACAAATTATACATCACAAATTAAGATCAGTTACAAACTATTGGGAATGAATTCATCTAATTTTTCAAAATCACTATTGTGCAGGAAAATCTCTAAGTTAGAGTAGAAGGAGCTGTAGTCAGAGTGTCAAAAGAGCATTTTTAAATCTGAAGGTAGCGCATGAAACATTTGTACAGCTGAATATTTAAGACTATTCTTTGATACTTTATAGCCAGGCTGAGAGTTTGAAATGAAACTGCCTACAGTTTTAAGTATGCAACGGTAACATGTCATTTGGACTTATTAACTTGTTCGAAATTGCAAATTTTATACTCTCATAAATGTAAAGAGAGGTGACAGAGAGAAATTTTGCAGATATTAACAGATCCTTACAGTCACTACCATGGGGTTTGTTGTACGTAATGGGTCTGTTGCAAACTTTTGCAGTGCTGTAGAGTGTTCAATCTCATGTAAAATCATGTGAACAGTCCATTGGTTGCATTAGAAAGACTTCATAAAATGCAGTATGAAACTCACGAGAGACGTTTAATGAAATCCAAGATGGTGGTAAAATATTGAGCAGCCTGTATGCATGCACCACAAACATCCAAGGATAGCCAACCTCACAATATCGATCACACCCGCAATCACAACGTAAATAAACACATAACCTCTGAAGCTGTGAGGTTGTCAACATTGGCAATCCTTGGATGTTAAAGGTGCATGCATACAGATTGCTCGATATTTCTCCGCCATCTTGGATTTCATTAAACGTCTCTTGGGAGTTTATTATCGCATTTCATGACTTTCTGATGCCACTAATGGACTTTTCAGGAAATTTTACATAAGATGAAACACTCTATATCGTTGTAGATAAAGTTTGCAACAGACCCATTCTCAGGATTTTTCTAGATTTTCTCAGGATTTAATATCAATAAGATTCAAGAAGATAAGATATCAATAAGATTTAAGATCAAGGTTTGAATTATAGGGAGTCCTAAAGATGCCTTGAGCTGCAGATGGTTGCAGGGCTGCGTGCATCAAAATGAGGCACATAGATATCGATGCCCCTCAAAAATTACTATCCTGTTCACTGTGTGAATGAAACCAGTGGCACACCGAGAACTTTAGTTTGATGGGGGTTTCGCCGCAAATTTTCCTTCTTCTAAGGCCTTAGGGGGGGTTTTGAAAGCAATTTTGGCCGAAGATGACCTTTTTTAGGGCAAAATCTTAATGCTCAGGGGGGGTTTTGACCCTAAAACCACCCCCTTCAGTGCGCCACTGAATGAAACTCTTTGCTTCGTGTTTGTCAACCTGGTAAGAAATTTGTTTGTGATATTTTCTCATGTCCGATTTGTTTTTTCTTGTCCTTTGTTTTAGAATCATGACAGGAAGCACCGAACACAAGTATATGTTTTAATAGTCACAGAAGAACTGCCAGACTGGGAAGACTCTCGTAATATGGGTGCGTTAATGTGAATGCTTTTTTTTATTATTATTACTTTATGAAAAAAGATGTAGATTTTGAGAATTTGCCATGAAATTCACATTTGTCGGATATTGAAAGGGCTTACCTTGAATTCCCTGAGACTTTATTGATTTTATGAAATTAAATAATTTTTAAGACAGAGACCTTTATACTTGTTACGAAAGTTTAAGTTGATCATGAAATGCTTGAAATTATAGCTGAAATGTAAAAACGGTAAAATATGCACCTTTTAAGGAACGATTCCCTCCTGGGTCCTGGAAAAAAAAAAAAAAATACGAAGAAGAGATTCTGCTGTAGTACTCTGCCTCTGCTAAATAGTGGTCAGATTTCTCTCGTGAGTTACTTTGTTGATTATGAACAATTTTTTTAAAAATGTAAAAAACAGCCAAGTTCCGCAAAACAGGTGAGCCCAAAAACTTGATTATGCATTTCTAAGTACAATATCCAGAGTGTAGAGCCTGTAAAAAGCTCAAATTTTACAGTAAAGATGCTATTCTAGTCTTAGGAATGCACCAAATTTTAATTACCAACTGAAATGCAAAGGCAGTTGAATAAGACGAGAAATTGAAAATCGGGCAATAACAAAAGGGACAGTTTCAAAAAACCAAGAACTGCCAAAAGTATGGTCAAATTCTAAAGTATTCAAGAATTGTTCGATCATTTGCATGGATCTTAATGGACAAAGTGTAATATTGCACGCCAGTGGCGTAGCCGGGAATTTTTCTAGGGGGGGGTCCGAGGTTCGAAAATTGTCATGAGGGGGAGGGGGGGTCCAAAGATACTAATTTAGTAAAATTTGTCTGAAAACGCAAAAAATGACCTTTTTTCAGGACAAATTTTGGTGTCATGGGGGGGGGGGGTCTAGGGGGTCTGGACCCCCCCTCCCCCCCTTGGCTACGCCACTGTTGCACGCCACGCCACTGGGTCCACTATTAGTGACTGCCCCAAGCTGTGGCTCAGATTTATTTTTAATCCAGCCGCTGTGATTTAAATCTTAATTTTCGGACTACAGCAGATCATGTGTTTGTCTGAAATTTAAATTTGCATCCAAGCAACTGGCTCTAAGATCCTTTAAGAACTCTCAGAGTATTAGTTATGACTTATGGCCAATCTGACTCTGCATAGTGGCCCTTCCCACCAATGAATCAAGGATCATGACAGTTCAATGGAGCTGTTGCAAACTTTTGCCACAGACTTATTCATAGTTGATTTAGGGGTAAAACCCTGTAAAAGTGATGATAAACGCACTAAAAAATCACGAAATCCACTTCCAAACTTATAAAATGCTTTCAAACGCGAGACTGTAATGGTGGTGGTTACCTCCTAAATCTTATGGCAATTGCATACTTCTTCTTCTTTGTGTGTGGTGTCGTGAGAACATCTCGTGAGAATGAAGCTTATTGAGATAGGGAAACCCAATGGGAAAAGCGGTAATCACTGCCATTACGGTTTCGCGCTTTCAAACGTGAGATTTCGTGATTTTTAGTGCGCTTATTGTCATTTTTTTGGAGTTTTACCTCATTATCTATCGTTAACTCACGATTGGTAGAAATTTCTCAGGTTGATCAATGGAAAATTATTAATAAGCCTGTAGCAAAAGTTTGCAACTTCAGCTCCATTTTATTATTTTAAACGTAGGTTCATCCTTGATTCACTCAAACTCTCTTCTGATTACCGTTGAAATACAATTCCAAAAATTATGAATCCCAAATTCTGGGACGCGTGGGACTCGGATACTACGTACTACCCTGTTTGCCCAACTCGACCTGGTCTACCATCTTTTTCTAGCGCATTTGTCCAAATAGTCGAAAAGAGAGAATGACAAGTTCCTGGATTGCTGCTTGCCTCTTGTTTTTCTTGATTCCGTGACAAACTATCGCGCGACATTTCACCGCCGAAAAAAAAAGAATAAATAAGAAAGTAACAAAAAGAAAAAATATAATAAAAGGAGGAAAGGAACCTTCATAAAAAAGAGGAAATAGAAGGGGAAAAAAAGAATAAGTGAAGAATAAAAGAAGACGTAAAGAAGGTACAGTGGCATAGTGTGCAATTTGGCAACGTTGTTAGGTGTCCATTTAAATCCATTAAAAATATCGAACTATTGGGTGTTCGGTAAACACCTTTGCATTCGACCTATTACGTGGGTTTAAATGGACATAGTACAACGTTGTCAAATTGCATGCTACGCCACTGAGAAGGTACTGTTAAGAATATGGAGGCATGAAAACAAGTAATGAAGAAAAAAATAGAATGTAGAGAGGTGAGACACTCTTGATGATACTTTCTCTGGAAATACTGAGTCATTATGTCAACAAGAAACAACAGCAACAACTACAACTACGACAACGAGTAAAAGGGAATCAGGGAAACAGGGAAAGGGTATCAGGGTAGGTGTGGGGTGTGTAATCGTAATGTGTATCCTGTTAAGGAACCAGTCGCCCTCTAGAAGCCGATCAAGAATGATGGAGTCGACTTGGACGACAAATCGAGCCGTATGGGCCATATGCACAGTCATTAATTTCCACTTTTGATGGTTGACACTTCACTAAATACCGAAAAAATTTCTATGAACACAACTACCAAATAGTTATGAGCGAACTCAAAACACGTGCTGAAGAAAGAGACGATTTCCTTTTTTTTATTTTTCTTTTTTTATTTTTGTTCTTTTGGTTCCTTTTTAGGTGCTGTCGCGTATATTTATTTATTTATTTTTCAGCGGTGAAACGTCGCGTTGTGAAATGTCGCAGCGGTGAAATGTCCGCGGTGAAAAGTCGCGTGTTAGTTTGTTGTTCGACCATTTTTCCTCTCCCCCATCTCCAATTTTATTTAATTCTACTTTGATTTTAAATTTCAGGGCGCCAAAGGAAATGGTTCACAATGGAAGAAGCTTTGAAACAATTGAGGCTTCACAAACCCGTACAACTGGTTTACCTCGAATCCCTCTTGACTGCGACAAACGATAAAGCCACTCTTTAAATGTTGACCTTTTTTTACCTGCTCATCAACTTAATTGTAAAATTCTTAACACTACTCCTTTTTTATTTCTCCTCTTCTTAGCCTTTTGTAAATCATTTTCATGACATTTCTCTCTCTCTCTCTCTTTCTTTATTCTCTCACTCTCTCTCTAGCTTCTGGATGATTTTAGGTTTATGTCTTATTTGCTCATCAGACAGATTCAAGTATATCGAATCTAGCGCTGTCATATTTCAGGGAAAAATCTACTGGTTTTTCCTATATGAAACAATATTAAATCGACGGAGTTTTCCTTGACGGCAATGTTGGTAGGAACTGAGTGAAGAAGCATTATCCTTTGTGTTAATCTGAAGGCTAGGACCTTTGGTGAAAACCTTTGTTGGATTATTCCTTATCAACATTAAGGAATCATTTGCTGTGTTTATCTGAGCCTTTGAATTTGGATTGAAGGTAGACTGAAGGACTGAACTCTGATTGAAACAGTGCTCGTAAACACTGTGGATCGCAGAGAATCTTACTAGATCTGTATCCGACTCATTCCCAGTTCAAACTGAGAGCGAGTTGAGGGATCCAAGTTGAAATCTTCATTGAAACATTGAGGTGAAACACGCGCCAAATACAGCTGAGACGCATCAATCATTGCCGTCAAAGTAGAGTTATTACAATGAAGAAAAGAATATTTTAAAAAAATCTGATTTTGTGTTGAAAATACGTGGAAACACCACTTTTAAAATCTGTTTCTAGTTTAACCTAGAACGATTTCAATCTGGATTCAAATGCTGGTATTAGCGTAGCTATTGTGATCCTGGCTTGAGTTAGTCCTGAAAGAGACTTGGATGAAGCTGAACTTTGAGCTGAGTCCAAAACGAGGAGGATCTGGAAGAAAAATCCATAAAATGTCACTTGAGCCCTCGAAGTTTCAAAATTTCTCTTATCTTGTTTTTTTTTAAAGAGAGCAGACCAACAAAACTTTTGTGATGTTTTTCGCTGTTCTTCTTTGCATCATGAATAATTAGACTGAAAAATTTTACGAAATTGTAACCATTAGTTCCTGGTTTAAAAATTTAAATGCGAAAATAAATTTTGTAACATCTCAATTGTTTGAAAGTAGAGGGCTCAGAGTTGTGGTTTTTCCAGATATTGGCCCTACATGTAGTTTCATCAGGGTCTTTCTGGAAGCATATTTGATGTTTCATGGGCCCTATTTCCATAGACTGCACAAAAGTTTGTGGAAAGCATTTTGACCTAGGACTCAATCCAGGCTGGAATGCTTTCATGAGTATGAATGCTTTCAATTTTATTAAAAACGGAATAAATTCTTCTGTAATTTTACAAAATGTAAACTTTTGAGTGGCTATTGAAGCATTTAGTGAAATTTTTTCAGCATCTTTTATTTTGTGTTGCATTAGTTTTATTAAAACAAATATTTTATTTATTTATTTATTTATTTTTTTTTTTAACCCAATGACAATTCGTATTTTTGTTTTATGAGTTCTTCGGTTTTACATAATTAGCTGTATCTTCTGAGTTTTGTCGTTATTAAGTTTATTTTTCCTTTTCTCTCAGTCACGAATATCCTGATTTCAACGTTTGCGACCGAGTTGCAATCAAATGTGCTATTTACTTTTGATAAACTGTTTTATTGATATGGCAGGTTAATATTTTGAACTCCATCAAATAAATTTCATTTTTACACCTTTTAATTTTTATCTATTACACACATAATTTAATTTTCATTCAATCTTCGACTATCTTCTTAATTGACAACGCAAACCAATTATTATGATTTTTCTTCCGAAAAATATCCTTCCATCTTCTGAAGCGGGAAAAATTTACAGCAATGTATGAGTATTTGTTGCTTTCTAAGAGCCGCAGCATTTCAATTTTACTTAATTTGGTAAAAAGTGAACTTTTTACAGTCCTTCTCAGTTTTTCTGCAAATGATAAATAAAAAAAAGTGTATTTTTCGCTGTCAAAGAAAGTCCAAATGCATTGCATTCTCTCCCCTCCTTTTTAATGACTCTCATCTGTGATATTTGACTTAAAAACAAATTTCTTTTGAATAATTTCTTTTTTTTTTCTCTCTTTTTTTTTTTCATCTTAGAGTTTCATGCTCTGCTCATCAGTTAATTACTATACCTTCACTGACTTTCAAACAGATAATGGACGACTTAACATTATATTCTCAGATTTGACTTCTGTATGTTCAGAATTCAAATAAAATCAGGTTGAAGCGGATTCAATTTAATCTTCATTAAGTTTTTATTAACATTTCCCTCAATCCTCTGTAGCCGTCTGTTTTCCCTCATTCATGTCGATTTTCTTTTTCCAATTTAATTTTGCCCTTTTATTTTGTAACATTTATAACATTGTGTTATGATTTTCACTTGTTTTTTATTACAACTTTTATCAATGCTTTTTTTTAAGTACTTGATCTTAATCATACTGATTTGAATAAATTAATCATCAGTTAATCTTCATTGTTCTAGTTATTATTTCTTTGAATTCTTCTGAGTTTGTTTTTAGATCGAAATTTACTTCTAACTTTGAGTCTATTCTGAAAAAAAAAAACAAAGAATAACAATAATAACTAATGATAATAATCATTTATTCATACATCCAGCCTGCTATACAAAGCTAAGGTAGAAGTCATAGTCTTAATAATAGCGATAATAACAATAGTAAATTCTTAAGTTTGACAACAACTAGTAGAAAGCTAGACAGGATCATCTTGGAACTCCTTGATAGAATAGTAGGGCTTAACCCATTGCCATGTATAGACGAGTCAGACTCGTCATGACTCTGAAGAAATTCATACCGCCGATTTGGCGATCTCACAGCAATGAAACGATGAGTTCAAGATCTTGCGGCGTTTACCGATAGATAGCGCCACTCGCTTCACTCTACTTCCACGGTTTCAACGCTAGGTGCGTTGTATGCATAGAATGAACGAAAAAGCATTGTTGCCTTACATTTTTTGTCAAATTAAATCACGTGTCAATGGGTTAACAAGTTGGTTTTTTTTAAGGTGTATTAATATTACTAATGGTCCAAAGCTCTTAATGGTATTTTTCAATGTATGCGACAAAGTTTTGAAGAATTTAATTGCAATAAACTCAAAAGTATTTCTTGAACCATTCGTCTTACCGTTAACGTTATGAAAGAAATGTTGCGTATTGTACTTATACCTGGGCGTCATACCTTCTAAATTAATAACATTAGCTTTCAAACACATTTTGATTATCTCAAAGAAGTATAAATTAAAGACAATTAAAATCCCTAGTTTAATCAATAGATTCTTTGGGAATGCTGGCTGAGATACAACTTGACTTACTGACCGGGCCGATTATAGGTTGTGAAGTCGGTGATAACTCTGGGTCAGAATCAGGTGTCAGCCAAGAAGTGGTAAAAAACAATAACATAGCCAAAACATTCAAGTCACAGGATGAACACAGAAACATTGTTGGGGACGAAAAAATGTCAAATGACTCCTTAACGGCCAAAGTAGACCACTTGCGATGCTTAAATTCATTGAATGAAATAGTGGGGGTAGCCTACCAAATAAAATCTTCACCACCTTGTAATGCCTTGCATTAGCCATCTTTTTTTATCCGTTTAGGTACGGTTCGCAGTATTTTACAAGGAGTCTTATGGAAGACTGGACAAAAAAACAAAAAACAAACAAAAAATTTTGGTTTTTCGAGCACAAATCGTCAAGAAAATTGATTTCGAGTAGAATTTGATTAAAAAAAAAAAAAAAAAATGGTATAAATCGTTCACATAGGGCCTTAAGCCTCCGCATTCGTGGACGATAATTGCGATTAATCGCTCGCAGTTGTTCGCACCGTTTGTGAAAATCCATAAGATTCTGTGTGGACGATTGCGAACATAAAAAAAGACGGCTATTATATTCTTTTAGAATCATACTCTTGTCACTCACCATGAATATTGTCTAAAAGAATGGTTATCTTTTTTTAAAACAAATGCATACTAGCAAGGATCAACCAAAACTTTGACCTGTCATCGACATCTTCCTCCTGTCCTTTTGATTAATTACAGTTATTTGGTGAATTGATTTTTCGGGTGTAGCTGGCTGATCGTGGTTAAAAGCTTGAACCTGCCGGATATTAAAAACCATAGTAATCTCATTGTAGCAATGGCTTGATATTCCTCCTGTGAATTATCAAAGGTGTTATAACATTTATTTGGAATGGGGAAAATGTCGCTGGGATTGACAATACCTAAAAGAAAAGGAAGGCCCAGAATCCAATTTGGCCGCTGGTTTCTGGGTTGCTCTATTTGAAGACTTTATGTGTATTTTTTGGAAATTCAATAAACAGGTAAATAGGCAAATGCTGGAAAATGCGCTAAAACAAATTTGGTAAAGACGTGGCTCAAATCGCTGCCATTTTCAACTTTTTGAAAATTTGAAGAATATTGAAAAAATTTAAAGAGATTAAAAAAAAAAATAATAGCACATTGTAGAGAGGCTACCGCTCTTTTCCTTTACACATACTATGAACACAGGAATAAATCATCTTGATTCCTTTTTTATGCCGAAATCGTGCTACAAAACTTTTTTAGTCCGAAGTCCAAAATAGTGTTGTCCTTAAAATGAATTGTCTCGGATGATAGCTGAACCGGTTCCTTCGAGCCAATGTTAATTACTATAGGAAATTCCAGAGGAAGAAAGCTTTAGCACACTTTGTTAGACACTCTCAGTAAATTAGCAAAGTACTTACCTGAACTCGGAAGTAATTACCCATATTACTACCTGGGAATTTCCCGCCTCACAATAATACACACCTGCTGAATCTCTAACCAGAAATAAAATACACCAGATCCTAATCGAGTCGATGCATAATAGTTCTGCTTTCAAACTTTTTCATACCTTCTGATTTCTGAAGACTGATTTTTTAATAAAAGTATGATCAAGGACCAGGATTGGTTTTTCAATTTTATTTTGGGCACGCTGAAAACGTCAACATTTAATGCGCTTTTTATCGATAAGCCTTGGTTGCTTTTCACTAGTGTTGGCAATACTTAAATTACTAGATACATGAAGAAGGCGGGGAATGAAGTGGTAGTGGAGAGCGGGTGGAGGGGAAAGAGGCTGGTAGGGAATTCAGACAGCCCGATCTGCCCGACAGCCAGCCAAACGTCACAAACATGGCTACGGTTGAGCTCCGTCGGTAGAGGTTCAAAAACTGAAGTTTCGGGCAGCCGTGTACGGTTCTTGTGTTTATTTTCAACATCGCTTCCGTTGTGTCCTGAATTTCGCGAGTTTTCTCAACCGTCTATTTTCTTACCTCTAAATTTTGTAAACTTCGTTTCAATCAGTTCTTCTCTCATCAGGAATATCCAACCAGTGGAAAGTGAAACACAAAATTAAATTTGTGTAGTGTAAAATTCAACAAGGTTAATTTCGTATGAAATCAGCTGGCTGTGATTAGTTTAGTGGTTTCGTGTGTTTTGGTTTTTTTTATTATTATTATTGCCTGGTATCTATTCGTCTTGCCTTGAGGTCTGAAGTGTATTTCAGCTAAAATGCAAATCGGTTAGAATTCTCTCGGAGTGGCAAATTTGCAAATTCTATTCTTCCAAGTTCCAAGTTATCTGCAGACCATTCTAGTGCTCTTAATCTAAGCTAATGTGTCTATTTTTTAATGAAGTCTGCTCTTTCTTGTGCAATTTCAAGTGCTACTCGTGTAACCTATTCCCTCACTGGCAATAATGGTTTATATCACGTTTAAAATTAAAAGAAAACTGTTGAAGTGTTTTCTTGTTTTAGTGAGCAATTCATCTCTTGTTACTTTGGAGTGTGTTTGATGATCACTGGAGTCAAAATGATGCACTGATCATCCAGGAATTGCGTGCTGTGCGTTTCATTTTTACTGTATAAATTTTTGTTACAGTTTTTTTGATTGTTATATTTTTTATAATTTTATTTTCGGTGTTTAATTTGTAACATTCTAAGTGAAAATGTCGGTTCGCGTCAGTGGTGTGTATTTGTATCCGCAATCTCCAAATTCATTGTCGCCGAATGGTGATAAAAATAATATGAATAGCATTAATTCGAGTAATGGTAGTTCGACTCAAACGATGAAGCCACCCGCTGTGGCTATAGTTACTCCTCAAAGAAGTAACAGTTTGGATTATTTAAATTTTGAGGAAAAGCGCAGGATAATCGCTTCATCACTTTCTTTAACGGATTTTTTACATCATCATCATCATACTGATGGATCTGCTACTACACCAGCTTCTCCAAATTCCATAGGTAAGATTAATCATGATTCTATGGGTATTACCACCTATTTAATCGGCTCCTAGTTAAACGAAAATCTATGAAGCATTCTAATTTCTCAAACCAATCACACTGTAAAGATATGGCGCGTTTATTCCTTTCTCCGAGATTGAAAAGCCCTCTCACGCACATTAACTTCTTTCTAAATCTGGCTCAGACGGCTCTAATTCCTGATCCGCCAACAAAACTAGGCGATCTCTGTAGATGAGGCAGTTTTGGACCCAGCTTCTTTCATGATCGGAGAAAAATGTTCAATTTAGTCTAATTTTTTAATTGGAACTAGATGGATCTCTGCACCACTTTACAGCACTTAGTCAGGGCAGTTTGAGTGTTCCACTGAAACTAGGAACAAGCCAATAACGCTGAGTAATTGGTTCACTGATAAGTAAAGTACTTTCAACCTACTGATTGTAACCTGGTCCATCTTGTTTACGACTTGAAAAATTAGCTTGATATCTCATTTTTCTCTGCCTGTAGCGTTGTTTGCCCATCTCTTGATCTCTTTGGAGGTTTTAAGGACCCAAGGGATTGTCGTATCTCTTTTTAATAAGCTGCACCCTAGTAAGTTTGCTTGGTTGCTGAGCAGATGTATTTTGAGTATTCGGTACTGTAAAAGAGCAGTTTCTACGTTTGAAAAGCATTGGTATAAGCAGCAAATCTAGATTCTTTGCAAACCAACTGCTTAGCAGTGAGTTTTGATGTGTGTTTGGTGATTCAACGCTCCTTTTCAGTAATGTGATTCTGTCATTATTGGTCCTGAGCGCGACTGATTTTCAAACAGTCCATTGTTAACTCTGTATCCCTTTGTTTGTTAATTCATTTGAGACAACCCTCAGAAACAGATGAAGAACTTGCAACAATCTCTTTTTGGTCAAATGTACTTGATCAAGTCTCAGCGCTGCAGTTAGAGCTTTTTGTAGTTAAGTAATGTTGTTCTGCAAGGAATATTCCCAGCCAAGTGAATTTCCTGATCACCGAACTAGTCTCCTGATCACCAAACTAGTCAGACTTTTATCACATAATATGCAATAGAATGGCTCTCATGCACTGGTAGAGACATTGATTCTGATGTGCTCAATGTTCGAAAACAATGCGACGTTTTAGTTGTTGTCTTATTTCAGACAATCTCTGGAACATACTGTAAACTCAGTTACAGGATTTGACGAGTTGGTGGCGTTGGCCAGCCAGCCAAAAAAGTCACAAAACGGATTGGTTACGCGCAGGTGGTTTGCGGAGCAACTAATGTGTGGACTTGTTGTTAGTAACTGAAGTGCATGCAGTATTGGGTTCTGTCAAGCAGCTGTGCCTTTGTACAAAATGCATTTGTCAGCAGTTGGTTAGCAATGAGTCTAAACTCTTTGAGGTGCAGGGCCTTATTCAGCAAAAGTATAGGCTGTCCCAAGAATGATTGGACCCAGTCGCGTAGCCAGGAATTTTTCTAGGGGGGGGTCCGAGGTCCGAAAATTGTCAAGGGGGGGGGTCCAAAGATACTAATTTGGTCAAATTTGTCTGGAAACGCAAAAAATTCCCCTTTTTAGGACAAATTTTGGTGTCAAGAGGGGACCGGACCCCCTGGACCCCCCCCCCCTTGGCTGCGCCCCTGATCGGGCCTGACAATTGTACATGATGAATGAAAATGTCTACCTCTTACTGCCCTGGACCAATCAGGTTGCATGGTTGGGGGTTTGAAGCTGATATTTTCTTGAAAACAGTAGAACTGTCACATCCATTTATTTCTGGGACAAGGTTAAACTGGTGGCACACATTCTGATTTCCCATCAACCAAAAACTTGTCAGTACTAAGGGGTTTTAATACAGTTTGTCTAGTTTACTTTTTGTCCAAAAACATTGCCCATTGTAAATCTGTCAAATTTAAAATATCCTCCGTCATTATTTTGTCAAATTATCTAATTTGTCCAATGTATGACGTACGGCCTACCTATTAATTATTTTGTCTGTTATCGATCAAATGGAATTGACAGTTTTTCATTTCCGTGCAATAATTTTAGATTTATATGTTTGAATTTATCAACAATTCAACTGCTCAAATTCTTGAAAGGAATAATCAGTCTCATTTTTTCTATGGAAGGGTTTAATTTAATCAAGGAACTTGATGTTTGTAGGAAAAGTGCAAACCTGTATAGTGATGAGATAGAATACCTATTTTTATCAGAGATGAACAGGTAAGGTGACTGAAAATGGTTTCATGTGTTATAGTTGAATATTTTAATAAAACCTCACACTGTCAAAATTCTGTGCAAAACGCATAATTTGATTATTCCAGGTCATTTTACTGTAAAAACAGCTGTTGTAAATGCTTTAACAAGTTTTAAATAGACCTATTTTTTCCTTGAATTTACGAACACTTTGAATTCTTGTAATATTTCTAGGCAGTTTGACCTTACAAGAAATTACTACTATTGTTCTGTGACTTTGTAACATAGTCCATACTAATATAATGATTATGTTTATTATTCGCAACCTAATTTATAATAAGAGTAGAACATAGGTATCAGCCGTATAAACCTCCCCTGTCCCTGATTTGTTTTTTCTCCATCAACACTTGAAGACTACTTGGAAAGAACGCAGTTAATTAGTCTCTTTAGCAAGCTATGTCAAAATTTGGCGGCCAATTCTTCATTTTATTCTCCATGTGGCTGACTAAAAAAATGATATGAAAAGTAAACAAAAATTTGGGATTTTTGTCTTCTATGTCTACAAAAATCTCTTGATTTTTTTTTACTTTTAATCCCTTTTCTTTTTTTAATGAGCCATGTGTTTAAAAAAATGAAGCCAGTTGCCAACTTTTGACAGCGCCTGAAGTGACTAACCACGTTCTTTTCATGTAGTCTTTACTTATTTATGAAAGGGAACTTGGAATTGTGAAGTAAAAAGTAGGTGAAGTGCTTTATAATATAAAAGAAAGCCGACTCTGTTTACCTATTTCTTTTTAATCCGCTTCATTGGTGAATGGTGCCCCCAGTGGCATAGCTAGAAATTATGCTATCTCTCTTTTCACCCATTTGAAAATGTAATATAAAGTAGAGGAAGGAATTGGATAAAGGGATTTATCCTTCTTGTGCTATCCTTTTCTGACGTACACATTTCAATTGACAAAGAGAGAGCAAGTGGATTTCTAGTTATACCATTGGGTGCCCCCATTCAACGTATAGTGCTGATAAATTGAAGATTAAAGTAGGTAGATTGCACATTTTCATGTCAGCTCATTCAAACTTACAGCATTCGCATGGCTTCTCATTTGAACAAGGAAATTGAATCAAGCCATTTATGGATTGTATTCTATTCACAGATTTTCATTCAACTCTTGATGAAAAGAGAGCTTGCACATTGCTCATACGTAAATATTCAACCGTCTCAAAAGTTTTTCCTCGGTTGCTTCCTTTGAATTTTGAATTGTCTTATATGATAGATTTGTATACCTATTTGCACTAGTACAATACTATCAGACAATTTTAATGGTGCTTTAATTTCAGGATCACCCACTTCTTCTAAAACTGTACGAGGGAAATTAAGTGCACAAATTTTATGCAAATGGTGGTGTTTTTCCTTTAGTTTTACATTCTTCTGGCAAGATTTAGTATTTTACTTAAGGTGATAGTCGGCAACATTTGGGCCGATGTTTCAATCGACTGGACAGGTAGATGTTTTGATGAGATTTTCAGGCTCACTTTTTTATTTTTCAGATTATTATTTCAGCTATTTTCATTTTCGGGCCTCTTTTGTTTACATTTGATACATTTACTTAATTACTTACCTTCCCTGTTTCTTCGCAACAGACCCATTCACCTACAGCGTGTTTTTCAGTTAGTGTGCGTGCTTGATTTTATCATGAGGTTTCCCCAGCCCCAGCTGTGACATCAGTAAGAAACTTGTTTGCTTTTCTTAAATCTGGAGGAGTGGATTTCAGTAATTTCAAGTTTGCTGATTGTTATTTTTGCGTTTATTGAAGCTTTGGCAACGTTGCCGGACCAAACGAAAAAAAAAAAGGTCAAAAAGCATGGAAGCAAAATAAAACAAAATAAAAAACAAATTGAAATATTATGTGGGAGCGAATATTCAATTCCTTGATTAATTAATGACAGCTTTGCCCCTCGTTCATCGATACCGACCGATTTGGCTCAAGGCTGAAAAAACGCGGGCGTCTCCTCCTCTCTCCTCCCCCCCTTCCCCTCCCTCCGGCCCACCCCCGAATGTATCACACTCGTACGCGAGCTGCAAAAAGAAGGATTCAGATCCAACCGCAATAAAAGGCCCATCCGCCCACGGCTACAGCTTTGCGGAGTGCGGACTGAGTTACTGCGGTCCACCACATTGACAGGAGAAGATCTCGGAGCTAAAAATCGGATTACGATATCATCTCTAATTGATTCGAAACAGAATGGGATTGCCCCCATTTTTTATCATTATTTTTTTATCGGTCGGGGGCAATTAAAATGGAATCCTGAATCCATGATGCTTTATACAAATGAAACTGTTACACTATACCAAAGCCGTAGCCAGGATATTGAGTTTCTCTCTCTTTGTCCATTTGAAAGCATGTAATAGAAAAGGATGGATACAGGGGCTGTTACGTGACTTCAGCCCTTGTAGTACCTGTCCTTTTCTAACACATGCAATCAAACGCGCAAAAGAGAGAGAAAGGCGATATCCTGGCTACGGCTATGCACTATACGATACTCTGCGCTGCAAATGAAATCGTGCGGCAGCCTTACAATACATCAGTGGTGGCCGGTGGGTCATGAAATTTGACGACGATGGATTCCCCCAGTGGCGGATGCAGACAATTTTTCTGGGGGGGGGGGGGGGGGGGCACGCCTGTGAAATTTTGAAACTTGAAGCGTCGGTAGAAGCAATTTTGGGCTATCTTCTATTGAAAAAAGGCAACATTTAAGGCTTTGGGGGGGGGGGCGGGCGTCCCCCCGTGGATCCGCCACTGCATTCCCCTTATTTAAACCTTTGCAAAATAATCGATTCTTTGTCGAGGAGCTGTGCCTCACATAAATTCGATATTTTTGCTTAGGTTTAAATGGCTTAATGTAGCACGATTGCCAGATTGCACGAGCCAAAGGCTGTAGCAGTACATTGGATATTTGTATAATTTCAGTCGTTTGTATTTCATTGGAGTGCAGGTACTATACGCCCTTGATAATTGGAAGTTCAGTTCAATAAATTGGACGCGAACTCTTAAATTGATTAACATTAACAATCGACGACTCGAAACCAGCGGCCAAATTGGATTCTGGGCGGACGACTCAACTTATAGCCATATCCTTTAAAGTCTTATGAATCAGTTTCATCATCAACACCTTCGACTTTGAGTGGTTTGATTTTTTTTTGTAGAATGCCGAGAAAATTTCAATATGCGCAATACCATCGCGATGCATATAGGCGGATCCAACCCTTGCGAGCTTGAGATCCCCCCCCCCCCCCCCGAGACTCCCTTTTTCTTTCTTTCCACTCCCCCCCTCCCTCCTTATCCGCCAATGTTGCGATCTGTATATGGTATTATCCGAGCTGTAGCCTTGGTTTGAAAATTCTGTTTTGTGGTGTACAATTCAAAAATTGTTACAATGAAGTCCCTTGCGTTCAGAAGAAATGCAAAGTTTGGAACGAAGTGCTGTTTCCCAGTGGCGAAGCGTGCGATTTGGCACCTTCCCTTTTCCCCCATTTAAACACATTAGAAAGGTCGAAATGCCTGGTCATCGCCGATGACTGAAGCGTTCGACTTTTTTGGTGAATTTAAATGAAGAACATACATTGTTGCCAAATGTCACGCCTCACCACTGCTGTTTCCATTCGCGCCGATGAAAATTGATATCTGAGCAGTTTCACTCAACTACATTTAAACACAGTCTATCGTCCGGGCGAACTCATTTTAAGAAGGAGGGGGGGGGGGGGAGCGGAGCTGATACACGGTCTGTATACGAGAAGGAGAGTCGTCCCATCTCTACAATTTTCATCCGACCTAGACGCCGAAGAACGCTAATTGAATTTGTAATACCTAGCGAATTGATAACACGATTGTGTGACCATAACAGGCGTGTCGGTTGAACTTACGTCTCGCTGTTTAGCCTAACAAGCAATGAATCACTCAACTACCCTGCATGCACTCCGTCCAAGTATTACATACCCAAGCGCAGTTAAAGAACTACAATATTTGCACTTGCAAGTGTTCTGTTGCGAATCCTTCCGCCTCTCCCCTCTCTCTCTCTCTCTCTCTCTCTCTCTCTCTCTCTCTCTCTCTCTCTCTCTCTCTCTCTCTCTCTCTCTCTCTCTCTCTCTCTCTCTCTCTCTCTCTCTCTCTCTCTCTCTCTCTCTCTCTCTCTCTCTCTTATTTGATACGACTTTTATACTTCCGAATCCCGTTTAATCCTCCCTGCAACTATGCAATAACCTAACCTTAAAACCCGCTTTTAAGCGGGTCTTTAAAGACTTCCCTGAATTGTGATAAGACTTTTTCCCGCCATTACGGTTGAAGATGCGCCATTTTCACTCTAACTGTTCGTATCGATCGATTGAATTTTTATAGTGGCGGCTCATGCTATTTGGCAACCGTGCTTTTACGCTATTTAAATGTGTTCAAAAGTGAAGAGATAGTGTTAACTTTTATAACTTTTAATAAATGGCGCCTGTGAGACTCCGTCCAGGGGGCCCCTGGCTTTCGCGCCGAGAGCCGCGCGTTCTCTCTCTCTCTCTCTCTCTCTCTCTCTCTCTTTCTCTCTCTCTCTCTTTCGTTCTTTCTTTCTTTCTTGTTTTGAAACTGCGATTTCAAAGAAATCAACTAATTGAATCTGTTTACTTCACCGATCAAATAATCCGTTTCTGACGAATGAATGGTTATTTAGCAGCGGAAACATTCCTGTTGAAACCCGAACCTCTCCTGGATTCGGTTTTACATGAAATTGCGCTTGTGATACACTTCCGGGAAGGTGTGAACCGTCGCGTCGGTATATTTCCATGAATCTTGGTCGTTGGTGATTTGCACACTCCTTGTTGCGACGATTCAGATTGAAGGCGCTCAAACCTTTTTTTCTGTAGTCTTGAGAAATCTGTATGATGAACTCCGCCATGTAAGTACTTACATACATACAGGGAAGGATCCATCTAGAATTTCTCAAAATCCATTTTTGCGGCAAGCAGCTCAAAATCAACTTCAGGTGCTGTGCGGCGGTTCTTTTTGGCGTGAAGCAAAATATTTTGGCCAAAGAAATATGATTTTTTGAAAATGGGTCTGAAATAAATGAACCGATTGTGAACACGGCCAAAAAATGGCCCAATTGTGGGAAAAAAAACAAACAAAACGAAACAAAATCCAGGAATTCTCACTCGAACAGTTGGGATTCTAGTACTTAGTTGTTGTTTCTTTCTAGTTTTATTAAGAAATTCCAGCAGCTCTGATGAGATTATTGGCTTTTTTTTTATTTTATTTTTTTTTTTTATTTATTTTTCTGAATATTATTTCATCTGGGTTCACATTTGGGCCATTTTGTAGCCGAGTTCACTCTTGGTACATTTACCAGCCAAATTCTTAAGAATGAGTTTTTTTTTTTTTTATCTTATACTCGCCCTTCATAGTTTTGAATCAAACCATCTTAATTTTAGAAATATTTATACAGCGAAAAAAAGAAGAAGAAGATTATCAGAAGCATATTTAAATTATGTGTGAACAGAGGTAAGGGATGGCAGATTGTGTTACCAGAATTCTAGTGTTGGTATCATAGTTCTTGAAAATTTTGAAGAAATTCCGGTACTGTGGCCGTTTCGTGATAGAAACAAAATCTTCTTGTTAAAGTACTAGACTCTCCGTGGTTTACTTATATCGTTGTGCTTCTGATACTATTACCACAGAATAATACAATCAGAACGGAAACTCCCGTAAGAGCCAATGGAAGCAAGTTTGGAATTTAACGGCACCATTATGCAACGCTGTGGTCCTATATCCCAACATGGCGGACGTGTGTGATTTGTGTTGAAACTCATTTATTTCTGTAAATTCTGGAAAGAAATCTTAGTTTCCGGCCTCACTTTTATTCTACTGGCATTTCAGAATGAAAATTTCGCGGATCATGTCCTTTATTTTTTTTTTTCACGCGCGAATCCAGATGTAAACATCCTATATCCCAACATGGCGGACGCGAAATGAATTTGCTTCAAAATCCGACAGAGTTTCCGTTCTGATTGAATATTCTGTGCTATTACCAGAATTTAGGAATTGTTTTTTTCAGTGTGCTCACTGAAATTTTACCCACAAAATTAGTCTAATGGGTCAATAAGACCATCCAGGGAGCCATGCACATTTCAATTTTCCTATTTTTTATGCACGGGGCCTCCCGGTAAACTTGAGAATCGTGGCCTTCTAATCGCCATGGACACGGAGAGAGTCGTTGCGTCGCTCTATTCCATCGCATCGCATGCACGACTCGCACTCACGCTCAAAGCGGTGGACTTTGTTCGATGTGTGTACTTACTGTACTTACACTGTCAACAGTCAATTGAATCATTTTATTACACAGATAGAGGTACTTATACGCGCTCCCTTAATACGCCTTATTGTTATCGACACTAAAATGAACGGGTTCGGGGGTGGTGGGTGGGGGACTGGGGGTGTGGTAGGGTAGCGATGCATGGTGGTCGGTGGAGGGGGGGGGACCGAGACATATAGTCTTCGAATCGGCTGATTCATCGACAAACTTCCAGTCCTGGAGACTACATAGTACACTGCGATGCATTCTCACCTTGACACATACACACAGCACACAGCAGTCAACAGAGTAAGAGAAGTGGGGGGAGGGAGAGAGAGAGAGAGAGAGAGAGAGAGAGAGAGAGAGAGAGAGAGAGAGAGAGAGAGAGAGACTTCGTTGCTTCCACTCGAACGAGAAGAAAGGATAAGAGTATGAGAGGGAAAAGGGCCCTTTTTTTTGACGAGACGAATATTGCTTCATTGATTCTGATTCATTGCTTCATTACACTTTTCGATCGACCCACGCGCTTGCTTGAGCAGAGCCAACGCAGCCAAGCACCGCCGCGCCACCATAGTATAGACTCCTAGTCTCTAAGGGAACGTATGTTGATTTAACGGTTGTTGCCGCGCACCTGGCCGCCAGATTTCGCTGGGGGCAAATGAAATATAAAAGTGCCCATCAAAAACAGGGTGTCGTGCGAGACTTGGAAAAAATCGGAAAATCGGGATTCATATGGGAATGGCAAGTTGCTAGGGTTGTAGTCAATCTCCGATCACACTCTCGCACAATCGCGTAATTGGAGGAGAACGATTAATCGCATTACGCGAGCAGTAAAATTTTGCAACAGACCCGCTGACTATCGCTTTTCTCCCATTTGTGTCTATGCAAAAGTATCGATTTCTTGGGGGGGGGGGTCCATTGCACTCCCCGAAGATCGATTCTGTACCGAAGATTTAAATGGAGGCGAATGATTAATCGCATTTCGCGAGGTGTCACTGATTTCGCCCCACTGTGCGGCCTCTGCCGTGTGCATGGCCGTCGCCGCCTCCGGCTTCATCGTCGCATCGATGCGATGCGCGCACCCATCATCAAAAAGATGAAAAGCATCTTCACTGTACGGCGTACGCGGCGTTTATTGTGTTCGGAACAATGATGACTGTTGTCGCTGTTGGCCCAACGAGAATAACGAACGACGAAACAAGCGCCGAACGTCTCTGCATCTCATCTCGTTGACTTGTGCACACCCCCCCCCCCCTCCCAACGGGACCATCTCCCACTAGTTCGCCACACCCCGCACTCCTATGCAACCTGCCTCGCGTACAGTAGACTGTTTTTAGTGAAAATCGTGTTCTTTCTCCTCAATTTTGGCCTATATCCACAGCAGTTCACCGAGAAATTTTCACATCAAAGTTTTTTTTTAGATATAACCTCAGTTCCTTGAAAAACTTGAAATTGTGTAGAATTTTTTACAGGTAGAGGTAATCTGATGGCTTTGGAATAAGCCATCAACGTTCTCGGGAGGCGCGTGTTGACGAAGAAATATGTCTTTGGTTTAAGTTTTCTCTAAGTGTGTGAAAAGTCGTAAGATCTCGGAATACTACACAATCAGATTGGAAACTCCCCCAAGAACCAATGGGGCTCTTGCAAACTTTTGCTGTAGGAGATTGAAGAGTTGATTCTTGCATAAAACCTGTAAAAATTATTATGAGTACACTAAAAAATCACGAAATTCACTCTCAGAATCGGGCTTAATGGCGGAGAGACCCAGGTATCATGGGAGATTCCTATCTAAATTGAGACAATTGAGACGTAGCTATGTGTTTCTGTAGAGAAAGTGACATTATAGACAGGAATCTCCCACGATACCTGCGTTGAGTCGCCATTTCAAACTTGCCGTTTTAGCAGTTATGTGAGGTTATTACTGAATTTTAGACTGTATGAGTGTGATTTTCGTGATTTGCGCTTGTTATTACATTTTATTAGACTGTATTCATTTGCTCACACAATACCATCTAATTCCATATCTGGTCACAGGGGTTTGAGGTTCTGTAGCTAGGTTGTCTACTTTTACTTGGCTCTTATGGGAGGTAGTGGATTTTTTGCAGTTTTCGACATTTGTCGGTCATTTGGAGGCCGAATTGACGCAAATGACCCTCTTAGTGAATTACTCCCCTTAATGTCCTTAACATTTTTCAAAAAAAATTTTTTTTTTTTGAAAAATGTTCAGGACATCAAGGAGAGTATTTTACTAAGAGGGTCATTTGACTGAATTCGGCCTCCAAATGACCGAAAAATGTCGAAAACTGCAAAAATCCACTATCTCCCATAAGAGCCAATGTAAAAGTAGACAACCTAGTTACATAACCTCAAACCCCCTGTGACCAGGTATGGAATTAGATGGTATTGGCTCACACCAAAAGTTTGTTATTACATTTTATTAGACTATATTCATTTGCTCACACCAAGAGTTTGCAAGAGTCCCATTAAACATTTAGATATTATCGGTCTCTTTCGGTGTCTTTGAAAATGGCGAACATATCTCTGGCTCTTGTCTTTCACGTAGCTTTTTCATAAGGGTAGTTTGGAACTTGTCAAAACCGCGGATCTGAAATTAATACTTCAAAGTCAACCAAAGTTTCCTTTGTGACGGTAGTATTCTGTGTTAAGGTGACATAAATGGTACGCTTTTTTGCGAAGTCCCTGTTAAACTTATAAACCAGCTCAGTGATGAAACCTCCCCTCCCCCCATATATGAAACCACGTTTCTTGATGTGATCGGCTCTTTACCTAATTGTGAACGCTTTGTTTTTCTCAACGAGGCTCCGACCATAGGCGGAGCCAGCAATCTGGCAACATTTTATTCTTCCCATTTGATTGCATGAAAAATAATCGATTAGTCACGTGACTAAAGCCCTTTCAAGAATCGATTGTTTATCATACATTCAAATGGGAAGAATGCGCAGTTGCTAGATTTTTGGATCAGCCTATGGCTCCAACGGTCTTTACTCGCTCCTCTTTTCCGATGAAAAATAACTGAATTCATAGGATTTACCTTTTCCCAAAACTCCCTCAGTTTTTCCTACGGTGCGGAGTGTCATGCCATACGTAAAGACGGAATTTTCGTAAGAACTTGTGGCTCGACACCGGCAGCACCGCACCGCGGTTAAAACAATGAAAGTTTTGTATGAATGGTTGCGTAACTACCGGAATTGAAGGGGCGGCGGTCGATATACGGTATGGGATGAGTCGCCGTGTTTATTTTAAATACTCGAAGGCGGAGGCTAGCTTCATATTCCTCTCGCCTCTGCGATGAGTGCGATGACTTCTGTATCGATATTGGCTATACATATGAGCGTTGTGAGTTAGAACTTGTACCTGTTCGCATCGATACATCGATTTTAAGATCGCTCTCCCGAATCGTAAACGTGAGGTACGGCCTTTTCACCCGTCTTACCTTTCGATTATAGTCCGATGAACTGCGCCAAGTGTGGTAATACCGAAGACTTTATGCCATGCGGACGAAGTTTATAGTAAGGTATCAATACGCATAGTATAGCGGCTCATGAAACTTGGCAGTCATGTTTTCCTCCGAATGATTCCTTGTGAAACAATCTATTCGATAGTGATGCAGTGCTTCGCCAACAATCGATTGCTGTATACTTATATAGATTCAATTAGGCTCTTGCAAACTTTTGCTGTGATAAAATAAACAGCTGAATCTATAATCTCCAAATTAACGACATTTTCCTCAACTATATTGCCGGTAAAATCAGACGTAAACTTTAGGGAAATAGTACCCAAATCTTTTTTTCCGTGGTCGGTTCTGCAATAGGGCTCTTGCAAACTTTTGCTACAGGCGGGGATTGAAGAGTTGATTCTTGCTTAAAACCCTGTAAAAATGACGATGAGCGCACTGAAAAATCACGTAGTTCATTCTCAGAATCAGGCATAATGGCGGTTCAACGCAGGTATCATGGGAGATTCCTATCTAAATTGAGACAAATCTCTGTGTTTCCGCACGGTTCAACGCAGGTATCATGGGAGATTCCTATCTAAATTGAGACAAATCTCTGTGTTTCCGCAGAGAAAGTGACGTAAATAGACAGGAATCTCTCATGATACCTGCGTTGAAGCGCCATTACGATCTTGCCGTTAGAGCGGTTTTCTGCGTTTATTACTGAATTTTATACTTTTTCAGTGTGATTTTCGTGACTTTCGCTGGTTTTTACATCAGAATGTATACTATTCATTTCCTTACAGCAAAAGCTTGCAAGAGCCCCTTTGAAAAAAAAGAAGAAAAAATGGGATTTTTGACGGCAAACAGCTCCATTAAGTATTTCTGATTATTATAATGCGACTCTAGGCTCAACGGTTGGATCGCCTGCCCTGCCGGTTTGATCAAACTTTTTAAACCTGTATACAGGGAGGCCTATTATTTTAAAGCTGATCCGTGCTGTGTAAGTTCAACTTGCAAAAATCGAACTATTGGAAACAATTGGAAGTCTCGTCCTTATTTTGTTTCGAAGGTTGTTAAGCTCTCGTATATCCGTATAAGAGAAAGTTACGCATAACTTGTAAAAAAAAAAAAAAAATTATTCCGCCGCCCGGGGTGGAAATAAATAGTTGCATCGAAGATTGCATTTTGCTGCTTACCTAGCCTGTTTCAAGTTACATGTATTGGAAGTAATTAGTTATATCAGCCCTAGTTAACGCACGCAGTGTTGTCAGATTGCACGCTCTACATTGCTGTAAATGCAACATTTTAAAGGGGTTTCCCGAAAACAAAATAATTTAATCGGCAACATGTATTGATCTATACGATCCTCTGTATTTACCGGGCTCACAATTAGTCAGCAAGCTGCAGTCAGGCTGTGATAGAAGTATTAAAGTCTCATGGAAGGAGAACGTATGTTTCAACGGACCGTATGTACTTACATTCTAGATAATCTGGAGCTGGATAGTAGAAGTCTCGAGTCTAGCACGAAAACTCGCCTCATATGCAGTCGTACTTGCGATAAACAATGCGTGAAATTGTTTATCGCGGTTATAATCAGAGGCATCGGGTAAATTGTATATTGATGCGTTGCGCATTGCATACCCTGTCTCAGTATGTTTGTTGCTCGTTTCATTTGTACGGCATTAGCACAGAATAATACAATCGAAACGGAAACTCTGTTGGATTTTGAAGCAAATTCATTTCGCGTCCGCCATGTTGGGATATAGGATGTTTACATCTGGATTCGCGCTCGAAAAAAAAAAATTGGACATGATCCGAGGAATTTTCATTCTGAAATGCCATGAGAATAAAAGTGAGGCCGGAAACTTAAGATTTCTTTCCAGAATATACAGAAATAAGAGTTTCAACACAAATCACACACGTCCGCCATGTTGGGAAATAGGACCACAGCGCGCTGTGGTCCTATTTCCCAACGCTGCAGCGTTGCCTATTGGTGCCGGTAAATTCCAAACTTGCTTCCATTGGCTCTTATGGGAGTTTCCGTTCTGATTGTATTATTATGTGGCATTAGCATGGGAACAAATATAACTATGGTTAGTATATGCAATACGCAACACACCGAAAGCACGGGTTGTATGCAGTTTGTGTGTTGCATATTGCATACGCTGCGGGACGATCATGTAATTTTTCTTTTAAGGGATCGGTAAGATAGAGTCCCTTGATGGAAATATTGTATAGGGAGTACCGACACGACGCTTTATGCATTTTGACAGGAGTCGATTTAGTCGACTGCCTGAACGAATTCGAAGGTTAAGTTCGACAGTGGACCAGTGGTGGACAGGCGGATTTGCCGGCATTCCGGTCCGTTCCCGTGAGTTCCTCAACGAATCGACTCCTTCGTGTGGAGCCTTCGATGTCGTCGACTCCTGCTCGACTCCGTGAGAGCCTAAAACCAACGACCAATCACAACTCGTTGAGCTCGTGTCGGTACTCCCTATACAATATTTCCATCAAGGGACTCTACGGTAAGACTGTCTTGTGTCTGTAACTGTTTGAGTGCAACGCTATCCGTCTAGAATATTGTAAGACTCGATTGTCAATTGAGGCGTGAAAATTCAAAATGTTGTAAGTGCCATTCGACGTTGCAAAGATTGTGCAACTTTTTCTCTCTGTAACAAATAATTGAAAGCTCTGAAAAGCACTAACATTTTGGCTAATCATTTTCTTGAATTTTACGAATTTTCTAGGGGAAAATTCCAGCTGAGTTTTCTCAGAGGTTACTTTAAAGCTGCAAAATCTTTACAACGTCTGATGGCACTTACAACATTTTGAATTTTTACGCCTCAATTGCCATTGTATAACCATTGTTTAAATGCCAGTTTACCAAGAGCTATACCCATGAGAATAGCCTTATTGAAGCAATTTGTAACAATAAACTTAACGATGATTGCGAAGGCACATGATTCGCAGACGTAGGCGGATCCAGCGCAATCTGGGCATTCTTCCCATTTGAATGTATGATACACAATCGATTCTTGGAGGGACTATAGCCCCGTGACTAATCGATTATTAATCGATTATTATTTCTAATATTATCGATTTTTTTATTTCTTTAATCATATTTTCTTTTCCCAATGCCGAACCGACGAAGTAATCTCCATGAAAATTGTTTACGAGATTTTCCATGTTTTACTTCAAATTAGGAGAGAGAAAAAAATAGAAACATTCACGCTAATGCGCTTTCCTTTTATAATAATGAAACAGTGAATGCAGATTTTGAGCCATTAAATTGACTTACGCCTCATTGTAAAAACACCGAAGATATGAGATCAAAAATAGAAAAAGTTCCAAAGATTATATTGGTAAGCTTCATCGCCTTCACTTTTGAAAGGCGAGCTCTAATATACGTAATGGACTGAGTGAAATTCGCCAGAACAGATTGCGGCAAACTTGGCTGCAATAATCTTCTTGCGAGAAAGATAATCAGACCGCTACTAACGAATATAATTGACTTCCTTTTCCAGAACAGAGAACCAATGTATATATAGTGTAAACGCGAGTAAATAAGACGAGCCACGCCATGGGTGTTTACACGAATCGCCAACTCTCGAACTCAGCGGCGCACGTTTTTATGTGCATAGAGACTAGTTTTTACGCTTCAAGAAACATCGAGACTTTTATCTCATCTCTTCTTTGCAAGGAAAATAAAAATGACGTGGATCGAGAGAATGGATGTTGGTACTTTTACTGCCGGTGAATTGAATAATGTCGGTAGACTCTTTAAATTTGGCTCAGGTAGGCCACCAGCAATGCTCAGTAACCCGTTCAGTCATTTTTGTTAAAATTTTGAGGGATAAAAATATTTGAATTTATATTCTCTAGAGCTCAACTAATTTCTTGAAATTTAAAAAATAAATAAATAAATAAATAAATAAATAAATAAATAAATCAAAAGACAGAAAGATAAATTAATAGATAGATAAATATATAGATAAATGGGGAAGTGGATAACCCGGCGTGGAGTACTCTCGTTGAAGGCTCCAGTCTGATTGTGAGATGCATAGAGCTATATACCGTAAAATAAATACATAGATAGGTAGATAGGTAAATAAATAAATGGTCGGACCATTGTGCGCTGGCACTCAGAAAAAAAATGATTACCAGAAGCATGACGATTTGTGAACCTTTGTAAGGGATATGGTACTAACCAGAATTCTAATGTTTGTACCATAGCTCTTAAAAATGTTGAGGAAACTCTAGTTTTATAACCATATTCTGGTATTAACACCAGAATTTTCTGGTCAAAGTACCAGACTTTCTTTGGTTTACATAGTCTAGTAATAATATTACTATAGAATTTGGGAATTATTCTTTTTCAGTGCATGATGGAATTGAATGAAAATGAATTTCGTGACATCCCCCCCCTTCTCGCGCCTCATGCAACCCTCAAAATGTGCCTAAAATGGTGCGCGTTTTTCGACCCGCACGATCCCCGATGTGGCAACTGTTTTTGGACACGAAAAAGCTCTCCTTGACTTGATCAACGCGTCGCGTCGCGTCGAAAGCCGGAGCTGATCCACGATCCACCGGATACAATTAATATCAATTTACTCGTTGACCGAGAGATCAAACCCACCGGTCGATCAACATGATTGCCGGATCGTGCGTGCGTGAAAATATCTTGAAGTATTACACTAATTTAAATGGGCATTTTGAAGACTCTCCCCCCCCCCCCCGGTCCACGGACACTTGCCCTAAAACTTTTTATCTAAAAACAGATTACCTACTTTTTTTTACCTAACGAAAGTTGCCCTACCAATTTTCACCTAAAACGCATTTTACCTAAAATCTTTAAGGCAAAATGCCTCGCTAAGTAAAAAGTGTTAAAAAATGAACAAAAAACCAAAATAAACCTTAAAAACCTTGAAAAACCGTAAAAACAGAAACCGAAACAAAAACTGAGTTTGTTAATAACAGAGCGATTAATGATTTTGACATGCATAAAATTCCGCAGGAAAAATTTTCATTTCCTTATAGGTTAGGTATGAAAATTATTTGCAGTTTCTTTCCTCTCTTTAGCAACAATTTTTTGAGAAGGGCCTGTACATGCCGGCTGACAATTTTAAGCAAAGAAACGTTTAGATAAAATATACTTTAGATCAAACGGTGTAGGAAAACTATTTTTAGACAAAAAACTCTCTCTCTCTCTCTCTCTCTCTCTCTCTCTCTCTCTCTCTCTCTTTCTCTCTTTCTCTCACCTTTAAGGTGATTCCAGGCGGTACTTCTTCAGATATCAATCCTATGGATAGATTTAGTCACTTTTGGAGAAAGTCGTGTTTTTGTCATTTTAAATTGAAAACAAAGACCTAAAAATTCAGGAACGGTAGCATTTGAGTGATTTTTTTATGGATTTCTTAATCCAAAATAAACAAAATCGATTACAATCGTTTGTTCACCACCCCAGCCACTGTGCGATAAATTATTTACCGGAAAGACGCTGAATCAGTAAGTATACGATTTTGAATTGCATTGTCCTCAAGAAATGTGGAGCCGGATTTTCATTCGTTGAGACCGTGGGAATTTATTTCGTCAATTGCGTGTGAGTAAGTGAGTAGTTTTCAGAGTGATTTCCAAATTGACCTTGACCAGAAAGCAAGGTTGTCGGTTTGAATCGACGAATCGCTTTTTTTCCCATTCTGGTTCTGCACTGACAAAAATAGTTCCTGAATTCTAATAATATTACTAGAAGCACAACGATATGTCAACCGAGGAAAGGCTAGTACTTTTACCAGAAAATTCTGCTGTCACTGTTAGAATGTGGACACAGTGTACCACAATTTCCTCAACATTTTCAAGAACTGTGGTAATAATACCGCAGAATTTTGATAACAATACCACTCCTTATCTCCGTTGACACGCCATTATGCTTCTGGTAACCTATCCCTCCTACTTTCACGATTGCATCCCCGATAGTTCTACCTTTTCATAGGTTTAAATGGACTAAATGCCTCACTAGAAAAAAGAAAGGTTACCAGTATATCACAACGTTCACTATAGTGTGTCAACCGAAGTATTGGCACCAGAATTATGATACTTGTACAGTGGGAGACAGAAATAATGTACGTTTCCTTGAAGTAGGCGGGTAGGCCACTTGCCATGCTTATCTCAATGAATTCAAGCATTGCAGGTGTCTGACATTATTTTTGTCCCCGACTGTACCACAGTTCTTGAAATTTAGTCGGAAATTCTGTGATTCCACGACCAGATTTTGGTAGGAAATACAAGACATTTTTGATAAAATTGTCATTAGAAATAATGTTTCGGTTGATGTATAGCGTTGTGCCTCTCGCATATAGTGGCGGCTGTTGCCGTGAGGCAGCACTATTTTTCCTCCGTTTGATTCTATGGGAAACAATCGATTCGATCATGAAGCAGCGCTTAACCAACATTCGATTGTTTTACATTGAGTCAAATGAAAGAAAAACACTGTTGCCAAACTACTCGAGCCGCCACTGGCCTCTCTTAATATTATTAGAATTTAAAAATTATTTTTTAGTGCCTGTAGTTGTGAATGTTTTGCCTGTAACCAGTGGCGGCTCGTGCCATCCGGCAACCGTGCACTTTTGCATTTAAACGTATGCAAAAAGATCGATACTAGGTGAGGCGCTGCGCCTCACAAGGTAATCGATTATTTTACACAGTTTTAAATGGCGGAAATCCATTGTTGCCACATTGCACGAGCCGCCCCTGCCTGTAACCCTATATGATGGCAGATTGGCAGATTTTCACTTTTTTTTTTTTTTTTTTTTTTTTTAAAAAAAAATCTGTGAAGAATTTTCCTACGATCTTGCCGAAATATTTTACGCCGACACTCTTTAATACTCGCGGTAGCCAACCCGTATTGATTTATTGTTGATGTTGATAGTATAGACGCGGCTATAGGTCGAGGCAATGTTTGCGACATTTTATCTTCAAGATAAGAATGACTGATTGTGAGCTCAAAAAAAAAAAAAAAAAAAAAAAAAAGTAGAATAAAACGAGTACGCTGCTAAATAAGGAAGAAACATGACAAAGTAAATACACGGTGGCGCGTTGCCGTCGTCGCGTCGGCAACACGCACACGAACGCATCCAATCTAACCTTAAAACCGGAACAAACACTTGTAAGAATCTGACAATGAGTCGCGACTTCCGAGATGTCTTTTACCATTCAATCGTATTTTGTCACACGCGTTCATTCAAATATCAGTGTGTAGCGTCACCGCTTCGCTCGCGCACCGTGGGTTGAAAAATGGGGTTTTTCGAACACGAAACATTTTTGGTTTTTTCTTTCTTTAAAAATGGATCAGTGTTGATATTTTATTTCAAAAACCTCCTGTATTCCAACTTACGAGTATTTTAAGCTGTGATTTTAAAAATTAAAATTTTAAACTTTTCTTTTATTGTCTCACTATTTTGTTGCTCTTGAAGTCTTAACATTTGTTCGTGCTTTGATAACCGGAAAATTCCATTTTTCGGTTTACTAATACTGTGCGGCGAGGCCTCGCGCACAGTGTGTAAGTAAGTACATGGAATGGGTCTGTTGCAAACTTTTGCTACAGCGATAAATAGTGTTTATTCCAATGTAAAATCGCCTGAAAAGTCCATTGGTGGCATCATAAAGTCATGAAATACAATATTAAACTCACAAGAGGCGTTTATTGAAATCCAAGATGGCGGCAAAATATTGAGGAATCTGAATGTATGCACCGTGATCATCTAAGGATTGCCAACTTTGACAACCTCACTGGAGGTAGAGGTTATGTGTTTGTTTACGTTGTGATTGATATAGTGATGGATATTGTGAGGTTGGCTATCCTTGAATGTTCGTGGTGCATGCATACAGATTGCTTGATATTTCTCCGCCATCTTGAATTTCATTAAACTCCTCTTGTGAGTTTATTATTGCATTTCATGGCTTTCTGATGCCACCATTGGACTTTTCAGGCGATTTTACATTAAATTGTACACTCTATAGCGCTGTAGCAAAAGTTTGCAACAGACCCATTCTCCGGACATCGGTGGACGAATAAAAATTTCCTATCAATAAAAACTAGATTGATGGTTTGAAGCAGTCGTCATTATACCAATTATATTACAGAGGATTTTATGAACAGGATTTTTGTGAAAAAAAATTTAAATTTAAAATTTATTTAAAAAAATCTATTTAAAATCACAGCTTAAAATAAGCTCCTAAGATCACGCGGCGAAAAAACAATGCGCTTTTGTGAATTGAACTTCGGATCACATGCAACGCTGAAGTTTTCGGTTGCAGTAACTGAAGTTGCGTCAGTTCTGATTGTGAGCACTGAACTTCAGGCAGAAGTATCGGAGGCTTCAGTAAGTATGACGAATACTCTGACCCAAACTTCGTCCTTACTGAAGACTTCTGTATACTCCTAATTGAAGTTTAGTGCTCACAACCGAAAATGGGGGTAACATGGGATTATCACAGGGAACTTTAATTGAAAACCAGTCTCTTATTCAAAGAATTTGTATTGTAAACAAAAAAACCGAATAATTGTCTTAAATCTTCTAATAAATGTCCCATTTGATGAAATTGAAATCTTCGAAAATGTTCTTATTTTTCCATCGTGGAAAAATATGTATGTTTCATAGAAAATCAGGAAATTTGCGAAAGTCAAAAATTGCTTGACACCAGTAGCGGCTTGTACAATCTAGCAATCGTTCTATTCTCCCGAATTTAACCTATTCAAAAATATCGATTCTAGGTGAGGATCAGCACCTCACCAAATAATCGATTTTTTTACTTATGTTTAAATGAAAGGAATCCATTGTTGCCACATTGCACGAGTCATCACTGCTTGACACCCTGACTCATGATCTTTTTAAAATGACGTACTCTGCTGTATCTTTTTATTTATTTATTTTTATTTCCGTCTCTTCTCTCGGATCCGAAAAAAACAACAACGCGCGAACGAAACGTGAGAAAATTTGATAATTAAAAACTGGGACAACGGTAAATGATGATATCACACTCGATTCGGAGCGATTAATCAACTTAAATGACTGCGGTCTGATAGCAACGGAAGCGGGTTTTATCAATGAAAAATATATAAAGTTGCCAAACACGCTATACCATATACCGCCGTCAAATAAGTTAACGTATTTATTTCCGTTCTGTGAATGCAAAATGTGTCGACGACTAACCGATTAACACACTAATTGGCCCGTCTGATAGCAGCATGGACTCCATCAATGAAAGTCGTAGTTGCCGAAAGCAGAGTCGAAAATAGTAACGGACATTTGTGGCTGAACACCGCACAACGCGCGACATATTACATTTGCTCGATGATGAATTTCTGGTGAAGTTTGCGGAGACTGCGAGGAAAATTTCGACACCGATCGGGGGCTTTCGAATTATTAATTGATGGATTAAAAACGGCAGCTTCATAATCTTTTGGTTTTTGAGCCGCGAAAACATCGCGCTCATTACCGCGGGAGTAGTTTGATCAATTGATTTATTCGTTTCTCGTTGTTTTATGAAAGTCCAATCTACCAGCGCAGCGCTGCGCTGCCGCGTCTTTCGGATGTTTAATGATGTCATTCCGTATTTCTGAAATCCACCGGTAATTCTATTCAGGTTGATTGGAGGAGGGGGGGGGGGAGGCCGCATTTATCGCAGTTTCGAGGAGGCCGTTTTGCGGATCTTTGATGGCATTTTACAATCCATCGGTGATTCAACCGGTTGAAGCCAAATATTACATGATTATCAGGGCTGCAGTTTGGCGGATCTTTATAATGACATTTTACAACCCATCTGTGATTCAACTGCGATTGAATAGCAAAGGTTGCATGAATATCAGGGCTGCTGTTATGCGGATCTTTAATGGCATTTTACAATCCATCGGTGATTTAACCGGTTGAAGCAAAGATTATTGATTTAAATTATTTTTATAAGCCATGGTTACGCTCCTCAGCTGATGTTTGCAATATTAGCTTCAACCAGTGAGTCGCCGATGTATCGTAGAATGTCATAAAAGATCCGCAAAATGGCAGCCCTATGCGCAGTTTAGAAACACCACAACGGTTTATAGAAATACTCGAATCGGTAATCCTTTGCTGAAACCGGTTGAATCACCGATAGATTCCAGAATGCCATGAAATACACATACGCTAAATGGTCGCACTGAGCAGGTTACGTGAAACACCCTGTATGAACATTCTTTAATCCAAATGTGATTTACACAAATCAATGATAAGACAAATCAACTGTCAACAATGGCGCTTGTAATGCTTCATTCAGAGAGCCCCTAACAGCCACCCCCCCTCTCTCTCTCTCTCTCTTTCCACTCTCTATCCTCTTCCAACACATGTGTTAAAACGGTCGGAGAGAGGGTATAAGGAAATTTTACGAATCCGCTTCAACATGTACGGCTCGCAGAAAAACTCTCAAGACTTGAATTTCCTATCCAATTCCACTGCCATTTTTGGAGCCATTCGCAACTTGAAAGGATTTATTTTCAGCTCGATGTTATACAGACCTAACGCCCGATGCATATCATAAACTCCGCAATTCAGTCCAAAAATGGTAAAAGATTCCGTAACCGCGAGTACTTTTGTGTTATTTCGGGTCTAATAATCCACCGATCGGTAGTTTTTCATCTAGAGTGGCTGTCTTATAAACGCCGCGCCATTGTGGAGGGTTTTTTATAGGTTAGGGTAATAATGTAATTGTTCCAGAGACAAAAAGAGACGGATCGCTAAAAGGAGGCTGCAGCAAAGGCAGCTCGCGGATTCACCAACTAAACAACAGTTGACACTCCTCTGATTGAGCCTGGTGTTGGATGGTGAACATAACTTTCTCATCACTTCCTAGGCCCAGCCTATCCCACCTGTGTTAACCGATTGTCATTTTTCATCACCAGACTAAATCAAAGGAGTGTTGATTGTTGTTTTGTTGAATCCGCGAAATTTTGGTATAGGTGCCTCAAATCTTCCCTATACGTTGGGATAAAAGATTACCAGAAGCATGACAATATGTGAACCTATATGTAAGGATAGTACAATTACCAGAATTCTAGTGTTTGTACCATTGTTCTTGAAAATTTTTAAGAAATTCTAGTTCTATGACCATATTCTGGTATTAACTCTAGAATTTGGTGGTCAAAGTACTATGTAGACTTTCTGTCGTTCACATATCGTTGCGGTTGTGCTAGAATATGGTATTATGACAATAGCTTTTTTTTTCAGTGTATGTATCGGGTCCTCATCATAATTGCAACAAATAAACTTTGGTGTATCGTACCAATGTGAATTGGTGCCCGGTACTAATCTATTGGTTGGAGTCCCTAATTTTGTGGGTAAGTTAGAACAACCAATAAATTTGATTGCGCAAATTTTACTAATAATGGGGCTCTTGCAAACATTCGCTGCGAGCAAATTAATAGTCCATTCTAATGTATAAACCATAGCGAATATTACGAAAATCACACTAAGAAAGTCTAAAATTCAGTAATAAACTCACATAACTATGCTATTACGGCAAGTTTGTAATGGCGCGGCGGCTCAACGCAGGTATCATGGGAGATTCCTGTCTATTATGTTCCTTTCTCTACAGAAACACAGAAATATGTCTCAATTTAGATGGGAATCAGTGGCGGCTCGTGACTGAAAAATTAGGTGTAGTTGTGGGGGTCTGGGAGGACGCTCCCAGGGGGGGGGTGGGGGTCCTCCCGCGGAAAGTTTTTGAAAATTTGACCTGCCTCAGATTTAATTTTTCGCTTGTTTTAACTATTTCGAGACACGAAAGTTCTCCTGCGACAATATAGTAATAACAAATCCCCCCCCCGCTAATAACGTAAAAAAGTAAAAACATTAAAAATATAAGTAAATTTTTGATTAAAAACCTGCAATAAAAACATCTTTTTTTATCATCAATAGTAAAAGTACATCATTTACGGGATTCATAATTTGGGGGGGGGGCTGAAAACGACAACAATAACTCGATAATAAGGAACAACTCAAGCTAATTATAAATGCAAGCGCCAAATTAGTGCAAATTCATAGACTGAGCCGTGAGGTGAGGGACTGAAGTGCGCGCCGAGACTACCGAGAGCATAGAAAGCTTCTCCCACTCCTAACATATTGATGGTGTGGAGTTTCATTCCGCCACTACACTTGCTAGCATGTTGACAGAGAGTCACAGCACTGGAGCGAGTAGCGTATACATGGGTGAGTCGCGGTTGTCATGACAACCGTGTGGTCGACTCGAACTCCACTACCCTACACTACCCGAGCGAGCCCGACTGCTTCTGCGTAGTGCGTATAATCGTGCTCTCCGATCGCGTCTTTCATCTTTCTTGTTGCGCTGCTCTCATACAAATGTTCTTATAATTCGGTGCTCTTTACAACTTCTTTTTCTCTTTTCCCCCTTTAATTTCTCCGAAATCCAGTAATTTTTAATCAAGAGCGACCATTATCTTTGAAAATTTGAAGAGAAAAAAAGAGAAAAAAAAAAACTTGAAAAAGTAGGTGTAGTGCCACTACACTAACTACACCTGACGAGCCGCCACTGATGGGAATATCCCATGATACCTGCGACTCTCCGCCATTAAGCCTGATTCTGAGAGTAAATTTCGTGATTTTTTAGTGTACTCATCGTCAATTTTATAGGGTTATATGGAAGAATCAACTCTTCAATCCGCTATCGCAAAAGTTTGCAAGAACCCCAATAGTCGGGCGAACCAATTCTTTTTTTTTTCAGTGTACTTTTGCTCGAACGTTTCCTCATATAAGTAAACCGCGTTTTTGCGTGTGACAGTATTTATGGGCAGAATGTGTATATTTCACCGTGGTTTTGAATTTTTCACGGCTCGGAACTTGTTGAACGTTCACAGTAGTGGAACTCGCCTGCTGTCCGTTTCGTGTTTGGTGCGAGCTTACTCGGAAATGGAAGCGCGGGAGTCGACGCCACACACTGGATTGATGCACGGTTTTGTCCGGACATGTAAAGTTTTTGCTTTTCGTTTTTGTTTTTCCCCTATAAATTTTTTTGTTCATATTTTTGTATGGATACAAAAAAGTTCACATATTTTTAAGTTATCTTCCAAGCAGGGCTGCCGTTTTGCGTGTAATCAATGCTATTTTTCTATTCACTGATGATTCCACCGGTTGAGAAAAGATTACACAGTTCAGTTCAGTGTATGACTGTAATGCACGAAAATACTCTGATCTGTAATCTTTCCTTAATCGGTGGAAACTCCGTTGATTAATTAAAATATCCGCAAGTTTTTTAAAGTCATCGACGGCTCCACCGGTTGAGAAAAGATTACAGATGCGAGTATTTTTTAGTATATTACAGTAGGGTGGCCCTTATTTTGGACTTTTGAGAAATTGCACAGGGGGAACCTTGCAATCGGTTCATTTTTGCATGAAAAAAATGGGAAAAATAATAAAAAAATTCTAAAAATTTTTTAACCCGTGCCTCAATGAGCCTAAAGTGGCGCCCGGCGGAATCCTCGTACTCGGCAAATCGTGTTTTCGCGCTGTTTCACCCCCTCCTTAGAGCATGTCCTGTTGCACTCAGATAGTTCAAACTTTGTAGTATTAGACACTTTTAGGAGTACTTTCACGTATAAATAACCACAGTAGTCTCAGTACCTTCAAAAAGAATTTTTTTTGCCCTCAAAATCAGGTAAAATCACGATTTTCTGGGTCCGACTGAAAAAATCGCGTTTCCTAGCCATCTGTATAGCATTTGTTGTATTGTATGATCTAGTTCGATTAGACTCATGAAATTTTGTCACGTTGTACCCTTTTAGGTGTACTTTCACCTGAAAGTAGTAGTTTTTGCCTAATAATTTTAGACGAATTGTGTTTGGGGGCCTGATCTTTTAGTGTAAAATCGAAAACAAGCTATTTTACTAATATTTAATGAATACGAACAGAATGAAGCAGCAGAGTAACAAAAGCCGATTTATTTTGTTTTTAAATTTACACGTCGCTGTTTGAGTTGGCATAGGGACCCCCCCCCCCCCCTAAAAGAACCTTACGGGTAGGTAGATCTCTAGCATAGCAGACAAAAAATTCTAATTATAGCTTTAGATACTGCCTAAGGAAGAACGTTGTGACTCCATTTGTCAGTTACGTTAGTTTTATGATGAATTTGTTGGTCTCTACCCCACTCTCATACACGTGGATTCACTGCAAAAACAGTGTAACTGATGAATGGAGTTACGGCGTTCTTCCTTAGCATGGCAGAATAGGTATTCAACGCTTTTGAAAAATAGCACTAAATATATTTCTGAATTTTAAAACATGTTTGAAAATATTTACCTAATGTTCATACAAGTTTTTTCCTAAGGGTTTCCCTTTAACGTTTGGGAAAATCACTAACAATTTGTAGAATATATTGCCGCTGCTCTTCATTTTTGGTGAGGGGTCGTTGTAATCGGAAATAAGTTTAGTTGCCCTCTCAGCTACATCATTAACGCATTTTATATTTCTGACAATTTGAAGATTTCTTCGATAGCTTAATTCTAACCAGGTCCTCGGATGAGAGCTCAGAAAATCTGAAGGAAGAGCAAATCTATCAAAGAAATTCTTTGTTCTGCTAGACACAAAATCGTTCATTTCTTTTCCTAATATATCTTCAAAATTCATGATTTTAAATTTTCTTCTCATAAAAAATTCCATCCTCTTCAAGTGCTTTTACCATTTTAATTTTGCATTCATCTATCACCTCGTCATCAAAGAACAGAAAGCGGCGCATTCAGGAACGAGATACCAAAGATGATTTTTAAACTTCGACTGTGCTGCTTTTGAAATAGCCAAGTCAACAGATTCATACTGCAAAAGTGTTTTCATGAATCAAAAAAATAGTGACATTTTAAAATAAAAATATCAAAAAATGGGGGGGGGGAATCTGAGCTCGTTAAAAAGTGAGACGGTTCGACCGGAGAAAATTTTTTCCATTTTTTTTTTTTTTTTTGTTTTGTTTTTTATCTACACAGGTACTGAAAATTTTTAACTTGAAACTTGAAAGAGGTTATGAAAACAGCTTCCTTTAAATGCGATATAAATCCATGGTAACGCCTCCGAGCTTCTATCATTCCCCCCTTTTCCTCGCATTGATTTATTCAAATTACTGTATTACCCAATTTTGGGCCCCCAAAAACCCATTCGTCAGAAATTTTTAGGCAAAAACTACTACTTTCAGGTGAAAGTACACCAAAAGGGGACAACGTGACAAAATTTTATGAGTCTAAACGAACTAGATCATACAATACAACAAATGCTATACAGATGGCTGGAAAACGCGATTTTTTCAGTCGGACCCAGAAAATCGTGATTTTTCCTGATTTTGAGGGCAAAAAAAAATTTTTTTTGAAGGTTTTGGGGACTATTTCGGTCAATTATCCGTGAAAGTACTCCTAAGAGTGTCCCCTTTCCCACAAACTTTGAACTGTCTGAGCGGAACAGGTCATGCTCTAAGGAGGGGGAAACAGAGCGAAAACACGATTTTGCCGAGTACGGGGATTTCCCCCGAGCGCCACTTTAGGCTCATTGAGGCACGGGTTAAAAAAATTTTTTGAATTTTTTCATTATTTTTTCCATTTTTTTCCCTGCAAAAATAAAACCCATTGCAGGGTTCCCACAGTATAGAAATGAAACAGATCATGCGCTATATCACGTGCTAAAGATGGCTGAGAAACGCGATTTTTTCAGTCGGACCCAGAAAATCGTGATTTTACGTGATTTTGAGGGCAAAAAAAATTTCATTTTGAAGGTACTGAGACTACTGTGGTTATTTATACGTGAAAGTACTCCTAAAAGTGTCTAATACTACAAAGTTTGAACTATCTGAGTGCAACAGGACATGCTCTAAGGAGGGGGTGAAACAGCGCGAAAACACGATTTGCCGAGTACGAGGATTCCGCCGGGCGCCACTTTAGGCTCATTGAGGCACGGGTTAAAAATTTTTTAGAATTTTTTTATTATTTTTCCCATTTTTTTCATGCAAAAATGAACCGATTGCAAGGTTCCCCCTGTGCAATTTCTCAAAAGTCCAAAATAAGGGCCACCCTAATATTACAGTCATGCACTGAACTGAACTGTGTAATCTTTTCTCAACCGGTGGAATCATCGGTGAATTGAAAAATAGCATTGATTATAGGCAAAACGGCAGCCCTGCTTCCAAGTGCTCTTAATCTTGATTTTTTTTATGTGTGTGTAAAATTAAGTCCGGAAAATTCCATGTGATTCGACCCACAGTGCGTCGCGTCAATGGAAGAGGTCGGACATGACGTTGCAACTTTAAATGCATATATCTTTGTTAATACGCAACGCAGAAGTTTGGAAGTGGTTTCATTGATTTTATCGTAAAATTTCCTACTAGAATCACCCCTTATAATTTGTTTTTTTACTGTAAAAACATTCACTTTTGAAATTTTAATCAATTTTGAATTAATTTTAATTCATTTAAATTAATTTAAAATTAATAAATTATGTAATTAAATTATTTATTAAATTAATTAAAATTAATTGATTTTCCATGTTCGACACCTCCCATTGTCTCGTTCCACTGTGCGCCGCCGAGAACATTTTGAAGACGCGGTTTATGGAAGCGTGTATTAATTGGTGGCGAGCGCCGACAAAGGCGAAAATGCTAATTGGCACCAACAGTTCGTTCCTTCGTTCATTCATTCATTCAGCAGGTAGACTGTATAAGTGTATACTTCTCACAGGTTACAATGCTCACCTTGAATATCAGACGCGGGGTTGTCGTGTAGTTAAAGTTTAAAATATTTTAATTTTTTGAAACCTTCACTCCGAAAGAAGCAAAAAGAGTAGTAGCCCTAGCAAAACTTTTTTGTTGTCCCTTCAGTTTATTGATCGGCCAGTGTTCCATTTCTCAATGTTTTTGTTGGCCACCAGTAGAATTCTGCTTGCCAACCATTAACATTTACTGGTTGCCAACAAAATTTTGATGGTCGGCCTTCAGAATTCTACTGGCGGTCAACAAAAACATTGAGAAATGGTACATTGACCGATCAATAAACTGATGGGTCAACAAAAACATTGAGAAATGGTACATTGGCCGATCAATAAACTGATGGGTCAACAAAAATCCAACTCACTTCCAACATGGCGGCACCCGTAGATTCTTGAGTCCCTATGTATGAAAGAGTCAAGACATGTGAACAAAAGTGAAGAAGAAGAAGGGGTCTGAGAAGCCTGGAGGCGCGTCTCTTGTTTACATTTTTATCCAACGATCTTCCCGCCAAAGATTACTTATACACATGTATTCGTGTGTAAGTTAGTAATCTTTGTAAGGTCAACCTAACCATGACCGTTAGCTTCACTACCTGTTTTAATTGACTGAGAAGAATATCGTGTGAATTTTATTCTGTTCTGAACATATTTACGTCAATTTCAATAGAAAATTTCATCAGTATTAGCTAAAATAGTCGAAAGTTTCCTCAAAGCTGGGCGGCTGGGAAGATGGTACCATGAATATGTAAACAAGAGGCGCGCCTCCAGGCTTCATAGGCCCCTCCTTCTTTTTCACTTTTCAGCAGCCAATCAGAGATGGAACCTCGTATGGCAAGACTCTTTCATATCTAGGGACTCGAGTAGAACCTAAAATCCGTTGACCCTGTCTATTCAAAAAGGGGGGGGGATTTCGAGGATCGGCCTGACATTCGGATCGGATCTTGACTTTTTTTTTGTCTTTTACTGAAGTCTCTACCTAACCTTTATTTATCAACCTTGAATTTATTTGTAGTTGCTGTGTGGGATGAATAAAAAAAAAGAAATACTCTTCTCCCGAAAATAAGTTTAGAAGATCTAAGTAATTAAAGTCTATCTATAGACTAAAGACGTCGAAACATTTCCAAATCATATAGACTCAAGTGATTCAACGAATTCAACTCCTACGCCCGAAGATACGTTGACTCTCACTTTCATCCCAAGGAGTCCCTTCCCCTCGTTTGTTTTCTCTCTCTCCTCTCTCCTCTCTCCCCTCTCTCTCTCTCTCTCTCTCTCTCTCTCTCTCTCTCTCTCTCTCTCTCTCTCTCTCTCTCTCTTTCTCTCTCTCTCTCCCGTGAAAGTTTACATCTTGCGATGCGTGACCGTACCAATCCCTCCTCATTTCCATAAAATGGATCGGAATCTGTAATAACAATAATAATGGTATAATCGGTGCCAGTGAGTGGCTCGTCTCTAGGAACTTGTCTGTCTCTCTCTATCTCTCTATCTCACTCCTCGTTCATTTCAATGCTTGTGTCAGAAGAGAGGAAGAGAGTAGGGTAGGGAAGTCACGTGATAAACCCTCCTTCCCTTTTCTAACGCATCGATTATTATGGACGGGGAGAGGGAGAGAAATAAAAAGTTCTCTGATCTGTGCCCGAAGTTGACTCGTTTTTTTTAAAACCTCCATTTTTTTATTTTTATTTTTTTATTTTTTTTTTATTTTTTACTAACTCGGATTTGTATTCTTCTCCATAGAGGGAAGTGGAAGTTGGAAGTATCTTCCCCCTCCCTTCCTCCCTCCAACCCTCGATCCCAACGTTCCGAAGGTGGAAGCCCGTAGCCAG
Organism: Trialeurodes vaporariorum; assembly: GCA_011764245.1. NCBI lineage: Eukaryota > Metazoa > Arthropoda > Insecta > Hemiptera > Aleyrodidae > Trialeurodes > Trialeurodes vaporariorum. The sequence continues at coordinate 25,824,279 of VMOF01000320.1, forward strand.
CCCCCTCTCCGATCATCCACGCACCCTATACCGCGCTGATCAGCGTTTGGGCCACCCACCAAGATTATCCACAAGCGATGCGGTGTGTGTGTATGTGACGGCCATGGCGGTGTGCGTGTTTGAAAGCGGTCACGATTATAAAATGCATTCTCGTCTTCTTCGTTCGAGGCGCATCAGTGCAGACGTAGCGTGCAATTCGGCAATTTGTCCATTTAAACCTATAACAAAGATCGAACTTCAGGGTGTTCGCTGAACACCTTCGAAATTCGACCTTTTACATGCGTTTAAATGGACAAAATCCCACGTTGCCAGATTGCACGCTGCACCACTAATGAGCATGCGCAGTTTGCTCCAGCTTTACTCTATCGGATGGTCTGGGTCCTCTAGGTTCAATCGAGCCTAACTTAGGCTGTTGCTCATTTTTCGAATCCGCAAAACTAGATGAGTTCCATCTCTTAAAATGTTGCACTCTAAAGGATTTTTAAAGCAAAAAAAAGAAACGAAAAATTATATTATTTTAATCACCAAGCCTTGTGCGCACCCCTTCCCCCGTATGAAATAAGTATCCAAATGCATCGGTTATTCGAAAACTCTGCGAACTTCCTAAATATATATTATTTCCGCAACAGGTTCATTACGGGACAGATATAAATGTTAAATGTGCAATGTATAAGAATATACTCTCGATTTTTAAGCTTTCGACGTTTGAGTAATTGTGATTCCCATGCGAAAAATTAAATATTTGGGTTTACCAAAATGGAAAGACTACTTTTCGAAGGTCAGTTTGGCTTCTACATGTAATTCTGTTACATTGATCTTGTGTTCTGCAAGCTCTTTTTTGTCAGACCTCAAGATTTCTTCGGGTTTTTTCAATTTGTTGTCCACATTGCTGAAAAGAGATTTTCTTCCGAAGCCATATTTAACAATATTTTGTTTTCTTCGTGTATAGTTTTTCCCTACGATTTAAGGAAAGAAATCCCCCCCCCCCCCTGCAATACTACATCACAGTCTTGTGGTCTAATAATCCGGCAGCTATGTCTTACAAGTCATAGCCCGACAATCTCGGTTCTGATGGCTTCGATGACATGGATACGAGAAGTCAGCGGAATCAGAACCCGAACCTGGCTCATCTTTTCTCGGCGTTTCACCACGCGACGACTAGCGCTCACTGGATCAAAACGTAGGTTTTTCCGGGCAAAAAAAGTTTTGGTTTTAGAAACATTTTGTTGCTGATAATTTCTTGCTGAAACCATATTATTCAACTCATTTTAAGCTCTAGGATGAATTATTTGACAAATTTTTAAGTTATCTTTCTATTTTATTTGCTCAAAATTTTGGTTTTCATTCGTGAAATTATGTCCGAGAAATTCCTTTTTTCGTTTCACTGTGTGACGCAACTGTACAGTGAGATCAGCGAGCCGATCAGGATCAGCATCGCGACCCGCGTTTTGCTGATTCGGCCTCGCCAAGGACCAATCGTGTATGCGGGTCAGTTGCATGGTCTACGAATATCATCCTTGATGCGCTTGGCTCCTGTAGAATACGTCGAGAAAATTTCGCTCTGTATACGCATTCAATTACAAATTTTCATCCTGTAATATACGTCAAGTATCTGCCGAGTTATCGCCGTTTTGAAAATGCGACACAAAATATCGACGTCAAACTGTCTTCCATACTGATTGTGAGATGTGCGCTGTCTAATTGCACCGCTAACATGACGCTGTGCTTTCAAATGGAAACCTAACCGTATCAAGAGAAACATCACGAATGTGTATCCTCTTCAGTGAGGCCGAATGTATATTTCAATTTTTTCACGAATTTAAAATGATTATAATATGCAACGTTGCCAGATAGTGTAGGTATAACTCATTGGGAACAGGTATTTTCGCTGACGCCAAAAATGGCATAGAATTTGATGATGATGATAATTAAAAGTATTGATAATGATAATTCATTTTCAGTTTTTAAACATAATTTGCAAAAAAAAATCAATTAAATAAATCAGGGAAAGTATACAACTAGGCAAATTAAATAAATTAACGTAAAATTGGCGCAACAATTTAAGACTAAAAATTCGGTACTTCCATACAGGCAAACCTGTTTTGAACGTTACCTTTAAAAAAAGAAAATTAAATAAATAAAAATATAATTGAGTTATAAACGAAGGAGTTTAGGAAAGTGAGGGGGGAGAGAGCCAGCGAGACAGAGAGAGAGACTTATCCCTAGATCCGCCGCTGGCGTTGCTCAAAAATGATATTCGTTGTCTGCATGCAACTGAATCATTCACCTAGAAACCGTGACTCGTGGACTCTGCAGCACTCTCCCAATGCTGCCATAACTGTTCAAAAAATAATACACACTTAACCTCAAACCGTAATGGATATTTGTTTTTACACTAAATTTGGCGGCACCGCTTTCTCTGCCTCTATCGTCTCTTCCCTGGAGTAATGCGGTGACTCGGTGAGGTTACATCACTTTGGTTGCGTTTTAGAAATACCAGGAGAATTGCACCGGTGCATGCTCGGTGTGTGCAAGAAAGATTATATATCTTAGTGTTGTAGTATGTTTAAAATCGTGATAGTGATGGTATCCATAATCTTTTTTGCACCGCCCTGTATCAATCCGGTGAATATAAAAACGCCCCCATGACGGAGGAGTACGAAGTCGATTTACTACACGTTCAATACGGTTGAGTGTATATGGAATGCGCGCGAGATGCAAGCGCGGCGCCGCGCCAGCCACGCTCTCCGCGACCCGCGAGGACTGCAAGTCTTGCCAACTGCATCACAATTTGAGAGCTTCTTGCTGAAAGGAACTTAATGCTTTTGATTCCCTTTCTGTAGTTGGTTGTAGGTTTGTATGTAACCATGCAGTATAGCGTTGCGTACAATCTGACGAAACTGCATTTCGTTCACATAAATGCATGGAAAAGGTCGAACTATTGGAGAGGAGACGCCTTTATTCTGTTCAAGATAAGAAGAAACTTGACGATTCAGGTAGAAACGCACTAATTTGCAACGCCAAACCTTTGAATGCAAGTATTTGTAGTTACGAGTAGAGTCCCTATATATGAAAGAGTCTCGCCGCACACTGGACGAAAACGTCCTTGTGCCCGGACATGGCTGGTTTCGCGCTCCTATCTTTGTTTTTTCGAGTTGTTTTGGCTATTTTTCTTTAAAACCGACAACCTTTTAACTTATTTTCTTTTTTTATTATTTTTTTTTTTTATTTTATTTTTATTTTTTTTTTTAATTTTTTTTTATTTTTTTTTTTTTATTTTTTTTATTTTTTTCAAATTTTTTTGTGTGTTTCCCACAAGAATCACCCTATATAATGTGTTTTTCGACTGTAGAAACAATCGCATTTTTATTTTCAGTAGTGTATTTCGTGTCCGACCCTCACCCATTGACTCGCTCCAATGCGCGCCGCGTCGTGCTATTACACGATTATTTCTCGTATCCGCAGTTTATCGCAGCTAAAAATCATTGAGGTGGTTTTTCCAAGTTGTAATAAACACTACTAGCTCAAAGTTCACATTAAATACGATTAAATAGCCTGTTGAAACTGTATTTTAATTTTTTTAAACCTTCAAATGTTAAATTTGAACAAAAACCATCACTACATACATCTGTATTTGCATGATTTTAAAAAACTATAGGTCGAAAATTATCTCCATGCAATGGTGAAAATGACTATTGTATCGGCGTTTGTTGAAAAAAAGATTAACACATCTTTTTAAGGCAAAATAAAACACGAAATTTTAGCGTCAAAATTTCAAACCGCACCAAGAACCCGTTATTCGACAATGGTGAGGTATAGTGCTGGCTCGAGGAAAAAAAAAACAATGTCAGAAAAGTTACAATTGGGTTCTAAAATACTACTTTTTGTCAAAAAGTTGGGGTTTTCTGCAGATTGACTTGACCCCCCATGTCCGAGCATAAGGGTATTTTCGTCCAGTGTGCGCCGTACGAGGTTTCATCTCTGATTGGCTGCTGAAAAGTGAAGAAGAAGAAGGGGTCTATGAAGCCTGGACTTATAAATTGTTGGTTTTTTTGTTTTGTTTTTTTCTGTAAAAACTATTTAATGTTGATATTTTTCTTGCGAAAACCATGTTATAAGACTCTGTGAAACTCTAATTTGAATCCCTTAAGCAGCCCGCGCCCGATCACTTGGAGACATCAAAGATTACTTGACCTGTCCCCTCTAGTGCCCTCTAACGACGCTCAAATTGGATACGGATCATCAGATGGCGAGCTCAAAGTTGGGCATTTGAGGGCCTAGACCGGGTTTCCAACCATCTTACAAGAACCTTTGACCTTTGACTCTTCCCTCTGGCAAGGCAGAGTGAAAGAAAGAGACGGGGCGAGAGGGATATTTCAATGAAAGCAAATGATAAAAATAAAAGCGTTGGAGAAAGGAGACGAAAAAGGGAAAGAGATGGGGAGAATACAGAGGGTGGAAGGCTGAAAGCAGAACCGTGTGCTGTATTTACAAGAGAGCGATATTCCATTCTGCGGTTAGTGTGAAAAAGGATTCTCAGTTTTAGCCTAAGCCAGTGGCGGCTTGCGCGATTTGGCAGCTATGGATTCTCTCCATTTAAAACCTTGTAAAATAATGGATTATTTGGTGGGGGCGTCGTGCCTCACCTTGTATCGATCTTAAATTTAAATGGAAAAATAGTAGGATTGACAGATTGCACGAGCCGCCACTGGCCTAAGCTGACAAGAAAGTAAAATAGGTTGAATGGATTTTTATCAGAAAACAACCTGCAACTACGCCGTTGCGTTTGATCGAAATTTCGATCGTTTTATTCATACCACTGCACAGTGGCGTCGCGTGCCATCTGGCAACAATGTAACTGCTCCATTTAAACTCATTAAATATATCGAATTTTCCTTGTGCACCCCCTGAATTCGATCTTTTACATGAGTTTAAATGGATAGAAATGATAGAATACATTGTTGCCACATTGCACGCGACGTTACTGCCACCGCACAAAGATCAAATTGGCCAACAATTAGAAAGTAAATTTCTCATTAACTTGTCAATTATAAAGTTCCAATTTACAAATGCGTTAATAACTTTTAACAAATAATTTAAACCTAGGAAACATGTAGGCAAATGGAGTATTAATATTGAACTTTTTTTTCACCAACTTTAAAGGCGCATTCGCAAAAAGTAAGTACAGGGTGTTGAATGTTGATCAGCGTCACTCAATGAAGATTTTGAGCTATATTTCATCAAAATCGGAGGCGGACACTTGAGACGTTCCCCTTGTAAGATCATCCCCTGCAGCAAAAGTTTGCGAGAGCCGAGAGCCCCATTGTCCGCAGAACGGCAGCTTTATTATTATCATTGCAAATCTTGCAGGCGCGCGTTCTGGGCCTATGATGCGTTTCCCCTTTGAAGGAATCTCCGGCAACGTTTGGGAACAAGTCGTAGGCCGGCTCGTGAATTGGTGGAAGCGAGAACAGGATGGATAACGGGATAAGGAAATAGTGGGAATCTAAAGAGGCGCAGGAGGAGGAAAGGGATCTTAAAGGGATCGGATCCTGGTTGAGCGGGGGAGGAAGGAGGCAAAGGCGCAAGGGCGAGGATCGTAGATCGGAATCCCTAGGGACGCTCAGCGGGCGCATCGCTCATTGGATCAAAATATAGAGTTTTCTGGACATGAAAAAATAAGGTCTTTGTCGTAAAGAAACATGTCAGTGTGGATATACAGGGTGTTGAAAAACTGTTCCCGAATATTTCAGGGGCGGATTCTACAGGTCAAAATAAGCCTTTTTTTTCCTATAAACATGGGTCCGAAATTGCAGTCTTTTCGAGTTGCAGTGTTGCAAAGTTTCCGAAAAACAAATGGAAAAATTATCATAACTCCCTCGTGAATTTTTCTTAATGCTCGTAAATAGGTACTCTGGTGTAGTTTTAGGCGTTCTTGCCGATTTTGACCGTGAAAATGCTGTATGCAAAAATTTGAGGGGGGTTATGGGGGGTTTTTCTTTATTTTTCTCACTTTTTTTTGGCCAAATTAGGTGAAAACATGCTTTCGGATTCATTAAACCCTTTTAGAAAATAATGGTCTCTTGATCATGTCTAATACTATTCAACAAAACATCTTTCCACAAATTTGATGTCGCTTCCTAGATTCCCCAAACGGGTTTTTTGTTTTGTTTTTTTGAAATTTTAACTTTTTCAGTTAGCAATGGAAGCTTTTATTAGTCGGTTATAAAGGGGGTGGCCTGGGGGTCTCCCCCGTAAAAGGGGGGGTCTGTGGGTCTCCCCCAGATTAAATTGGTGTGAGAATGTACTCGCGTAGCAAGGGTATTCCCTTCAATTTATTTATTTTTAAAGTTCTGTCCGGAAAATTCCGAGGTCTCGCTCCATTGTGCGGCAGGTCGAGATACACGCGTAATGAGATACTTGAGCTTCTGACTCCCGAGCTTTGTCATTCCATCATTCCATCGGGAGGCAGCAACTGAAGCCGAACCAGGGACACGAGGGACAGAGACACCGACCGGAGTTACCAAATTACGAGCAGGGAAAATTCGCCTGCCTCGCATTCACATTGCATCGTGAACCAGGTTATATGGAGTCATAGGCGGATACACCAGGAATTCGTCTCTCTCTCTCTCTCTCTCTCTCTCTCTCTCTCTCTCTCTCTCTCTCTCTCTCTCTCTCTCTCTCTCTCTCTCTCTCTCTCTCTCTCTCTCTCTCTCTCTCTCTCTCTCTCTCTCTCTCTCTCTCTCTCTCTCTCTCTCTCTCTCTTCTCTCTCTCCCCTCTCTCTCTTCTCTCTTTCTCCTTTTCTCTCTCTATCTCTCTCTCTCTCTCTCTCTCTCTCTCTCTCTCTCTCTCTCTCTCTCTCTCTCTCTCTCTCTCTCTCAATCTCTCTCTCTCTCTCTCTCTTTTCTCTCTCTCTCTTTCTCCTTTTCTCTCTCTCTCTCTCTCTCTCTCTCTCTCTCTCTCTCTCTCTCTCTCCCTCTTTCTCCCCATTCAATTCTGTGCGTTAGGAAAAGGACGGAGATAGGGGCTTAAATCGTGTTATGGCCCCATCTTCTATCCTTTTTCAATACTTGTGCTCGAACGGCCGGAGAGAGAGAAAGACAAACTCTGGTATCCGTCTATGGGTGGAGTTTTCTGCCGTGGATCCGGCAAGGCGGCAACCGTTAAGCACCTGAACTTGTCGGCTCTCGCTGAGTATCAAAGCTCTCGAAAATACACTTTGTCGCTTTCGGGGCCGTGCTTACGAGGATAAGCCCGATAAGGTGTCCCATTTTGTGCGGAAAAAAATGAAGAAAAAAATTGTTTCTTTTTCAAGCACAATCTCACAGACACACACATACACCCAAACATCGCACCCAATCATGATTTTCTCACATAATAGAGACTCTCCTCAATTTTGAATTTAGAGAAATTTTAACTTTCAAGTACCAGCAATGCGCTTTCAACGTAAAAGGGTACATCAAATAGTAAACACTCTGTTGTTCAGTGAGACTTTTAGGTCTGAATTGGATTTTTGTGATTTGTTTGACATAGGGTTCTTGTGTTTGTATTGAACTTTAACCCTCTGAAAATGATTTTTGGTCTGAATTGGATTTTTGGGCAGTATTTAATTAATTTGTTTGACACTTTGACAGGGTTCTTGTGTTTGGAGTTTGAACTCTAACCCTCTGAAAATACTTGTTGCTCAGAATAACTGACCCGCCTGAATAGTTTGGTTGTCTCATTTAAAATTATGTGCTTATTTTATTTCCATTTTTTCCCCGTATAGCTCAATAGGAATACATTTTAAGAGCAGTAAAATTTATCTGGTTTCAAATGATCATTGAAAAAGATAAAATTGCGAAACCAATCGCTCTGTTTCGCAAAGTATTCAATGGACGAAAACCGCACTGTGTTTAATTTAGATTATTGCTCAGGTCTTGCCGATTTTTATTTCGATAGCTCGCGTTTTTATCGTAGGCGGTATCGTTTCTTTTTTAAGTAAACATCTGACTCGCCCAAGTATTTTCTGCTTGCTCTACGTCAATCACTAGCGGATCCAGTGGGTTGTCTTTCTCTCTCTCTATGGCAATTTGACCGCGTGTGTTAGAAAAGGACAGATAAGGGGCAGTCACGTGACTTTCGCCCCCTCTTCTATCCTTTTCTAATACACGCGGTCAAATGGCCATAGAGAGAGAAAGACAATCCACTGGATCCGCCAGTGACGTCAATGTAATAGAATTACTATAAGATTCGTCTTCGCTCGCAGTATAATGAAAGTATCCTGAATAGATCACGGTTCGTGGTACTCATAAATATCGGCCTTGCTTTCGGATATCGTATCTCCACGTATAGATTCACTTTTTTTTTTTTTTTCGCACCCTGTTGAAATCGAGCTCGACTTTAATAGTGGGTCGTAAAAAGAGAGAGAGAGGGGGGGGACAAGGCTTTTTTTATAAATTGACGGTAAAACTTTGATCGGACGAATTCTAAACTGGCGCAGTATCAGATCGTTCAAGTATAGTGACGAGTCCTGAATGAATTACGACCAATCGGTTGCCCCCTCCTCCCCCCCCCTCCGCTCAATATGTGCAGCGAAAAGAATTGGTTTGTTGAGTGTTGCGAACTTTTAGTTAATCAATTTTGAGCATCCATTCTATGTAAAATTATGCACAAACAACGGCGAGCTCAATTTTATAACTTTAACGAGATGCTGGTGGCCGCTTCGCGGCCATTGTTATCTGTTTTTGTTAATAATTTAATTATAATATGTTTCAATATTGTAAGTTAATAATATTTTGGTTTATACATATCTCAGCGTAAATTTAACGCCGACCAATTTGATTTGCATAAGATAACAAAATAAATAATTTGCGTATTATTATTATACTAAGACAACACAGAAATAGGGAATAAGAAACAACAACGGCTGATTATACATTTATGCAAAAATGTCTTTTTTTTGTTTTCTATATCCTTTTCCGTGTATTTTTTTACTTTTTTTCTTCGTCTATTTTATTTGTTCTTCCCCCTTATCCTCAATGGGGCGCTTCTCAAAATGTTTTTCTGCGGCGGAAAGAATGCCCCCCCTCCCTCCTTTCATACCATAAGCACAACAATATGCACAGAGAAAATAATACTTCGGTAAAATTTGATCACCGAAGTTTTCGGTTAGAGGAACCGAAATGTTCGTCCTGAGTACCGAATGCTTCATTAGTAATACTGAGTATAAGGTAGGGGCGGAATTTGGGTTATACTTGCCGAATTCTTCGGTATACTTGCGACCGAACATTTTGGTTTATTCAACCGAAAATTTCGGTGATCAAAATAAGTCGAATCTTCAGTTCTAACAACCAAAGCATTTTTCTCTATGTGTGAACGACAGAGAGTCTAGTTCTTTGACCAGAAAATTCTGGTGTTAATACTGGAATGTGGTCATAGAACTATAACACTTCCTAAAATTTTTCAAGAATTATGGTTTTACGAAAACTAGAATTCTGGTAATTGTACTATCCGGTTACATAGGTTCCCATATTGTCATGCCTCTGGTAATATTTTTTTTTTTTTCAGTGTGGTTTTATTAATAGGGTCGGCCCTTTTCCGTATTCCTGTTGTGAAGTTTGCGACTGACCCATTGTACTTTGAACTGCATTGGCGCCTGTAAGGCTTGTTCCCGTGAAAAATCAGTAGCTCTTTTTATTTTTATTTTTTTTGCTCGTATATTGTGTGTATTTTGGCAATATTGGCCCCACTCCATAGTGGTCGTATTCACGTTCTCCAATACGAGAGTTTCTCGATGGCGTAGTAGCCACTTCGCCTCGCTGAGAGTGTTACATGACAGCTTTCAAGGTTAATCTCAAGTTAAGCCAGCAGCAGCCGCGAGCTGTATATTGTGTATACGTCTCGTCGCTCAATAGAACAGACCTCGTCAATTGTCTGACACCTAACCCGCTCTCAGGGGAAAGGTTAGTTTCATCTCACGAAATTGAGTCAAAAACGGAGCAGAAACCGAGACTCCTTGACAGGAGGCCAACTTCTTAGCTTTTGATGGAAGAGGGAGGGGGTTGGGGGGGGGGGGGTCTTCAAGGGCAGACATTGCCACGGCATCTAATATCCTCTGATTGTGAGTCAGCCGTAAGTGGCAACCCTCCAAGATCTCTAAGTCGCCAAGTGCCTTGGAGTATGGAAGGGTTCGTGTAAGCGGTCGATGATGTAGTTCTCGCGAATCCCGTTTGCATGTCGAGAGGGAGGTCGTCGCTATAGGCGTGAGTACAGTGGGGCTCTGACTCAAAGTTGAGATATTTTGGTCGGAAAGCTGCCTGCAATTAAGTAGAGCAGAAGGTTTTTGAGTATAGGGGTTTGACAGTTAAATAGCGTTGCCTGCTTCCGAAAATGAATAAAAGCGCATTCGTAAAAGCCATCCATTTGAAAACCGCGCTACACTATAATGACACTAGCATCCCGCACCGACTTACACAACTGCATAGACGCATAGGCGGCGCGTATAAGGGGCTATTGGGGCTATAGCCCCCCCACTTTTTTGGGAACGAGGGGCTAAAAAAATTTTTGAACGAGCAAAAAAGGGGAAAAGGGAAAAAGAAAGAAAAAGAGAAAAAGAAGGAAAAAGGTTATTTGTCCCCCCCCCGCCAGCGTCAAACGTTTATTGTGAAAAAGGTGAAGAAGAAGAAAAAAAGAAAGAAAAAAAAGCTGTTGAATTTTAGCCCCCCCACTTTTTGACCCCACGCGCCGCCCATGCATAGACGGAACCACCACATTTATGTAAACATGAACATAACTTGCAATTTATTTGAATGTTTCGTTTTGATGCCTATAATTATTCTTGTTGATTTGTAATCTTTAAGAAAAGACCAGACAGTAAATGAAGCCAATATTTCATGTATTTATATAAAAGGAAATTTCACCATTTTGTAGCTACGATGTTGAGTAATGTTTACATTTACACGGTGGTTCCCTCTATATAGTAGTATGTCGGTGCAAATAGTATCAAGTGTATAGCGCGGGCTTTTTGAACTCGAATTGATTTTCTGATTGTAAGTTAATGAGTGGTTTTTGAACGTTTTTAATGCGCACATCGTTATTTTTGCCGAATTATACGGAAAAATCAAGATTCCATATTGCTTTAGCAAAAGTACGAAAAAGACCCATGCTGTGCGGTTGTGACCGCAGCTATATCTCATCTTTAAGAACAGCGTTGTCTATTGTTTCTCGTTGTGTTTTCCTATTGATGTGACGTGGCAACCTCGCATCGCAGAGCTGTGTTATCCTCTCGACGCTCGGCTTTATCCATCTCTCCCATGTAAATCTTGAAAATTATCTGGTTATATCAATTTCACGAATCTCCGCCCGATCGCGGTGCCGATCCTGTGCCCCGTGCTCAAGCCGCGCGGTTCGGTGCTTGCCTCGGCACAGGCGCAGCTTCCATAAGCGTCGCACAGTAGTCGAAACACGTTTTTCCTCGTCTATATCTTCGTAAATCAGACAAGAGCGGATACATCAGGATCAGGAATTTGTCTTTCTCTCTCTTCTTCCAATTGAACGCGTGTGTTAGAATACTTGGTTCGTGGCGCCTTGGAAAGTCCTTGACTATACCCTTGATTATTCGTCTCGTTTTTCATATGCTCGAATATCTTTGAATTTACATGGTTCGTGGCGCCTTGAAAATTACTATCCTTGTTTTTTTTTTTTCGTTTTTCATTTGCTCGAATATCTTTGAATTTACATGGTTCGTGGCGCCTTGAAAATGACTATCCTTGTTTTTTTTTTTTTTTTTCGTTTTTCATTTGCTCGAATATCCTTTGATTTTGATGATATCGTCAAATGTACTAGAAAATCCTCGAAAATGGCCGGCTTCAGCTCGTTACCTTGCCATTTTGTCAGTAATTTTGTTCGTGTGTGTGAGGAATGTCGTGTCACTTTGGTTGCAAAGTCGTGAGAAACTGAGAAAGATTTCTGGATTTAGCAGGAACTTTTTTCTCTCTTTTATTTATTTTTCCGTATACCGTTCTCCTCTGATGAGTGCACCCTTATGTAAAAATCGACTTTAGTTTTTTCTGCTTCTGATAAATTGGTGTAAAAAAGATTCCGTTTTTGCGAGTTGGAAGTCCTTGAAAAGTCCTTGCAAGTCCATGAAAAGTCCTTGAAATCCTTGATTTTTCTTTAAAACCCGATATGAACCATGGAACAGGATAGCGGGGGGGGGGGGGGCCGGGGGGCACGCGCCGCAATTACTCAAAATTGTTCTATTCTGCTACTTTTCGGTACCAATGTGTGACGGATCCAGAATCAGGCGCGGAGCTCGGAAATGATCGATCGACCGTAAATTATTACTTTGAACCCCCTTCTTTCCCCGCCCTTTCTTTGCTAGAGGTAATTCTCGTGCCGAAGAACCCTACCTTTGGTCAGCATGCGGCATGTCCACTGGTCCCAGTCTCTTTTGCTCTGATTTTACGTGCATTCCGAAGGAGACAGTTTTCGATCGGTATGTGGCAGGTTTCTGATTTTTTAAGATGCGAGCCCTCTAATTTAAACAGGCCTAACTTCATTGTGACATTTCACAACTTCCTCTCCTATTTTAATTTTTTTTAACCAAGAACCCATGGATACAATTTCATTACATTTTTAAGCAAAATTCCTGACAGAACAAAATAAATAAGGATTTTTAAAAACTTCATAAATAAAGTTAATACGTCGGATCTCTTTTAAAAAATATAATTTGAAGCAGGGCTGCCACCTCTGTGGAAAAACCGGGAAAGTATAGGGATCTTTTGACTTTGACCGTGTGAAACAGTGTGGATGTGCAGAAGCCCTCTGGCTCTGTGCGACTGTGCATAACTTTTTCTCAATTTATTTGTAGGGCCTATATTGTATACCAGTGGTGGCTCGTGCAATCTGGTGATCGTGATATTTTGTCATTTAATTGTGGAAATATCTAGGGGTCGTGGAACCACAACGCAAAAGATGACGGATAGCTGGACTATACGTTTGGTAGTTTTTGTAAGTTTTGTTTCAACAACTGACGTATTTTGTTTATTTTGTGTGTTTCAGGTAAATTCCGCACACTTTTTGAATTACGTTTTTGCGCTTTATCATACTGCTGATCAAATTTAAGTAAGTAGAAACACAGCTCTAAGGTGGTACAGTCCACAAATTAAATAATATCAATCGGATCCTCAGAGTTTTGCTCACATTGACCTTCGACGATGCTTAAATTCACTGTGATAAGTATTGTATGAAAGCTCACTTGCCCCAAAATCTAATAAGTCGGCCGACACTATCTCATAAAATTTGAGGTTTCCAATCTATTCGGATCTGTTACTGCATGTCTAGGGATATCAGGACACATCGCAATAGACTGTTTCAGTGACGAGCGGGAACTTTAAAGTCAAGGGATTTGACTAGCTTGTAGACGCATTTTTCAAACGTGCAACCAATATCTGATTGGTCAATTTTAAATTTCCCGCTTCTCACTGAAAAAGTCTGTTAAGCAAATTTTCGCGATCGAATATGATAAACAATACTAACCTAACTATATCTTCGAGGAAACTCAACTGTGTTTCTTATAGATAGTTGTGTTTTCGGGGCATCGATGCCATCAATTCGATTTTGAATTGACCTCCAGACTGTTGTCCCTTTATATGAAAGAGTCTCGCCATACGAGGTTTCATCTTTAATTGGCTGCTGAAAACTGAATAAGAAGAAGGGGTCTATGAAGCCTGGAGACGCGCCTCTTGTTTACATTTCCACGGAACCATCTTCCCAGCCGCCCAGCTTTGAGGAAACTTTCGGCTATTTTAGGTTTTACTGATGAAAGTTTCTATTGAAATTGACGTTCTATATTATGTTCAGAACAGAATAAAATTCACATATTATTACTCTTCTCTGTAAACTAAAACAGGTCGTGAAGCTAACAATAATTGAAGGTTATGTTGACCTAACAAAGATTATTTACACACGAATACTTGTTTAAGTAATCTTTGGCGGGAAGATCGTTGGATATGTAAACAAGAGGCGCGCCTCCAGGCTCCTCAGACCCCTTCTTCTTCTTCTTCTTCTTCTTCTTCTTTTTCTTCACTTCTGTTCACTCAAGACTTGAATTCAAAACAGTGGCCACTCGTGCAATTTGGCAACTATGCTTATTTGCCATTCAAACCTATGCAAAATTATGGGGTGCAATCGCATCTCCTGAAGATTGATTGTTTTACATTGGTTCAAATGGAGAAAATACGTTGTTGCCACATTGCACGAGCCGCTACTGATTCAAAATCAAATTGAAGCCATCGATGCCTGAAAACACCGAAAAAGTTAGAAAAACACGATCCAGTTTCGTGTCATCCACTGTTGTCATGCGTAGGTTGTCAATGGTTTTGTCGAATATATTCGTCGCGAAAATTTGCTGTTTAACGAGCCTCCGTGCTTGGTGCGAAGTGTTTTGGCTGTTGCGGGCTGTAAATCTGCTCACAGTTCCCTGCTGTTTTGTTTTTTTGTGAAAAAGTAAAACGCCTGCTATTTCTCTATTTATGTGGAATCTAACCTTTCAAGTGTCGACCACTCCATCTCGCTTGGCAGTGGAGTAGCGCGCGAGGCGCGGCGCGGCTGCTTGGCGTTCTCAAGGGTCAAGACACTTACGAGGCCTTGGAAGTTGAAACTCGGGACACAACACGGCAAGCCCAGACCCAGAGCTAGAAGATCTGAGCTTGTGAACAGCTCAGGCACAAGTCACTATACACATAATATAGTCAGCCGTGGTCACGCTATTTTCATCTTAATCGCGTGTTATTGCTAGAGTGCTATAGGGCACCCGAAAAAATCGTGTTTTACAGCTGTAGCACGCGCGACGTTGTCACTTTTGGTCAGCTCTGTACCTTGATATCGTTTTTCTTTCAATTTTTTTTTTTTTTTCCCCCCTTCTTTAAGGTACTGTCGAGTGTCGCTGTAGATGAAGTAACCTGTGCAGTGTTGCCATTTATTTAGACAATTATCCGATTTGCCCTGTCTAACTTAATGTAAAAGTTGGTCATTTATAGGTAAACCTGGGAACATTGAACCTATAGCACTCGAGTCCTTTTGAGGCCTTCCGAGGCAGACATTTTTGGATGTAACTCGAAACCGTAAGAATGCTTACATGGCATTGACGTATAGCAAAATCGTTATACCGATTAAATTATATATAGCATTTATTTTAAAATTTGAAAGACCGAACCCTAAAATTGTCACTGTGCCGGCCATTATGAACCCTTCGAGGGGCTTAATAATTAAAGTTATATTTGTCTTAATTATTTGTGGTTTAAAATTAAAATAAAATTTTGAGATCAAAATATACTTAGTATGTCAGTTACACCCGTTCAAGAAACAACAGTTTTTGTTTTGTTTTGATTTTTTACTTTCTTTTTTTTGTAATGAAGTTATACGGTTCCACTCACCAAGGAATCCTTCAGTGGCGTTGCGTGCAATTTGGCAATGTTGTATTTTTCCCATTTGAACCTATACAATATGTCGAATGCAACGGTGCTCACCGAACACCCAATTATTCGATCGTTTTCATGAGTTTAAATGGACGAACTGCAACGTTGCCAAATTGATTGCTACGCCAGCGCCACTGGTATCCTTAAATTTTATTTGTGTTCTCCGTCTTTCATTTTTAGATTTATGATTGTAAGTTAAATACTGAATTTTTGAGACCGCAAAAAAAAGAGTCGCATCAGTTCTTTTTAATTGTGAGAGGAAGTTAGGAAAAAGTAAAAATCAACTAAATATATGCAAATGCAAATGAAATGAATGAAAACAGTTTGGCAACATCTCAAGTACCCCATTTGACAATTGACACCCATCTCTCATTTAATTTTAAGTGCGCCACGGCCACAGCAGGAGTCGCACGCCCCCTCCGCCCTCGCCCTTGCCCCTCGCCTACGCCCCACCCCCTCCCGCCCAGTCTTTCAACACGCATTATATTTTATTTTATTTTCTTGGGGGCCGAAAGTAGCTTTAATGTAATTTATAAACATGTCGGTGACTCAAATTTTTTGTTTCCTTCCTCTAGACCTTCCCTTTATTTAACTTATCTCTATTCCTCCACCGCCCCTCCGATTTTATGGAAATAAGTCCGCGCCCGCTCTCTTTTCGGGGTTTTCGGAACTCTGGGAAGAAAGTTCATCAAGAGTTTTTAGTTATTCTTCCACCACTTACACTGCCACATTCTATAATGTTGTGTGTCACAAACGTGCGGCGATTATTTTTATTTATTTATTTTTTTTTAATTTTTTTTTTTCACTATTTAGCAAAAGCCTTTAAAATGAATGGGATTCTGCACTAAGAAAACTTTCCTGTTGCCGTAACCGGGCGTCTTGTTTATACTTACTTAATAATAATTCCATTTATTTGAACAAGAAATTCCTGTTATTTCAACAGGAGCTCCTGTTACTTTGACAGGAATTTCAGTCAAGTAACAGGAATTCTTGTTGGAATAACAGTAATCCCGTTTAAGTAAGTAGTAAACAGATGTCAGTTTGAATTAACAGGAATATTTTTCTCAGTGCATATTCGGTAAAAGAAAAAAGAAAGAAAAAAAACGTAACAAACAACAAGAATAATAATAACAACAACAAAAACAAAAACAAAATCTCATTGAACCCGCTTGGCGTCTCATCCCCCCGTAAAAATGCGCTTGAAAAGGTGCGCGTTCGCTGTTTTCGGTGGAAACGTTAGAAAATTAACTGTTAGCTATCTACAAAGCTGAATAAGAATTAATCTAACAAACGATAGTCTGCTAGACGAAGGGTTGACGACGAGCAATAAAGGGAAAATAAAGGGAGCCAAGAGCCTGCGGATGCTCGAATGAGTCGAAGTCATAAAAGTCCTTTGACAAGAAATAAGAACGGTTTAATAATAATTATTTTGTCACGTCGTATTTTTCGATCTCTGGGGAACTACAAAAGATGCTATGTACTCCATTCTGTCATATCTTCAGCCTGTCTGAGTCTGGCCTTTGTGTGTTTCTGTATTCTGCGACCAATCTACCAAACTTCACGGACGGTCCTCTTCAAAGGCGGATCCAGCAATCTGGCAACAGTGGATTCTTCCCATTTGAATGTATATGAAAAACAATCGATTAGCAGAAGGGTCATGGCCTCAAGAATCTATTGTTTCTCATGCGTTCAAATGGAAATAAATCATGGTTACTAAATTCAAATTGCTGGATCCGCCCTCGTATACCGTATACGTACAAAGCAATAATAATACGGAGCACCATATTCAGAGATCGAAAAAAAGCGGCAAAAAATCACTGAAAAAAAGTGATCAAAAATAACCGTATTCGACCTCTAAAGCTAATCTAACCCTTTAAGAGCCAGGTTAGTTCAAAAGAAAGCAACTTAACCATTGATGTAGGAAAGGTAGTTAATTGTTCGCACTCAGGGGAGTTGGAATTGCCTATACGACGAATCGAAGGCGCCCGAACGAAACCTTATCTTATAAGTGTTTTCATCGATAATCGCGTTTATCCGGAATGAAGACTGAAACAATGTGAAATAGACTCTAGAGGAGAAAAACGAGTATATCGGGCTTGGTACATAAGGGGTTAAAACTTGTTAAAAGTGTTCTCTCTGATTACATTGGCACTGATAGGAAATTAACCATTCAAGGACTGATTCAAGGTGTTTTTGCGCAAATTGAACTGAAAATTGCGTTTAATTATTACAGTTTGGGTTAACCAGCTTCGGAGTTCCGATTGCAATAATTCGAATTGTAATCATGGAAAGTAATTTCTTGCTGCGCTAAATTATCTTGAATTAGTTATTGACGAGCACAACGATTTGTTAACCGCAAAGAGTCTAGTACCTTTACCAGAAAATGCTGGTGTTATTTTCAAAATATGGTCTCAATGCCAGAATTTTCTCAACATTTTCAAGCACTATTGAACAAGCACTCTAAAGAATTCTGGTAACAGTACCATCCCTCACCTCGGTTCACAAATCGATGTGCTTCTGGTATTTTTTTTTTTTTTTTTTTTTTCTGTAAATGTAGAAAATTCATTTTAGTGTGAAAAACGTAGTGCTGGAATTTTATTTTTAAGGGTGGGGCAGTTACTATAGAACGACACTTCAACAGAAATTTCATGTGTGTGGGTTTCATATCCTGTTCCGTGTCCAAGTATATTTGTCCCTGTTCTAGAGCAACTCGATATCTCAAGAAACTTGGCAACTCCGTCTTGTTATGGCCGAACATTTGTCCACTTTTAAGCCCCGGTTTTAGGCTCAACGAACCTCCCAATAATAATGGCATCGAATATATGATTCTCTCCTACGCTCTCAAAATTAAGGCGACTTTACCGCCCTACCCTTTACCGAAGGCAATTTAGCTTCATAAAAACATCACCTTGAAGAGATTTAAAGCTTCCTCTCTTACCGCCGGAACGAAGAAAATCTACGTATTTTTGGAGTCAGATCTCGAATTTGACTCGGAGCGAGTCTATTAAGGTACTTAGTTCTGTCTCGTAGAGTTTATTTAATGCACTTGAAAATTATACGTTTCTTAATTACACCCGTGTGAACCCCTCTTTTAGACTTTTGCCGCTGCGTAAGCTTCTCAGCTTCTGTCGTCTCATTCAGAATAATGATGGGCTTTGTATACTATCAATAAGTTGAACCCTCGAGGTATATTTCATTCAAGAGTTGAATGAATGTCCTCCGAAAATGTTTACTTTTCTCGTTCTTGGGAATGACCTAATGCATCCTCTCAAATCTAACTTTATAACGCTTTAAAGACATGGTGATTCCGGTAAAAAACAAAAATGATTGGGGTAATTACCAAAGGCGTAGCATGCAATTTGGCAACGTTGCAGTTCAACCATTCAAACTCATGAAAAAGACCGAAGTATTAGGTGTTCGGTGAATACCTTCGAATTCGACCTGTTTCATGAGTTTAATTGGACTCAGTACAACGTTGCCAGATTGCACGCAACGCCACTGGGTTTTATCATAGTTGAATCACAACTTTTCTTGGGTTCGTTTCACCTCTCCTGGGTATTTTGTTACGCTGCTTTTATTTCAGAACTAAATTTTAACCCGAACCTCTCAAACACTTTGTTTTCCAATTTCTTGTCCAGAATACGGAAAATGGGGAATAATCACTATTGTTACTCAACTGGAGTGAACATCAGTGTTATAAATTAGAAAATTCGCGTTTAAGCCATTTTAACTCTTTCGAACAATATTTAAGTTTTAACTTTAAATCAAAATCTACTTAAAATCTGTGTCATAATACAGGTGCTTTAAACCCACTGTGACCTTGATATCAGCGCTGTGGCTTGTAAAATGCTACAGGTATCGATGTCAGCTGCATTCTGCGTATGAACCTATGGAAAAAAGTCGATCTTTAAGGGGTTCATTGAATCTTCACAAAATCGATACTTTTGTGTTTTTTCAAATAGGAAACAGCTACATTCTGCGTATGAACCTATGGAAAAAGTCGATCTTTAGGGGGTTTATTGAACCTTCACAAAATTGATGTTTTTGCGTTGTTTCAAATAAGAGACAGCTGCACTCTGCATATGAACCCATGGAAAAAGCCGATCTTTAGGGGGGTGCATTGAATCTTCACGAAATCGATGTTTTGCGTTGTTTCAAATAGGAGACAGCTGCATCCTGCATGTGAACCTGTGGAAAAATCCGATCTTCAGGGGGTTCATTGAACTTTCACGAAATCGATACTTATGCGTTTTTTGAAATGGGAGGCAGATGCATTCTGCTTATGAACCTATGAAAAAATTCTATCTTTAGAGGCAGTGGTGTACGCAGGGAGGGGGGGGGGCTAAGGTGGCTAAAGCCTCCCCCCCAGACCTCCGATTTTTGGAGGAGGAGGGGAAAGGGGGAACAATTTTCCGTCAAACGCTCATCAGTGCGAGCCCCTCCCAAGAAAAATCCTGTGTACGCCACTGTTTAGAGGGTTCACTTGAACCCTCTCAAAATCGATACTTTTGCGTTTTTTCAAATGGGAGGCAGATGCATTCTGCGTATGAAACTTTGAAAAAAGTCGATCTTTAGAGGGCTCAATTGAATCTTCACGAAATCGATACTTTTGCGCTGTTTCAAATGGGAGGTATTTTTTTCAGCAGCATCCCCGCCAACTAGTGCTCTCGCAGCCCGCGTCCCGTCAGAAATAATAACTACAGCCCTTGCAGCTCTTTCGCCTTGATGAGCCGCTGAAATATTCATGGTCCTTCGCTTTTGACGCTCGCAGCTGCAGCGCCATACCCGACCCGACCGACATACATCATAACTCGAAAGCCACCTGCGTTTTTGAGCAACAGACGACCCTGTTTTCCGAGCGAGTCGCTACGTCGAATATAGTTCTGTAGTCTCTTTTTCGAACCCCTTTAGAGAGGTTTACTTTGAACGAGAGCCCTTGAGAGAAAGAATCATCAATTTTCTGGAGGACGTGAAGTGCGCGCAGTGTGCAGTGCGCGTGATTCATTGACCAGACCAAAAGAATTTAAACTGCTCAGGTTTTACCTGCATTTTTTTTTTTTTTTTTGCAAAGTGTGGCGCTTTCAAACTTTCGCCTTAAGCAAATGAATAGATAAATCTGATGCACAAATCAGCGAAAATCACATAAATCACTCTAAGAAAGTCTTCAATTCATTTGTAAACTCAGAAAACAGCTGCAACGGCAAGATCTTAATCTTTTCATAATCTTTGGGATTTTCCCAACGTTATCTCTCGCATTGTTTGGTGACATTGCATGAAAACGGAGAGCTCTGATAGCTTTTTAATAAAGAGCGCCTTAAAAAAATCACAATTCAAATGCTCAGACAATTTTCGTTTTGACTTGAAAGAAACAAAATTGTAAATTCAACAAAGTTTATCGATTGAGCTCCCACTATACCCGCCTCCACTTCTGAAACGAGCTTTACCCGCGTAACGACGGTCGACGCGCGCCATTAAAAGGTCGCGCGTCGAAAAGCTATTATTAAAGTTAACGAGTGGATTTCGGATGTTTTTAGTGCCACCATCGTTATATGGTAGCTGGTTTTGACATTCTAGTTGACTTTTGATTAATTTTTGTAGCTAAATCTTGCTACTGCTTCCATTTTCCATTAAGATGCGATGTTTATCATTGTTGAGGCGAATCTACTCGCAGCTGTATGTGCAGTGGCGTAGCGTGTAATTTGGCAACGTTGTACTGTGTCCCTTTAAACCCGTGTAAAAGGTCGAATGCGAAGGTGTTCACCGAACACCCTATCATTCGATATTTTTCATGGGTTTAAATAGACAAACGGCAACGTTGCCAAATAGCACGCTACGCCGCAGTGTATGTGTGTCTCGGAAAGACATGGGCGGATACAGGAATTTGTCTTTCTCTCTCTCCGGCCACTTGAACACATGTGTAAGAAAAGGACAGCAGAGGAGGCCGTCTCGTGACTTTAGCCCGTATCTCCAGCCTTTTCTATTACACGCATTCAAACGGGAGGAGAGATAGACGAATTCCTGTATCCGCCAATACGGGAAGGATACTGGAATGTTAGGTGAAATATCCCGAAACTGAAGCCAAAAAAGCTTCTCTAACTCTTTTAGACCTATAATTCTTTTTGTTCAGAAATGGATTTTTGATCAGCATGGTTGATCTTAGCGCTGTCTCCTCTTCTAAAACTATGCAATTGTTGTATGCTTATATTCTCCATAAGATTCATTGTTATTCAGTTGTCCAGTAAAATGTACAACCGGTCTGAAAGGGTTAAACAGAAGATTGTTTGCTCATAGAAAGGGTCACTATAGGAGTTTCGCGTCAGTTTTCTTTTGTTTAGAAGATGTTGAAACCTCAAATGCGGGTCTGTCGTGTTTTTCTGCTTTACTGAAAATTGCATGGGTCATTCCGGGTGGAATGTAGCGTCCGTTATATTTTAAAACTGTCTCTTTGACTGTAAAACCTACAGTTTCGAACTTTTTAGCAATCATTAAGATCGAAGGTCAGAACCTGCTTACTAGCTTCGTCGCAGTACAGTATAGAAAATGTAAAGTTTTCAAGTCGAAATTAAAGTATTAAAATGAAATGGATGCTTCACTCTGCCCGGAATGACCCACATTGATTTTAACGTGAAATTCCATGAATTTAACGACGTGCATATTAACTACTGCTAAATTTTGCTATGTACGATAGTTTAATTTATTCTAGCGTGAAAACCATCAAAAAAGACGACGAGGTAACTAAAAAATTACGAAATTCTCTCCTGAAAATGACTAAAGTTAGAGGCGTAATGGTAAAGCTACGTTAGTACCATGGGAGATTTGTATATCTAATTTGGGGCTTCCCTCTCTGGGTGTTTTATAGAGAAACAGATAAATTAGATAGGAATCTCCGATGATACCTGCATTGCTTCGTCATATATACTCGCTTAAATGGAGGAGCTGCGCAGGTGTCCTGGGGGATTCCTGGCTATAATTTGTCACTCTCTCTCCTTATAGAAACACCCAGAAAAAAGTCTATATAATTAGATAGGAATCTCCCATGGTACCTGCGACACCTGCGTAGCTCCACCATTTCGCCTTTTAAACTTTGAAGTCATTTTGTGAGTCTGTGAGTTAATTCCATCATTTTTTAATTTGCTCATCGTAATTTTTGCTGGATTTTGCTCTAGAATGAATTGCTTAAGTGCTTCATAGCAAAAGTTAGCGAGAGTTCCACTGATACGCACGGAAAAAAAAGATTAGTGAAAATAACCATACGGATAACTGATTTTGGCACCTGCTAGATGTTATGGTAAACTTGACCAGAAGTATGGTACATTTACCGATACTTTGAGTAAATTCGACATGCAATCAGGTAACATCACCTAGTACCTAGTCAAAACATAGTATACTTCTGGTTAACATTACCATAACATCTAGCAGGTGCCAAAATCAGGTATCCGTATGGTTATTTTCACCGTAGTTTTTTTTCCGTGTAGTTTCACTTCATTTCGGCGGCAGGTTTCCCTGAGTATAGTGCAACTATTCAACGGAAACAAGTGTGTGGGTTCGATCCCGATGCAAATGCGGGATGGTTGGTGCGCTTAGGCCCCATCAGCGCGGGACTGGAAGTGAGCGAAACAGGAGTGAAAGAAGGCAAGAGCCCGTCGAGTTGGTCGGTTGTCGGTCGGTGCCGCGCCGATGGAAACGGAAAGTCAATCTTGCGTTTCGATTCCGAACCGAACCGAAGGCAAAAGTTATGGGCCGACGCACTATGGTCTGAGATCGTCAATAAGTGGCCAAAAACCAGAAAGTAAATTTATCATAAATTCATTTATAAGTTTTCAAGACCAATTTTAATAACAGAAAACACTTTTTAAAAAGTAAAGTAAACCTAGAAATGTCACTGGAAAGTTTTAAAGTAATGCTTGAAAGCTTGAAAACTGTGGTTTTTAATGGTTTTTTATCTCGTCAAGAAGTGGCCAAAAACCAGAAAGTAAATTTATCATAAATTTTTCATTTACAAACTTTCAAGACCAATTTTAATCACTGAGAAAACTTTTAAGTAGTCAAGTAACCCTAAAAATGTCACTGGAAAGTTTTAAAGTATTGCTTGAAAGGTTGAAAACTGTGATTCTTAATGGCTTTTTTTTTCTCGTCAAAAAGTGGCCAAAAATCAGAAAGTAAATTTATCTTAAATTTTTCATTTATAAACTTTCAAGACCAATTTTAATCGCAGAAACCACTTTTTAGCAAGTAAAGTAAACCTGGAAATGTCACTGGAAAGTTTTAAAGTATTGCTTGAAAGGTTGAAAACTGTGATTTTTAATGGTTTTTTATCTCGTCAAAAAGTGGCCAAAGATCAGAAAGTAAATTTATCTTAAACTTTTCATTTATAAACTTTCATTACCAATTTTAATCACAGAGAACACTTTTAATAAGTAAAGTAAACCTATAAATGTCACTGGAAAGTTTTAAAGTATTGCTTGAAAGGTTGAAAACTGTGATTCTTAATGGCTTTTTTTTTTCTCTCGTCAAAAAGTGGCCAAAAACCAGAAAGTAAATTTATCTTAAATTTTTCATTTATAAACTTTCAATATCAATGTTAATCACAGAAAACACTAATTAGAAAAGTAAACCTAAAAATGTCACTGGAAAGTTTTAAAGTAACGCTTGAAAGGTAGAAAACTGATTAATGGATTTTTTTTTCCGCCGATTTTTTGCCACTTTTTTTCGAATTTAGACCCTAGTGTGAACGGCCCGACGCTCTTATTCCCGAGACAGACGAGTGGAAGTGTATACGAGTAGATACTGTGTATTAGTGTGTATAGTGTATCTAGAATACTGCAGTAGTGCAAGAGTCTGAAGATCCAATCGAAGGAATATCGTGTCATGGGGCGGGGGGGGGGGGGCTGAGTGGAAGATGGGGATGAAAGGGCGGAGGGTTCGGAAGCTGAACAAGGCGTTGTTGCCAACTCAGTTTGAATGCCACCACTCATACGATGGATTCCGTTGTTCGGTGTTCCATGGTCTGAGAACTCAGAGATCGTCAAAACGTGACCAAAAATCAGAAAGAAATTTCTGGTAAATTTATGATTTTTAAACTTTCAAGGCCAATTTCAACCACAGAGAGAACACTTTTATAACAATTAATTCAAACCGAGAAGTGTCACTAAAAGATTTAAATTAAGCTTATAGGTGGTGAAAAATGATGAATTTTGATTCTTATTTTCACTGGTTTTTGAACCACTTCCTATCGTTCTCAGACCGTAGCACTGTGGTCTGAGATCGTCAAAAAGTGGCCAAAAATCAGAAATTGAATTTCTGATCAATTTATGATTTAGAAACTTTCAAGACACATGCTAGTCACAGAAAACACTTTTAACAATTAATTTAAACCTAGAAATGCAGAAATGCCACTGGAATGAGTTGAATGGGTCTGTTGCAAACTTTTGCTACAGCAATAAAAAGTGTTAATTCCAATGTGAAATCGCCTGAAAAGTCCATTGGTGGCATCATAAAGTCATGAAATACAATATTAAACTCACAAGAGGCGTTTATTGAAATCCAAGATGGCGGCAAAATATCGAGGAATCTGAATGTATGCACCGTGATCATCCAAGGATTGCCAACTTTGACAATCTCACTGGAGGTAGAGGTTATGTGTTTGTTTACGTTGTGATTGGTTGTGATGGATATTGTGAGGTTGGCTATTCTTGAATGTTCGCGGTGCATGCATACAGATTGCTCAATATTTTGCCGCCATCTTGGATTTCATTAAACGCCTCTTGTGAGTTTATTATTGCATTTCATGGCTTTCTGATGCCACCATTGGACTTTTCAGGCAATTTTATATCAGATTGTACCCTCTATAGCGCTGTAGCAAAAGTTTACAACAGACCCATTAAGCTTTCAAGTATAAAAACGATGATTTGTGATGATTTTTTGCCTCTTTCTTTTGATCTTAGACCATAGTGCGGTGGTTGGTGGCGCTATCTATCGAGGCAGAGCAATAACGTGCTATAACCATGAAAGGGCTTCCTGGAACGACATTTTAAAGACAACACTGTGACAATCGGACAACGGTGCATTTGATCTATTATTGAAATTTGAAACCAATGAAAATTATCGAACTATCGGCGATTCCTTTCAGATTTGACCTATTTCATGGGTTCAACTGGACAAATCGCTTTGATACCAGATTGGACGCTTCGCCAAAGGCATACCTGCGCAAGTTGTTGTTATATCGGTGACGAGCGAAGGGTATGCGTTTAGGGCTGAGAATATAATATACAGGGTGACTGTAAAAAAAAAATATCCACGAAAAATTCAGAACAATTTTCAAAAAAATGTAGTTTTTTAATGCGATAGCTTAAGGAGTATAGAAATAGAATGACCCTCATCAGCAGAGTTGGGCAACCGAATAATCAGAAATAATGAAATGACTCCGGCAACACTGAAAACTGGGTTTGCTACCTGAGTTGAGGAAAGGGAAACACACGGAAGGTATAGGTCAATTGTAGAATTATTCGTCGAATAATTCGATTGACTCGGCGTTGCCGGACACACCGAATAATCTCCGAATAATTTTTTGCCCAACTCTGCTCATCAGTCGCGTAGCGTGCAATTTGGCAACATTGCAGTTCTTCACTTTAAACCAATGATAAGTATCGAAGTACTGGGTGTTCGGTGAACACTTTCGCATTAAAACCCTTTACTGCCCAAGGGTATGTATAAGTATTGCCCGGTTTTTCCACAGCTATGGGTGATCTAGTCGCAGATTTCTCACGTAAATTGATGCTTATATTGATTTTTCGCATTTTGCATTTAACTCTGTGTAAAATTTGTGGTACTTGTGAGTACCGTCGGGCAACAAAGGGTTAAATGGACAAAATGCAACGTTGCCAAATTGCACGCTACACCACTGACCCTCATTGCCATCAGTCGGTAGTAAGCTCTTGAGCACTCTCGATGGTCGATCCCACTTTGGCGCGTGGCGGTATGCGGCAGTAGCAGGGGCGGGGGCTGAGGTACTGGAGGGCAGGTATCTGGTATCTCATATCTCTCTGAAACAAAATTCACTTTCTCTTCATGGCCTCACACAGCCAGTCAGCGCCAGCGCGCGGCTGCACTTCGATGGCAGTGGCGTCAGCCGAGCCGAGTTGGCTTCGGCCTCTGAGAGCGCAGCGAGCTGGTTTGCATTCTGGAGTCTGGACGACGACACAGTCCCTAACTCCCGACCGACCGTTTTGCGTTTGCGTTCATTCCCAGTCGATGCAATGCAGGGAACGGACGATTGGAACGCAGCACGGGAAAGAAAGACTGGTAGAATTTACCATCTGCAAAGCTGATTTTGGCGTCTACTAGAAAGTATGGTCATTTACCATCATATGGTAAATTCAACGTACCTGTTTCCGCAAAATGAGGACGGACGATTTGAAAGGGTAAAACATCAATACGACGATACAGGATGATAAATATATATTAATTTAGATTATAAAGGGGTGATTACAACGACACAAGTTCACTAAAGCTTGTTATTAAAACGACGTAAAATAGGGTACTCGTGCTAGAGAGGTAGGTAGAGAAGACGAAAGACGACTGTAGACTTGGAGAGCGCAGTTCCACGGAGAATCGCCGAAAACATAGACCATTGAAAGTAGGAGAGGAGCTTCTCATGTGAGTATCGGTTCTACATGTGGGCCTTCCCTTATTCCTGAACAGTACCTTTTGGTGAACGTACTTTATAGCAGCTAAAGCTAGAGCCAAAATCAGCTAGAGCTCGTTTCAGAAGTGCGGGCGCACCAAAACCATAATCTTTGGCGAATTTTCAATTTTTATTCCTTCAAATCAATACCGAATTTGCCCCTGACTATATTCTTTTGGGCTTAAAGTGTTCCTCATTGAAAAGTGAACACTCAATTTCATTTTCATCGAGCAATATCAGAAATAATGTTGACAAATTCTAAAGATTGTCGGTCTAGTTGCGCCTATACTCTTCTGAAACTACCTCTATGCAAATGGTAAATTCTACCAGTCTTTTTTTCCGTGTGTGTGTGGTGTGGATGCGTACTACGACCATCAAATGGCATGACTATGTTATGATGCATGTGTGTGTTTAATGAAATTGTCATAGTGTCAGTTGCACTTATACACTGTCATACTCATGAGTAGATCAGATCTGCCGTTTTGCGTATAATTTAAGACATTTTTCAATGGAGCAGTTGCAAGGGTGTTTGAAAATGTTGTGTTTTTTATAAAGAAAATAAAAGCAGTTGATGAGCTGAGAACAAAAATGCCTTTGGCATCTCATTAAGTCACATTGTTCCGGAGATGAGATTTTGGCCAAAAATACATTGTTTTAAATGGGAATTCCGCGCAGTGACGTCACTACGCACACGATTTTTTACAACTTTACACCTGTGTACCTCCAAAACCGAGACACTCAGAAAAAAACCAAAGGCACCATTGTTCTCAGCTCATCAACTTCTATCATTTTCTTTATAAAAAACACACAATTTCATACCCTTACAACTGTCCCATTCACCGATAATTCCACCGGTTGAGAAAAGGTTACACAGCTCAGTTTAGTGTATGACTTTACTGCAAAAATATAATCTGATCTATAATCTTTTCTCAATCGGTGCAATCGCCGTTAAATTATGAAAATATCCGCGAGTTTTTTTAAGGTCATCGACGACTCCACCGGTTAAGAAAAGATTACAGATCAAAGTATTTTCATGCAGTACACTACCACTTCAGTACACTGCATTGTATGACGCAGCGCTGAACTGAACTCTGCGATCCTTTCTCAACCGGTGGAATCACGTGGCCAAATGGCTGGCGTTTTTTGTTTCCAAAATTTTCTGACAATTTTTTTTTCCCTGAGGGGGCTTGGCAAACCTCTGGCGGGGGGATTGACAATTCCCCCCCCCCCACCCTTTTCCACCTGTGGCTCTAACTCGGTTTTGCGATGAATAGATCATTTTGGAGTTGCGAGTTGCAATTATTGTAAATTGCAATTTTGTGGCATTTTGCATTGGAATCAACCATCGAAAGTGAAATCTGTTGATGGTGCAATGAGGCATTGAGGCAGCCCCGCAACTGTACCATCAGGAGAGTCTTGTACTAATTTTTGTTTTTGTTTTTTTGATTGCAGGTAAGCCTGAGATGTATATCATTTCATTTTTTCCGCAAATTCTGTGAAGTTTTATGCGAGTACTATGCCTATCTCATTCCGGTAAATTTTCTGCATGAGTTTCTTTAATTTCTTTATGGGTGTAAAAACGGGCCTAATTCAGAATCACTTCAATGCCACTTGATCTCTAGACGTGGAAGGCGTGAAGAAATTTTAAGCCTTTCAAATGCCCAAGTATATTCGTAATCGTATCACGATCCGCCGCATATTTTTCCTTTTTCTTATTCAACGAACTCAACTAGTAAAAGCTACCTTTTTCTCATTGCTAACGTGCACAGAAAAATGTTTCGTCTAGCGCCTTCAATTAGACGGATAGACAAAGTCAACACAGCAGAGTAAGAACATTTAACTACCTTCTAAATTTGAGCGAGCCATAGCGTTGATTTATTTTAGTAACATGGGCCTATCGATTTATCGATATGTTTCTTTTGGAATAGGATTTGCACGATTTATAAACTGACACATTAAGGAACCAAGCAAAGTTTTTTCACCTGGATAGTTTTATTAGAGTTCTATGACCACATAACTACTCGACTACTCTAAAACACATGTATGTACTTTCGTTTAAAACCAACTTTCAAGGAATTCAATACAATTTTTAATTTAAAGTTTAAAAAAAGTGATGCAAACAAACCAAAATTAAATCGTCGATGCTTTCGCACTTTGGGATAGGGCTTTTAACATGTATTAGCCCCTCGATACTTATAGCTTGTTGAGCCATACACTGAACTAATAAATTACTGTGTAATCTCATATTCATTCGGTGGAATCATCAATTAATTGAAAAATACTATTAAACGTTCACAAAACGGCAGCCCTATTTTGCGGTTATAAGACTTTTCTCCCTGTTTTTTTTTTTGTCCGCTCAATTTTTTGTCCTTTTTTTTGTTCGTCCTATGAAATTTGGTCCTTGATAATTCGTCCAATCAAATTTTCTTCTGTAGAACAATGGAGCTGTTGCAAACTTTTGCTACATGTAGCAAACTTTTGCTCCAACTTTTGCTTATTTATAGTTGAAAATGGGGTAACACCCTGTAAAAGTAACGATTAGCGCACTAAAAAATCACGAAATCCACTCCTAAACTCACATAATGCCTTTAAAAGCGATACCTTAATGGCGGCCGAGGCCGCGGTTTTCTTATGGCAATTGTATGCTTTTTCTTCTTCTTGTGTGGTGAGTTGGGCAAAGAATTATTCGAAAATTATTCGGTGTGTCCGGCAACGCCGAGTCAATCGAATTATTCGACGAATAATTCTACAATTGACCTATACCTTCCGTGTTTCCCTTTCTTCAACTCAGGTAGCAAACCCAGTTTTCAGTGTTACCGGAGTCATTTCATTACTTCTGATTATTCGGTTGCCCAACTCTGCTCTGGTATTGAAATTTAATATGTATATACTCATAAATTTAACCTGTAAACCAACGAATACAAACAAAAATGTACATTGGACGAACCAAACTTTTTTTTGAGGACAAAAAAAATGGACTAAAATTGCAGGACAAAAGGCATGCTCTGGACCTAAAAACAATTGGACTAAAAACTCATGGACTTTACAGTAGAGGACGAAAATAATGAGTGGACCAATAGTTCTACAGGGCGAAAATTGATAGGACGAATTATCAAGGACTAAATGTCGCGGACGAATGAAAAAAAGACTAAAAAAAGTGGACAAAAAACAGGACGAAAAGTCTTGTCACCTATTTTGCAGAATGTTACGTCAGAATTCAATTCATAGTTCATTTGCCTACGCAGCAAACCCTTCAAGAGCTCTGCGGTTCTGTTTCCATAATCATCGTCATCGGTTTCCCTCGCTAGCGGATCCATGATGAAATTGTCCTTCTCTCTCTTTTCCCATAAAAACGAGGTGTTAGAAAAGGACAGAAGAGAGGAACGAGAATCACGTGACTGTCCCTAATCTGTCCTTTTCTAACACGCACGTTCTAGTGGGAGAGGAGAGAGAAGGGCACATTTCTGGATTCACCAATGCAATGGTTTCTAGTTTCCCTGTGCGTCGTTATTGCAGTTCATCCGCGAATCGGCGCTTCTCGATATGTCTTTGAAATCGGATCGGTTTCGCGGTGGAAAGAAAGTTCGTGTCGCATCACCGAAGAACCGCGACTGCGCTATTTGCGCGATATAGGTATACGTGCGGTGTACACACTCTGAGGCGTTACGCACAGTGGATCAAAAAAATTGTAATTTCCCGGACATAATTTTATTCGTAAAAATCAAAATGGGGCTGTTGCACACTTTTGCTATAAGCGATTTAACCGTCAATTTCGGTGTGAAAACCTCAAAAAGTAACGATGGCAGCACTAAAAACTTTCGAAATCCACTCCTAAACTTAATAAACGCTTTTATTTGCGCGGGCGTATTGGTGGCTTAGGGTAGTAATAATAATTGGAGATTCCCATCATCTAACAATACTGTAACTCCATCAAGAAGTGACCACTTTCGTTTGACACTGGTGTCACTAGATGTCACAGTATCATTCATCAGATGTGGGTCATTACTCTGATGACTAATTACTCTGTGAATCATCCTTGTCAGTATAGAGAGAGTGACGAAATTAAGATAGGAATCTCTCATTATTACTACCCTATAAGCCACCATTACGCCCTCGCAAATAAAAGCGTTTATTGAGTTTAGGAGTGGACTTTGGAATTTTTCGGTGATGCCATCGTTAGTTTTGGAGGTTTTTACAACAGGATCAACAGTGCACCTTAAAGTGAGAATCACCATGTGTTTTGTCTGCCTCTAGAAACTTGGGCAAAAGAGTGGCTACGTTTTTGCTTGTTGGAAGTCCTTGAAATCCAGTAAAAATTTCGTGAAAATCCTTGATTTAAAAAAAAAAAAAAAAAAAAAAAAAAAAAAAAAAAATCTGCCATAAATCGTGTTAAAAATGGGTCTATTGCGTTCTTTAGCTACACTACAACATGACACAATGATTCGAATGTCAAATTCGACGTTATTGAACTTTTTAATGTGCACATTTTGCCGAATTTTACGTAAAAATGTCGGTTCTATATTGTTTTGGCCAAAAGACGCAACAGACTTTTATGCAAAATCATTCATTTTAAAGCTTAAAAGGAGTCAAATGACATTGTTTCCGTAAGATAAAATCAACACTGAAATATTTTTAAAGTAAAAAGACAACTATTATTGTCCTGAAAAAAGCTATGTTTCGATCTATTGTGCGGAGATGTGAGTGTGCGGGTGTGCGCGACTCGACTCTGCTCGAATCACTCCCGAACGCGGTATTGGGCGCATGCGCAGTTCACTGTTTATCGCATCCAGTGTTGCCATTCGTCGGATTATTATCCAATTTTTCCCTTTTGACTTACTGAAAAATTTGGTAATTTTTTGTAGGAAAATCTGTCAACACTGCTTGCATCGTTCTTCGAAAGGAACGCGCAACCAACCGTCAGAGACCTCTTTCGTCCTACCGCGTCACCGTTTCACTCTTTTCGTAATAATCGAGTTCCATCTTACATTCTCCTGCATCTGTTATCGTAACGATAGTATATGGACTGGAAGCTAATTTTATTACGAGGTTTGGATTAAGATTTTCACCCCCGAACCAACGCATGGTTCGTTGCGCTTTGAAAAGTCCTTGAATATCTTTGATTTTTTTTTTTTTTTTTTTTTTTTAAATTTATTTATTTATTTTTTTTTTCGTTTTTCATTTCCCGGCAAAAAAAATTGTGATTTTGACTCTTTAATTATCTGTTTAATCTAATAATTTTATTATGCATTAACTAAGTTTATTTTATTTAAAGTCTATTAAATAATATATTCTAATTAAAAAATTAATAAAACTTTATGGGAGTAATTTAGTTAGTATTCAAGTAACCTGCGATTTACATAAAAAAATAATTACAACAGTAATATTTTTTTTTGCTGATCACCTGATTGAGGTCATAAGAAGGCGTTTCAGATCAATTCTAGTATTTTTCAAAATTTCCATAGAAAGTACTCCGGACGTTCAGGACGTCAAACGCCAATTTTTTTGCCGGGTTGCTTGGAAATCCTTGAATTTTGACGAATTCGTGAAATGTACTTGAAAATCCGTGCAATTGACCGGCTTCAGCTCGTTAAAGCTAGCACTTTGTTGATAATTTTGTTTGTGTGCCGGAAGAATGTCGTGTCACTTTGGTTGCACAGTCGTGAGAAAGAATGCAAGACTTGACAGGAACTTTTTTCGCTCTTTTATTTTTTTGTATACTGTTCTTCTCTGATTAGTGCACCCTGATGTGAGAATCGACTTTAGTTTTTTCTGCCGCTGGAAAATTGATTTAAAAAATACTACGTTCTTGCTTGACGGAAGTCATTGAAATCCTGCGAAAACTCCTTGAAACGTCCTTCAAAGTCCTTGATTTTTCTTTAAAAAATCTGCCATGAACCAAGGTTATAGATTAAAGAGGTATGCTCTTCTGACTTCGCGCCACAAATTCAGTGACGCGCAGTTCAAAGTCACTGTAAGCAAGATGGAGAAAACGTATACTCTCTGCAGAAAACATTGGGTTGTTTTCTGCTTTCCTGCAGAGGGCAGCCCAATGTTTTCTGCAAAGAGTATACGTTTTTTGCTTTTGTCGGCCATCATGCCTGCAATGATTTTGAACTGCGTGCCACTGAATTTGTGGCGCGAAGTCAGATGAGCATACCGCTTTAATCTATAACCTTGGCCATGATCCATGTTCATAAAGTTGTGAATGCCTTTAAAAACCCGCGTAAACTCAAATAGCGCGCTTGCAACACCTGTAACACTGTCTTAATACATTAGTTTTGGGATTAGACTAATTAATTATCATTACTGGGGTCGAATTATACATATAGAATTTTTGTGTGAACGGCAACTGTTGCTCGTGTTCTCTAACCCATTCCAAACATGAAGTTGAATTCAGTGCTTACAATACACTGGATGGTGGGCGGAGCAGGACGTTGGGGGGGGGGGGAGACGCGAGTCTGTATTCGCAAATATTTTGGCTCATGATCGGGAACTAACAAACTGTTTAGCGGCGAATATATACTGCTACTACGCAAACATGCAGTCTTTCTTTCGGAACCCCGCCCTCCTCCAATGCCTTCTCTGTGCAGAGCAATGTATGTATACAGTATTACGTTTCTTTACTTCGTTGTCAGATTGATATGGAGGTGATTTTAGATGGTTTCGAAATCGGCGGTCCTTTTGTTGTGTGCGTGTGCAGAGCACAATTATTTGCGTCCCTTGCGCAGTCAGAGTGGTTTGACGGTTCGTCGTCCATCTGACGTATATGTATAGGTGTAAGTCGAATTAGATTGTTATATTAGAGCGATGTATCGTATCGATTGCTGTCCGAGGACCTCTGGTTCCAATCTAACTCTGATTCAATGTATTTTCCCCATAATCGTACTTTTGAACGGAAATTTAGGCTATTAAATCAAACAATTTTGCGACCTTTTTGCAATTATGAATTCTACGTTCTTAACCCTTTATAGACCAAGCCCAAGTAAACTTGTTTCTATCCTCTAGTCTATTTCACATTGATTCAGTCTTTATTTCGAATATACGCAAGTATCGATGAAAATGTTGTAAATAATGTAAATAAGCAAAAATTAATTATTCCATTTGACAACATCGCCGAGTCACCTCGACTCAAGTGGACACAGTGAAGATCACACATCTGGCTTTCTCTTCTTCCAAGAAAATCCACCCTCACTCACTATTGCGTCGCATAGATTAGTTCATCCCCTATTTGTCTTTTTAGCATCTCCAGTCCAGTCTCTCTCTACGCCGTGTAAGGTCGATGAGTCGCCGTAAAATCACAATTAAAATAAATGCATAGTAAAACATCCAATTAACGTATTAATTCTTTTCATAACCTCTCGATCCACCAATAGGTTATGGGCCCAGAGCTCAAAAGCTTTTTCGCGTTCGCGACTGTGTAATATATATACCTGTGTATATATGTTTGTGAATAAACACGGAGTGTATAAAAAGTTAATTGTGTATAGTGCCAAGTGTATAAATTGTGAATAAATCGTATAAATAAACTGTGCTCAAAAAATAAAATTAAGTGACAAAAATTCACAATGGATAAACGAAGAAACATTAGACTTTTCGACGGCGAAAAATACAGTACGTGGAAAACAAGGGTGCGTGCCTTGTTGTCTGAAAATAATATATTAAGTGTCATAGATGATCCCACTCCGGAACCGCGCCCGGAAGCTTGGGATACTATGAATCGCCAGGCGAAAGGCATCATAATAGACTATCTCGCGGATTCTCATCTGCATTTTGCAACCCCCGAAAAGAGCGCAAAAGAAATTATTTTAAGCCTGGATAACATTTACGAGAGAAAAAGTTTAGCCGTTCAAATAACACTTCGGAAAAAACTTTTATCGTTGAAATTCAACGCAGGTGGCAAACTTCTGTCCCACTTCACAATTTTTGACGAACTGATAACAGAGCTTCAATCAGCTGGAGCTAAGTTGGAAGAGGCAGACAAAGTTGCTCAACTTCTAACCTCTCTTCCGTCCAGCTATGACTCTATTATAACTGCCATCGAAACCCTGTCGGAAGACAACTTGACTCTGTCTTTTGTGAAGACACGCCTTCTGGACCACGAAACAAAACTGAAACGGAATAGTGACACCAGTGATAAAGTGCTCAACGTTCAAAACCATGAAAAAGCGAATCACTCTAAATATTCGCACTTCAAAAATAACTATAAACATGCGCGAAATAATAGAAAATCGACTTTTAAGTCAAAGTTTAGAGGAAAATTTAATTCTTCTAATAAACAACTTAAATGTCACCATTGTGGGCGAACTAACCACATGATGAAAGACTGTTATTTTTTAAAACGAAATAACAATTCGAACGATAGAACACAAACAGTTCAGATGTGTCACGACCCGACAGTTAGTGAAAATGTTTCTGGCTTTGCATTTATGATTCGCAGCGCTAATCATGAACCAGAAATACATGAAGAAAAGAATCTGAGATTTATTTTAGATTCGGGAGCTTCGGCTCACATCGTGAAAAGAGACGACATTTTTACCGAGTGTGTAACTCTTGAACCTCCGATGAAAATATCCGTAGCAAAGGATGGAACATTCATCACTGCCTATAAACGTGGAAATATCAATGTTCGGAGTGAATCCGGCTTCAGCGGCATTTTGGAAGACGTTCTTTTCTGCCCAGAGGTTCCATACAATCTGATGTCGGTACCGAAAATCCAGAGATCGGGCTATGATGTACTTTTTCATCAAAACGGAGTAAACATCATTAAGGGAAGTAATGTTGCCCTATGCGGTAAGCCTTATCAAAACTTATTTTCAGTGAATTTATTGATCGATATTCCACATAATATGACAGTATATGGCGTAGGCCAATCGCAAGCAGATAAATATAAAATCTGGCATGAGCGTTTGGGTCATATGAGTAAAGGAAAATTTTTAGAGCTAAAAAGTCATAAAATGTGCGAAGATATCGACCAAATTGCAACTGTTTTACCTAACGATAATTTTTGTGAAGCTTGTATCAATGGCAAGCAAGCAAAATTACCGTTTGGAAAAATTAAAGATAAGAGTTATGTCAGTAGACCTCTATTTATAACACATTCAGACGTTGCAGGTCCCATCACTCCTTCTACTATAAATAATCAAAATTATTTCGTTCTTTTTATTGACGAATTCACACATTATTGTGTGACGTATTTAATGGAACATAAATCTGAGGTTTTCTCTATGTTCAAAGATTATATAGCAAAAAGCGAAGCACACTTTAGTTTGAAAGCTGTGCATTTATACTGTGATAATGGTGGTGAATATTTTTCAAACGAAATGAAACAGTTTTGTGTTGAGCGTGGCATTACATATCACCCAACAATACCACGAACCCCGCAACAAAATGGCGTCGCAGAACGCATGGTTAGAACAATAACAGAGAGAGCACGTGCAATGCTCATTGGAGCTAATTTAAATAAGGCATTTTGGGGTGAAGCTGTTTTAACAGCCACTTATTTAATTAATATAACTCCGACTAAAGCCTTATCACTAAATAAGACTCCATATGAGGCATGGCACGGTAAAAAACCACGGATGAAATTCCTAAGAGTTTTCGGCTCAACTGTTTACATTCACGATGATACCAGGAAAAGAAAATTCGATGAAAAGTCCTGGAAAGGTATCCTAGTTGGTTACGACGTGAATGGTTATAAAGCGTGGGATGTGGAAAATGAAAAGATCGTGCGAGTCAGAAATGTAATAGTCGATGAGACGAATTGCATGATTTCAAGACCAGTCATGAAATCTCGAGTTATCGTAAAAAATCAAGAAAAAACTGATGCATCTGACCTCATGTCAAAATCAGAAGTAAATAAACTTGATAAGACGGTAACAGACTCACAAAAACCAGAGGCATCTGACAATAAGTTAAACTCTGGAGATGAGTTAAAATTAAACTCGAAAAACGACTCTCAAATAAATGAAGGGTGTAAAATGAGTAAAACTCATAAAGAAACAGAAGAAAACTTAAATGACTCTGTTGTAAGCCAGCAAACACACGAAAACTGTGATAAAAATCACCAAAATCACAATGAAACGCTAAGGAGGAGTGAAAGGGTTAAGCAGCTGCCAAGTGTTAATTATGACGAGGAGAAAACTGATTATTTTAGTAATTATCTATTAAGTGCTCAATCAATAACTTGCAATATTCCCACATCATACCATGAAATCGGGAGTAGAACCGATAAGACGATGTGGCAACAGGCCATTACAGAGGAACTTGATTCGCTGAAAATGAATCATACTTGGACTCTTGTACCAAGGCCTGACGACAAAAATATTGTCGACTGTAAATGGGTTTTTGCAATCAAAAATGATGAGTTTGGCAACCCTGCAAAATATAAAGCAAGATTAGTAGCACGAGGTTTCAGCCAAAGGTTTGCAGAGGACTACAATGAGACTTTTGCCCCTGTTGCTCGCATTGCAAGTTTTAGAATATTACTAGCGTTTGCAAATCAATTTAATTTATTAGTCCATCACATGGACGTAAAAACAGCATTCCTAAACGGAGCACTGAGAGAAGAAATTTACATGAAAGTTCCGGAGGGAGTTAAAAGTGAAAAAAATCAGGTGTGTAAACTGAACAAAGCTCTTTATGGCCTAAAGCAAGGAGCGAGATGTTGGTTTGAAACATTCGAAATTAAACTATTGCACGTTGGTTTCAAAAATTCACCAGCTGACCGGTGCATCTATTTTCTTGACAGAGGTAGCGTCGATAAAAATATTTACGTCATACTTTTTGTTGACGACGTTGTCATAATTTGCAAAAGTTGCGAGACTATGAGTAAGTTCAAAGAGTACCTGAAGGGTGAGTTCCGTATGACAGATTTAGACGAAATTAAACTATTTTTAGGTATTAGAATTGAGCGAAGTGACGGAGTAATAAGTTTACATCAAAGTAATTACATTGACACACTCCTGAAAAAATTCAATATGAGTGAATGCAATGTTGTCAGTACTCCTCTTGAAAATAAATTAAACTATGTCGCATTAAACTCTGATGAAAAGTACGATGCCCCGTGTCAAAGTGTGATTGGTTGTTTAATGTACGTCATGATATGTACAAGGCCTGATTTATGTGTTGCTGTCAATATATTGAGTAGATACGCAAGTAAAAGTAATAAAGAGTTGTGGCAATGTTTAAAAAGAGTCTTGAGGTATTTAAAAGGCTCAAGTAAATTAAAATTGACCTATAAAAGAAGTGAATTTACTGATATCTTGTGTGGCTATGTAGATTCCGATTGGGCAAATGACGAAAATGATAGAAAGAGCACAACAGGTTTCCTGTTTAAATTATTTGAACACTGCACCATTTGTTGGAACACGAAGAAACAAAACTCCGTGGCTGCATCATCCACCGAAGCAGAATATATGGCTCTATTTGAAGCAGTGAGAGAAGCTCTTTGGTTAAAATCATTTTTAATCAGTATAAACGTGATTATGACAAAGCCAATCGTAATTTTTGAAGATAATAATGGATGCATAAATATATCCAAAAATCCAGTTTGCCACAAAAGATCAAAACATATTGACGTAAAATACCACTTCTCCAGAGAGCAAGTCGAGAAAAAGGTAATCTATGTTAAATATGTGTTCACAGGAAATCAATTGGCCGACCTGCTGACGAAGCCACTACCAGTTGCCAAGTTTACGCAACTGAAGTCAGGACTTGGACTCGATTCCAGAGATAACACGCAGTGAATGGTCTGATTGAGGTTTTACTGGGTTTCCCTCATCCTAGCAACGAATGTTGGACCAATTTAAGTATCTTCCCCAGTTGGTACTCAAGGACATCTGCACGGCAACAGAGCATCTTTGTCAAATCGTCAAAGTATAAATGATGCGCAAATGAACAAATTTATATCAACTCGAAAATTCAGAGTATTCGACTGTAACGAAACTTAAGCTAATCATAATTCATGATCATATTTTTAGAGAGCCCATTGTAAATAAATGTAAACTAAGATAATTGATAATGAGAGTGAGAATTGTAAATAATTGAAAATGATCAGATTAATTTTTGAGGGGGCGTGTTGTAAATAATGTAAATAAGCAAAAATTAATTATTCCATTTGACAACATCGCCGAGTCACCTCGACTCAAGTGGACACAGTGAAGATCACACATCTGGCTTTCTCTTCTTCCAAGAAAATCCACCCTCACTCACTATTGCGTCGCATAGATTAGTTCATCCCCTATTTGTCTTTTTAGCATCTCCAGTCCAGTCTCTCTCTACGCCGTGTAAGGTCGATGAGTCGCCGTAAAATCACAATTAAAATAAATGCATAGTAAAACATCCAATTAACGTATTAATTCTTTTCATAACCTCTCGATCCACCAATAGAAAACACTACAAGATAAAGTCTCGATGAGCGCCTTCAATTTGTCGTTTAGGCAACTCCAACTCCCCCGAGTACGAATAGTTAACTATCCCTTCCCTGTATAAACGGAGGAGTGGTGTTCCCTTGAACTAACCTGGTCATTAAAGGGTTACAAATGCTTAGTCATGTCTGCATTGACTAAAACTGCCGGAATAAACAAGATATTATGCAGATTAAACGATGCATTTGGAGGTTAGAATGGCCCGAATTCTCGCCAGATTCCCACCCATTCCACAACAACAGCAATAACATCTGGGTGATTCCAACCTCCAAACACATCGTTTAATTGTAATATCTTGTTAATTACAGCAGTTTTAGTCAAGGAACCAGGTTTAATTGAGCATTTTCGAGGACGTAGAATTCTTAATCGCAAAAAGTTTTTGCATCCGTTGTTTGTTTTAATAGCCTAAATTTCCATTCAAAGGTGCGTTTATGGGGAAAATACATTGAATCAGGGTTTGTTTCGAACCAGAGTCCTCTGACGGTAGTCGATACGATATATCGCTACTAAAACAGTCTATTGGGTGAATTCAAAATCGACTTGATGCCGTGTATTCCCCGAAAACACCTAATAACACAATCGAGTTTCTTCGTATAGATTTTTACGCCTTAACGACATAGTGTGTCCAGCTGTTATGGACGTAAAACCAGGTTTTCTCATCATAAGATACCTCTTTCTCACCCCTTCCACGAGATTTTCTGTGTAATTTGACCCACTTATTTCAAATGTGGCCTCCGTTTTTACTCGAAACTCATGCTTTTTCCAGAA
Organism: Trialeurodes vaporariorum; assembly: GCA_011764245.1. Classification (NCBI taxonomy): domain Eukaryota; kingdom Metazoa; phylum Arthropoda; class Insecta; order Hemiptera; family Aleyrodidae; genus Trialeurodes; species Trialeurodes vaporariorum. The sequence goes on from VMOF01000320.1 coordinate 25,864,617, forward strand.
TTTCGAATTTTTTGCTAAGAAGACATAATTTCGAATTTACGTAAAATCTATGCCAATTTATTAAAAACTGATAGAAATTTTGAAATTAGCGTCTCAAAAAAAGTAAGGCAGCGATGCTGAAGTGAAATTGTAGGCGGAGCATTATTCTAAAACACTAAAAATAAGTAAAATTAACACTGATGGATGGTGAATGTCGCGGACACATTATGTCGTTTTGAATGCTTACTTTCACGTTGTATCATTTTGCTCGTATTTGTAAGTAAGTTTTCGTAATTGAAAAATTAATTGTTTTTCCTCGGTTTTATTTTTTAATAAGCTTTTATTTCGAAAATTGGTTTGATGCGGCAATAATCGTGATTATAATGTTTTGAAAAACTGTTTTCAAACATTTTTTCCTGGTGATGACAGTTATCCGCAAATGATGTGCAGTATAGTCATAACCTCGCAAAAAAGTGATTTTTTGGAAGTGTAAAATTGTGAAAATTCGATTATGGCGTTCTCGTGCAAGGTTGGCAACGATTTCATGTTCATATAAAAGTGAATATATTTGATCGCGAAAATTCGCTTAGGATCTGACCTACACCGAAGACTTCCAGCTGTAATTGGGTGACTCTAAGGCCCTAGGGGGCATTGAAATATTCACATTATTGGATAATAATTTATACTTTCATTGCTAACCACGCCGGAGTGAACTTTGCGAACATGTTTGACGAAGGCATGGAGGATCTGAGAAGTGAGAATGTCTTTGCATTTTCAAGTATGAAGTACTTGGAAGTACGAAGTGCAATTGACACTTCACCTCTCTTATCTTGTCAGTTGTGCAGTTTTCCCCCGCATTCTCCTCAAGCTCGCATATATGTGCATGAGGAACTTCGACGATCTGTGACAAGAGTTTGTTAAATCACACGTGTGAGCGCTGACATACGCTTCATAGTTGATACTGAAACCCAGCGTCTCGGGGCGGCTCACAGTGCAACGTATTGGCAGCGATCCAGTCCAGATCAAAGGCGGGTCCAACAATTTGTCTTTCTCTCTCTGTTCTGTTCTGTTCAAATTAAAATTAAGATTTTTTTTGTTTTCTGTGAATATGTACTTAAAAGCTGTGAATTGGGGGTTAAATAAAACAGACTCTCTCTCTCTCCCTCTCCCTACCTCCCTCCCCCCTCTCCTCCCATCTGAACACGTCGGTTGGAAAAAAACAGATAACAATGTGTAGCATCAAGGAAAGAATGGGATTGTTTCGGGAGATTGATTCCATCAGAGAAAACACGGAATTGTCATAATTTGATTCCATCAGGGAAAACATGGTATTATCAGGGAAGTGAGTTCTTAAACCAGTTTCATCAAAGGCGGATCCAAGGTTTGTCTTTCTCTCTCTCCTATATCATCTGAACGCGTCTGTTAGAAAAGAACAGACAACGACATTTGAAGCATCAGTGAAAATCGGGAAAATTGATTCGGTAATTTGATTCCATAGCCGGGAAAACATAGAATTATCACGGAAATTCCACTGGGGAAAATATGGAATTGTTTCGGAAATTTGATTCCATCAGGGAAAACATGGAATTATCGGGGAAATTCTACTAGGGGAAATATGGTAATATTATGTCAGGGAATTAAGTTTGTAAGCCAGTCTCATCAAGGACTTTAAATTGGAAACTTGGTTAACGAACCAGTTAGCATGCACAGTTTTATTTTTTCCGAAATTTGAATTTTTGAAGTTGTTGACACGTTTACAGTGACATGCTTTTAATTCATCCTGGAAAAAAAGCCAGAGATATCCTGCAAAATGAGAGAAAAATCAGGGATTTTGAAAGTTGGGAGTCGTTAGACATTCTACAGAGCACTGTGGACTGAGATCGGCTATAGAATCGGCCAAAAATCAGAAAGTTTTCTCAAGACCAATTTTAAATTATTAAAGAATTTAATTTAAAAGAACACTTTCAAGAATTTAATTTAAAAGAACACTTTCAACCAGTAATATTTTTCCGGTCGAAGAACGCTTTTATGGCTACCCTCTGTGAGTATCAAGTATTTTAAACCTAGAAATGTCACTGAAAAGTTATAAATTCAGCTTAAAAGGTCGACAGCGATGATTTATGATGACTTTGTTTCTCTAACTTTTTGGCACTTTTTTTGTTTTTTGTTTTTTTAATCTAAGACCATAGTGCAGAGGTCCAGAGGTATGGTGAGTATTGTCATAAAAAGTGACTTTTTGATCTCAAAACATTCGTAACTTCAGATTCGAAGCTTTTGTTTATCCATTTTGCGCTGGTTCATTATGTTGCAATCCACGTGGGTTCCTGATCTGGGGAAAAGATTACAGTGCTACTGTGCTACTTGGTGCGATCTACGGGCCGCGGACAAAACTACCCTATTGTATCTTGCTAGCTACCTACCATTACGATTCTATTTTTTAAGCCATTTCCTAGATTGAAGTGTGGGTCGTGAAACTTTTCTATGCTTTCATCATTTTAACTGCGCAACTTTCCACCGAAGTTTCTAAAAAAAAAAAAAAAAAAAAAAAAAAAAAAAAAAACTGTTCCGTTTGTTTGTTGCAAAAGTTTGGAACAACAGACCCACTGAGCCATTGATCTAATCTGGAGTCGACAAAATGACAGTTTCCTCAGTACTTTTGTGGCTCTAACCGCTCACTGGTAGGGTAGGTATCTCTGCCATCACCTCAGAGTGTAATAATTTACTATGACGGAGAAACAGTTGCATCACTACCGAAGCCAACCGTTGCACTCCTTTCGCAGTGTTGCCAGATTGGGGTGCAAAAGCCGTACGTTTTACATTGATTTAAATGGGGACGATACGGCTTTTTACCCTCGATCTGGCATCACTGTTCTTTTGGAAGACTAACGAGTCTTGCACCCGTGGTTGCCAAAAAGCGCGGGAAAATCGAAAACAAATAGAGACGGTGCTCTACGCTAAAATTAATGCTGGTTTATTCCCGGAATTTATTTTCTGGGAACATTCCCGGGTGGGAATTAACTTACTCTTTAGGAAATAAATGGCTTGGAACTTAAATTTTTTCGACTTTTAATAATGCACTAAGGCAGATCTTGTGACCTCACAAGAATCTGTACACCATAAATTTATCTTGTTATTAAGTTAATTTTAGTGTTTTTCAATTTTTTTCATCCAGTGGCGTCATTTCAGGTCTTTCCGGGGGGGGGGGGGGGGGAGATTTGATGGCTTTTTTTCCCTGCTTCTCATTCACGTTATTCCTGAAGCTCTGACCTTCGAGGTCCTGAATGACACAACTGTCCTTTTTTACTTACAATTTGGGCAATTTTGGAAGAAAAACGCATATTGGTTCATATTCTTTCTCCATAAGAAACATTTTCTTAACCTGTACTCTCTAAAGAGCTTGATTCAAAATGGGGGTTTTTCTCCCCCCCCCCCACCGATTTTCCTGAAACTTTGTATTTTGATAGTACTTGATATAAGTAGTCTTTTTTTTTCAAATAAAGTTTTTCCAAAAATAATTAGGTGGGGAGTTACAGTGTTGCAAAGTTGCACCTTTCAAAAATTCATAACTTTCGCGTAAATCATCCGATTGAGACGCGGTTTTCACCAAAAGATGCGGATTGTAAAGCACTTTCATTTCATTTAAATGGAATTCAATTTCAATAATTTTTGACTTAGTTATCGTCATTTTTGTGATTTTTAGGCCACTCAAAATCTACTTAAAGTGAAATAAAAAAAAATTGTATTTTTTGATTTTGACCGGGTTGAAATATGTTATTTCTCTTTAAATTCTGCGTAAAATGAGCCCAAGCAGAATGCAGGGCGATTTTTTGTTCCGGAGTTATGCATTTTTTAGTAAGCGAAAAACGAGTTTTTTACGGTACCCTTGAGCGTTCGATACAGAGGCTCAGAAGTCAAATAAATGGAAACTGTATTTTTTGATTTTGATCAAATTGCAATATGTTATTCCTACTTGAATTCTGCGTAAAATGAGCCCAAGCAGAAAGTGGGACGATTTTTTGTTGCGGAGCTATGCACGTTTTAGTAAGCGAAAGTCGAGCGTTCTATGGAGAGGCTCAAAGACGTGGGTAGCCCGGGTAGCCTCAACCACTCGACTTTCGCTTACTAAAACGCGCATAGCTCCGCAACAAAAAATCGCCCCAATTTCTGCTTGGGCTCATTTTACTCAGAATTTAAGTAGGAATAACATATTGCAATTTGATCAAAATCAAAAAATACAGTTTCCATTTATTTGACTTGAGCCTCTGTATCGAACGCTCAAGGGTACCGTAAAAAACTCGTTTTTCGCTTACTAAAAAATGCATAACTCCGGAACAAAAAATCGCCCTGCATTCTGCTTGGGCTCATTTTACGCAGAATTTAAAGAGAAATAACATATTTCTACCCGGTCAAAATCAAAAAATACCATTTTTTTTTTTTAAATTTTTTTTAAGTAGATTTTGAGTGGCCTAAAAATCACAAAAATGACGATAACTAAGTCAAAAATTATTGAAATTGAATTCCGTTTAAATGAAATGAAAGTGCTTTACAATCCGCATCTTTTGGTGAAAACCGCGTCTCAATCGGATGATTTACGCGAAAGTTATGAATTTTTGAAAGGTGCAACTTTGCAACACTGTAACTCCCCACCTAATTATTTTTGGAAAAACTTTATTTGAAAAAAAAAGACTACTTATATCAAGTACTATCAAAATACAAAGTTTCAGGAAAATCGGTGGGGGGGGGGAGAAAAACCCCCAGTTTGAATCAAGCTCTTTTTTACATTTTTTTTTTTTTTTTGCCTATTGAATTTTCTGCGTGAGCCAAAATAGGACGTGCCAAAACTTACACACACCCCCCCCCCCCCCCATGACGCTACTGTGTTCATCATGTTATTTGTAAAATTTTAAGAAACAGGAAAAAAAAAGAAGAAAACAGCAAAATAACGTGAATATTTTTGCTAGGAATTTAACCTTCTGGGAATATTCCCGACTGAAGGCACATTACTAGCAAAACACGTAGGGCTGATTTGAGGTTCACCAAAATCCCTCGGATTCAATTAAACAGCATTCAACCCCCCTCTGATTTAGCCTGGTGTTGAATGGTGATATTCGGTATAAACAGAGGGGAATAGGCTGGAAAGTGAAGAGGAGAGTGTTCACCATTCAACACCATGGCTAAATCAGATGGGTGTTGACTGTTGTTTGGTTAAATCCACAAAATTATAATGTGCCTCAGCTGTAGCCATTTGGTGCTTTGTTTCTATTAGTCTCCGGGAAAAATCTTCTATATAACGGCTTAATCTATTTAGGTTTACATGAACCTTATTTATGATTGTGCTCAATCGATAATTATTTCTCTCCCATTAGTCCCATTTGAATTTGAATCTATGCGTAAGTATTGATTTATTGTAGGTTTAGCCGCTCTCCCTGAAGATTGATTATCTTCCGTAGCTTTAATGGAGGAAACATCAATGTATCGCATTTCAGCAGGTGCTTCAGCAACAGTACGGAAAGATCCAATTTGAACTAAGGCGCAAGAGTGTCGATTTCTTTACTTAACCCTTTCTGACCTGAAATTCTTTTTGTTCAGAAACGGATTTTTGACCAACATGATTCATCTTAGCGCCTTCTCATCTGAATTGATGCGCATGTTGTATTTGGTGGCGTAGCGTGCGCAATTCAGCAACGTCACAAATCGTCCATTTGAACTTGTGGAAAAGATCGAACTATTGGGTGTTCGGTGAACACCTTTCGATTCGACCTTTTACATGGGTTTAAATGGACACAATGCAATGTTGCCAATAAATTGCACGCTGCGCCACTAGTTGTATTTTTATGTTTTCCATCAGACTATGTGTTATTACAATGTCCATTGGAATGGACTCCAGATCTGAAAGGTTTAATATCGTGAAAAAATATCTTAATCTCTGGAGTGTAGCTCCCTCTCCCCTCCTCGAGTTACACCGGTTAAATCAATGTAATTGTTGAAAATTCACTTTTTTGTGACAATGGCAACCCTGTATGGTTGCACGCCTCTGCACTTATCCAGATCCACACCGTTTCAAAGTATAGAAATTTTGTAAATAGACAAAGACAGACTTCCCAGAGTACTTCATCAATAGTTCGGTTGAAGTAGTCAGCGCCATCGTTTGACGTCCCGGATCGCAGTCTTCGTTTCAATCAATGCTGCCAAATTTACCGAGAAAGGTAAGAATTTCTCGTATATGACTCGAGGGAAAGTTTTTTTTTTGCCAAATATGGCAGCACTGGTTTCGATCTCGATATAGCACGCTATAAAACACAATCACACACCCACGCGTCAAACACAGCACATACACGGCATCTGAAGTGTCGGTTGCGCAACCGTTGCTAAATTGGGAATCTGCGCAACATATCGAATGACGATTGCGAAATTTCAATCTATATATCCATTTGAAAGGTAATGCAATGCGGATCATATTGAGTTTGGCAATAAAATTTATACGAGAGGCTCGGATTCGGGGGTTTCGAGTTTAGAGCTTCGGTCAAAATTAAAATTTGCTTCAATGAGGTAGAAATTGTGTTTTGTTTTCGAACCTGGAGTATATGTCATTTAAGACTGATAACAGATGTTAAAGCGCATAATTGGACAAATTTATACGGAACAGACCTACTAGTATTCCTATACATTGCCATTTAATCTCTACTTTTAAATTCCCTTAAAAATATAGTAACATCATTAAAATTATACACAAATAAAGATCCACGCACTTACAACATTTCATTCGAAACTCAAGAAAAGTCAACTTTAGGTTAGGGAACCTAACCAAACTCTTGACGTGAAAACCCTCTTGTCGTGTTTAATCGACAATTAATTACTGGAGTTGTTTGTTGACGGCCCTACCTGTTCCACGGGCGCTGTCCCTATTTCATTTCTCATTTTCCTTGAATATTAATATCCCCAGCCCAGTTCCAGCAGATCCACGGCACACGTGTTTTCAGCCATTCTGATGAAGCTGTTATCGCGTGTTTCATAACACGTTTCATCTCGACTGAAAAATGCACCATGCGGATGTACCTGGCAAGTGCAGCGTGTGTGCACTGCCATGTGTTGAGTATGCGTTTCATCCAACGACTTGCATATTTTAGGACGTTTAATCAGTATTAATTAGGTTTATCGTCTTATTAATGGTACTTTCAATGCCCGCCGTAATTAGGCCCTTCTAATAACTCTTCTTGTCGAAGCGCATTCTACAGGTTAATTAAGTCATCAGAGGCTCAGCCGAGAGATGGTTGGGGATTTGCTCAAGTTTGGCCGTCGTAGTCGAATTTAAGTGTATATGCATACAAACTAGGTACTTACTATACGTCATTCCGAAATTTTGACGAAATAACACCTTGACTCGAACTTGATTTGTGATTTGTCGCCGGGAAATTTTTCGAATGTTTTCCTCCCTCCGATATGTTGACAGTAAGTAACCGCTGCTCATCATTGGCCCATAAACCACCAGGTCTATTCTTTATGAAAAATCTCCATTGCACTTATATGCTGAATTGAAGGAAAGAACACACCTGATTTTTTATGTGCTCCGCTTCCGACAAAGTCATCAATTTTAGGTTGATTTTAACCCGTCAGCAGTAGGTGTCTATCAGCTGTTTGCTCGGTGATGATAGGTCATAACCAAGAACGTCCAAAAACCAAAAATGTCCAATAACTAAGAATGTTCAATACCAAAAATGCCCAATATGAGAAACGTCCGAAAATACGAAAAGTCTTGTCCCAAAAATGTTCGAACTAAACAAAAAGTCCAATTCAAGAAAATTTTCCGGTAGCAATAACCTGAAATAGAATGTTTAGAATTATTTTTCTGACATCTCGCCGTTTCATTGCTTTACACCTAATGTATCTACAGGATTTGATGTAATTAATATAAAAATCTTCTTCATCAGCTTGGACATTTTTGATGCTGTACTTTATTTTTGTATTTTTGGTCGTCTCATATACTGGACCGTTTTTACCTGGACTTCTTTAGTTGTGTTGGACTTTTTAGGAATTGGACATTTTTGTCATAGGACAATTTTTTTTTTTTTTTTTAGACCTTATGACCTATCCCCGTTTGCTTTGATTTGCCTCACTTTCACAACATGGGATGTATAGCATTTTGCGGGGTGTCTATTTATCTCTGTCTATGTTGCTGCAGCAAAAGCTTTGCAAAATACGCATTTTATTTGGAGGGGTCGGGGAGCTTCGCTTTTCTATATCGCACCGTAGCTCACTCATAAACCGAATTAACAATTTAGAAAGGATAAATGCATAAAGTAACGAAAGAATGTTTATGGGAAGAAAGTATAGAGAAGAAACAATTATGACGAATGACCAGAGGGCACTTCCAAATCTGGCACCACTGTTAAGTACTTCAACCGCAATTGAAGGTCACGCAAGGCCGATCGCCTTCCCTCTTGTTGTATCGCACAGTGAGTCGATTTGTCTTGTCCAAAAAAATTCCTGTTTGAATCCAGTGTGTGCTTGCGTCCGCCTTTACTACCGAGCCCGTTTCTCCTTCACCAGTGTTGCCTTATTTAAGGGTAAACCCCGTATTTTTTACATTGGTTATTATGGGAATTATACGGACGAAAGTCTTACATTTGGCAACGCTGCTTCGCGCCTGCCCGCCCCTAGACCACGTTGACCGACCTATACTTATCTCGATTATTTTCCGTTTTATCGTCGATTTGTTAGTGTCCGAGCGTCGAGAGCATAGCCATAGCCAGGATATTGTCTTTCTCTCTCTTTGCCCATTTGAGCGCATGCGCTAGAAAAGGATGGATATAGGGGCTGTCACGTGACTTCAGCCCCTATTTTTGTCCTTTTTTAACACGTGCAGTCAAATCGGCTGAGAGAGAGAAAGACAATATCCTGGCTACGGCTATGTCCGAGAGTCTAGAGTCTAACTGACGACTGTGCTTGTGTTTGTTAGAGGATCTCCTCATCCTATCATCTCATCCCCCCGCGAAATCGTGCGCGCTCGTCGCGGCCTCATCCCCGTGGTTTGTGGCCTCGCGGTCAGTCGCGGGGCCTCCGCCGCCTCCGGCTCTTGGCCTACGCGCTCCGGAGCTGGATGTGGAAGCCCGGGAGCATTCGACATCATCTGACTCTGTGTGGTCCTCGATCGACAGCCTCCCCGCTCCCCCTTCCCCACCATCCCTCTTTCCACTCTGCAATCAGACCACTCTTTACAAATTGTTTTAAAATATCGAATTAAAATAATATTCCCTAGGACGAGCCACATAATAATTTGTATACATTGTATACTGTATGTTGAGTCGGTAGCGCAACTGAGAGAAATTTTCTGTTTCTCTCCTCTCTCCATCACAACCTTGTTGTTTGTCCGATACGTACTTACAAGGATGCATAAGGGGAGGAAATCGCCTCTATTTATCTTCTTTCAACTTATGTATTCAAAGGGATAAGGGAGTGAGATAAGAGAGATCTTGCGTGCGCCACTGTACAGAGTGTTGTCTTGGACCGTTGGACGGGGCCGTTTGATGCCCCCCCCCTCCATCATATTGGAGGCGCGGTTTGTTTGCCTCACTTTCTTCAACCTAGAAATTACAAAATTACATCTTCTATAGTAAATTGATCAACGTTGATTGATATGCAATGAGGATGGTTTAACGCAGTGGCGTAGCCAGGAATTTGTCTAGGGGGATCGGAGGTCCGAAAATTTTCAAGGGGTGGGGGGGGGTCCAAAGATACTAATTTGGTCAAATATTTGTCTGCAAACGCAAAAAATTACCTTTTTTAGGACACATTTTGGTGTCAAGGGGGGGGGGGGGGTCCAGACCCCTTTGACTCCCCCTCCCCCCCCCCCCCTTTGGCTTCGCGACTGGTTGAACGCGTGTATTAGAAAAAATGTTGTTTCTTCTCTGAAGGAAATTAAAAACGTCGCGCGAAAATTCCTGCATGGAGATGGCGACGGTTACACAATCCTGGTTAAAGTTAACAGTTCTTTCAAGAAAGCCAAAAACTTGTAAAAACACCGACTATATGGCAACAACGAACTTTCTCCATTTTGACTCATTTAAACTAAGGTATTGACTTCAGGTGTGCCTCACCAATTAAAAATGAACGTTCAAATGAAATAAATAGTCCAAACTTGTTATTCTGTTTAAAGTACGTCAATTTAAACAATGTTTCTAACCTATATAACCTTTGTCTATCATTCAATCGGAGCCGATTGTTGGATATCGTTTTGATGACTCCTAAGCTGCAAGCCGGGATAGGAGGAGGCTCCTGTCGTAAGCTATGTATGCTAGCCGCCGCGCTGCGCTGGCCGGGGACCAATGAATGTTCGGTATAGACGGTCCTGCACCCAGATGATTGGTGTGCACCTACGGCCATTTAAAAGCACACGTAAACGCTCACCATCCAACGTCTTTCGGGGACCGTCTGTACCGAACATTTATTGGTCCCTTGTCTCTGTTCGCATATTTTCTCGGGTTTAGTCCGTATTTTATTTTAGGTTTAAATAAAGCGCAATGATGCAATATACTACCTTACTCATTGTTGCCACGTATCAAACATTGGCGAATCTAGCCTTATTGAACCGGGGGGGGGGGCTTGGGATTTTTGCCCCTCGGTGATCCGGGAGGGCGTTCGCCCCTTTCGCCCCCCCACCTCCTGTATCCGCCAATTTTATCAAAGGAAGGATTTTATGAATTGTGGAGAGGCGATGAGAGATGAGGTCATGCTGTCATCTATGGCAGCTGACCGCTATCGGGGAAGCGCGACAACGTTTCTCGTGATTTACGAGGAGTGCCGGGGGAGGGGGGGGGGGGTCATGATGAGGATAATGCGCAGACGGAGGGATTCAAAGAGTTTATGCGCTAGTTGCGTGACAGCTATAGGGCAGGCAGAGCAAATTAGCAAAACCTTCGACGTAAAATTCCTTCAATTTTCAAGGTAGGCAACAACATTACCACGTAGTAAATAGAAATAGTTTTGTTTGTACAATCAAAAATGCTACGGGTGTATTGTAAGCTCTTGTCTGAGTCGGTTATAATTTAAATCAAGCTTTTAATCTAAAAATACAAACCTTCCTCATTAAAAAAAAAAAAAAAAAAAATCCGTGTTCAAACTTCTTATTTTGTGCTTTGAAGAATTGAATAAACCGAAAGTGCCAATAAGGAACTGTGAGAACAAATGTTGCTCTTACAAAATCCGTAATCTCAAAGCCTGACGTGGAATTAGAAATTACCCTGCTTTAGCAACGCAACTTCTCTCGCCTGTGGTTTGTTTTTTGCTGTGTTTGTTTTTGTTTATTCTCTTTCGCAACAAATTAGGAAAGGAAATCTTGCTAACAAAGGACACAGACTTGCAAAAATTATTCGGAAAGGGGGGATTGGGGAACTATTACATTGTCAAACCAAAAGAAAAATGTAGTCCAAAGGTCGCTCCGTTCATGATAGAAGCCAAAAAAAAAGGGTTTCCATACCCTAAACGAAAAAATCGGTAACGCACTGGAAAAAAATCCTATATTCTAATAATATTACTAGGAGCACAACGATAAGTGTCTACCTTGGAGAGTCTTGTATTTTTACCAGAAAATTCTGGTGCTACTAGTAGAATATGGTGAAAGTATTAAAATTTCTTCAAAACTACCAAGAATTATGGTACAAACACTATAATTATTCTGGTAATATTACGATATCTTTTTTTTCAGTGGTGGTACTAACGGTGTTGAAAAAAATGTTCTCAAATGGCTCATAAAAAAGGAAGAGATTTATTTTAATTTCTTTCTTTTTTTTGAGATGTGTAATGTGTATATGTAGACTGCTTTAACCTTTTCATGTACGCATTTTGGGATTTTAGCTTTTTGAGATTTTTTTAGACCATTTAAAAGAGGACAATATTCTAAAAACTTTGATGGGTCACACTAGAGTCCCTGTATGTAGAGAGTTAAGACAAGTGAAACCATGCATGGGCGCCGCCATTGGATGTGATTTTGCACATTTGTTTACATTCTGAGGGCCGTTATTGTGTTTTGGTCCTCTGCAAAGATTACAGTGCCACTGATGTAATCTTTCACTGCTTTTGTTGATCGACTTCTATTTACGCTTTGAAAGATTCTTTTGGGATTTATAGAGACATTCCTGAGGTGTATCATGATTAAAATTAACAGATTCATTGAAAATTAATTCTATATATCCGTAAAACACCGGCATTGGCGGATACGGGGGGGCGAAGAGGGCGATCGCCCCCCCCCGTTCGGCCCAAAAAGTGGGAAAAGAGGGGAGAGGAAGGGGGAAAGCAAGAGCGAAAACAAGAAAATGGGGTCATTTAGGGGCGAAAATCCAAAATTCGCCCCCCCCCCCGTTCGCGAGGGCTGGATCCGCCACTGTGGTGTTGGTAAACAACTGCGATTGTAAACAAAAGTGCAAAATCGCATCCAATTGCGGCATCCGTAGAGCCTAAAACTGATCGACCAATCAGAAGTTAACTGCCCTTGTTTTAACTCGCTCTACATTTAGGGACTCTATAGTCTATAAGTCACATATCTTTCAGAAAAATTTCCATTGAAATTCCATTGAATCCCATATGTTAAATTGGTATACACATGTGTATACCACTTCCCTAGATATAGGGTTAAAATGAATGTATAAATAAGTAAAACCCTAATCGTATTCAATGTGGTAACACTGTTCTCGCAGCGTTCATTCTGTACGAGCTTATGGTCTCATCACCCAGTTCTACGTATAACCCTCTTTCCGCTTCTTCCCCCTACCTCCTTCCCACTTCATTTTATTTTTGTTTACATAAAATCCAATTCGTTTCACTGTTTCCGAGGTCGCGGACCAATCCTGATTTTTAATTCGGAATTACGCACACGGAGCAGGGGAAATATCCGAGAATGAAATGCACACCTGATGAGTGAATGGAATCATTCTCGCATTCCACTTTCCGCACCAACTTTCGTTTTCTGAGCTCAACGCGAAGCTATCTCGTTAAAATTCTTACGCCCGCTTAAGTAGGATTCCAACGCGTAGCCGCGTCTCTTTGGACACAACAGTAACGATTATTCTTCCTCTTCGTCCGCAACATTAGTTACGTTCAGATTTTTCCTTCATTCCTTCTTTTTACCGCAAGGAAACGTAAACGTTCCTTTAATTTAAACAGATTTTTAATTGTGAAGAAACCCGCAAAAGAGTCGTACATGCGCGAAGACTGGGGGTTTTTTCAGGGCTGCAGAATGTTCCAAGCTTCCTCATTTTCACACAACCGTTGGTCAGAGTATCCACACTTTTTCCTAAAATTTATGATTTTTTTTTCTCTTCTTCTTGCTTATTTACTTAAGCGAGCTTTAAGATTTTTTCCTAAGTTTTTTTTTTTTTTTTTTTTTTTTTTTGTTTAAGCGCTCTTGAAGGTTTTTCCCTTGGATTTTTTAAATGCGCTTTCAGATATTTTCCTTGATTTCGAACCCAAAATTTGAACGCAATCTACCGATTTTTTGGAAGTTTCCACACTTCACCAATTTTTTGCCATCAGTATTTTGATTGGCCGTGCAAAAAGTCGCTCGCAAACGCATTCCGCATTTCCGCGATTTTCTGTCCGCTATCTTTCAAGTTTCCTGAGGTCCAGCGCGGCGCGGCGGCTTCCCACATTTTCGGCAGCTTTCACACATTCATACAATCGATCGATCGTTTGCTCGTGAATAGACTGTTTTAGTAGAGCGATATATCGTAGCGATTGCCGTTCGAGGGCCTCTGGTTCCAAACAAACTCTGGTTCAATGTAATTTCCCCATAAGCGAACTTTTGAACGGAAATTTAGAGTATTAAATCAAACAATTAATGCGACCTTCTTGCGATTATGAATTCTACGTCCTCGAAAATGCTTAGTTATGCCTGGTTCCTTGACTGAAACTGCCGGAATCAATAAGATATTACAGATTAAATGCTGCATTTGTAGGTTAGAATCGCCCGAAATCCTGCCAATTCCACAACAACAACAATAACATTTGGGTGATTCCAACCTCCAAACGCATCGTTTAATCTGTAATATCTTGTTGATTTTGGCAGTTTTACGGGTGGAACCAGGCAAAATTAAGCATTTTCAAGGACGTAGAATTCATAATTGCAAAAAGGTTGCATTAATTGTTTGATTTAATAGTCTAAATTTCCGTTCAAAAATCCGCTTATGGGGAAAATGCATTGAATCAGAGTTTGTTTGGAACCAGAGGCCCTCGGACGGCAATCGATACGATATATCGCTCTACTAAAACAGTCTATATTCTGCAGCCTTGGTTTTTATTATTATTATTATTATTATTATTATCATTATTATTATTTTATCACTCGCTTGGCGAGGTGTTGCTGTTGTCCACACGGCGGGACCAAACCTTAGTCCTAAGCCATGCGGCTTACTTACAGTGATGTATAAAATTTCTTATTTTTGCTAAACGGTTCCCCTCACTTTGGGGATGGAGTTATTAAGTCTCCACCAGGGACAGGTTTATGCAATCGCAGTTGCTCTGTCCATAGGGTGGATCACTCCTTATTATTATTATTATTTCGTACTTTGATAAAATTACTAATCCACGAATTTTTCAGATAATTTATCTGTGGACTCTGTATCAATTTTTTTAATGTTTCCCTTTCTTTTTTTTTGTTGCAGGTAAGCATGAAATACATCATTCCGTTCTTGTGAATTCTCTGATTTTATGTGAGTACAGTATACGCATCAGCTGATATTACGCTCAATTTTTTCTGGGTTTGTCTCTATGTTTAGTTTTTGGGGTCGTTTAACCCATACATCCCCATTGGGTTGTTAACCCATAATAGACCAAGCGCGAGTATACTCGTTTTTCTCCTCTATACTATTTCACACTGTTTCAGTCTTCATTCCGGATAAACGCGATTATCGAAGAAAACACTTACAAGATAAGGTCTCGTCGGGCGCCTTCAATTCACCGGATAGGCAATTCCAACTCCCCCGAGTAAGAACAGTTAACTACCTTCCATCTTTAAACGGAGGAATTGCGTTCTTTTGAACTAACCTGGCCCTTAGAGGGTTAACGACCCACTTGTAATGTTTTTTTTTTTTTTTTTTTTTTTTTTTTTTACCAAAGTACAGTAAATTTAGGCCAATTTTACTCAAAATTTAATGTTGTGACCTTCGAGCTCGCATCATTTAGCTATGGACCAGAAAATTTCACAATTTTTCAATTTTTTTAACTCTAAGGTGGTGTTTTTTGAGAAAAACATCCAAAATGTTCACATAAAGTGGGGTATATGTGGGTTAAGCTGTCTTACTCGGGGGAAAATATTCTTCTAAAAATGGCGAGAACTCTAATACAACTCAAAAAAAAGAGAAGTCTTTCAGCAGCGCTAACAAAACCTTTGGTAAAAAAAATGACCCAGCAGAAGACTTTAGTTGAGCCAAATGAATCTTTGGTTCACGGAGCGAACTCGCCTTGGTTTGTCATACAAAGTCTTTAGTTAGCTCTATCAAAGTCTCCCGTTGGCAGTGGCGTCGCGTGCCATCTGGCAACAATGCAACTGCTCCATTTAAACTCATTAAATATATCGAATTTTCCTTGTGCACTGTGCACCCCCTGAATTCGATCTTTTACACGAGTTTAAATGGATAGAATACATTGTTGCCAACTTGCAAGCGACGCCACTGCTCGTTGGATTATTTTTCTCGAGGGTTTTGTTCGCTCTACCAAAGCGTCTTTTTGTGGCTTTCTGTGAATTTCACTATTAATTGGACACTTTTGGACCAAACAGACCTTGAGACCTTGTATTCCGAGTTCCGACATAGACATTTAATCTC
Source organism: Trialeurodes vaporariorum (assembly GCA_011764245.1). Lineage (NCBI taxonomy): Eukaryota > Metazoa > Arthropoda > Insecta > Hemiptera > Aleyrodidae > Trialeurodes > Trialeurodes vaporariorum. Next base: position 25,880,408 of record VMOF01000320.1, read on the forward strand.
GACTTTTTAAATTCCCTCAAAAATAATCTGATCGATAAAATTGCTCGTAATTTTTAGGTACAAGACTTTTAATGTAACGTTTTGTGAAGGAAAGTTCCTGGAAGTTTCGAGAAAGTCTTTGCTTTAGGTCTAATGTTATACTAGGTAATATTAAAGTCGATCAAGTGAAAATGCGCGGAAAAAAATAACTGGTAGAATTTACCATCTGCATAGCTGATTTTGGAGTCAGCTATCAAGTATCGCAAATTTCACTAAATGATGGTAAAATTTACCAACAAGTTAAGGAACTTAATTAACCATAATGTACGTTGCATTTACCATTTACTTGATAGCTGACTTTAAAATCAGCGCATATGGTAGATTCTACTATTTTTTTTTCCGTGTGGCAACGTCTAAAGTCGAGTAGCTGTCCCTTTAGTATAAATGAGTCCAATTAGTGAGGAGAACCAACCATTTTTCTCAGTGTGGTGGATTAATTGGCGAATTAGAAAATTGTCATTAAACATATACACTAAGTCGTAGCTCTGTTTTGATAGCCGATGTGCTCACTGATTTTGATCAGAAAGTGTAACGTTTTTCACCAAACGGCGCAGTGCGGTCAGATTTGGCGAAAAAGATATACGCACTGAACTAAATTAAATTGAAATTGTGATTCTCTTATGACAAATCTGGCACCAATGTTAAACGTGGCAACCCTGTCTCTGCAACGACGACCGGTTCACGTTGTTACAGAAGACCCGCGTGGACATTCTTGTCCGTGGCAAGGTCACTCACACACACGCACACAGGCGCAGATACGCACTCCCTCACGCACACGTGATCAGGTATTGTAAAAGTCAAGCCGTAAAGGAGCGTAGCGGAGCGGATCAGCAGCGATCAGCGGAGGATTCTTCCTCCGATTAGCAGCGCGTTTTGAGCTGCTGCTGATCCAAGTGCCGGGGATAAGTTAAGTCGCCGTTTTGCTGATCATGGCGCGAAGATCGTGTGCAGTCGACGCACTGTGGATGGAATGGAATGCATGTAGCCTTCTGGAGCCTGCAATGTGGCAGCGTGGCGTTTGGTTCGTATAAAACCATTGAAAATATCGAAGTCATAGCTCCGTGATCCCGTGACTTTAATCGATTATTTTCCATGCAATCAAATGGGGAGAATAAACTGTAGCCAGATTGCTGCATCCGCCAATGCCTTTTGGCCAGAATATTTCTCTCAATGAATGGAATCAATAGACTGTTTTAGTACAGCGATGTATCGTATCGATTGCCGTCCGAGGATCTCTGGTTCCGCAAACAAACTTTGATTCAATGTATTTTCCCCATAAGCTATAAATAAAGCAAAAGCCGTCAGGCTATATTAAATCAAACAATTAATGCGACCTTTTTGCGATTATGGATACTTTGTCTTTGAAAATGCTTAATTATATTATTCCTGGTTCCTTGACTAAAACTGCCGGAATCGACAAAAGTTGGCTCTTTAGCGACATAACTGTCCGCGACAAGCACCAAACATCGGTGTTCTTTTTAACTAAATTTTAATGTATTTCAATGAATTTTCTTGATAATTACATGAAAATCGCGCTATTCCACAGTATTTGAGACGCTGATGTCAAAAATGATTTCATTTTCTACGTAACTTGTCCTGATTTTATGCATTTGTTACTTTGATTATACACGACCCCATGGGGAGTGCATATTTTTTTATTTTTTTTATTTTCCCAATTGATACATATAATGCCTCAGGGGCTAAAGTACAAGTCAAAAAAGAAAAAGAAATAATTGCTATAAAGGTGAAATTACAAATGATAAAATATAATTAAATTAAGCCTCCAACAGTTCACTCATTGGCGGATACAGGGGGGGGGACGAAAGGGGCAATCGCCCCCCCGTTCGGCCCAAAAAGTGGGGAAAGAGCGGAGAGGAAGGGGAAAAGCAAGAGCAAAAACAAGTAAAGGGGGTCATTTAGGTTAGGGGCGAAAATCCAAAATTCGCCTCCCCCCGTTCGCGAGGGCTGGATCCGCCACTGCTATAAAAAGCCTTATTCAGGAGAAGGCAGAGCAAGTCGTTTAAAAATTTAGAAACATCCCCATCCCTGAACACAGATTTAAGTCCCCAAGGAAGGGCATTGAATAATTGCACTGATGAGAATCCTACGCTGGCATCGTTACAGATAGTCTGACAAATGAATTTTTTACATCTCTATGTCGACTATTGTAAGAATGCGCAGGCGTAAGACTCTCAGGAGTGATTATGTTGTTAAAAATAGCAAACTTTATAACTTTATCGCGATAAAGAATAAATTGTGGAAAAACTAGATTATTTCGATCAAAACTATAAGGCCACATTCGAACTCGGTAGGTCAATTATTTACGTCGGAAGTCACGATATGAACGCGATTACATGTCTAATTATAAGAAAAAACTCAATGTTTGTGTCTAGGAACCCTTATTTTGTGTTCATAGGGGGCGGACATCTATGTCGTTAAAGCGTAAAAACATACAGATTAAACGATGCATTTGGAGGTTAGAATCACTCGAATTTTTGCCGCATTCCCGCCGATTCCACAAAAACATCAATAACATTTGGGTGATTCCAACGAACTTCCAAATGCATCGTTTAATCTGTAATATCTTGCTGATTTTGGCAGTTTTATTCAAGGAACCGTGCATAGTTAAGCATTTTCGAGGACGAGGAATCCATAATCGCACAAAGGTCGCATTCATTGTTTGAGTTAATAGCCTTTTCCGTTCAAAAATGCGGAATGGGGAAAATACAATGAATCAGAGTTTGTTTGGAACCGGAGGTCCTCGGACGGCAATCGATACGATATATCGCTCTAATAGGCATGTGTGATGTCCAGTTTTGTGCATCGAAGCTCGATGTCCAAAAAACATCGACATTTTATCGATGCATCGAAACAAATTTTAACAAGTCAAAAATGAGAAATCACTGAAAATCATGATACTTTTTATGCTTTTGAGATAGTTTTCGAGGAAAAAATGACTCATATGTCTGTAGTTAATCGAGTCATCGTTTAAATAACGAGTTCTTATGCATCGATTGACATCAACATAATATCGAACTCATTCGATTGCTGGAAAATTCATCGAAACTTCGATCGATGCATCGAACATCACGCAGGCCTACGCTCTACTAAAACAGTTTATAACAGAATACGCAAAATTGCTGTTACTTTAAAACTTCGCAACGGAAGGATTGAGCAAATCTGAGGATTTCACTTCTAAAGCGCGGATACTGTGTTATCCCGGAGTGCGGTCAGATGGACTCGGCAAGTTGATACTGACACACCATACTCAATACGCGGGAGTCAATGACTGGTGACCACCGGCGCAACCAGGATCTCTTCCATCTCTCTCATTTCCTATTTGAATGTATAAGGAGGAAAAGGACAGAAAGAGGGGGTTTTATCCCCTTGTCCATCCTTGTCTAACATACGTTTTTTAATGGAGAAAAGAGAGCGATGAAGAAACTCTCGTTGCGCTAGTGCTGGTGATTCCTGCGGAGGATACTCGACCTTAACAGGCCATCAATATAGTCATTAGTTATCTCGATCCATGGGCCGGGGCGGATCCAGGAATTTGTCTTTCGCTCTCTCTCCGGCCATTTGAAGGCATTATGTTAGAAAAGGATAGCGGACGGGCTATCACGTGACTTTTATTCCGTATATCGTCCGTCCTTTTCTATCGCACGCGTTGAAATGGGAGGAAATAGAGAAAGACAAATTCCTGTGTTCGCGTTCGTCTCGATATCGTCATCTTCCCCCGGTTGGTCATCGGTCAAGAATCAAATGCTCGTTCACTCCATCGGTCAATGGTCAATGGTCACTGGCCGTTGGTCAATCCATTCATTTTTCGATCTCCATATCAAGGAACTCACCATACCCCGATAAGAAAAAAATATTTTTAAAACATTTTGAAAATCTCGCCGAAAAGTTTTCTGTAACCTTTTGTAAATAGTTTAAAAACATTTTACAAAACATGATTAGTTCATGCCAATTAGTTGTCAAAATATTTTTGAAAATGTTTTTAAAATATTGGCAGTATTCTAAAAATATTGTCAATGTTTTAAAAATATTTTTAAAATATTTCTTCATATCTGGGTAGAAACCGGATTATCTTTCACGGCTTTGATTCGCAGTTTCATCTTGGGTAGATGAAAATATGAAAGTCATGCAACACAGTAAAAGTATGAAAAATAGTAAAAATAATCAGTGTGCTGTTTATTGATCTGTATGCTCAAATATGTCATTTTCCTCCGTGTTTTCAGCGTATGCTGTGACGCCTGTCGCCTACAAAAAGGCTTGGGGGGATAAATAATGGTGGGAATGAAAAAAAAAATGAAACCAAATGATTGACAGTCATTATAAGTCATTGATAATAACAGAGAATACTCTAGTCAGAACGGAAACTCCCATAAGAGCCAATGGAAACAAGATTTGGATTTTACTGGCACAAACTGGCAACTGTGCCTACTCACTTCTCAAGATGGCGGACATGCTTTTTCAGGCTATACAACCAATCAAAACTCGGCCAGTTGCCGAAGATGCTCACTTTCGAACATGGCGGCCCAAAGTAAAGAATGTTTCAAAATGAATTAGAGTTTCCGTTCTGATTAGAGTATTCTGTGATAATAAGACGTTTTTTTGATTCAGGTGTCAATTTTTCCTTTGACCTGATTTTCCATGATTTGATGTGAGTTCTGATAAGTAAAGCGTTGTCTATTTGGGGGACTTCGCACTATGGTCCATTGCTCTTACATGTGTCATTAGTGACACAGTGCGCAGCCACGTCAAATTTAGATTATATTGGCTGCTAGTGGGCTATTAAGTTTGTGACACTCGGGGCAGTGAAGGGTTAACAAGAAGAGACTACATTTTGGATTGTGACCAGTATGGCGGGAGTGTTGGTATCTAGAGGATTTAGCAGTAGCGAGGCATGAAATTTGGCAACGATGTGCTTTCTCCACTTAAACTTACCGAAAGAATCGAATGCTTTGGGCATCGGCGATGACTAGCTGTTTCGACCTTTCTAATGTGTTTAAATGGGGAAACAGAAACGTTGCCAAATCGCACGCCTCGCCACTAGGATTGAGAGGATCCCAACTTTCGCCTGGAATCACCTTATAAATATTTACTTATACTTTTAAACCACAGATTTGGCAACGCTGGATTGGGACATAATAGATGCATTCGTCGCATTCCAATCCCGATTCGCATGCACGCAAGAGTGTGCGTGCGCTGCGGCCGGCCGCGGCGAGGTACCGAAGCTCAAAGCCAAAGCACAAAGCTCGACCAGACTTGGCTTTAACTCATTTGCGAGCTTGCAAAGTTGCGGGCGCGTCAGCCAACTCGAGCGCGTTTTACGCTGATTACGGGCTGGGCTCGGCTGATATACTCATTAAAGCCAGTCAAGGTAATTCGATGTATGTTCGAGAGCTGCGTATAGCGTATAATACATATATGCTCGGGCCGATGCGATCGGCTGGGTCCACATAGCTGCAGCGTCTAAAATTATTCAGATCTTATTCAGAAATCGTCACACGTCAAGTATTTGTTGATCTCCTTCCGTGTATGAGGCGTGACATTGACCCAGTGGCGGTTTGTGTATACAGAGTATACCTGACATTGGCGCGGTAGCGCAACGAGAGTTTCTTCATCTCTCTCTTTTCTCCACTAAGAAACGTATGTTAGACAAGGATGGACAAGGGGATGAAACCCCCTCTTTCGGTCCATTTCCTACTTATACATTCAAATGGGAAATGAGAGAGATGGAAGAGATCCTGATTAAGCATTGGCGGATCCATTAATCTGGCAACACAGTGTATTCTCCCCCATTTGATTGCATGGGAAAAAATCGATTAGTCACGCGCTGCTATAGCTCCTTTTAAGAATCGATTGCTTGTCAAACATTTAATGGGAGTTGCCATATTGCTGGATCCGCCTATGATACCTGATGATTTGATTTACTTGATATTCCCGTAATAAAAACTTATGTAACGTTACCAAAAATGCAAGTATAGTAAAGTTGCGTCGCTATTAATTTCAATTTTTTTCAGAGGTTTTTATGGATGTTCTAACGACTTGTTGAATTGCAAGAACCGCCGCTGCATCAGTGGCGGCTCGTGAAATGCAATGTACCGATGTTAAGTCCATTTAAAACTATAGAATAGTATTGATCGTCAGGGAGTGCAATTGAACCCCGAAGAAATCGATACTTTTCTATTGTTTTAAATGAAGAGGGCATCAATTTATTCCCTCCATTTAAACCTATGTAAAATAATTTGGTCTTCAGGGGATTCATAGAATTCCTGAGGAATCGATACTTTTACTACCAGGTTCAAATGGCAATGAACATGGTTGCCACACAGCGCGATCCGTCACGTAACCGATGGTTAAGACTGTCTCTGAGAGTAACGCGATTAGTCGAGAATTGTAAAACTATAGGCTGTTGCTTTAGTAACCATCGATATGAGAGTCCTATTTATTTTTTTAACCCATATGTGCCCAGAATTATTTGGAATTTTTAGGGGTTTTTCTCAAAAAACACAATTTGAGAACTGAAAACACGAAAAAAAAATTAAAACAAAGAAATTTTTTGGGGCAGCTAAATTTTACGAGTTAAAAACTCCCAAAATTTGTTTTTTGAGTAAAATTGGTCCAAATTGACTGACATTTGATCCAAAAATAACACAACTAGTGGGCATATGTAGGTTTTAAAGGCTTTTCATCGATCGCTTTAAAAGAACGGACTCTTCAACGATGGTTGCCATAGAGGAACTGTTAAGTTTTACTACTATCGACCAATAACGTCACTCATATTGGAGTCTCACCGATCACAGTTTAACGATGAAGTGAATAATCGGGCCGCAAGTCAAAACTGCGCAAGTTTAGATCAGTGGCGTTGCGTGGAATTTGGCAACGTTGTATTTTGCCTATTTAAATCCACGTAAAAGGTCGAATTCTCGAGGGGGTTCACCGAACACCCGATAGTTCGACATTTTTAATGGGTTTTAATGCAGAAAGTACGACGTTGCCAAACAGCAAGCCGCGTCACTCTGGTCTATAGATTGTTAAGACACCATTTTTAAAACTGAAGTTTGGCTCTCCGTTTCTTCATCTTTTTTTAACCTTTCCGTTCACTGTGCCTCAGCTTGCTGGATTTCATTGTATAAATGGTCTAAGATTATTACGGTGAAAATTCGTGTGCAAAAGGGTTTTAAGAAAGAGACCGTGCAGAAATGACATGCTCTTAATCGTTAGTCATCAGCGAACTTGAGCTTATTATAAGTATTTATTGGCAGCGCTCCACACGCTCGACTTTGGTTCAATCGTGATTGTCCTCTCTTTGTTTTGATTATTATTATTTATAAGAGTGAGTTTTCAGACGCGACGATCGTTGGAAATGAGGTGTTGAAAAGATCTCTGTGCACCTGTCCTTTATGGACTGAAAATCGTGGCGGGGTTCACAACTTCACAATCAAACGGAACGATATATAGAGTATACCATAAGCAGTGGCGAAGCGAGAAATTTGGCAACAACGTAGTTTCTCCATTTAAATTCATCAAAAAAGTCGAACGCTTCAGTCATCGGCGATGACCTGGTATTTCGACCTTTCTAATGTGTTTAAATGGGGAAACAGGAACGTTGCCAAATCGCACGCCTCGCCACTGACCATAAAAGCTAACGAAACGATGGATGCGTAAGAAACAAATCGCGAGTTTTTGGTTTTACTGCCGAAAATTTAATACTTCGTGACTCTAGAATCGGCGCATTTGAGTTGACAACGAAAAGTCCATACACTGAAAAAATTAATTAATGATTGAAGACCTTGCCGATAGAGGGGTGCAGAAGAAAATGTTTGTTTTTGAAAAAAATGTGTTTAAAAGTTTCAAAGTGGGTTTTTGATACTTCAAAATAGGAAAATGAAACCAAATCTTCATTTTTTTTATTTCCTATTTTAAAGTTTTAAGAAACTACTTTGAATGAAAGTTTCAAATGCGTTTTTCTCACAAGTATACATTTTCATCTGCGCCTTTCTATATCGGCAAGGTCTTCAATTTCTAGTAATATTACCATAAACACGAGGGTGTGTCAACCGAGGTGTTTCTTGTATATATACATTAATCAGAAATTTTGGGTGTTTCTTTATCAAAATCTGATCATAGTACTAACATTTTTGAGTAAATTGTATCCAAATTTTCAAGGATTGTAAAATGTAAAACCAATACCGGAATTCTGGTAACCACCGGAAATGTCCGCTGTTGACCTATCTGTTGTTGCGCTTCTGGTAATCTTTATTTTCAGTTTAGTTCAACTAGTTCAAGTAAATCTATTCAGTATGATTCTGATGAGCTGAAATTTTGAATATTTTCGTAATTGATTCTATTTTGATGTCCTATACTTCGATATCTGCGTTCTAGTTTTCTTGTAAATAGCGCCGTTATTCCAGATATGTATAGACCACGATGTAGTATTCCGTATTGCGAACATATGCATTGTGTTTGCATCTAATCATGAAGAAAATGTTGGAAACAGTTTCTATTCGAACTCGTCTCTATAAACATCATGCGGCGAATGGAGAAAGACGCTTTGCTGCCGTCGAAATCAGCTCTACAATTGCATTTCATGCTGTGTTACTCCCGTGATGGATTGGGCACGGGGATTTGTCCTTTAAGCGTGGAAACTTTGAGCTCAAGGGAACATGGGAAATCGACCAGCTGCTTCATATTTTGAATGCATCTATATGTAGACCGCACAAAATCAATTATAAACAAACGTACCTACCAGCGCAAACAGGGGAGGGAGGGTGTCGTGACCCCTTCTATATCGCCTCAAATTTTGTTTGCAGTTAAGGTCAATTTTGGTTATTTTTATTCCCCCCTCAAAATTTTCGGGAAGTGCACACCCATTGTTTTAGGGGCCCTTCTTCCGGAGACGGCTTCAATTTGTACCCTTACACTGAGAAAAATTGTCCTGTTAATTCAACCGCACGTCTATTTAATACTTACTCAACCGGAATTCCTGTTGTTTCAACAAGAATTATTGTTATTTCAATAGAATGTGCTGTTGCTTGACTGGAATCCGTGTTGAAATAACAGGGATTTCTTGCGAAAATAATAGGAATCCCAGTGAAGTAAGTATCAACAAGACGTCCGGTTACGGCAACAGGAAATTTTTCTCAGTGTGAGACAAAAATCGGCATCAATAGTCGTAGGACGGACGCGGAAAAGTGAGACTAGCAACTCAAGTATTATTTTATCGCCAATAATGTCTGTTCTGTCTTTCATTTTGCTCTTCGATGAATCACCTACGCCTGAACATCTCGAAGACGTTTTTCTTGTAAGTAAACTCTGCTGATATGCTCATCAACTATCTCTCCTCCCTCCCCTTGCCATCGTGCTCCCCCCCCCCCTTCACACCCAAACACGCACGCTCCTTGCATATTGAGCATACGAGTGGTTTATTTGTTTCGATTCGATTGTTTTTCCTTATTTACTTTTTTTTCTCCTTCTCTCTGCTGCGACGGTGTTTTTCATCTGATGGCAGTGCCTCACGTGTTTTGCAAGCATGTTTAGTAGGTGGCGCGCTCTAACGGAAAAAATCTGCACTCTGCACAGTAGTGAATCGTGCGCTGAAATGAAGCGCTACAAGAGCGCGCTATGGTGGTACACGGATGAAAACATTCTCGTTTAAGATGGGGTATGGACTAGAAGTAAATTCTTTTTAAAATTACTGAAAATCTCGCGAGTAGTGGAAAGGAAGTCTTGTTAAAATAACCAGAGTTCTCATTGATTCAAGCGAATGTTCTTGTATTTCAAGAGAATAAATATTTGAATCAATGAGGATTCTGGTAATTCTAAAAGGAATTTATTTTTGGTCCATAATGGGTCCTTAGCATACTTTTGCTTCAGTTACAAAGAGGGTCTCTTCTGGTGAAATCACCTGAAAAAGCTTTTGGAGCTTCAGAAAGTTTCAAAATTGACTCATAAACTTGATATCTGTTTAAGAAAATTCCAAGATGGCGGTCAAATGAGCGGGTCCCTCGTAATAGCAAATTTTTATGCCGAGAAAATTGATTTATCATTGAGGAAACTGCGATTAGATGGAGCTCCCTCAGTGTGATCCGCTCAATAGACTGTTGTATACAGGAATTTTCATAAAACGCCTTTGTTGGGTTCATGCAAGTGAATTTGAAGAATTTGTGATGCTCTGAATGTGATTTTTAGGCGATTTTCACAGCTATCTGAAGATATAGATGGAAAGTTCTACTTAGTGTTCATAAACTCGATCTGTTTTCGTAAAATTTTGGCCAGGAAATTCCATGTTTCAATACGTTGTGCGACGTTTCAAAAATTTAAAATTTAGGCCAGGGATTTCCATGTTTCAATTCGTTGTGCGACGTTTCAAAAATTTAAAATTTTGGCCAGAAAATTCCATGTTTCAGTTCACGGCGTGACGTTTCAAAAATTCTCCTGTTATTTCATTTCTTTTTGAATAGAACCCATCACGATTAAACTTAAGTGAAGTTTAGAAAAGTATCTCTTTCTATTGTAAAGAATTACCTACGCTTGAAATTTTTACGAAATTGTAATCATTTATTTATTCGTATCCAAAAATATTAATGTGTATAAAGAAATGTTGAAACGTGTCTTTGTAGTCAGGCTATTTCGAAACTAGAGGACTCAAAATAAGTGTCTGACCCACTGTCCGATAGGAAGATAGTTTCCTCTTTTCAATGAAATGATCGAAGAAGTCTCTGCGACTTGTCTTTATGCAATGCCGGCCTCGGCGTCCAGTCAGTCCAGTGTGGTTTGCCCTCTGATCTGATCAGCTGATCGGTTAATTGTAGGTTGATCAGTATTCTGATCTCATGTGTATGCGTCATGTCATGTCATGTGTCTCTCCTCGACTTACAAGTGCCCTGTTGTCGGCTCAGTTTAATCCACGACGAAATAAATTTTAATATAAGGCGGTCTCATGAATTAAATGATTGCTTCGCATTTACAAATCTTTGGTCCCTTTTGAATTCATTCAAATAGGTTTTTAATTATGTTTGTTATTAACTGTAAATGAAAACTAAAAAAATAATAACTTTAAAACTTTGGTACTTTGCAGAAGTTTGCATATCGAAAGAATTGAGGCCATGTCCGGGAAAAGGGCCTATAAAACAAGAGGTGTGCTCTTCAGCCAAAAGTCTCTATTCTATTACAAGACTGATTTCTCAGGAAGAGCACATCACCCTTTGTTTTGTGGCCCCTTTTTCCGGAAACGGCCTCAATTACAATTTGAACACTGTAAAAAAGTCCCGATTATCGTAACGAGAATTCTATTTCGTTCTTTACCAATCGAAATTCCAGTTAAAAAAGCAATTTTGGTTACATTTACAGGGACTTTGATTACATTTTCTGTAACTCTTCGTGCATGGACAGGAATTCCGGTTACATTTATCGGACTTCCGGTTATCAGAAACAGAATTCCTGTTCGACGATGATGCGGACATTTTTACTTTATTTCAGCATATACTTTTACGATGATTTTCTAAGTTTGCGATTTCATTCCGCACTTTAAAACATGAATACTGCTCAGAATTTTCTGCCCTAAACAGTGGCGTCGCGTGCCATCTGGCAACAATGCAACTGCTCCATTTAAACTCATTAAATATATCGAATTTTCCTTGTGCACTGTGCACCCCCTGAATTCGATATTTTACATGAAATTAAATGGATAGAATACATTGTTGCCAAATTGCACGCGACGCCACTGGCCCTAAATGTACGCAATCACACTTTGACTTCGAGTATTCAAGTGCCAAAATTACAAGTTTCAGTCTTGAATGCTCTCATCAATTATTATTTGCAGCGCTCAACTCATCATTTCCATAATTAATTGTATCTTGTCAACAGTTACAGCGGATGCTAGACATGACATCAAAGCATGACTCTTTTTTTTGCTATCAGGAGAACCTACCATATGATAAAACTATACTAGTATCACCAGTGCTGCCGTTTAGCGCATATTACACGACGTTCTACACTTTAACCCTTTGAATACCACGCCCGAGTATATTCGCTTCTGTGACTAGATCGTCTCGCACAATTTCAGTTTTGTATTCACAATAATTGCGACTCCAAAAATTGTTAATAATTGAGAATAATACTTCCTTGGGCGTCTTCAATCAACAACGTATGCAAAAGAAGCACCGAGGTGCAGGAAAAATTAACTACCCTCTTACTTTGAGCGAGTGAACATTGATTTGTGTTCGTATAACCTGGTCGTAAAAGAGGAAACAGAGTAGGGATGCAAAATGTTCCAAAATGCCGGAAATTTCACGGGAACTGGGAGATTTTCTCCTCGCAGGATTTTCGAAGAGTTTCCTCGCAAAAATTTGAAAAACGATGCCACTTTCTCTACCTTGCTTTATTTTAACTCCGTATACCCTAAAAATGATTGATGTATTCAAAATTTTGAAGCCGTTTTGTTTTTCTGGGCAGATTTCCTTACATTTCCAAAAATGTCCTCTTTTTCACGCGATCCGCGGATCGCTAGAGCGGACACTTTTCAATTGCATTTGTTGGTCACTTTTTGTTCGAAACTTCATAGACTCGGGGAAGTAAATAAATTGTCCTTGTACATAAACTTCAATTCGAATTTCAAATGAACTCGTGTGCGCCGTGGTTATCTTCATCAGTTCAAATTCGAATCGTAAATCCAAGTACTTACAAACGTTTTCTCAGAATCCGACCCCTGATGGTGACACCGCTAATTTAATTGTGACCTTGATTGATAATTGTCTATTGATAGTTAGAATTCCGTGAATTTTGTGAAACTTCCTTATTCTATTTTATTCGGCAAGTATGTATCTGCATTACGACTCGTCACGTTTTTCAGTCGTTTCTCTGTTGAAGAAAGCATGATAGTGATTTCACACGATTTGGTACACTGACCATGCATCCTAGGCTTTATACAATATGTATAGGGTCGTGCATTTTACACTCGGAAAAATGAATATGAAAATGTGACGCCAATCTTCAATTCGCGAGCGTGCATGGTTTAGGTCACTAGTTCACCAAATAGAACGTTTGGAAATTAGAAATCTACGTATGGAGAGGGCTGGGCTGGTGCTTTGTGGTAACGACGTATTTTCTCCATTGCATCCTTTGTAACATAATCGGTTCTTGAGGAAGTAGTTCTCCTCTTTGTCCTAGAATCGATTATTTACACCAGTTTAAATGGCAGAAAGCATTGTTACTAGACAGCACGGGCTGACACTCATGAAATGGGGTGTGCTTTGAAACCTAGACGTATACAGGGGCGGATTTACATCTCTTGAGGCCATCCGCACTTGTGAATTTGAGGCCCCCAAGAAAAAGGGTAGGGTGCCTAGGAGGGGTCTGAGAGCACCCATCAGAAAGAAGGGAGGTTTATTGGGAGCTCTGAAGGGAGGGTTATTGGGAGTTCTCCCGCTAATTTTTTTTTTTAAAAAAAGGTTTTGAAAATTCAGTTTTACATATGTTTTTCTAGCAAAGTTGTAATTATTTCATCTTTTTGCCTGGTTTGTTCTCCTTTTTGTCTCTTTTCCTCTCTTTTCCTTTCCCCGTTATTTTCCCTTTTTCTCACTTTTTCTCACTTTTTTCCTCTTTTCCTATCTTTCTTTCTCTGTTTCTCTCTTTTTCTTCTCTTCTTCCTCCCTTCGTGAAGTGAGCCGGTACGCAGCCGTACGCAGTTGTGTATTTTGCATTGTGGTAAATCCGCCCCTGGACGTATATTCCATACATAGAATGTATATTAAGTTTTTTTTAATCTAAAAATTCGTTAAATTTAGTGCGATGGGTGCGATTTGTGCTTTAATTGGGGAGAGGTGTCATCATCGATCAATTCCGTTGTAGATGTATTTCATCGACGCGAACACGAATATCCCCAACCGGTGCGGTGTGAGAGTCAACACTCAACACTGTGAACTATACTCGAACGCATGCACGTAGTCACCACTCACCGAGTCACCGCAGACGTTAATGCGCGGGATGGGCGCTCTTCCACATCTCTCTCCCCCCCTCTCTCTCTCTCTCTCTCTCTCTCTCTCTCTCTCTCTCTCTCTCTCTCTCTTTTCATAATATGTCTGTTACACATTTTCAGCGGTGAACGCGGTAACGGTTCCTTCCTCGAGTAAATTGACTCCTATCCGCAACGATGACGATGGCGTAGAAGAGACGATTGTGGCGAGTACGATGACACCGATATCGCAAACAACAAGTCGGCCCTCCTCCTCCCTCCTCCCCCTCCCCGATATAAATTTGCCGCAAGGAGGCAAACAATAACCAAAGACGGGCTTGCCAAATTGTATGGGACGCACCGAGCGTATCATATAGTCAGAGTCTGATCGTGAGTTTCGACTGAATTATTTTTCCGGCAGTTTCCAAGTGAGGTCTTGCGGTCATGCTGCGCCTTCTATGTGTGATGTATGCAATTTCATTGCGTGCGTGTAGGAATAGTTAGCTGTACAGGGACCAAATAGTGTCAGGTCCCGAGCATTGAGTTGCGTGCATCTTGCGTGCGGTTTCGACCAATCAGAGAGCTTACGCACGGTCATGTGACCGTGCATAAGTTACGCTCGGGACCTAACAATATTTGGTCCCAGTATCTACTGTCAGTCAATCGCCCAACGCGGTCATGTTGCGGCTTCAATATGTGATGTATGCAATTTCATTGCGTGCCTGTAGTAATAGTTAACTAGACAGTATTTTGTTTGCCCAGTGACAGTGACGCTTGCCACGTTTGTGCAAAGGTAATTAACGGGGACAAGGAAAGTTCCAGAACTGCCCGAAACGGTGCACCGGCATAGAGAAGATTATGAACAGCAATATCTTCAGTGTTCGTTGATGTAGCAAAACACCGCGTTTGGAAATCTTTTCTGCACTGCGGTCCAGCGAAGCGAGAAATTTTAGGAACGCGATGATCCTATTCTTTTGTTTGTTATGTCTGGACTCAAACTTTTTCAATGTGTTGATGAGAATTTGTTTCTCAGCTCTTCCTGTGACATCCAGGAACTTGTGTAATTGTTTGTGGCAGATAAGTTTTTTGTCAATTTGAAGGAATACTTTGGCAAAGTTTATCAGTGAGTTCTACTTCTGAAACGAGCTCTACCGCCCTCCCCCTTCCGACAAAAAATCCGATATTTTATTATCCGTCCTACACCAAAAAAAAAAAAAAATCTTTATTCATAATAATATTAGATCCTAGTCGTATTACCAAAAGCTCAACGTTATGTGAACAACAGAAAGTCTAGTACTTTGACCAGAAAATGCTGGTGTTAATATTAGAATATGGTCGTAAAACTAGTGTTTCCTAAAACTTTTCAAGAACTATGGTACAAACACTAGAATTCCGGTAATTGTACTATCCCTTACATAGGTTCACATATTGTCATACTTCTGGTAATCTTTTTTTTTTTTTCAGTGGAAATTTTTTTAATTTCTATATATTCTTGTGATCAATTTTGTTGTCTTCTTTAAGCTCTGACTCCGAGCTAACTCCTGTCTTCTATTTTTCTGTTGCAGGTAAATCAATTTTCTTTTGATGCAGTTCCTACGAACAAAAACTGAACCATTATCTGTGAGTTTCATTTTGTTTCCTCAGGGGCGTATCTACAGCCGTCGCTCGAAACTTCCACTGTCGTAGCGTTCAATTGGGCAACTTATTGTTAGTGCTGTCCGTTTAAACTCTTGCAAATTTTCGAATTCGTTGTTCGCCGAATATTCAATCGATCAATTTTTTTCGCGGAAGAAGTATTGCGTTGCCAGATTGTGCCCTTCGCCCCGTTAAAAACCTTAAGTGGAGGAGGTCCTGAATGAAATACGCAGGATTTATAATAATAGTTTAAGGAAGCCTTGATTCATATTTAAATAGAGCTGTTACACAGGTTACCCATTAGACAGCCTCTGCAGATAAATTTAATGTACTATGACCTTCAAAATAAAGGACCCTGGTGGGAATTTTTGCTCTTACAAATATTGGTAAGCTTTGATTCTTTGAACAATGGGGATCTTGCAAACTTTTGCTATAGGGGATTGAAGTGTTGATTCTTGCATATAAACCTGTAAAAATGACAATAAGTACACTAAAAAATCACTAAATTCACTGTCAGAATCGGGCTTAATGGCGGAGAGACGCAGGTATTATGGGAGATTCTTATCTAATTCGAGACATATCTCTGTGTTTCCGTAGAGAAAGTGACGTAATAGACAGGAATCTCCCATTCTACCTGCGTTGAACCACCATTATACGAACTTGCCGTTTTAGCAGTTATGTGCGAGTTTATTACTGAATTTTAGACTTTCTAAGTGTGATTTTCGTTATTTGTGCTGGTCTTTACCTCAAATTGGACTATTTATTTGCTTGTAACAAAAGCTTGTAAGAGCCCCATTTTGCGACTTTCAAATGTTCAAGGACTAAGCAGAATACTGCTTTTGGCGGGCGTCATGAAAACTTGAAAAGTCTATTGGAAACAACGGACAAATTTAACAATGATGATTTCGACCAGAGCACTTTCTTTTGAAAGTCATAGTACATATATCTGTATACATATAGTTGGTTGGAACGTTTGTAAAACATCGTGAGTAGGATAATGATGATGACAGAAAATCTGAATTTAAAATTGACGCATCGTAAGAGTAATGACAAAAAAGAGAGGAGAGATATTTTTTTCCCTTGAAGAGAGCCCTATTTAGGCTTTTTCTGGAGCTCACCGACGCGACCCACCGTGCATCGTTTTGAACAGAAGCTTAGGAGCACGCGTTTTCAAATCGACCTGATAAATCCCAGATGAGCATGTATCATCCGATTCGCGCCCTTTCTTCCTTTCCTCTCGTGCTTCTCAATGTTCTTGACACGTGTGCAAGGGTCAACTCATTCAAGTTGTCAGATTTCTTTGACTCACCCAATTTTGTATTTTGTAAATCGCTTAGCGAGATATAGCTATAAGGAGATCATATCTGAAAGTGTGACAGCATGGGCTATCTAAATGCTAAATCTGGTTTATTTGCCAGTTTTAATATAATAATTTTTATATGTATTAATTGAGTTTAGTTTTTTTTAAGTTCATTAAAGAATAAATCTCAATCGAAAAAATTAATAAAATTTTATGGGATAGATCTAATTAGTATTTAAGTGGCCCAGAAATTCTACAAAAAAAAATAATTAAAAGAATAGCTAATTTCTGCAATTCTTCAATCTTCAATCAAAAATTGTAATTAATCCAGTGGAAATCGGTTTTAAACAAAAGGCAAGTGTTTAAGAGTGGATATCTGGACACAGAATGGGGCTCTTGCAAACTTTTGCTACAGGGGATTGACGAGTTGATTCTTGCATAAAAACCTGTAAAAATGACGATTACACTGAAAAATCACGAAATTCACTCTCAAAATCGGGATTAATGGAGGTATCATAGGGACAGTCTTATACATCTAATTTGTCATTGTCATTTGTCATATCTCTGTGATTCCTTAGAGAGAGTGACAAGTTGGACAGGAATCTCCCATGATACCTGCGTTGAACCGCCATTACGAACTTGACTTTTTAGCAGTTATGTGAGTTTATTGCTGAATTTTAAAATTTCTTAGTGCGATTTTCGTGATTTTCGCTGGTTTTTACATCAGATTGGACTATCCATTTGCCCACAGCAAAAGTTTGCAAGAGCACCATTTTAATACAACTATCCATCAGGTGAGATTTGGCCAATCGGTGGAATCATTAGTAAATCAAAAGACTTTGGTCTGAGATCGTCGAAAAAGGCCATAAATCAGAAAGTAAATTTCTCATCAATGTAACATTTATGAACTTTCAAGACCAATTTTAACTACTGAGAACACTTGTAGCAAGTAAATGAAACCACGAAATATCACTAGAAAGTTTTGAATTTAGCTTAATAGGTCGAAAACGATTTTTTTTTTTTTTTTACTTGTTTCTCTGACTTTTGGCCACTGTTTTTCGAGCTCAGACCATAGCACGCTAGGCCATGAGAGTAAAAATTGTAGCTTTATGTATTTATTCTGACATTTTTTTATTTCACCGATGATTCCACCGGTTTACCAAAAGATTACACTATTCAGTTCAATCCATGACTGTGATGTCCGAAAATACTCTGATTTGTAAGCTTTTCTCAACCCCTTGGAGTCTCCGTCATTGACTTTAAAAAATTACGAATATTTTGATAATTTAAAACGGTGATTCCTCCGATTGAGAATTGAGAAACAACTTACGAATCAGAGTGTTTTTGTGCTTTTCAGTCGTATACTGAACTGAGATGTGTAATATTTTGGACATTTTGGTCCAACGGTGGGTTCATGGGTGAATTTATAAGTGCTATTAACCCTTTAAGGGCCAAGCCCGAGTATTACTCGTTTTTCTCCTCTATAGTCTATTTCACATTGTTTCAGTCTTCATTCCGGATAAACGCGACTATCGGTAAAAACACTTACAAGAGAGGGTGTCGTCAGGTGCCTTCAATTCCTCTTATAGGCAATTTCAACTCCCTCGAGTACGAAAGTTAACTATCTTCCCTATGTAAACGGAATAGGGGTGTTCTTTTGAACAAACCTGGTCATTATCGGGTTAAATATACGCGAAGCGGCAGCTCTGGGGGATATTCCTGTGTATTTTGTCACTTTTTTCATGCGTGAAGTAACTAGCCATTAGTTTAGTGATTCGCAACATAATGCTCCTTTACGTACGGCTTTAAGAAAATTGACAAATTAGATATATAAGACTGTCCCCCTGGTATCTGTGCTACGTATGGTCATTATAATTTCACTCTTCATCAACTCTTCAGAGGTTTTCACAAGTTCTTATAGTGTTTCCGCCGTTCTCCTCTTTGACTTTTCACGAATCCCAGACTTTCGATCCAAATGTAGCAAAATTCAGTATCGAAGCACCATTCTTTTTAAAAGGCAACTGCGCGTATGGAATCCAAAAGTAGAAAAAAAGGGAACAGGAATAAAGAATAAATATTATCATAAAAGTTATTGTTGTCGATTCGCGGAAAATCCACGCAGCGGCGATTCAAATTCTGTCCATAGAATTCGTTTGATAGAATTGAATAATCAGACCCCCCCCCCCTCCTTTGAATTGAAGAGATTTTTTTTCTCTCTCTTTCTTTTATTTCGGCAAATCTCTCCCGTGAAATCTACATTCCATTTTAGGAGATCTCTCCTGGCATAAATTATTCGGTCGTTAAGTTGAATTTTTGGTGCATCCGAAAAACCTCAACATCGACCAAATCACGTCGAGGAAAAACGGAGATCTCGATTCTCGACGGTGCGCAGTGGGCAGATGTTTGTAACTTGGAGACCACAAATCCGTTAGTTAAAATCCATCTTAGATTAATTATCTTTTAGATGCTGAACCGATTTTAGATTCTCTGTGTACATTTTTAGGCTAGAATCGTGCGTTAGAAGTGTTTTGAGCCCGTAAAATGTAGCTGTGGAAGGTTTTAAAAGATAAGTCTAGGCAATTTTATTTTGACCGCCAAATTGGTTTTATTCATACCCACTGTGTGGTGTGGTAGTTGTGAATCACTTTCAATGAGGCTCGTGCAATGTGGCAACAACGGACTATCTCCATTTAAACCTACGTAAAATAATCGATCTTCAGGGGGTTCACTTAATCCCTGAGAAATCGATATTTTTCCTCACGTTCAAGTGGCAAAAAGACGTCATCTATTGGTGATCAATTGCTTACATCCCAATAAAATTAATTTTACTCTTATCTATACAATTGTACATCAAAATGACGCACGAATAGTCGTATAGTTGGACAAAGTAGGTAATGCTTTCTCCTGAGGTGAATCTCCAGCTCGTACTTCCAATTGAGGAGGTAGCTGGAAAAACGGCCTAAGTAGCAAAATCGCGTTCTGAGAAAACGGCTGTTAAAGTTTTTATTTTAGTGCCAATCTAACATAGATGAAGAATCAGGCTTGGGTTGGATCAAAAAAGTTGATCCATACCCTCAGGTTGAAGTTGGTACAGCTGAAATATGCTTTGGCTGTATAGGAAAGAAGAAATTGGATAAATACGAAAGGTCTACTAAGGTCGTTTTTCCATAGAACGACCTGTTGCACAGAGACAAGTCCTCACTAAACGCTGAGTATTAACTCCGTTTTTCCAGAGAACGACTTTCTGTATGGAACATATGTACTACATGATAGATGTAAAAAAAAAACCAAAAATCTGCAAAAAAAGAGGCGAATTTATTAGAAAATAAAGAATATAAAATTATTCGTCCTCGTATTCACTCTCGCTTTCACTGTTGCCCGAGTCCTCTTCACCATCTTCAATTTTCCCCATTATGGTCATTATAGTCGCCAGCAGAAGTGGCAACCTCTTCTCATATAAACTCCCATATCTCACTCAATTTTTGACGTACGGTCATGAAATTTTGTGGAGATATTATTGAGCCTATGTTCTCTCAGAAAAGTTGTTCTCCGGAAAAACGGCCTTAGCCGGCTAAGGCCGTTTTTCCAACTAGCTCCTCAATTTGGATGAAAATACTCTGATCTGTATAATCTTTTCTCAATCGGTGCACTCGCCGTTAAATTATTTAAATATCTGCGAATTTGTAATATAGTCATCGACGACTCCCCCGGTTGAAAAAAGATTACAGGTCCGAGTTTTTTGTACAGCACAGTACATACACTTAACTGAACTATGTAATCTTTTCTCAACCGGTGGAATCACCGGTGAATTAAAAAATGTCACTAATTATACGCAAAACGGCAGCACTGTTGTTAATAAAGAGCGTATAGTTGTTCCTTTTCTCCTGTGTTGAAAATTACTCGTTTAACTCTCGTGATTGGATTCATTTTAATTCGCGCTTTGCCGTTTTATCTCTCGCATTTCGCCGCTTTTTAACTCTCTCGCGGTAGCCGAGAAAACGGAACAGCAAGCAAAGAGAATTTGATCGAAAGTAAATGTACCGGAATTAATTCGGACTTCATTTTTGCGCCTGTCCTTCGCGGACTTGCCAGCCCTGGATCCCACCGTAACTCTCCGCAAACAAAGGTCGGAAGGGGGGGGCAACCTTCCTCATCCCCCCCACCCCCCTTTCCTTGCGCCCTTACTAACGACACCCTTTGACGGGTTCTGTCTTCATCATGGTCCCTTCGCGTCTTGTTTATCAAGTTCCATTTAACATAATTTTTTTCCGCAAAGCGAATAATGAACCTTACGTAGAGAAAAATTGGAAGGAGAAGACTTCATCCGAATACTTTAATTGACATTAATCGAACGGTAGCACCTGTGGTGTCAGAAATTGGCACGAAGATTCACCTCAACCGCCACACGTAGGAGTATTTACCCCAAAAACCTGGCCAAAAATATTTGCGTGTTCTTGAATATTTGAAAATCGATTTTGGTTAATTTTCCAATTTAAACTCAAAACTCCTATTGAACGGTTTATGGTTGGAAAAGGGGAAAAAAATTAGGAATTTTGGCTCAAACCAAAGGTCGATAGCTCATTCTTTTGCCGAGTTATTGACGCTTATTTCATATAAAAGGCTTGACTTCAACATGTTTTTTAAAA
This sequence comes from Trialeurodes vaporariorum, assembly GCA_011764245.1. Taxonomy (NCBI): domain Eukaryota; kingdom Metazoa; phylum Arthropoda; class Insecta; order Hemiptera; family Aleyrodidae; genus Trialeurodes; species Trialeurodes vaporariorum. The sequence continues at coordinate 25,901,991 of VMOF01000320.1, forward strand.
AAAGGGGCAATTTCTTGCAATTTTTGACTGTTGCAGCAGTTGCCTATAAGGGTCCACTATAACCCCCTTGTTTTGGTTGTGCCCGGTTTTGCCCGGAACGTATTCAAAATTGCCTTTTTTTAAAAAGATAGAGCCTAAAATTAGAGATTTTTTTCATGTCCATTTTAAATTAGATGTAAAAGGGTCAAAAATGCACGGAAAAATAAATGTTTGCCATCAAAATGAAGCACATACCATCTAAAACAACGTCCATGATCGCTGAAATGTTTGGATGCCCCAACGCTTGTCCTTGATGGAAAATGTTGACTGATTATTAACAGCGCTTCGAGCGGTGAACAACCGCAGGTGCGTCGAGCGCTCAGTTCCATGTTGTTCCCTAAACAGTAGATAAACGTAGATGTTCCGACACATCTATTACGCAATAGAGCGGTTACTTACCTCTCAAAAACCATCAATAGTTTGTTTTTTGGACGACTTTTCAATTTTCCGTTCTTGGCCAGGTTTTTGGGTCAAATACTCCTACGTGCGCCAATGCCGAAAGCAGAGAATAATAGGTATTACTTCGTAACAGAATCGTCCCTGTCGCTCAATCTCCGTCGGCATTCGTTGACCTTGAATGATGTAGAAAGGATTATTTTGAAAACGATGTCTTCAGCTCTGTAATCTTTTCTTTCAACAACCCCGTCCCTCTCGCTATCCCGCCAGTCACTAGTCAGCTTATTTCGAATCTTCGCAGGTCAGGTTATTTAGCGAATTTTTGGCTGGTCAGGTCATTTGACCAAGGTCACCGAAGGTAGTTTCTCCAGAGCTTGGTGGCAGTGACACTTCTACTGCTAAGTACTTAATCTGAAAAAAGCAGGAGGGGGCACTTTATTATTAATGATAAAACCTTTGGTGGAAAAGTCACCCAGCAAAAGATTTTAGTTGTGCCAACCAAATCTTTGTTTCACCTAGAAAATTCTCTTTCTAGTGAGGCGTAAAAAACCTATGGTTAGCTTTACTAAAATCTGTATCATCATTTTTCAGTTTTCAGTCAACGCTAGACCAAGGCGTTTTTTTCTGTATAATCTTTCTACTTTGCTTAAAGAGCCCCTATAGATTGGGCTATTATGCTGAGACTTTTTGATCTCAAATGCATCCAGTCAGAGGGGCCATCACGTGATTTGAGCCTCTATCTTTTTTAACTCATGTATTCAAATGGGCGGAACGGCAGAAAGAAAAATTCTTAGATACGTCTGTCTCCGATTCAAGGTCGTCTGAAAGAGTCAAATCTGTTTCATTCGATGAGCCCCAGGCATTCTCATGTTTTGGACTTTCGAGTGACGAAGACTTCAGAAGATGTTAATACTTTAATGGTTTTCAACGGTTGCAAGCCGCCGCGCCGCGCCGACCTGTGGATACACAACACGTAAAGAAGTGGGCTGTGTTTTTTTGTTAACTCATTAATTAGATTTTATAGACTAGAAGATAATCACCGCACTTGCTCTCCGGGCAGTTGAGATCTAAAATTAAATCTCCTTTCTACCGGTACTTACCACTTACCTGTTACAATGTTACATGCTCTCGCGCGGAATTTAGATTTAGCTACAAAGAAGTGCTTTCTCTTTTCTTTCTTGTTCTTGTTATTAATTATACACGCTTGTACTGTAATTTGATGGGTCTTAAAGGCTGTATCTAAGAATGCGAAGGTCATCCGAAAAATTATACTAATACTTTGATAATCGCTGATCTGATTAAGACAACTAAATTCTAGGTAAACACGAGGAGACTAATGCTGTACAAAAAATGGCCAGAATTTAAAAAAAAATTAAAATAAAACAAATTAAAAAAAAAAAAAAAAAAAAAAAGTTTTTTCATGAGGAATTCTAGTAGTTTTCAGGATAATTCTAGTCTTTTTATAAGTAGGATTTCGGCCATTTTGGTTCAGCATATAATCTGACATTGTTCCCAAGAATAATCAGGCGACAAATTTTAGAATCGTAGTTAAAAAGACCAGAGCTCATCTGCAAACTGCCAAAATTTCCTTTCGGAGACTTTTTATTAGAATTTGAGGCATGGGCGCCCGCAGAAAAATCTCCAAGGGGGGGGGGGGGAGGGGGCAGAAGTGTTGAACCCCCATGGAAGGTCTAGGGATCCCCCCATCTCCCCGAGGAAAAAGGGAAAACTTTCCCCCCCCCCATCCAAATAGTGCACCATTATTAAGCCACTGTATGTGTATACAAATAATAATTATAATTCTGACGTGCTTGATATTATGAATATAAAGGGACAACATATAATAATAGTAGTTAGAGAACTGTATAATTCTGCTATAATTCCTTGTAAAAAGTGAGTTAAAATTACAAAATAAATTAATTATAAAGTTGGTCAACTATTACTCCTTTGATTCACATTTCAATTTCTTTTGGTCCTTTCATTTTTCTTTGTGAAATTTTGACTGTTTTGAATTCTAGGGGGCAAGTGCCTCCTCTGGAATTTTCATTTTCGAATTTGAGGTGTCGCAAATGTTTTTGTTTTTTTTGTTTTTTTTTTTTTTAAGTATCCATCTATTTATTCATTTTATTGCTATTATGATTTATGTATTTTTTTTTTTTTTTTTTTAAATCTCAATCCGTTCAGAGAAACTCGCTTAAATGCCTCTTTCTCCGCAGGGAGTGACCTTGAATAGATCAGCTTGCGGTGGTTTTTTTTTAATCGTAGTGAATTCTGCCTGGGCTCCTCGATTGTTGACCCGTTTTGTATGCCTCGTCGCGCTCGTTCTCAGATTGCTTTTCTCCACTCCTTCGTCCAGCTCTAAATCAGTCGCTTTCCTCGCGTTTATAGTCCTGATATTATCTCTCTCTCTCTCTCTCTCTCTCTCTCTCTCTCTCTCTCTCTCTCTCTCTCTCTCCTCCCCCCTCTCTCCCCCCACGGTCATATTATAAAAAAAAAGTGTTACACTGACTGACTGCGTACGGGTACGCGTATACGGTGCGATGCGAGGATGTGTACTACTTGTGCGTGGAGTGAGTATAGATAAATCTGTAGGGAGGGTGTGAGAGGATAATGGGGGGGGGGCACTTGATGATGAAGGTGGAATTGATGTAGAGGAAGTCAGAGGTGCATGGATAATGAGCCTGGCCGTGGAGCGTCCGTCGCGTCGTTTGGGTGCGTCGCGTCGCCGTCGATGGGACTCGGACGCCGGAGCCGGACGGATGCCGGACAGTGGGTTCAAAACATGGACTTTTCCGGACAATGTAAGGCTTTGGCTTTCGTTTTAAGCCATATCGCCCAGTGGGTCGTTTTGGAGCCGTTTGTTGTTCGATTTTTTTTTATTTTTTTTGGGCCGAATTTCAGTCAATATGGGCCAATTTTTATTAAATTATTAGCTCCATAAGTAATGAAATGGAGCTGTTGCAAACTTTTGCTGCAGGTTTATTAATAGTTGATAAGGGGGTGACACCCTGTAAAAATAACGATTAGTGCTCTAAAAAATCACGAAATCCACTCCTAAACTCGTACACAATGCTTTTAAATGCGAGACTTTTAGAGACACTCTTTGCCGAATTTCGTTCTTCGCGCTGCTATGATTGTGTATTGATCATAATCGTGGTATTTGTTCCTGAAATTTGTGCGGAAAATATCCATGTGCGCCGGTCAGTCCTCAGTCGGACAGGAGCCCCTCGTCAGTACACTTAAATGTGTTGATGATGCAGCACAGTGTTGCCAAATTTTGGGATGGAATCCGTTTATTTCACATGGATTCAAATGGGAAATTTTGGAATCAAGGAAAAATTTGGGAGCATGAAAGTGTAAAATTGCTGGACTCACAGATTTGGATTTGAAATCTGCTAATAGAGTCAGTGACTTCAGAAAATATCAGAGAGTCTATATTTTGATGAAATTTGAATCGCAGATTTAACTCGTATTGCCGGAGCTACGGCTCACACTGGACGAAAACGTCCTTGTGCCCGGACATGGCTGGTTTCGCGCTCCTATCTTTGTTTTTTCGAGTTGTTTTGGCTATTTTTCTTTAAAACCGACATCCTTGTAACTTATTTTCATTTTTTATTTTTATTTTTATTTTTTTTTTTTTTTATTTTTTTTTTTAATTTTTTTTTTATTTTTTTTTTATTTTTTTCAAATTTTTTTGTGTGTTTTCCACAAGAATCACCCTATATAATGTGTTTTTCGACTGTAGAAACAATCGCATTTTTATTTTTAGTAGTGTATTTCGTGTCCGACCCTCACCCATTGACTCGCTCCAATGTGCGCCGCGTCGTGCTATTACACGATTATTTCTCGTATCCGCAGTTTATCGCAGCTAAAAATCATTGAGGTGGCTTTTCCAAGTTGTAATAAACACTACTAGCTCAAAGTTCACATTAAATAAGATTAAATAGCCTGTTGAAACTGTATTTTAATTTTTTTAAACCTTCAAATGTTAAATTTGAACAAAAACCATCACTACATACATCTATATTTGCATGATTTTAAAAAACTATAGGTCGAAAATTATCTCCATGCAATGGTGAAAATGACTATTGTATCGGCGTTTGTTGAAAAAAAGATTAACACATCTTTTTAAGGCAAAATAAAACACGAAATTTTAGCGTCAAAATTTCAAACCGCACCAAGAACCCGTTATTCGACAATGGTGAGGTATAGTGCTGGCTCGAGGAAAAAAAAAACAATGTCAGGAAAGTTACAATTGGGTTCTAAAATACTACTTTTTGTCAAAAAGTTGAGGTTTTCTGCAGATTGACTTGACCCCCCATGTCCGAGCATAAGGGTATTTTCGTCCAGTGTGCGGCTGCAGGCCGTTTTCCCCCAATTTAAAATTCAACTAATTTAAAAGTTAATTAATTTATTTGATTGATTTTTTTTTTTTTCAATTTGAATCAATGGATAGTTTCCAGATTTGAACCTGAATTTAGGCAACACTGATCGCAGCTTGGCGGTCAAAAACTGGCTGTTCTGCGAGTGTGTTGGTGCAAATCATGCAGATGGAGCACAGAGAATGTGTGGGAAACATAAGGATTTATGTAAAGTAAAAGAATAGCCAACCCCGTAATATGGGCAAAGAAAGAATTGGAAGTCGGTGCCAACAACTCCCAAATCGCAGTACACGCGACACGCACAGTCACACAATAACGTGTGTTTACGTCAGTGTGTTGGAGCGTGTTTACTCGAGCCTGTATTAGTGTTTACCTCAATCAACGTCTTAATCCAACGCGTTTATGTATATTTGTCGCACCGCGTCGCTTACGTACTGCAATCCTCTGGCACTGACTTCCCATTCTTTTTTCGCCCGCGATAGTACGGCTGAACGGCTCAAAATGTTTACAGTTGATTCCTGAAAATTTTCCAACTTACCTCGTCGAGATCCAAAACCGCACAGTACCGGTGAAAACGGTCATTCATTCAAAAATAAAACAAAAAAGGCCTAGTTGGTATCGATTTGCCTCTCCATATCAGTCAAATTAGAAACGGTCACAGATACGACAAAATGGATGAAATTTATGCTCGAAGGACCATATATTTTGTCAAAATTGACTCTTCATCATACCCTTGGAAATTTATATTTTAAAAAAACCATTCATTTCATTAGTATAATTTAATTTAATTCTTTAAAAAAATTATAAGTTTCCGAGGTTAATGAAGTGTAAATTTCGAGTAATTTTTGACGAAATATGGTCTTTCATAGTCATCCGATTCTTGATATTGCTCCTTTCAAGTTGAGGGTCCAGTCGGACAGAGCCCCAGTGAGCGCTACGGCTATAGAACTCAAAGGTTCGGTGCGACAATGCGTGCCGCGTTGCAAAGTAGCGCGTTTATACCTAACTTTCTTCTTATCCTGAACAGAGTGTAACAATGTCCTGAAATGTCCTAATCCAGCCCATTGTGTGTGGAGTACGCGTCCCGGTGACGATGAATTGAGTGGAACAAAACAAAACGAAACGAATCAGGGTTCGTTTCTACGGTTGTTGGTAACTCTCTTCCTCTCTCGTCGCATGATACCATCGAACCATCACTATACCATCAGAAGAGGACCATCAAACACTCACCGCGGGTGTACGTGTTATGGACGCACGTCCACGAGTAAGGGCGGGTAAATCGGGTCTAATGGGGACTTACACATGAGTAAGAGGTTGTTGTGAGGGATTGGGATACTGTGATAAGACTCACTTTCGGTCCCCACAGAGGTCTTCATCAGTCATCCCATGTGAGGTCACTAAGAAACTAATGGAGACCCCCGGCCCAAATCTTACGTTTGACTATGGTGTCTTTTGTCTTCTCACACGCTGAATCAGTTTTAACCCCTTATGAGCAAAGCCCAGTGTTGCCAGATTGGGGTGAAAAAGCCGTACGTTTTACATTGATTTAAATAGGGACGATACGGCTTTTTACCCTCGATCTGGCAACACTGGCAAAGCCCGAGTATACTCGATTTTCTCCTCTAGAGTATTTCACATTGTTTCAGTCTTTATTCCGGATAAACGCGATTATCGATGAAAACACTAACTTGATAAGGTCTCTTCGGGCGCCTTCAAAGCGTCGTGTAGGCAATTCCAACTCCCCTGAGTACGAACAGTTAACTACCTTCCCTATATAAACGGAAGAGTGGCGTTCTTTTGAACTAACCTCGCCTTCAATTCGTCGTATAGGCAATTCCAACTCCCCCGAGTACGAACAGCTAATTACCTTCCCTATTTCCACGGAAGAGGGGCTTTCTTTTGAACTAACATCGCCTTCAATTCGTCGTATAGGCAATTCCAACTCCACAGAGTACGACCAGTTAACTACCTTCCTTACATAAACGGAAGAGTGGCTTTCTATTGAACTAACCTGGGGGGTGATCACGGAGGATCGTTTCGTTTTGGTATCGTTATCATTATCGTTTACGTGTAATCTTATGGGTGGCTCAACTGATCGAATCGTTTTGAGCTCCTCGAAACGATTGAAACGGACGAAAGGAAGCGATGAGTCGCAGACTATCGTAATCTCGATCGTTTGAAGTAGGAAGAGGTGAGGAGGGGATCGATTTGCGCAGAAGCAAGCCCATTTGATTTAATGCAAACGATAACGATAACGATACCAAAACGAAACGATCCTCCGTGATAACCCCCCTGCCCCTTAAGGGATTGACAAACAGGCAAATAAGGCCACATTATACTTTTAGAATTTAAGTACAATTGTTGTTTTTGGACCATTGATAGTAATAATAATGTCACAAAAAAATCCAAAACCCTCTGGGTTTAAAAAAAAAAGCCGGTCTAGTTTAAAAGAACTTTTTCTTAGGGATTGATACAAAAAAAAAAACAAACAAAAAAAAAAAAAAAAAAAAAAAAAAAAAAAAATGCTAATGATATATGCTGCGATCAAGTCTCAGGTTCTGTTTCATCTTTCTTCAATATTTCTTGTGACCACAGGTGTCATTTTGGGCTTTACATTGCGTTTTACCGTCCAAACATTGAAGATCGGTCGTGTGTGTGTGTGAGGGGGGGAGGGGGTCTGCCAATATTAATCGCTGAAATACGTTTGATATCCGATGCGATCAAGTCCCAAGTGCACTCTCTTCCTACCACTTTAATCTAAGGTGCCCTTTAATAATGGGGGAAAAAAAACTTGAGCCGGCAATTTTTTGGCTCCTATTTCTTTGCTGATACCAGCGCTGATCTACGGAGGAATGTTAAACTGCGTTTTCCCGATGCAAATTAATTAATTAAGTAAAAGTAGATTCAAGTGAATGCTAAGTATGATCGTTGACCATATAACATTTTTCTGTTCACGAGAGAAGTAGGACCATTTAGGGTATCAAAATGTTCATTTTTGCCTATTTTGGTTCAAGGTGCTCTTAATTAAGTTTATTACAAGAATTTATGGTACTCAAGGATATTCATTGTACCATTTGAGTCATAACCGTGATGTTTAAATGGTTCATAACCAATACTCCAGTAAGCGTCACTCCGATATAGCCATACATCCATACTACATGGAGAATTGGTTGTGGACCAGTATGGACCATTATACTGGGGATAGCATATCCTCTGTTCATCAACGGTTTCTTATAGGTAGGCCATCTTCCACTCGTTTTCTTTAAAGCCATAATATGTTACAGTTATTACAAATTGTTGAGTAGACTGGTAAAATCTTTGTCCACCTTTTCATTTAATGAATCACGGGTCGACGATACGATGTGAAATTGAAACGGGATAGACGAAGGAAGCAAAAAAATTGCCGGCTCAAGTTTTTTTTCCCCCATTATTAAAGGGCACCTTAGATTAAAGTGGTAGGAAGAGAGTGCACTTGGGACTTGATCGCATCGGATATCAAACGTATTTCAGCGATTAATATTGGCAGACCCCCTCCCCCCCCCCACACACACACACGACCGATCTTCAATGTTTGGACGGTAAAACGCAATGTAAAGCCCAAAATGACACCTGTGGTCACAAGAAATATTGAAGAAAGATGAAACAGAACCTGAGACTTGATCGCAGCATATATCATTAGCATTTTTTTTTTTTTTTTTTTTTTTTTTTTTTAAATCAGATTTAGGAGCAGATTTTTGTTTTTTTTTGTTTTTTTTTTTGTTTTTTGTTTTTTTTTTGTATCAATCCCTAAGAAAAAGTTCTTTTAAACTAGACCGGCTTTTTTTTTTTAAACCCAGAGGGTTTTGGATTTTTTTGTGACATATCAAGCTGATTTTGTAGTCAAAGGTTTTGTTTTGTTTTGTTTTTTTTTCATGGCATTCTTTGAGCAACGACAGAGTCAGAGGCGGCGCGTGCAACTTGGCATCGATGCCCCCCGATTTGGGGCCAAGGCCCCCCTGGGATGGACCTTTTCGGTCCGAGACTCCTCAGGCCACTTGAAGACCTTCATCAAAATAAAAAAAAATCATATCCAACTTCTCATGGCGCATGCTAAGTCCATAGAAGTCGACATTAGCGGATTTCAGTGAAACCAGTGCTTATTCACGTTCGATCTGGCAAGACCGCGCGCCTTTGAAAAATCGATATCTCGAAGTAGAATCGCTGGATTGCACTGCGGTTTGAGGCGGTAGCTATAGCTTTTTGGTACTTACTAAAACAATTACGGATCCACCCAAGTTGATTAATAGATCCTATGGGACCTCTAACGGCCACAGTTTGGGACTGTCGATGATCGCTATTTGGCCGCCATCTTGGATTTGAAAATTATTAAAATTGGACCTCAGATTCGGTTTTCTCGACCGCGAAAACCCCTGGAAACTAATTTTCACTTAAATCCGTTGATAAACAGGAGGGTCATTCCATGTCAATTGGGACCACTTTGGAACCGCCCGTCTCAGAATTTGATGAAACTTGGTACACATGTTCTAACCACCAAATTAAGGAACTAATTTTAAGGGTTCCTTCTAATTTCAATTATTTCCCGATTTATAGCAGTTTTTAGTTTTGACGATTTTTTGAGGCCTCTTTCCGCAGATTGTGCTCCGTTTCACCTTAAAAAATTCACAGCTTTAAGTGCAATGCATGAATGAACGCCAAAATTTCACCACTCATGCTTCAAAGTATGTAGAATTAGAAAAAAATACTTCAGACTCATATTCCTGTCCAAAATAATTTTTTTGGGGGATCTTTGAAATTTTTTTTTGGCAAAAACCGATATTTCTTAAATTGACCATATCTCCAAAGGAACCAATCGAACCAATGGGTTCTTGGTCTTAAATTAAAGCTAAAAGTATGAGAAAAACGATGCTGAAATAAAATTTGTGGCTATTTGAGTTCTTATGGGTCAAATCATTGATCAAACATGAAAAATCTCATTTTCGACTGAAAAACTCTGAATGGGGAGCAGTTCCTCAAAAACAGTGAGCCCCTGCTCAACCACTCTTCAAAACATACAATTAGCATCACTGATTGAACAGTCGGTGCATTGCCACGTGATTTGGCAGCAATGGGAGCACATCCTGCGTTGCCTATCTCATCGGTGGGGCGCGGGAGTTTTAAACTGAAGGCGGGCGCGCAATTTCGCCGATTTCACATTTTTCACATTTGTAATCCAGAATGAAATACAATCTTACCATTGGGCTAATGAAAGCTGCTCTGTCTCTCCTGTGGTAGTCTACACACGGCCTCAATTCTCCGAAGAAATTGTTGTTTCCAGCATTTGTGTCCTTTCTGATGATTTGGAGCACGATGTTGGGTTCGTTTATGCCTCACAAAAAATTATCACGGACTTTGTTCAAAAACAATTTCCATCCATTAAAAACGCTCTATATTTCAGTGATGGTTGCGCGGCACAATTTAAAAACTGCAAAAATTTCTTGAATCTGTGCTTCCCCGAATCTGACTTTTCCTTGACCGCCGAGTGGGCCTTTTTCGCCACAAGTCACGGTAAATCAGCAAGTGATGGGATCGGAGGAACAGTAAAAAGACTTGTCACAAAAGCAAGTCTTCAAATGTCTGCTGGAACCCTGAACAGCACCAGAAAAGTCTTCAAGTGTTGCAAAGAAAACATCTCAAACATAGAGTTTGTAATCATTAAAAAAGAGACTCTCTCTGACACTAGACAGCAGTTGGAAGCTCGGTTCTTAAAAGCTAAAACTGTACCAGGAACGCGCAGCTTCCACCACATAATTCCCTTCTCGAAGCATGCAATTGGTGCAAAAAGGCTCAGCTTAGATGATGAGTTTTCACTTGAGTTTAAATTTGATGAGGAACCATCAACAGCCTTAAAATTGTCGCAAATCAACACTAATACGTACATTTCTTGCATTTACGATAACCATTGGTTTTTTGGTCTCATTTTGCAAAAAAGTGAAGAGGAAGATGACTTTTGTGTTAAATTTATACATCCGTTTGGCCCATCTCCATCTTTCCATTGACCACAAGGAAGAGACGACATTTGTTACGTGCCCATTACTAACGTCATTTCTCAAGTTAGTCCTCCAACTACAAGCAGATCTGGTAGAGTTTATTACTTCACTGAGGAAGAAAGTTCTTTTGTCCAGCAGAAATTGGTCCAAAAACACCACAGATCTTAATGATAATAGTTTCAGTTTGTAAGTTCTTCGTTCAAATCTACTTACAGAAAAATTTGTCAGCACGCATCAAATTAGTTTCTTCCTGTATCCTACATTTCTAGCGTAGACACAATTTTTTTTTTAAAAAAATCAGGTCTACAAGAGAGAAATTATAGTCATTTCAAAAAATATTTTATCTTTATTCCATTACTGAAATAGAATCCAAAAAAATTAAGTAAATTAGGTGTTCGCTGAAATTGCATATGACTAATTATCCGCTTCCTCCAAAGTTAATGAAAAAAGTAGCAAGTAAGCTTCAAGTGTTTGTATAGTTTACTCCTTTCCATCTAAAGTTGGTCAACTTTACATTCTTTTGTTCATTCTTGTTAACATGCCTCTTTGTCAATAAAGATTGTTTTGGAGATGTTTTTAAGGAACTGCTCCTCATTCAGAGTTTTTCAGTCGAAAATGAGATTTTTCATGTTTGATCAATGATTTGACCCATAAGAACTCAAATAGCCACAAATTTTATTTCAGCATCGTTTTTCTCATACTTTTAGCTTTAATTTAAGACCAAGAACCTATTGGTTCGATTGGTTCCTTTGGAGATATGGTCAATTTAAGAAATATCGGTTTTTGCCAAAAAAAATTTCAAAGATCCCCCAAAAAAATTATTTTGGACAGGAATATGAGTCTGAAGTATTTTTTTTCTAATTCTACATACTTTGAAACATGAGTGGTGAAATTTTGGCGTTCATTCATGCATTGCACTTAAAGCTGTGAATTTTTTAAGGTGAAACGGAGCAAAATCTGCGGAAAGAGGCCTCTAAAAATCGGCAAAACTAAAAACTGCTATAAATCGGGAAATAATTGAAATTAGAAGGAACCCTTAAAATTAGTTCCTTAATTTGGTGGTTAGAACATGTGTACCAAGTTTCATCAAATTCTGAGACGGGCGGTTCCAAAGTGGTCCCAATTGACATGGAATGACCCAGGATGGTTATTGAGACTGCCAATAAATCACTATTCTGCCGCCATCTTGGATTTGAAAATGAGTTAAAACAGCTCTCAGATTCGGTTTTCTCGACCGCGAAAATCCCCGGACCCAAAATTTCAGTCAAATCCGTTGATAAACAGGATGCTTATTGAGATTGCCAATAAATTGCTATTTGGCCGCCATCTTGGATTTGATAATTAGGTAAAACGGACCTCAGATTCGGTTTTCTCGACCGCGAAAACCCCTGGACCCAAAATTTCAGACAAATCCGTTGATAAACAGGATGGTTATTGAAACTGCCAATAAATCACTATTCTGCCGCCATCTTGGATTTGAAAATGAGTTAAAACAGCTCTCAGATTCGGTTTTCTCGACCGCGAAAATCCCCGGACCCAAAATTTTAGTCAAATCCGTTGATAAACAGGATGCTTATTGAGATTGCCAATAAATTGCTATTTGGCCACCATCTTGGATTTGATAAATAGGTAAAACGGACCTCAGATTCGGTTTTCTCGACCGCGAAAAACCCCCCGGGGCCAAAATTTCAGTCAAATCCGTTGATAAATAGGATGGTTTTTGAGATTGCCAATAAATCGCTATTTGGCCGCCATCTTGGATTTGAAAATGGGTTTTAAAAAGGACCTCAGATTCGGTTTTTTCGACCGCGGAAACCCCCGGGACCAAAAATTTTAGTCAAATCCGTTGATAAACAGGATGGTTATTAAGACTGCCGTTGGTCGCTATTTGGCCGCCATCTTGGATTTGATAATTAGGTAAAACGGACCTCAGATTCGGTTTTCTCGACCGCGAAAACCCCCCAACTCAAAATTTCATTTAATTCCGTTGATAAACAGGACGGTTATTGAGACTGCCAATAAATCGCTATTTGGCCGCCATCTTGGATTTAAAAATGGGTAAAAACGGACCTCAGATTCGGTTTTCTCAACCGCGAAAACCCTCGGACACAAATTTTCAGTCACATCCGTTGATAAACAGGACGGTTATTGATACTGCGAATAAATCGCTATTAGTGTTTTAGCCATTTAAGTTACTTTGGCCCATTTGACAGTCATTAATTGTTAAAACTCGAACGAAAACCGTGGGTCAAAAATGTCAGAATAAAGATACTTAGCCGTTGTTGATGTTATGCAGTGTTGCTGTTATGTGATTATTGTGATTTGATTTGCCCCTGGTGTCAAGCGGTGATGGTGTGGACTTGTTTCAGGTTTCGGTCTGTGGCAACACTGAAGGGTGGTCTGATTGGCCCATGCTTATTTTCGAGTTTATTTCCTTACAAGTGAATGAAATAAGTTAAACTCTTCGGAAGTATCATCTCCCAGTCATTCTGAATCTATCAATTTATGGTTATCTAGGGTTTTGTGTAGGCGTTTACTCTGTGGAGTGACTTATTGAATAATTGGTTTTGGCGGTCGATTCAAAATTGAACCGTAAAAAAGACGGTTTTCTAAAGATTTATTTTTGCTTGAACCATGAATCAAAAATCAATTCATACCATCTGATAGATCTTTTTGGGCCCGTTCTGGCCATATAGGGGGTTATGGGGTTTTGAGCGACGGTATAAGCGGTATTTAACCGAACATGCGAGAAATCCTGCTCAGAGCCTTTTTCGCGATGTTCGTAAAAAATATAAGTGGTCCCGCTAGCCAACTGCTTCTGGGGTTTTAAACTTGACCGGGGTGGCTATCGCCACTTATAATGAGGACCCCACTTCGGATAACATCAGATAACGCTACTCAGGGTAGCAAGAGATACTGATTTCAATTTTGGACTCGCATCTTTTGCCCGTTTATCGCGGTTCCCTCTGTCTTTTCAATTTTTGTGAAAATCTTCGTACAGTGAAAAATAGCGCCGCAACTAAAATATTGAAGCGAAAATTAAAGTCATTCCAGAAATACTCGAAAGGACCAACTTCGAATTGAAATAAGGAGGCTACCTCTTGAACATCTGGAATGATGGCATAAAGTCTGGACATTCTCTTGTTTCAGAAAATGGTCAGGGAATTTTTCCAATTTTTTGAAAAGTCTCTGAAATTGAGTTTTGAAACTCATTTAAAATGTGGTTTGTCGTTTAAGCAAGATTTCCATGCACATGTCAAGTCGAGGGTTTCTACCTTCTTCATTTTAAAACGTGACGTCATTGAGTTTCAAAAGTTAGGGAAAATAGTCCAAAATGACCTTAAAGATCTGAAAATTTAAAATTTTTCATTCGAATTTAGTTGCTATCCTGTAAAATTTCTTTTTAAAATATGACTGGTGGTACATACTTTTCGAGAATCTTCGTGTCTTGAAAGATCCCAAAATTTTGGATTCTGTCAGGCTATAGGTTCGGGTGGGTTTTAATTTTAAACATATTCTCATACTTTTTACGGGGACATCAAGCCCTCATAACACCGTTTGAAGCACTTGTCCTCCGAAGACCCGGTTTACAAGACTGCGTGTGTCAAATAGAGAGACAGAAAAGAATAGAGATCGAGTAGAGATAGGAAGAGAGAGGGGGAGAGGAGAGAGAGAGAGAGAGAGAGAGGGAGAGAGGGAGAGAGGGAGGGAGAGAGAGAGAGAGAGAGAGAGAGGGGGAGGGAGAGAGAGAGAGAGAGAGAGAGAGAGAGAGAGAGAGAGAGAGAGAGAGCACGCGCATATTCGCGTCAATATGTTAGTTTTTGCCCGTATGCATTAGTGTTCCGTTGTTCGTCTACAGTATGTCCCAGAAGTCGAGCACGAGTTGAAAAACACAAGTGTCATTTCGATTAACAACGGAGGATCTGCTCGTAAGCTTGTGGTTCGCGGGATTTCTCACATAAAACAATAGCCGATTTTGCCGACCTGTAACTAACGAGTGTACCTGTAACTTATCAAAATTGTAGAGTCCCTGTTTGTAGAGAGTTAAGACAAGAGGGTAATCAACCACTGAGTTTTGCTCTAAGGGCCCCGCCATTTGATGCGTTTTTGCACATTTGTTCACATACACACTGAAAAAACAGAAAAAAACACTTTGGTAACGCTGACAAAACCTTTGGTAGAAAAATGACCCAGCAAAAGACTTTAGTTGAGCCAACCAAAGGTTCTTTACGCTTAACGAAAGAGATTTTGCTGGGTGAATAAAAAATTTGGTCGGCCCAACTGAAGTCTTTTGCTGGGTCATTTTTCTACCAAAGGTTTTGTCAGCGCTACCAAAGTGTTTTTTCCGTTTTTTCTGTGCATTTGTTTACAAACGAAGGAGTTCAAAATGGTATTTTACGGATGAAAGAGTTAATTGTCGATGAACTTTGTTCATTCTAATCATGATGCACCTCAAGAATGTCTAAAGTTCCCAAAAGATTTAAAAGCGTAAAAAGTTGTCGATCAACAAAAGCAGTGAAAGATCACACAGTTAAAAACTCTACGGCATTTTAATCTTTGCTTTGGACCAAAACACAACAACGGTCCTCACACTGAAAAAAGTAATTCCTAAATTCTAGTAGTATTACCAATAACACGACGATATTTGAACTACAGAAAGTCTTGTACTTTGACCAGAAAATGTTAGTGTTAGTACCAGAATATAGTCATAGAACTAGAATTTCCTCAACATTTTCAAGAATTATGGTATAAACACTAAAATTTTGGTAATTGTACCATCCCCTACTTTGGTTCACATATCGTTATGCTTTTTGGTAATCCTTTTTTTTTTTTTTTTTTTTTTTTTTTTTCCAGCGCAGAATGTAAACAAATGTGCAAAAACGCATTCAATGGCGGCGCCCGTGGTTTCACTTGTCTAAACTCTCTTCAAATAGGGACTCTATAGTTTCACTTGTCTTAACCCTTTTAAGGGCCAGGCCCGAATATACTCGTTTTTCTTCTCTAGTCTTCTTCACATTGTTCCAGTCTGTCTTCATTCCGGATAAACACGATTATTGATGGAAAATATGTGCAATATAAGATGTCTTCTGGCGCCCTCAATGTATCGTATAGGCAATTTCAACTCCCCAGAGTACGAATAGTTAACTACCTTCCCTTTATAAACGGAAGAGGTACGCGTGTCTTTCGACATGGGCCTGATACGGACTTCTGAGGCACACTATAATATGTATACTTTCTGTCGCTCATGGTGTTGTTCCTTTCGATCATAAGTTCATCGACCGGCCCTATAACTCTGTCCGTCGCGCGTCGGTCTGTCATGATACAGCAAGGCGCGTCCAGAGACTCAGAGAGCATTTTCAAATACATAATATCGAGAGATAGCATCTCGTTGCCCTTCTGGGGGGGGGGGGGGGCTGATTCCATCTCTCTGTTATTCGGTCGCGGATCAATCTGCTGTCACGGTCCTTCCGCGCCATAAGAGCGTCTTGGGCCCTTGGCGTGTGTAATGTCACGCGCAGCAGTTAATATTTCCTTTTGACAAACTGGGCTGAGAGGGGAAGGAGGGAGGGGAGGGGGCAGCGACATCATCGGCACAGGTTTTGTGTGTACTCGCATCGCTGCACCGCACCGTGGATAGAATCCGCACCGATTCGGTGACCATCAGAAATAGGTTGATTAAAATCATCTAAAATTATCCCTAAAAAATTTGCATGATTAATATCATACGTACTTACAACTACAAGCCGTGTTTTAACAGTCCGTCCGCCCGAAGAATACAAATTAAGGGCTGAAATAAATAATTACACGATGATTTTAGGTGATTACATTTTTTGGGTATGTGGCGTTCAAGTTGGATATTCTTGCCCACTGTGCTCCGATGAAATCGCTTTGCAAGAGCTGTTGTTGACGCGGAAAAGACAATAAAAGGCTGTGGCCCTCAATAAAAAGCCCCGGTAACATTATTTATCTCTCGGAGGAGAATAATGGGCTTGGGTTTTCTGATCTCGAAAAAGGCTTCCTCTTCGGTGTTTTTGATAGTGGGTGATAGTAAATACATGTACTTATTCTTAAAACTTTGAAGCTGTGCCTAAACATCCGAAAATTAGATAAATACTGTACATAACTATAAATATGTGATTAGTCCACACTCTTTTCAGCGCAGTTCATGGGCGCCCGTAGCGAGAGGCAAGAGGGGGCACTCCCCCCCACCCCCCTGGAATCCAGAAAAGTCCAGATTTTACGATAAAAAATGAAAGGAACAAAAGAAAATGAAATGTTAATTGATGGAGTAATAATTGACGAACTTTATTATTAGTTTACTTTATCATTTTAACGCATTTTTTGCAAGGAATAGTATATTTATGCATTTTTCTTATCATCATTATCATCTGTTGTCACCTAATTCATATTATCAAATACTTCAAAGCTACTAATATTATTTGATACTACAGCTTAAAAATTGTTTACCTTTTGGGATGAAAAATAAATAAATCATTTTTCCTCGGGGGAGGGGGGGAGGGTGTCCCCCTACACTTTCCATTCGGGTTCAACAATTTGCCCCGCCTTGGAAATTTTTTCTGCGGGCGCCCATGGCTCAGTTCGTTCTTCACTGTGGCAACGTCGCAAAAACCACGCCGGATTATCCTGATTCTCGCGCGGTTTTATTTTAACGACCTTGCCCTGCTCAGTGCTCAATCTACATTGAAGCTGCGCCGCACGGTGGATCGAGTCAATGGGAGGGGTCGGACATCGCGCATCACGCACTTCGTTTCCTCTAAGTATGGACCTTTTTCGAGCATGTAATTCCCCAGAAATTTGTTACCTTGAGTATTTTTCGTCGTAGAATCCATTTTTTGATGATATTTTTTGCAATTTATGAGTTTTAAAATGTTTTTTGACACATTTTCTCGTCATTAGTGGACACGGTTTGCTCAAAACTAGGCCTGTGCGATGTCTCGTTTGGTCCATCGAAGTCACTTCGATGCCGATTTCTAACATCGGAGCGATGTATCGAAACATCGAAAAATCGAAAAAATATCGGAAAATATCGAAACATCGATCCACATTGAAACATCGATCGGTATCGAATCATTAATTTACATAAAAAAATAGAAACATCGATATGCATCGAAAAATCGATCTGCATGTAAGCATTACATTTACATCAAAATACCAAAACATCAACAAAAAACTGTCATATTTCTTGATTTTTGTTTTAAAGATCGATTGGAACAGTGACCAACACGACCCTATGGTCGGAGAAATCGATATGAATCGAAGTTGTAATGTTTCGATGTGCGATGTTTCAATGTTAATCGATGTTTCGTTGTGGATCGATGTTTCGATGCATCTCATGAGACATCGGACCGCATTCGATGTCCCTTAAACATCGAACAAGCGTCGATGTATCGAACATAGCACAGGCCTACTCAAAACACACATTGCACGCGTCTAATGCGGTACTGAACGGCTGAAAGAAGCAGATAATAAGATAGTAGGCGGTTTTTTGTAGATTCGTGGCGTATTTATTCGGGGGGGGGGGGGGGGGGGGGTCACAAGTAGGCGGTTTTTGTAGTTTCGTGGGTATTTATACGAGGGGGGGGTCACAATTTCCTCACTACTAATGTCACATTATTCCTTTGCTAAACAATTGTTAACTTAATTTTTTTCGTAACTCCCCCCCACTTTTTTTTCGTTATACGCCCACATACGGGGGCAATATAACGATGATTTTTTTTTTCCAGTCAAACTAAGAATGTTTACTTCCTTGTTTTTTTTTCTGTCCGTGTGGATTTTTTGAAACTCTTTAACTTCAATTTTTCTTGTTACATTAAAAATAAAAACAGGGAAAAAAAGGGGAAAAAACTTAGGTGCATCTTTTCATTACTACAGATTTTCAAATCAACAAATAAATTCAATCCGTCTTCTCCATCATCGTCTCTTTCATTGTGTCTTGAGGGCAAACCTTCAGAAGTGAAGTGCCTCTGGGAGTTTCCTTGGCCTTCTTCTTTCTGTCCACAATTCTGAATTCATAAATTTTCAAACAAAACATGTGGCACTCATCAGTCAAAGTTTGTTCGTCGAACGAAGTTTTATGTTTTTATAATAAACGTGACCAGATGATCACAATCATCCAACGACTTTTATTATTGTAGAGTTCCACAAAAAAATTCAATCAGTCTTCCCATCATCGTCTCTTTCTTTGTGTCTTGAGGGTGTCATTGAACAATTGCAAATACGTAAATAACATTTTTAAAATACATTAAAATTGTCAAAAAAACGGCAAATATAACATATAAATTAAATAAACCAAACACTAAATTGTAACACCAATTCACCTATTAACTATGGCTGAATGCACGTAGGGAACTGAATTTTTGTTTATTTTCCACCAAGAAATCGACAAATTAGTGAAAATTAGTTATCAATTGAAGACTTATCGAGATTGGAGGATATCTTGTGATGCGCGATCTTTGTGACAGAAGGAAAACGAGATAAGCTTCAAAACGCGCACGACTTGCTCTTATTCAAACGAGTCGTTTGCTCAAATTAGCGGGTATTAGCGGCCAACTTTTGTTGGAATACATTCCTGAGGAGGTGTAGAAAACAACCCAGAAAAGCATTTAGGGGACATATGGGGACATTTTTTTGTAGAGCTTTTTCCCCCTTTTTTTCACAATTTTTTTTAGCGAGTTTTCAAAGTATTTTTTCTCCCCCTTATAATAATGCCAAAAAATATCAACGACATGTGAAAATGTTCATCAGAGGGAGGAAAATAAGCCAGTGAAATCGAAATTTTGATTTACATTTTCAAAATCTGATGCGAAAGCAAAAGAAAAACTTAAAAATCAGACGGTAAATTTCATATTGCCTACCTTCTCAAGTTTAGGCAACCCGCACGTCAAATGAGGGGGGTGAAATGACCTATGAGCCATGGATATAGTCCCTGTAGATGTTTAACTACTAGAAAACCATAAAAAGTTATTGGAAATGTGACCTTTTTTTTTCCTGCCCATGTCCGACCCTCCCCATTGACTCGATCCACCGTGCGCCGCCGCGTGTTTATGTGCATGTGAGTACATGAAGAAACTTTCGCGGAATATGATCTGCTTCCTCGTGATATGCTTTGGTTGGGATATAGGCCGTAGGGCGTTGGGGATCAGGCCGCCCCGCGCTCCTGTGCTTCACTCTTCATCCCTCCTTTCCTCCCCTTCCACCCTCTCCCCTCCCCTCTCCGCAGTCCCCTCTCCGCCCACCATGCTTTCAAGCCGAGTACTTACATGTTTTGAGACGAGTGTCCCGACCTGAGAAACCGAAGCATTAAACTTTCCGCCCATGTCCTGTATCCTGTACATCAAAACGTCACGGACGCTCTTCCGAGGAACCGAGCTTATTATTTCAACCAGGAAAAGATCCTTACTAGCAGACCTGTTCATCTCGCGGACTTCCTGTTAACTGCTGCTAACTGAGCAAGTGTGTTTATAATAAGTACATCAGCGCGGATCGAGCGTTTTCTGCGGTTCGGTTTAAAATTGCATCGACGCGCGACGCATCACGCATCACGTTCGACGAACGGAAGCTCGAGGCGTTATTTCGCGGATGAACTTGTAAAATCGCGTCCGAATCTAGAATATCCCAAGGTCCAAAGTTACCAAGGTCGTCGATTTTCCCGCCTTGTGATGTGTATTGAGGCGATTTTCTGGATGAGGGGCCTGTAAAATATCAGGTGTGCTCTTTCTATGAAATTGGTATTACAATCATCTTTGGTTTTTTCGGAAGAGCACACTTGGTGTTTTATGGGTCATTCGGATCGATAATCCTAGCATTGGGGCTCTTGTAAACTTTTGCTGTAGGTGATTGTGATTGAAGAGTTGATTCCTCCAAAAAAGCCAGTAAAAATGACGATACATTAAAAAAAATCACAAAATTCGCTCTTAGAATCGGGCTTAATAGCGGAGAGACGCAGGTATCATGGGAGATTCCTATCTAATTGGAGACATATCTCTGTGTTTCCGGAGAGAAAGTGGCAAATTAGAAAGGAATCTCCCACAATGCCTGCGTAGCTCCGCCATTACGATCTTGCCGTTACAGCTGTTTTCTGAGTTTATTCCTGAAAAGACTTTTTTAGTGTTTTTAGTCTGATGGGTAACCTGATGAACCATAGTGGAGGATTTTTAGGACATAGGTTTAAGAGTGTAATTTTGTCTATTTATTCCCATGTATTTTAGTGCAGACGCACACCGGATCGAAACATGTTCCATTCTCTGTTCGTTCATTCGTTGCAGCAAAATATGTGGGAATAAATGGACAAATTACAAGCTTAAACCTAATCTAAAAATCCTCCACGGTGGTCTCTCAGGTTACCCATTAGACTGCCACTCTAGACACTGGCGCAACCAGGATCTCTTCCATCTCTCTCATTTCCTATTTGAATGTATAAGTAGGAAAAGGACAGAAAGAGGGGGTTCTATCCCGTTGTCCATCCTTGTCTAACAAACGTTTTTTAATGGAGAAAAGAGATAGACGAAGAAACTCTCGGTGCGTTACTGACTCTAGATAAATGCATAGCTCGTTGGATTTTCATAGCTATCTTTTCGCTCGTCACAATTTTTGGACAGATTGTATTGAGTTCTTTTGCTATGAGTCAAAAGTTTATCCTACTCTCGGAAAATAAAAATGAAAAATCATGTGGTAAAGGGTTAGATCTGGCAACCTTGCGAAGCTTTCGAAACGTAATCAATACGCACGCGCGCACTCGTGCAAGAAGCGAGTGGTGTCACTTATTAAAGCGCAGGAGGGTACCCGCAGAGCCGTATCCAGGACTTGGTCTCTCTCTCATCTCCCATTTGAACGTGTGTGGCAGAAAAAGACAGAGGTAGGGGCTGAAGTCACGTTAAAGCCTCTCCCTTCATCCTTTTCTATCGCGTGTGTTTGAATGGGCGAAAAGAGAGAGAAAGACGAACTCCTATGGTTACGGCTGTGCATATGGCCACCCCGTTTTCGTTCGAGACGCAACACTTTGTCAATTATTCATGGGCAACCGACGAATTGGTCTCGAGTCGGCTTTCGTAGGTAGAAAAAAAAATAATGAGAGTGCTTTTAGGCGTAAAGTTGCCTGGAGCCCGTTTAGATAGGTATGCATGATCTCTCTATGAGCACGCGACCGGATATCCGCCACTCGCGGAGCTGAGGCGTATCGTATAAAGGGGCATGGCATCGGTCCCGACACGGTAATTCAAGATCGGTGGCGAAGCGCGAGCAATCTGGCAACGTTGCATTTCGTCCATTTGAACTAGAGTCCCTAGTGAAAGAGTCTCGCCATACGAGGTTCCATCTCTGATTGGCTGCTGAAAAGTGAAGAAGAAGAAGGGGTCTATGAAGCCTGGAGGCGCGCCTCTTTTTTACATCTTCATTGGACCCATCTGCCCCGCTGGAAACTTTCGGCATTTTCAGCTATTTTAGATAGAAATTGATGAAAGAATGTTCGGAACAGAATAAAATTCACGCATTACTCTTTACTGTAAATTAAAACAGGTGGTGAAGCCAACGGGAATTGAAGTTTAGATTGACCTAACAAAGATTACGTACGCACGAAAACATGTATAAGTAATCTTTGGCGGGAAGATAGTTGAATAAAAATGTAAACAAGAGGCGCGCCTCCAGGCTCCTCAGACCCCTTCTTCTTCTTCTTCACTTCCGTTCACTTGTCATGACTCTTTCATATATAGGGACTCTCATTTGAACTCTTGATAAAGGTCGAACACTTGAGATGTCACCGTACACCCAATAGCTCGATATTTTTTATGCATCTGATTGGACAAGCAGCAACGTTGGCAGAATACACGCCCGCTTTAAATTGAGTCCGGAAACCCACAGATTATCGCGGAAGTGTGTTGTAAGAGTATACAAGTTTTTCTGCTCCAAACCTCTATCAAACTTGGGGGGGGGGGATACCAGAAGTACACTGATTTTGCAACCGAGGAAACTGCGGTGTGAGTGCAAAATCACATCCAATGGAGCCTAAAAATCTGTGACCAATTAGAGTTTGACTATACCCTCTTGTCTTATCCCTCTGTTTAGATGTATATAAAATACATATGTTTGCCAAATTGCATTAGCCGCCACTGCGAGGAAATTTCTGGTACTTTCCCTAGAATTCTATTATTTCTACCACAGTTCTTGAAAACTTGGAGTTCCATGTCCAGTTTCTAAAATAAAAAAATAAAAAAAAAAAAAAAAAAAATAAAACAACTAGGATTTAATAGTAAAAGTTCTAGAAATTTCTCACTTGACTTATTGATGTTATTCTTCCGGTAATATTAGAATTTAGGAATTATTTTGTGCTTCCGGTAATATTAGAATTTAGGAATTATTTTGTCTGGTGCAGCAGGAGAGACATTCTAAATTACCAATCTCTTTCAAAATCTGACGCTGCAGTCATTCATTTGTAGCAGACGTTTTCAGCAGCCTCATTATTATTATATCAAATGAAGAGGTTGGTACAGTTCAGTGTTTTATACACTCACCTTTCAAAATACCTCTGAGTAGCCAACTGAAGAATTTTGAAAAAAGATCCCAATTCGATAGTGTAATTGAGTTTAACGTAAGTATCGCTATGCGGTGTGCTGTATCTACGGGACAACTCGCTGAAAAAATAATAATTCCTAAATTCTCGTAATACTACCAGAAGTACAACGATATGTGAACAACAGAAAGTCTTTGACTAGAAAATTATGGTGTTAATGCCAGCATATGGTAATAGAATTAGAATTTCCTCAACATTTTCCAGAATTATGTTTCAAACACTAGAATTATGGTAACTGTACCATTCCTTACATAGGTTCACATATCGTCATGTGTTCTGGTAATCTTTTTTTTTTTCAGTGTCTAGCGCACGCCGAAAACTTATGCAAAATGAGGGCGTGCGAACGTGAAACCCATGACATTGAAAATTGAAATCCATCGTCCGAAGTAATGAAAATCCAGAGAGGGCCGCAGTCGTATGATGGGAGCAGACGAGCGACTAGTGCAGCGTCGAAACTGAATTAGGGCCCATTGAGGCATGAAATGAGTGTGGTTTCGAGAGCGTCATCGAGGGAAAGATTCGGCCGAGTTTTAAGCTGCAGCACCGAGGCGGGCCATGCTAAGCTATGGGCTGCCGCATGGGTGCGTGAAAATACCTATTTGCTCACGCGACTTTGCGGTATTTCTCACCGAACTCCTGGCAAATCCTCGGTCTCAGGAAAAAGGAATAAGGAATTGCTCTTTCGATTGACCGTCGGAGATTTTGACGCATCATCGATGTCGGAACGGCTCGCGTTTTTCAGCTGCGGTGTGTCCTTAACCGAAGTTGGTTTCGTGCTATTTTCTCCCGAAAGTATTTTTCAGATTGATGTAGGCACAAGTTTGTTATAGGAAATTTCGTCCTTATTTTTTCGTGCATCTTTTCTCGTCCTAAGCTATTTTCGTCCTGAATTGTTTGTCCTTTTAAAATACTGTCCTCCTTTTTTTAAATTTTCCCGTCGATTCAGTGGCGTAGCGTGCTACGGGGCTCTTGCAAACTTTTGCTGTGAGCGAAAGAATAGTCCAATCTGATGGGAAAACCAGCGAAAATCACGAAAGATAAAGTCTCAAATTCAGTAATAAACTCACAAAACTGCTATATAACGGCAATATCACAATGGCGGTTCAACGCAGGTATTATGACAGATTCTTGTCTAATTTTTCACTTTCTCTACGGAAAAATAGAGATATGCCTCAAATTAGATATAGGAATCTCCCATGATACCTACGTCTCTTCGCCAGTAAGCCCGATTCTGAGAGTGGATTTTGTGATTTTTTTAGTGTACTCATCGTCATTTTTACAGGTTTATATTCAAGAATCAACTCTTCAATCCTCTGTAGCAAAACTTATTTGCAAGAGCTCCATTTGGCAACGTTGTATTTTCCCTATTTAAACCCATGCAATAGATCGAATGCAATTATGTTCATTGAATACCCAGTAGTTCGATCTTTTTCATGAGTTTAAATGGACAAACTGCAACGTTGCCAAATTGCACGCTACGCCACTGCATCAATTACAGTACTGTATCCGCCTATGTTCCTGTCCGCAAAATCCAGATTCGGATGAAAACGCGCTTTCCTGTCCGTAAGCCGAGAACCTTAAGTCTTACTCCGATTCCCATTCTCAGTGGCGTCGCGTGCAATCTGGCAACACTGTATTCTACCCATTTAAACTCATGTAAAAGGTCGAATTCAGGGGGTGCACAGTGCACACGGTAAATTCGATATATTGAATGCTTTTAAATGGAGGAGGCACATTGTTGCCAGATAGCACGCGACGCCACTGCCCATTCTTCTACTGTATAGGAGAAAAGAAAACATTGAAAGAAAGAGCTGGCGAGCGGCTATCATCCAGGCATTGGGTGCAGCAACGACTCTTCTGCAGTGTCTTTCAAATAAGAGAAGTGTCGTTGATGCACCCAACGCCTCAATTTAAAGGACAAAACCTGATTCGCGGTCTGACCTGATTCCGGCACGTTTCCTCCATTAATTCAATTTGAATCTGTTACGCTCATACGCTCTGAAAATTGCTCTCCTTGTTAGGTCAGCGGTTGAAGAGATTAGAGCTCACAGGGAGAGATATTCCAGCGGTAGCGAGTCATGGGCGGATATATAGGAGTTCGTCTTTCTCTTTTTTCTTCAATTTGAACGCGTGCGTTAGAAAAGGACGGAGCTAGAGGCTAAAATCACGTGATGAGCCCCTCTGCTATCCTCTTCTAACACATGAGTTCAAATGAAAGGGGAGAGAGAGAGGGAAAGACAAATTCCTGTATCCGCTCATGTTTAAGCGGGTAGGTCATGGAGACATGCGTTTTCTGTAATTGCGGAAGGGGCATATGCAATATATACATGTATACATTTATCGCACCGGT
The DNA here is from genome assembly GCA_011764245.1 of Trialeurodes vaporariorum. Taxonomy (NCBI): domain Eukaryota; kingdom Metazoa; phylum Arthropoda; class Insecta; order Hemiptera; family Aleyrodidae; genus Trialeurodes; species Trialeurodes vaporariorum. The sequence continues at coordinate 25,927,770 of VMOF01000320.1, forward strand.
GCCTCTTATTTAAACGCAAGATTATTCAAATTGACCTTCATAAAACTTGGAAAACTGATAACAGAGAATCCCGGTCCCGTTCGTATGTATGAATCGTTGATTTCTAAAAGAACACATCATCTTAAGAAAATGTATGCTTTAGTGTCTTTTTTCAAGTCAAGCTCTCGTATTAAAATTGCTTAACCGCATTGAGTGAAACGAGTGCAGGTAAATACCGAACCCCTTTCGCAATGAGTGTGTAGCGAACTTTCTTTCGTAAATTGACGAGAAAATGAGTCTAATTTGACGTGCCTGATGCCGTCCTACGGCAGAGCTGCCGATTTGCGTAGATTTAATGGCATTTTGAAATTCGCCGAAGATTCCACCGGTTGAGAAAAGATTACAGAATTTAGTTCAGTGTATGACTGTAATGCACGAAAATACTAGCGTATTTTATATTTTCTCAACCAGTATATAGTCGTCGATAACTTTGAAAACTTGCGGATATTTTGATTAATTAACGGCGTTTCCACCAATTGAAAAAATATTACAGATCAAGAGTTTTTCTTGCATTACAGTCATTCGTTGAATTGAACTATTTGTAATCTTTTCGCAACCGGTGGGATCTTCGGTGATTTTTAAAATGCCATTAAATCTACCCAAGTCGGCAACTCTGTCTTATGGCTCCACGCGGAAAAAGAAAAAGACAAATAGTCGGCATAAGCTTTGCAATTGAGTAGAGTAAAGCTTTGGTAAGGTGCATCAATTGTAAACAGAAAGAAAACAAATACATAAAAAAAAAAAAACCAAAAAACCAAAAAACCTGTCAGCAAAAGGTTTTTAGTCACAGTGGCGGAACCAGCCCTCGGGAACGGGGGGGGGGCGAATTTTGGGTTTTCGCCCCTAAATGACCCCCCTTTTCTTGTTTTCGCTCTTGCTTTTCCCCTTCGTCTCCCCTCTTTTCCCACTTTTGGGGCCGAACGGAGGGGGCGATCGCCCCCTTCGCCCCCCCCCCTGTATCCGCCAATGTTTAGTCAAGTACTTAGCAACGACGTATAGCGGTAGAGAATGATGCGTCGGTAACCTCGCTTCCAGAGACTGTTTCGCAGGTCGAGGAATGAGAATCTGTTTGCTGTAACATTCAATTTTGCGGCCATCGCCATCAACCGTAACATGGCGCATTTCCGTCGATGATGGGTGCTGAGATGTGGAGAAGGGAGCGTCTATAAAACTGTGTAACGGTAATATTTTTGGTCAATGTGTAATGTGTCTGTGTATGCGTCTGTTCGGCGTGTTTGTAAACTCATGTTAATAGAAAAAGGGGGGGGTTGGCACTTCTGTTTCCAAAGAACGTGTTTTTGTGCTGCGATTGTATTAATTTCGTGCAGCGATTCTATACCGTACCGTATCTCAAGAAAAAAAAATAAAATAAAAAAAATAAAAACTGTTTGCGTCGAGTGCAATCTGGCAACGTTGCAATTTTTCCATTTGAAGCCACGCAAAAGATCGACTCTCGAAAGTGCTCTATTCACCTCCAATAGTTTGACCTTTTTCATGAGTTTAAATGGACACAACGTAGCGTTTCCAGATTGAACGCGACGCACTGAAAGAATTCTTCTTTTAATTCAAGGTGTATTTCGTTTGTGTCAAAGAAACTGCCCAGTACAATATTGACTTACGGGAAATTCCTTTAACCCAAGGGAAATGTCTGCTACTTCGAGTAAAATATTCCTTGTTGTGGCAGTGAATCTCCTTCATGCAACAGAACTTTGCCTCGCGCAAGGAAAACTGTTAAAAGTAAACGTGTTTCCTGGTTTTTAAAGAAGTGATTTTTCTCAGTGCGCCTTTCCTGGCGCATCATGAACTGTAGTTCGACGGATCTGATCTTAAAGTACATACAAGAGCCGCATTCGTCAAATTTTCGATAAAATACAACTGCGCAGATCGTACGTGATGTTTGAATCAATCGTCAGATTCCGTGTGGTAAAATGTGCGCTTATACGAATACCGCAGGGCTTATCGGCTTATTTCTTGATTGAACTGTCGTTCGATTGACAAGTTTTTTCATTAATCCTTGAAATTTCAATAATCTTTATCTGGAAACATTTTCTAAATTTTTCTGCACTTCTTTTTTTGTTTCAGGTAAACATTTTGAACGATTCACTGGTTTTTTTTGTAAGATTGAAGGGGAAATCACTGTCCATCATTATAGACGTATTACCATCATTTATGTTGATTTGGAATTTTTTTCGTATGTTATGCACACTTAACTATTTTCTTGATTGTTTATAAGAAAAAAAAAGAACACGCGAATACAAGAAGCCACTAAGCCCTCAGAATGACCGTAACTTAAAGAGCTGTCTTATAGCAGTGTTGCCAAATTTCTAGATTCTACAGCAAAAATGGACTTCAACAATCAATATGTAACCAGAAATGAACTAACACTGTGTTCTATTCAGTTTATGGCTGTAATGCACGGAAATACTCTGATCTGTAATTTTTACTTTTTCGATCTCCCTCCCTCCCCCCCCCCTTCCCCAGGAGAGAAAATCTTGTCATCACGAGAAATTTTGAAGTTGGGGCTGTTCCTTTTCTTGGCATTTCAGGCCCCCCTGAGCTCAAAAATCATATTCCCAAAACAATGTCTGTCTGTCCGTCTGTCTATGATACATCTTAACTTCTAAACTTTTAGTCCATTTGCGTTCAAATTTCGCAGAGAGGATTTTTTCTGATAGTTCGAGATGAGTTTTTTTCCCTGTTTTTTCGATAGACTTAATTTTTCTCATTCGGTGGAAATCTGCACATTTTCTTTTAAATCAGGGGCGACTCCAACGGTTGAGAAAATATTACAAATCAGAGCGTTTTCGTGCATTATATACAGTCATCCGCTGAACCGTCTAATATTTTGGTCAACCGGTGGAATATTTACATCGGTGAATTAAAAAAAAAAAAAAAAAAAAATGTCATAAAATACACAAAGCGGCAGCCCTGAAACTGTCAAACTTTACAGGGAACCAACGGCGATGTGTGGTTTTATCGATCGGATTGAAATTTCGGAGAGCTTTGGCCTGGAATGTCATTAGAATATGCCGCAAACTTTATAAATGGCATTTAAACTTTAGAAACCCTTGCCTGTCTATCGAGAGTGTAGTTATCTCAAAAATTCACCGAGATAACTTGGCATCCAATGCAAGAAGCTTAAATACCGTGCGCAATTCACATGTGTTGGTTTCAAGTACATCGCCCAGACAAGAGTCTGGCAGTATTTACGAAGGGAATAGCCGAGATGCGAAATTCGGCTGTCCGCTGAATGCTCGACGCACCGTGGGATGTTCTGAAATTGCTTTCAAAAAGTAAATTTGAAGGAGTTAAGGGCCATTTATACTCATTTTGTCACTAGGAGCACGGTGGAACGTACAGAAAAGTTCTACGTTGCGTAGTAAACGAGGAAGACGGCACTTAATTTCATGTCCTGCGGGCCGATCATTTACTTCATCGTTAAATCGATCGTTATAACTGTCTACGAGTGATTCTATTGGTCGAAAATTGTATAACTTGGCCGTTGCTATGGTAACCATCGTTAAGAGTCTCGTTTTATAAAGGCTACTCATGAGTAACCTTTAAAAAACGGACTCTATAACGATGGTTACTATAGCAACGGCCATGTTTTACAATTTTCGACCAATAGAATCACTCGTAGACAGTTATAACGATCGATTTAACGATGAAGTAAATGATCGGCCCGCTGTTCTTTTGTTCGGGGTCCGAATTTGAGGTTGGTGCTTGCATGCAAGGGTAGTCACTCGAAATTTCAAGTTAAGTTTACTCTGCGAGGAGTGAGTTTTCGACTTTTTTAATGGTCTCGTCGTTATTATTGCAGCATTTTACATTGGAATTGATACTCCATTTGCCTACAGCAAACCCGGTGCAAGAGCTCCATTGCTACTTTTGTTTTCTCTTTAGTACTCGATAAGCTGAGAACACTAATACGTTTGGTTTTTCTCGAGTGTTCCTGTCTCTGCGAGAAACACACGTTTAAAGTTGCAAACAAGTGTCCATGAATCGAACTCGAACTATCTCGTTTAGTTCCACTGTGCGATGGTTGGGGCCATTGCTCCGAAATACGGAGCGCGAGCCTTTGTTGTCTCGATCTGCAGCCAAACAACAGGCAAAACGGTTGAATTGATTTTTGCTCAGCGCTCCATCTCGTATCAGCCGTTTTGCTTGCATTTGTTTAAAGCTCTTCGGGAAAACTGACAAAGCTCGCTCTATTTAGGAGTACCTCTCAAAAATTTCCGGGAGAGGACCCTCAACCCGTCCCCGGCGTCCCCCCCCTCTACTGACGAAACGAAGGGAGGTATCTTCAGGCCCCTAATTGTACAATGTACATTGCGCAACAAAGCCCCCCCCCCTGCTATCTAAAAAGTGGCGCATAATGCGTGGCAACTCCAGAGTTTTAGAGACTCTCGTTTCCAACCAAAAAAATTTATATCAATTTTGAATCTAAAAACTACTTTTCATAACTAAAAAAACAAAGGTTAAGTACAGCCGAATCAGCCTTCTATAATAGCTTCGCAGAGCTAAAGTTCTAGCTCTACCAGAGCAAGTTGTGGACTTGTGGTTGTACTGAAGCACAGGACGGTAGAACAAAAGCGAGAAGAGCGAGGCTGCTACTTTACCGAAGTAGTGCTTCGGTAGAGCGAGAACTTTTGCTTTGCAAAGCTATTTTGAAAGGCTTCTTCGGCTCTATATTTAAACTTTGTTTTTTAATGTACCTACATCAAACTTTTTATAAACGCATGTTCCCCGAGTTGGTCACAAAGACTACAGCACTATCGGACGGAGTTATTTAGTGTTTATATTGACATTGTGCATGAGTGACGCCTCTGGTATAGAGGAAATGTCTGCCTTGGGAGCAAACAGAAAAGAAGCTTGAAATTTCAAGAATAAGTGCGTCGGTACTTTTACTGTCTCATAGCCGTATAACCACAAGGTATATGGAAGAACAGGTATGGACAGGAGGCGGAGCCTATATCTCAGTAGGTGACGGCTAGGTGACGGCTACGTCACAGATGTTCTAGACGGTCGCGATAAAATTCGCCTACCCCCATCTCTCGCTACTGCAGTGGGTGACGGCTACGTCATCGCCAAAGCAAGTGTGTCGTCATCATTTGGCGGGAAAACTCGAAAGCCCCTTAAACCCCGCCTCCTGTCCATACCTGTTCTTCCATATACCTTGGTATAACCACACGGGGAAAAAAGACGGGTAGAATTTATCATCCGCATATAGCTGATTTTTCAAAGTCTGCTATCAAGTATATGGTAAATTTTACCATCATGTGGTAAATGCAACGTACCTTGTGGTGAAATGTACCAACAGTTTATCTTAATTTACCACAAGGTACGACGTACGTTACATTTACCATATACTTGATAGCTAGCAGACTCCAAAATCAGCCGTGCACATGGTAAATTCTACCCGTCTTTTTTTTTTCCGTGCTGGATTTATTGCCTTCCTCTCCCTTTGCCCATTCTAATGCACGTATTAGAAAAATATGGTTACAGGGATTGTCACGTGACTTCAGCCCCTATCTCTGTCCTTTTCTAACAAATTCGCTGTCAAACGAGCAAAGAGAGAGAGACAGAAAAGTTCCTGGCTACGGCTATGTATTGTCATTAACAGGTAGACTCAGTAGCGCACCGAGAGCTTCTTCATCTCTCTCTTTTATCCATTAAGAAACGTATGTTAGACTCCTTTTCCTACTTATACATTCAAATGGGAAATGAGAGAGATGGAAGAGATCCTGGTTGCACCAGTGGGTAGACTTATACTTAAAAGAAAAGAAAACTTGGGGAGCCAAGAGAGGCTGAGCTGGTAGTAAGGTATATATATAGTCTCCTCTCGTTCACTGGCGATAGTAGAGGAGAACTGTGTCACTGTCACTCTAGTTGAAGCGCGCCGTGATGATGATGATGATGATGATGGTTACTTTTTCTCCGTGTAAAAAGTAATTATAGTCCGCAAATATTTCTCCTCGCCACGCGGCCGCGGCGTGCTGTGAAGGGCCAACTACAGAATGAAATTTAATTCATGTTTCCATCCGGCGTTGTCTCATGGCCGAGATTATTTCGGATCTAATACATAGAACATAAAGCATGGCTGCAACTCCATACCCACCAGAGACAATACAGGGTGTTACAAATCTACCTGTACTTATTTTCAGGGCGTGTTTTAAAGGTAAAAAATACTTATGTCCCTTATGAACATGGTTCCAAGAATGCCCCCTTTCACGGAGAAAAATTTATATTTGGGGCTACCAGAATTACTTCTACGTAATAGTTAAATGTGCATTCGCGCATCCTTAACTTGATTTTTGGTAATATTCAAAATACATGTTTCTTTGAAACCAACAATATCTCCACAGATACCAGAATTTACATTTAACCATTCCGTAGAAGTAATTCTGGTAGCCCCTAGTATTTTTCTCCGTGTTTGGGCTAGTGAATCTGAAGTTTTGAAATCTGTGTGGTTTTTTCTTGGAATGAACCAAATGAACAGTTTATGATTCAAACGTCATGAAAATTGGTGGCCCGAGGTATCTTTACGAGTAGAATTTATAGACTACCTCGACAAAATCAAAAATGTTGTCTGACTGTACTTTTCAGGCAATCTTGTACCATTAACGGCTCACATTAAATTTTATAGGTTACCGGGGGAAAAATGAAACATTATTACTGCAATCCGATGAGAAAAACTCTTAGAAAGATATCTGGTCCCTTGCATTTTTTCGATTTGACGCGTTTCAAGCGAGATATTTGCTGCACAATGTGGAAAAAAAGTCCGCACTTTCACCATGAGAACTATCCCTTTTCCATGAAAATGTGGGATTCAAACTTCAAAACACTTTTTGAATTAATGCAACCACACGCCTAAGTTTTTGAAAAAATTGCAAGAGTTTTTCTTCGACCGATACCGTTCCTTTCAAAGTCAGGGATTTTAAAAAAAATAAAAATAAAAAAAATCAGGGATAGTTTGGGTGTTTTAAAACTGGATTTGGCTTCACATCATGTTTTGGTCGGTTCAAATCTATCGCCTCTTCTGCTCCGGACTGATGTTGCAACGTTCTGAATTTCATCGGTGTTTTCGTGCGGTCTCGTCTCTTCCTCGATTTACCTGCGCTCGTTAAACGAGCTTTTCTACGGCCGCCATCAACATCATCATCATCGCATTCTGCAGGACCACAGGTGAGGAGAGAGTGTGGGAGGGGAGGTCTGTTGATTTGGGGGGGGGCGAAGGCCGCAGCCTAGCCGGCCGGCCGGTCGGATTGTAAATTGTAATCGATTTCGTGCTCCGCGCGGCGCGGTCGCTAAGAGTTCCGATACCATGTCCTCGCACTCCTCAGCTCTGAGCTTCGCCCACCCACCCGAAAATAGTGAAGGGGGGGGGGGGGGTGCATTTGGACGATCTCGGAAGGTTGGCGTCGGGGGGGAGGGGGGTGGGGGCCGGAAAAGGAGTGAAGGGGATCTGATTGACTTTAGTACTATTGAAACTGGATTACTCGGTCAAAGTTTCGATTACATTCATGGTGGCGGGTAGAGCAGTTGTGGAGGGGGGAGGGGACAGTATGAGGGGGAGACAAAATGACAGTAGTTGGCGATACTTGAATTTTATTGTTTTTTTCTTTTGGTCATGAAGGCCCGAACTGTAGCGAATCAAGTCAATGGATTCTTCTCCCTAGTTTCCCTCTCTGACTTTCCTCAGGGATGGCGGTTGCTTTATTGAGGGAGGGGGGAGGGCACAAGTCTGTTCTTGAATCTTGGATACATGAATTTTCATCAGTCAAGCTTTAGAATGAAAGCATACTTGACGAACCTCGAACCTTCGCGGATCCAGGAAATAGTCCTTCTCCCTAGCTCTCTCTCATTTTGCGTTTTCATGCAGAGCTGCCGATTTGCGTAGATTTTGCGACATTTTTAAATTCACCGATGATTCCACCGGTTGAGAAAAGATTGCATAGCTCAATTCAGTGTATGCCTGTAATGCACGAAAATACTCTGATCTGTAATCGTTTCTCAATAGGTGGAATCGCCGTTAATTAATTAAAATCTACCGGTTGAGAAAAGATAAAAGACATTAGTATTTCCGTGCATTACAGTCATACCCTGAACTTAACTATGTGTAATCTTTTCTCAACCGGTGGAATCTTCGGTGGATTTCAAAATGCCATTAAATCTATGCTAATCGGCAGCTCTGTTTTCATGTGCAATGCATATTGCGAAAATTGCACGCTACGAAACTAACCTTTCCCTGAAATGAAGTTATCGGCCGTTGGCTCTAGAAAGGAAACTAACCTATATCACTTCTTTTTTTTTAAATATTTATTTGTCACTTTTAATTTGCATAAGTCTTCGGAAAATAAAACCAATGAGTTTTCTACTGACACTGCTCGTCTGACGCAACACGGAAAGAAATAGTCTGTAAAATTTACCATCATGATGACTGATTTCTGCATCTGCCAAAAAGATGGTAAACTTGACCATACATCGGGTTGGATGAACTAGAAACAATGTAAATTCAACCCAATATCTGGTAAAGTTTACCATCTTTTTGGCAGGTGCAGAAATCAGTCATCATGATGGGAAATCAGTCATCATGATGGTAAATCTTACCAACTATTTTTTTCCTTGATCGCTCAGTGGATCGAACCATGAATTTTCCGGACAAAAATTGATTTTTTTCTCAGCCTCAGAAACGTTTTATTATTGATGTTATCTTCCAAAGACCTTTTAATGTGACTCATTTCAAAGCTGTAAAACAGATTGTTAATCTCGGCTCTTTGTAATTTATCGTTAAATGTCTTGATTTTTGGTTCACGTAATAACGTCCGGACAAATTCGCATTCCGGTCCCATGTGGGCGGATCCAGCAATTTGACAACAATCAATTTCATTTCGTTTGAACGTATGAGAAACAATCGATTATTTAGGGGGCCGTGGCCCTTTTGACTAATCGATTGTTTCTCATGTATTCAAATGGGAATAGTACAGAGTTACCACATTGTTGGATCCGTCTTTGTCCAATCCAATGTGCGGCGTTAGAAATTACAACTCATTTTCCCAACTCTGTATCTTTCTTTATACAAATAGATTTGCTTAAAACACGAATTGTTTTCTCCCGATTTTGTCTGGCATTCAACGTCGCAATAGTGGGCGACTGCTGTTTGTAAAAGCCCTCGGCCGATAAAAGAAAACAAGATGGATGGGGAGGCAAAAGAAGAAGTTACAAATTCGATAAAATATGTGACAGTGCAGTCTTACAAAGTGTGGTATATTTCAACGCAAGTCATGTTACACATTGTTGTCCTAATAATATTATATCGGCAGTTGCCAAGAACACTTGTAGACATTGGAAGTAAATTATGTATTGCTCTTTCATGCTCGATGAATGGCATACAACAGTCGTTGCCAACGGGTTTTCATTAAAATCATTCATTCATTAAAATATATGTGATATTCGATCACTGGCTGATGCAGTGAAGCACTGCCGTGAGAGAAAATGTTTGAAAAGTTTTATTTACAGGGATGCAGAGTGTAGAATCAGGGCTGCTGCTATGCTGAAGACGGTTTCAGTGATGACATGATGACGTCATCCGTTGATGAGCGTTCCAAACTATCTATCTCACTCTCGCACGTAACCTCCATGTACTGCTATCTCACTTCTGTAGCAAAAATTGTGTACGTAGACATTTTCTGTGAATTTGTCTGCCAGAAATGATTTTTTCGGGTCATTTTAATACGATTTTATTAATGGAATGTCGTGTAACAAGGTTCTGATGCGTATGATTTTCGACATTAGAAAGAGAACTATGAGTGCGAAGGTCATGGAAGAGTGAGTGATGTACTGAGATAGTTTGGAACGCTATGCGAGTTTTGTCACAGCTGATGTCGACCGATGAGTGCTCATTTGCTCAATGTTGTGATTTTTGGCCAACTAACCGTTGACTTCGCACTAATACCGTTTATTCTTTCCGGCATCAAAGAACCAAGAACTTTAGGTTATATTGCTGAATTTAATGTTATTTGGGAAATATGGACGAACACAAACAGTTGAATGGTAAAAGGGATGTCAACTATCTGTATTACGTATAGGCGATACATTTTTCGATGTTTTTGGGAATAATTTGTCGAGAAAATTATTTTTGGGAACTATCTTACGGGCAAATTTTCACGCGAAAATGCGAGGTTTTCATCCGCATTATAGTCTGCAGTTTACGTGATCGAAGGTTCGCAATAGTTGTTCGCTGTATATTTTAATTGCTACATTCGAATTGAACGACTAGTAAACATAAAGTGGCGGCTACAGACTAATTTAGTGTAACGTCAATAAGCGTGAAATCGGATATTTCATTTTAAAGCAAATAAACTTTTCTCGTGCTTAAAAACTCATCGTAAGTAAACGGTTTTTATCAATATGGTGAGCATATATGTAGGTAAGGGATAGTACAACTACTAGGGTTCTCGTGTTTGTACCATAGTTCTTGTACATTTTGAGGAAAGTCTATAGTTTTATGACCATTTTCTGGTATTGACACCAGAATTTTCTGGTCAAAGTACTAACCTTTCTGTCGTTCTTTTGTCGTTGTGCTTCTGATGGTCATGTGACTAGAATCTGGTATTATGACTTACGCTTTTATTCACTTGCTCACCCACCCACGAATGTATTTACTGTCTGAAGACAAATGCGAAGTGTTAAAATCCATGCCTCTTCAAAGTGACAAAGTCTGAGGCCATCAAATCTTGTCACCTCAGCCGGGATTTGAACCCACACGAAAAAAAAAAGATTAGTGAAAATAACCATACGGATACCTGATTTTGGTACCCGTTAGATGTTGTGGTAAACTTGACCAGAAGTATGGTACATTTACCGATACTTTGAGTAAATTCGATGTGCAATCAGGTAACATCACCTATAGTACCTAGTCAAAACATAGTATACTTCTGGTTAAAATTACCATAACATCTAGCAGGTGCCAAAATCAGGTATCCGTATGGTTATTTTCACCGTAGTTTTTTTCCGTGCAGGACCTCAGGGTTAGTGAATTTGACACCCCCCCCCCCGGAAATCTAACTCACAATCAGGTCCCCCAGAATCAAATTCAAGGTAAGTCGATCGGTTGCAAGTGTAACCTTTCGAAAGTTCAAGGACGACTCCAACCGCGAGCCTTTCAAGGATCAATTGACCAATTCTTTTCCAAAACTGTGAATGAAAAAGCTCTCGATCATACATCGTAATTCACGAACCGCCGTTGGAATATATACCTACCCACACATCATGAGTGTAAGAAACGTGCACTATTCGTTTATATGTATGTATGTGTATATACGACCGAAATCGAAACGCCGAATGGGGATTTGACCCGGCCGGCCACGGCCGAAGCGAAATAGTATGACCTAATTACAGGACGGCGCAATAACTTGAAAGTGGGTACCTGGGTAATGGGTATCATATCGTGCCTGCCGTATCGCATTGCCTGAAAACGCGGACCGAGATTAATGACAATGGGATAAAAGGAGTAACACGCTTCATCATGAGGGGAGGGAGGAATGAGATAAAGAGACAGATAGAAGGAGCAAGAGAGAGAGAGAGAGAGAGAGAGAGAGAGAGAGAGAGAGAGAGAGAGAGAGAGAGAGAGAGAGAGAGAGAGAGAGAGAGAGAGAGAGAGATAGAGAGGGGGACTTATAGAAGGAGAGAGAAAGATAAGGAGGGAGGGACGGACATATATGGGAGAGAGAGAGAGAGAGAGAGAGAGAGAGAGAGAGAGAGAGAGAGAGAGAGAGAGAGAGAGAGAGAGAGAGATAGAGAGATAGAGAGATAGAGAGATAGAGAGAGAGTGAGAGAGAGGAGGAAGACGACTGAGAGGGGGTGGGAGAGTGAGAGAGAGGAAAAAGAACCTTCGGTGGACAAAAGAAGCCATTTCGAGCTGAAACGGTGAAATTCTCTTTGAGGTGCGACATGAGGATGAGACGAGGATGAGCCGCGCCTCGCTCAATACCATTTTACTGAATTCCTGGCGATCGCGACTAAAATAGCTCCTTTTCGTCTAACGTCTAGCCTGCGAGCCTAGGGAACAGGAAAAATTGTTGAACTTGCGCCGGGGATCCATCAAATTCCGTGCGTCGCGTCGCGGGGCAACATAACATCAAAATTCCGAGCCGTTTTTGGGAGCGTCTGAACTCCTCTGCGCCATCGCATTGCTCGAATAAGGCAGAGTTCGCGGAGCTGACGTCACAGGCTGAGGCTCGAGACCCATGGGCGGATACATAGGAAATGGTATTTCTCTCTCTACTTTCATTGAAACACATGGCCGGAGAGAGGGAAAGGAAAATAGACTGTTTTAGCAGAGCGATATATCGCATCGTATCGATTGCCGTCCGAGGCCTTCTGGTTCCAAACAAACTCTGATTCAATGTATTTCCTCCATAAGCGCTTTTTTGAACAGACATTTAGGCTATTAAATCAAACAATAAATGCGACTTTTTTTGCTTAGTAACACCTGCGGTTCCTTGACTAAAACTGCCGAAATCAACAAGATATTACAGTTTAAAAGATGCATTTGTATTGGAGGTTGGAATCACCCAAATGTTATTGTTATTGTTGTGGAATTGGCGGGATTTCGGCAATTCCAATCTACAAGTGCAACGTTAAATCTGTAATATCTTGTTGGTTCCGGCAGTTTTAGTCTAGGAACCAGAACCAGGCATAATTAAGCATTTTCGAGGACGCAGAAATGCATAATCGCAAAAAGTTTGCAATAATTGTTTGATTTAAGAGCCGAAACTTCCGTTCAAAAGTTTGTTTATGGGGAAAGTACATTGAACCAGAGTTTGTTTGGAACCAGAGGCCCTCGATACGGCAATCGATACGATTTATCGCTCTACTAAAACAGTCTATTCCAATTCCAGTATCCGTCCATCCATGCTCGAGCCATCGTTCGAGGCTCCTGTCGAAAATATGGTCAAGTTTAGAAGTTATATCTAAACTGTATGGAGCAACTTGGCAAAAAAAAAAGTGTGATTTGGACTTAATATATTTTTCTTTGCTGATCACCTTATTGAAGTCAAAAGAAGGCGTTTCAGATCAATTTTAGTATTTTTTGAAATTTCCGTAGAATGTCCTCCGGACGTCCTGGGGACGTCAAACGCCCATTTTCCCCTCAGGAATTTGACATAATACACACAGTGGCGTACCGGAGGCCCCCGCTGCCCCCGCGACGCGGGGGGGGGGGGGGGGGGCTCCGACCTGAGGGGCCCCCAATTAGGGCCCCATCCCCATGATTACATCTGACCCGTGTATTTGACAAAATATAATATTTGGAAGAATGAAGATAAAGATGGAGGAGGAAATTAAAAAAGTGTAATATTAAAGTGAAAAGAGCTGCTTTGTTCCTCCATTGAATATGGTAAATTGGTCATGCATTTTCCGTGGTATTAAATGGATATTATAAGGCTGTTAGAAATAGAAATTCAGCTCTTTTCTTTCTTGGGAGAGAAACGGAATTTTACACCTGAAACTGCGTAAAAAAACGTCTCGAGAGCACTCAATTTCTAAAAAATTTCAGGGGAGGATCCCCGAGCCCCCTCTAGATGGGGGGGGTGTCCTAATAGACCCTCCATTCACTGTATAAAAATGTAGGGGGCCCCCGACTGAAGGTTCGCGGGGGGGCCCCCAAAGTTTCCGGTACGCCACTGAATACACATGAAGAAAATAATCTCTTTGTGGTGTCACTTGGATTGAGTGAGTAAGTTGAGCTCCTCAAATAACGTCTTCTAGTCAGCGTATCTTTTAAAACGCGTACTTTACCCGTAGCAATGCTCGCAAGAATTTGTTATCCCCGCTTGCAAGGAGTCACCGTTTCATTCGGTTTTTATTCTCGCTAAATAGCCATGTAAACGCTTTTACGTAAATTTTAAGAAGTTCATTAGTCTTTTCACGCAAGCTCATTAGATTATGTCTCCTTACCGCTCTCGCAAGTGCGGTTCTATACGTTCTCCTGTCATGACGTTTTCAAAACTTCTTCGTCGTGGCATGTGATGTTGCCAGCGCCGGCTATGCGGAAACGTCAGCCGAGATGAATGGAAGTAATGTGTCTCGCTCATTTATAAACGTGTATGCTATTCTTTAAGCGTAAGTTAAAGCGTAAGAATAACATTAGAATAGCCCGCTTGCATTAATATCAACACAACATTTTATATAGATGGACAGAAAAAAGGTCATTGGGTTCCGCGGAAGGTATTCGGAGCAGTTTCAATAATCTCCCAACTTTATTCTCGTCCTGTTTAGTTGTGGCTGAATTGCCGGATTTTGCAAAGCAAAGCCTAATAGTGTATGCTGATTGGAAGGAAAAAAAAACGCACTTTTTTCCCTTGGAAAGAGAAAATGACACTATTGCCAAACGGTGGAATTTTTATCTATTCGGTTTTGCGTTTATATGCCTCGGTCAGATGTTAAGTAGGTATTGTTGTCTACAGACTTCGTTGTACGAATAACGACTGTTCATTGAAAAATACACGCCTTTTTTAAGTGGTCGGTGGATTGGAGAATTACGTTTAAACGTTTAAAGAAATAATAAAAAAAAAGTAACGCTGGCAACACTGTGAATTATTTGATGATGAAACGACTATGCTATTGTTTAAGGTCTCACACATTTTATATACATTTTTATCCTCTTACACCCCCTGCCCCCTTCCTATTCCGCATGTTATAACACATTCAGCATTTTTCTTCGTAGGCGATTTTACCTTACCTACTTAAGTCCATTGTAGTAACATCCTTATAGTTCGTGCCGCGATGCAATTTCAATCCATCTTCGACCATCTTCGGTTCATTGTGATTATTTTTGTAACAATAAAAAGGCGAATACATTGTAGACTAGTAGAGTACTTTATGCATTGCGAGGCGTTTGTTGTAGTGAGAATTTCAAGTCTTCCAATAATAATTACCATGCAGCGAAGATGCCAATAATATCATCGACTTAATTTTTTATTCATCCAACGGCAGTATGAAAGAATTTATGCGTGCTCTCTCCTTCCCCCTCTCCCCCCCTCTCTCTCTCTCTCGCTCGAAACTCTTTTCCCATAAGCCCCGACCGTGACCAGGATGTCTATGATTCTTATCACTATAACTTAACCTCTTGTATTTTTTATGTCTATGGCTCTCTCCATAGGTACACACGTCCATCACTTTACTACCGCACGTACGCGGTTTCACTTCCCCTGGATTTCAACACTCGTCATATTATCATACTTAAGTATACTGTCAGTACTATTCATACTTAAGTATACTGTCAGTACTATTCGGTATTTTACCGTCATATGTATGTAGAAACGTGCGGTGATTCGACATTCGATCATGTAAAGCTGACATCGAACTGCGGACCGATCTTTGAAATCAGTGGATAAAACTGGTAGACTATATAAATGAAGGGCTCCTATTGGGCCTTCTAAAGTGATTATCGAATTATACACCTCTGCAACCAAGTATCCCTCCGCTCCATTCGATAAGCTATCGGGTTTTATCGGCTTGTTTCAAGCAGCCGGTAGCTTATCGAATCGAGCGGAGGGATACTTGCCTGCAGAGGTGTATATAATTCGATAAACACTTTAGAAGGACCAATAGGAGACCTTCATTTATCTAGTCTACCAGTTTTATCCACTGATTTCAAAGATCGGCCCGCTGACGACTTTTATGCTCGCAATTTGCCCCTTCAGTTTTGTGAGTAGGCAAAATAATTACTTTCCCAATAGGATAGTCAATCATGCCATGATATCATAACCAGTGCCATTCGATCCCCTAGATTTTGGCTCAGGTAGGCCACACATTAGAGCCCGTTTCAGAAGTGTAGGCGTATACCTTGACCATAATCTTTGGAAAAATGTTCAATTTTCATTCATTCAAATCAAAACAAAACTTTAAAGCGTTCCTCAATGGAAAGCCTATGCTCAAATTAATTTTCATTAATTTTCACCATGAGAAATAATGTTGAAAAATTCCAAAGATTATCGGTCTAGGTGCGCCTACACTTTTGAAACTACCTCTACGCTTGTATTCAAATTCAATATTCATCGCATGAGAAGTATTGCAGGTACCCTGCCCAGCGGCGGCTCGTGCAATCTGGCAACAATGGATTTCCTCCATTTAAAACTGTGTAAAATAATCGATTACTTGGTGAGGCGCAGCGCCTCACCTAGTATCGATCTTTTTGCATAAGTTTAAATGGCAAAAGTGCACGGTTGTCAGATTGCACGAGCCGCCACTGACCCTGCCTGAACTAAAATCTAAGTATTTGACTAAATGACTTGACATTATTCAATTCGTCGACTTTAACGAGAAAAAATGAGTTTGAATGTTAATTTTTCAGCTTACATTGACCAATCAGTCCTGTTAATTTTTCTGTTGAGGAAAAATGAGTCAGGCTGGAAGATTACAGCTGGAAAACTTAAGCCTGGCCCTTGAAAAAATGTTAAGTTTAGCGGTTGTAGAAGTTATTTGATAAAGGTTTGAAAATAACGAGTCATGAAACTCCTACCCTGAACTTTCCATCGGATCAATGGCGTACGCAGGAATTAGTCTCTCTCGCTCTTTTCCCGTTTGAGTGGGTGTGCTAGAAAAAGAAAGAGATAGGGGCTGAAGTCAGGTTTGAGCCCCTGTTTCTGTCCTTCCCCTATACTCATGCGTTCAAATGGGGAAAGAGAGAGAAAGATAAATTCCTGTGTACGCTACTGCATCGGATACACGGTGAAGTGCGCGAGACGCATTTTAATGCAGAATTCGGAAGAGGAGTAATCAAAATTATAATCCGAGTAGTTTGAAGTGAAGTGAAATTTAATTTCAGCTCTTTCAAGATGTTTATCGTTAAAAGTATAGTTTTAGCGTTCATACCAAAATTCCACAACTGTAATCCTCTGTCACGAAGCTTCTTCCGCTTGAAAATTCGAAATTTCTCGTTTCTGCTCGGTGGATTATTTTGAAGTTTGGCTCCACCCTTTAACCCTTCCATACCTGGTGTACATTTCAAATTGAAATTTTCAATGTACATCTGGATAACATAGAATCTTATAGAGAAAATGAAAATACGATATGCATATTGTTTTTTATGAGAAAATTGTGCCCAGATCAGCTATGATGGCAAAAAATCTGTTCCTTAACAAAAAGTATTTTCAGGTTTGACATGGTTAAGTAGTTTAATAAGGGGAGAGAGTTTACTCTTACGGAAGCCTTCTAAAACGGCGTCCAACGAGATATTACTACAGAGGGGCGGCCATAGGCGGATCTAGCAATCTGACAACTGCGCATTATTCCCATTTGAATGTACGATAAACAATCGATCACACGGAGGAACGAGGAAACACTCTGCGCGTCTAAAATATATGTAATAGAGTGGCGATTTCTTGTGCGTTAAAGAAGGGGAGTGACAGTCGTGTGAACCAGAGGCGCAGCGTGCAATTTGGCAACATGCATGGCAATTTAAACCCAAGTAAAAGGTCGAATGCGAAGGTGTTCACCGAACACCCGATAGTTCGATCTTTTTCATGAATTTAAATGGACAAACTTTAACGTTGCCAAATTTCACGCTACGCCACTGGTGAGAACTAGCATCCGCACCACCTTGGGCTATTAAAGTTTTACGGTTTCCAGCATTCATAACCAAATAGAGCTGGATAGCAGAGGGCTCTCAAAATAAATCCTTTGTTAGGTAAAAAAAAAAAAAAAAAAGATTCCCAAACCGTTGAAAGGGAATGAAATCGCTATTCTAGCAAACGGCAACGCTGTTGCGTCGAAATCTGTAGGTTTGACGTGGTTGCACGTCTTTGCTCGCGGTGTACGGGAAACGCGATTTTCCTCAACCGCACGATACGATGGTCGATGCCCGCGTTGTGATTGTGATTCGATGGATCGAAAAACGCTTGATTCCGCTGCGCCGTTGGCGTGATTCAAATCATCTTTGCGGTCACTTCTCCTCTTCCTATATTCCCTCCTCCCCCTCCTCCTCCTCCTCCTTTTTTTTGTCTGTTTGACACTTTGACAGTTTGATGTGGATGACGATTGACGTGACCTGCGGGTGTTCCGCTGATGCCCAACTCAGGAATGCGGGGATGTGACGTCACCGGTGCGCGGTCGGGCCAAACCGGTGCGCACCTGACGCACCTATAACTGTAGTAGCATTACATTATTTCGTATATCTGTTCTTAACTTTGATGAAAAGAAAATAATTTGGTTTGTTGCGAACTTTGGCCACAGCAATGGGGCTCTTGAAAACTTCTGCTGTGAGCAAATGACTTGTACAATCTGATGTAAAAACCAGCGAAAATCACGAAAATCATACGAAGAAAGTCTAAAATTCAGTAATAAAATCATTGTCAGATAACTTGCTATAACGGCAAGTTCGTAATGGCGGTCCAACGCAGGTATCATGGGAGATTCCTGTCTCTATTATGTCACTTTCTCTTTCATGATACCTATACGTCTCTCCGCCAATAAGCTCGATTCCGAGAGTGAATTTTGTGATTTATTATACTTTACTCATCGTCATTTTTACAGGTTTTTATGCAAGAATCAACTCTTCAATCCTTTATTCTTAGAAAAAGTTTGCAAGAGCCCCATTCTGTGCATTGATATGTTAAGGAGACTCCAGGGTCGATTAGTTCCAACTGTAGACACCACTTCGCGCTGCTCAAAAAGTTTAAAGTTTCTGACTAAAAATGATGACTTTATACAAAAAGTATAGATACATATTTTAAAACCTTCGAGCATACGTTAGGAAGATACCCTGAAAGTTTTAAGCTGAAACACTCAAAAATCAAGTCAGAATATTGGAATTACGAAAATTCCCTTAAGCCTCGATGAGTGCGAGTGAGGCAGACAGACATAGCTATCACTCGCACTCACTCAGACTCTCTAAGTTTATGGTGAAAAATGAATTTCCAATCTTACGGTTTTTAATTCTATCCAATTTTGCTCGTTTTGGGCTCAAAAAATTCATCAAGAAAATTGCACAGGTGCCAACGTTCTTGGATTTTGCGTTTTATCTTTATTGTTTTCAATTTAAAATGCCAAAAACTAGACTTTTCGTTAAAGTGTGAACAGTGGCGCTATCCGTCGGATTGAAATCGGGAAAAGTTTCGCCTGGAATCATCTTGATAAGTACTTAACAATTGAGGCATTTTTCGATAGATGGGCGTATGGTGATTTACGCCCTTTTTTTAGAGAACTCGTTTTTGAAATCCTGACGATGTGACCTAACAGGTAATATAAAGTTATTCATATGTTGAACGGAAAATAATCACGAAACAATTGTTCGAATGGATGCACCGCTACAATGTTTTGTTGTAACGTTTTAAACTTTCAAACGCGTTTTTTCACCGTACGCCCATTTACCGAAAAATGCCTCAATTTTTAGTGACGAGTGGGGAATTTAACTTTTGCTTCGTTGTTTCCGTGGATTCCTGTGAGAGTTGTCAATGCTGTCAATCTGGGAAGTGGTCACTCTGTATGACTCAGCGGTAAAATTAAAAATTGCGAATCATCTCTCGAAATGACAACATTCGCGATGGAATTGAAAGATGTTGTCGACCGGTCGGCCCACCAATGAAATCGCGAATGCCGGCCGCCCGCCGCCGCGCCTTTTAACGATCGCGATCCGAGATGGTATCGCGATTTTTCTAGCGCGTGCGCATCTCAGTAACAGTTTCGTCGACCACGACGAGTTATCACGTTAGATCAATTTTCGCCTCATCTCTGGTTTTTTACTTTTTTCAATTAAAATTCCGCAAGATGACAGCTTGCAAGCTAGGGCCTGTCCGTTGTGTAGACATCGATCTCGAAGATGTTACTCTCGGAAAAATTGAATTGGTGTCACTCATAGAGCCTCTTTCATATTTTCAATCTTTATATTTCCTCCCGAAATCTTTTTTGTAGCTTGTGGAACGGAAAGATTTAATAGGTAAATCAAGAGAAATTACCTAAAAGGGACACTAGATCTGTTGTATGTCCTTCTGCTGCAGAAGTATTGGACATTGATTCTTATTATTTAATTAATTTTAACATTCTTCACTCAAAACATTCTTGGTTTTGGTCAAATTTACCAGCGGAGACCAAGCTACCCAGCCAGGATATGCTATACGCAACGCACCAAATGCATGTGGTAAATAATTGAATGTGCGTTTCGTATTGCGTAGCCTTTTCAGGTATGCAATGCGCTACGCACCAAATATATGTGTTTAATGTGCGTTGCGTATTGCGTACCCTTTTCAGGTATGCAATGCGCTACGCACCAAATGAATGTGTTGAATATGCGTTGCGTATTGCATTTACCCGAGTTTTGGGGGTTTGATTGTGGGAGCCGTTCTCTCGAATGCGGCGCCAGTCCAGTTCAATTATGAGAATGGCACTGCCTATTCATACAACACGGAAAAAAATTCACGGGTACGGTTACTATAAAAGACGGGCGCGGGAACCGTGAATCACGGGTAAAAGTTGGACGCCGTCCAGACACAGTTACGACACCCGTGAATGTACGGTTCAGAGCGAAACCGTACTTTCACGGGCGCCGTGGGTTAAAAAGGTAAGATGATTCATCCGGGATTTGATCCCGCAACGTTCCGTTTCGCAGTCCAGTGTCTTGTCCACTACACCGCGCTGACCGCATGGAGAAGGGAGAGGAAACTCCAGTATATAAAGAAGCAGATGTCGCGAGGTGGCGGTCGCACCGAAGCACTCGAGTAACCGTACTTCACGGGTTGTGCCACCGTGAAGTTACGGGTGTCACGACCATAATTATTACGGGCATTCCGACCGTGTTTCTCTGGCTATGGCACCTGTGAAACACGGCTACCCTAGCTGTCTTTTTACGGTTAGTAAATGAACCGGCGTGGATGGTTGTCACACCCGTACAGTTTTTTTTTCCGTGAACTGAAACCTACCAAGTCGCGCGACGGGGAGTTACCGGTGAAAGGCTACGGTGGCGGCGATTGGGTTTTTCCATCTCCAACGACGGGCACTACCGGTGACGGTAGAGGGTGGCTCTCGTGCCACTAGTACCTACCACCGTAGCCTGCAGTCTTCACTCTTCCTCATTCCTCAGCTTCATAAAGTAAGAATAGATCAGCTTGGCTTCGCCTCGTGAAGTAGTTTACACTCCGAATCGTCCAGTGATATTTTGATAATGTGTTAGTGACCTATCGCTTACTTATTGTGTGAGTGTGTCTCTCTCGCGATCTTTTAATAAAAATATTAATCTTTATAGTGGATCGTTATTAAAATTTTGAGAATTTTGAGATTTTGTTTTTTTTTTTGCTGTTCACCAAGGTGAATTGAATATAAAAAAATATGGCTCCAAGTAATTTCAGTTTTTTATCAATATGAATGATCCTTCTATTTTGAGATTTACGAGACTTGCTGATGTTCTGAGGTTACATATTTTCGGAATAAAATTTGAAAATTGCAACAATGTTCAAAACGAAGCGTTCCAAAGAGATGATAATGGCACCTAAAGATACTTTTCTTTTCATTTCTGGTAAAAAAAAAAAAAAAAAAAAAAAAAAAAAAAAAAAAAAAAAAAAAAAAAAAAAAAAACACCTCCGAAAACCAAATTTCATGTAAATCCGTTGAAATCTAGGCAAGTTAGACGTAATAAGCACATCGCCGCCATCTTTGATTATAAAAATTTAAATAGTAGATGGCAGATTCGACTTCCTCGTGTGAAAATACCACTGGATGTTAAATTGTTTGTAAATCCGTTGAAAACTAAGCAAGTTAGTCATGATGAGGATATAACCGCCATTTTGGATTTTTGACATTTGAAAAAAAGGTAGCAGATTCAGTTTTCTTGCGTAAATATACCCTCGCATACCAAATATCATGAAAATCCGTTGATAACTAGGCGTATTAGACATAATATGCATATCTCCGCCATTTTGGATTTTCTAAATTTAAATAACAGATGGCAGATATAGCTTCCTTGTGTGGAAATATCTCCCAGTATCAAATTTCGTGCAAATCCGTTGATAACTAGGCATAATAGACATGATAAGCATATTGCCGCCATCTTGGATTTTCGAAATTTGAAAAATGGATAGCAGAATCGGACTCCTCGCCCAATTTTACCGCGGAATACCAATTTTCACGCTAATCGGACGACAACCGACCGTATTTTCCATAATGAACGTCCGCAAACTTATATACTTGAAATTCTTCGAGGATCTTCAACTGTCAGGACAGTGTAATGGTTAGGACGCTAGGCTAGGATTAGGTAGGTTGCGGGTACGATTCCCGGTCGTGGCGTGAAACTTTGTTTCTCACTTGAGATTGACAAGAGTACGATACTCGTCGAAAATGTTTAATTCATAATTTTTATCGATTTTATTCTTCCCAAACTCCTCCCCCCCCCCCTCCCCAGAGGTAACGTAGCATTATGATGTGCTATAATTACTAGTAATTTTGGAGGATGGTTATTTAATGATAAATTTTGGTGGAAACACAACCAGAATTGGATGGTAATCCTACCAGACTGTTCCTGGTTCGCATAAAGCTGGCCATTCTGGTAATTTTCTGGTAATAAAACCAGAATCTAGTAATATTATCAACTTTTTTTTTTCAGTGCGGTGCGTACACGAAGCAATAAACCCGGGTATCAAGGCGGCCTCTTTCTGGGCGCCTGAGAGAGGGACAGGGTGGTTATGAACATAGTAAGCTACCGTTGAGAGGCAAGGTGAGGAAGGTGAGAGTGACGGGATTGACCGTCGACGGGAATGGAAGGTGCACGGCGATGCAGCGGGGCTACCTATTGTTAAAGCGGGACAATACCTTTGCTCGCACCGAAACCGTCGTTTGGCGAGACCGAGTACCTGACGGGTGGCTTCACCGGTAGTTGGTGGTTGGTCAGCTCGGAATCCCCTATATCCCTATATTCACCGGTAACTGCCCGTTCCAACGTCGGCAATTACGATCCTCACAGCCGTTCTTTTTTTTCCGTGGCAATGTGCAACGCACCAAATGAATGTGCTGAATGTGCGTTGCGTATTGCATACCCCTTTCAGGTATGCTATGTGCAACGCATCAAATGAATGTGTTGAAAGTGCGTTGCGTATAGCATACCCCTATCAGGTATGCGATGTGCAAGTACCAAATGAATGTGCGTTGCGTATTGCATACCCCTTTTCAGGTATGCAATGTGCAACGCACGTGGAGCAACGCAACTGGACTTGGAGAAAATACGAACGGCATGACGTGAACTTGGTGTCTGGATCCAAGCACGAAAACACCATTCTTCATCGTGGAACTAACACAATTTTCTCGTTACTTAGCCAGCAGCAACGAGTGCGACGTGCGTCCATCGAAACTAGACCAAGACCACTCCCGTTCCGTTTCTACGAATGTCGTGTGATCGCGACAACTTCCGTGATCCGATCAATTTGCAAAAGAGCCGCGACCGTTTGCGCTCATCTGTTTTTCGAGTGTTGAGTGTTGAGAGCTCGTTGCAGCGCCCGTTAAAAACGATCCCTGTTATGTTGACGAAGAAAAATGTGCCGAACCGCAATTGACTCGAGATTGATAATGATGATGAGGATGATGAAGACGGAAAGAAAAGCTGAGAAGCCTTCGAGCTTATTAACGTAAGTGGCTTCCAAAGTCCTCAAGTGGATCCAGAGGGGTGGGGACGAAATGGGATACGGGGAGGGTGAGCAGGAAAAGACGGGGAGGGGGGCGAGACCTCCTCCCAGTATTAAATGGTCCTTTAATCCGGTGTTATATCGAAAGCAGGAGGTAATTACAAAACGTTGTTGCCAGTTTTACATTTAATGTGGTTGGTCGCTCGTAAACTGTGCTATTTGTAAAGATAGCATTTTCATGTAAACCTGTTGAAGAGAATCGGTCCTCAAGGCTGCAATATGCAATGTAAAATATTATGCATTTCAAAATATACTATCAAATCTCGCAAAACCGCAAAAATCGCCAATTTTGGCCTCTAGGCCCATGTTTAGGCTCAAATATCTCGATGATAGGATCGATAAATCGAAAAACGCGACTTGGTACCTCAAACTAAATGCTTTCAATTTGCAAGAGAGACCACAACCGCGCGTTTCTAGGGTAGGACCGATTTGGGCCTTTATCGATACCCCTCCTTTTTAGCCGGTTTATGGCTAAAAACCTTGAAATTGTTTTTTTGTTTTTTGTTTTTTTTGTTTTTTTTTTTCCATGAGCTCGACAGAATATTTTTGTTTTGGGCTTAAATGACAGCATTTATATCGTACTTTAAGTTGCTGAAGAGTTCTTAAAAGGGCAACGACTTTTCATGTAACCTTAACTCAAACGCACCGTGCAGGGCGTTAAACGAGTTTGCGTACTTTTGCCGCATCAATACAGAACCTTGATTCTTACGTAAAATTCGGCGAAAATAACAATGCGCACATTAAAAACGTTAAAAACCACTCATTAACTCAGGAAATCAATTCAAGTTTAAACATCTTGCGCTACACTATACGCTATTTGCAACAGTAGATATGGCAGCTCTAAAACACTCGCGTACTTTCGTTTAGAACCAATTTCAAATGGATCTGTCCAACGAGCTTTAACTTTAGAGTGGCAAATCAAGGAACGTTCCGCTGGTTCACTGATGTCACTTAGGTCGCCGCCATCTTGCCGTGAAAATCGATTTTGAGGTTAAATTTTGTGGATCGTTTCCGGTCGTTTCGTGAACAAACTCGGGCTTCGCCGGAAACGACCAACAAAACCTAACCTCAAACCTTGGAATCTGCCGTCCAAATTCCGTTTTTTCCCGAGATTCCTTCTACCCTGTGTGGCACAAGCTGGACCAATCCGCTGCTACTCTAAAGTTATAGCTCGTTGGATCTGTCACACATTTTTTTTTTTTTTTTTTTTTTTAAACATTTTTAGGTTAAAAATTATGAGGCGAACAAACCGAGCCTGTGTGAAAAAAAAAAGTTTTCCATCATGGCTGCATCCGTGCTGCCTCAGCAATGGCGGCTCGTGAAATGCGATATATCGATGTCTTCTCCGTTTAATACTGTAGAAAAGTATCGATCGTCAGGGGGTGCAGTTGAACCCCCGAGAAATCGATACCTTTCTATAGTTTTAAATGGAAGGGACATCGATATATCCCACGACATCACGTTCCAGAAAACCTCTCTATTGGTATAGCTCGTTGTTGGCAACAGTGCGTCGACCTTTTCTTCCTGTTTGCGTTTATCAGGCGCTGCGCGTTATTTCCAGGCATTGGAAATCGAAATATATTTATGTTTTTTATATCGAAGTGAGTGAATGAGTGAACGATAGGGGAATTTTCTCTTGGCAACTTGGCAGCCCCGACTTCACCGCACCCCCTTACTCTCAGCTCATCTCGAGATCTGTCTTTCACTCGTAAACAATTGTCTGAACATTTCGCGAGGACATTTTTACGGTCCTCTCCCCCCCCCCCCCCCAATCCTTTCCCCTCTCCGCCACTCCGCGTCATTTTCCTCGTCATTTGGGTGTCTCCGTTGAAATTTGCCCCCTCTTTATCCTTTCTTCCAATTATTTTTCGCTAACCCAGATAAAAAGGAATTATCTTGGCCTTCAGCAGGGATTCCCTGCCGGATTCTTGCTCTCTGTGATTAGCGTTATTGCTCGGTAGTCGGTTTTATACTATATAGAAGGGGAGTAAAAGAAATGTATAATAGTTGAAATGCTCAGCATTCTCAGCAAGTGACAAAGATAATTATTTTTGTTGGTACAGATGTGTCCGGTTTATGGGTCTCGAGTAATTATTATGAAATTTGATTAGGTATATACACTGGAAAAACTAAGTTTAAGTACAGCTGAAGCAGCTTTTTAAATTAGCTTCGCAGAGCAAAAGCTCTAGCTCTACCATAGAAAGTTGCAGTTGTACTGAAGCACTATCACAGTAACATCCTATCTCCTTGCTTTTGCTCCACTGAAACAGTGCTTCGATACAGCCGCAACTTGCTCCGGTAGAGCTATAACTTTTGCTCTGCGAAGCTATTTTAAAAAGCTGCTGCAGCTGTACATAAACTTTGTTTTTTCAGTGTATGACGTGACGCAGTGCTTGCACGTGACTTCTTAACCTTTTCTCCGTTGGTTATATAATTGTTTTTAAAGGGACATTTATGTATATTCGATGTTGAACAGCTGATACGAAAAAACTTGAATCATTCAATGAAAATTACAACCACCATTTGATTTTTGCTAAAAAAGCAAAAAGTGCTTTGGGAAATGGGTGGATGTAACAGAGGGTGTGCTCGGGCTCACAAATCCTGATTTCAGAGGGTTATTGTTTGGGCTTTGTATGGTCATCTAACAGTCAGCGTTTGTATTCTAATCATTGGTTGGTTAAGCAAACCGATCCAACGCTTCATAATCTCACACAACACAATAACAATCAATCACAAAATTTCAATCTCACACAATAACTATGAAACCAAAAGTATTGAACACGAGCACACCCTCTGTTTTATCTGCCTTTTTACCAAAGCACACCTCAAACATATCAATCTACCGTTACTGATCTGATTATCGATGCTCCAATGGGGTTCTTGCAAACTTTTGCTGTGAGCAAATGAATAGTCAAATCTGATGGTAAATTAACCAGCGAAAATCACGTAAATCACAACGAGAAAGTCAAAAATTTAGTAATAAACTCACATAACTGCTATGACGGCAAGCTTGTAATGGCGGCTCAACGCAGGTATCATGGGAAATTCCTGTCTAATGTGTCTCTTCCTCTAAGGAAACACAGAGGTAGGAATCTCCTATGCTACCTGCGACCTGCGTCTCTCCGCCATTAAGCTCGATTCTGAGAGTGAATTTCGTGATTTTTTAGTGTACCTACTCATCGTCATTTTTACTGGTTTTTATGCAAGAATCAACTCTTCAGTCTCCTATTGAAAAAGTCTGCACGAGCTCCATTAAGTTGACGTTCCGATTTTTTTTTTTCGAAACGTTCAAAAATTATTGAAACAGTTATCAATCGATTGGAATCAAAGTTGGGCAAACGGTGGTCGATTGCTCTGTTTTCAATTACTTTTCAAAAATAATCTAGGTGGGTTTTATAGGTAATCAACATATTTCAGTGGAATCAAATTGTTCTAGTGCATTGAATTGTTGTTTACAAAATTACGTTATTTGATTACTACGTCTGATTACTACTGAATGGAACATACTATTTCTCTTGATATACTCTTTTTCAGTAACGGATTGTGATATTTGACAGCCACGCTTCTTGCCTTTTTTCGTGGGGGGGGGGGGGGGGTGGTTCAATGAGCCTCCTGAAAATCGAAAATCGATTATTTTACGTAGGTTTCAATTGAGAGAATCCGTCCGCCACGCGCCGCCTTTGATTCTGATCGACATAGCGAGCTGAATGGCGGAAGGGTCTATTATACATAGAATTACCTTATCGTTCAGGCTGGATCTTTAACAATGCTTGCGCTTCGAACGATTTTATAATGTATGTACTCCTTGCGGATTACCTAATATAGCTTGATGCACTAATATGTTATTACAGGAAATAATGTTTTAATTAGTTGGGTCATTGTTACAGCACAAGCGTATATAAAATTGTTTAATCCTCTTTGTATCCAGTTGTCTATTGAACATTATGGAGGACCACGAGAGGTGCTTTACCATGTTGCATGCTTTTAGTTGTAATTCGTTTTGACATCAGCGATACTGATCAGAACTTAATGGAAATTTTATTTGGTTTTTTTTTGGTCAGAATTGTAATTACTTTCGACTGTCAAACTGGAAAGCCATCAGACCCAAAAGGAAACCTTCGGTGTGACTTCCTTTATTGTGTACTTACAGCAAAATAAAAATGTAGGCATTCGTCTGGAGGACAAAAATAATTTTGTTTCCCGCCCAACCAGTTTTGTTGTCTTATTTGGGGTAACTTTTGTCGAACAGCATCCAAGACAGTCAATTTTTACAAATAATCGTGTGAAAATCACACGGAAAGCATCAGCAAGTTTAAAAGTTCACTCACTTACTCAATAAATGCGTTTAACTATTTTCAAAGAAGTCGGGTCACAATGGGAGGAGAGTTTCATCTATAAGCGCAACTATCTATGCTGAGAAACGCGATTCATCGTAGAGAAAGCTGAAATTAAGATGGGACTCCCCAATAATTGTGATCCGCTCATCAGTAGCGGCCCGTGAGATTTGACAACCATGCATCTTTCCCACTTAAACTTAGGTAAAAAATCGATTCAAGCGGAGGCTGGCAGCCTCCTCGAGTTTCGATTATTTTCCATGTATTTAAATGGGATAAAAACACTGTTGCCAAATCGCACGAGCCGCCGCTGCCGCTCATTCGACCGCCATCTTTGAAATTTATTAACGCATTTATTGGGTTTGTGAGGGGATTTTTAAACTTTTCGATGCTTTAATTGTGATTTTCTCGCGATTTTTTTTTCTTTTTTTTTCACAAGAATCGACTCTTTATAACGCTTTCACAAAAGTTTACAACAGCCCCATTGAATCTCCCGAATAATCCATACTTATTCATCGGTGCGAATCAGAGGAAAATACTTATCGATTGCTCGCGAGCGGCTTCTGGTACTGAAAGTATCCAAAGTTGCCAAATTTGGCGGGGAATTAAAAAGTTTTCCACAGAGTTAAATATGATTAGAATGCGTTCAATTATATACGCAAAATGGCAGCCCTGTGAAAATCTCATTGTTGCTGAGTTATTCGTAAACTTACGAGCTACACCCGCAGTTTCGCAATTTCTCTATCTTGATTATGGTTCTTTTTTTTTTTCTTCTTCTTCTTTTTTCATAAATACAATGCAGCGTGTTGCGCATTGTGCGCACCACCAGTTTATTTGCCTTTAATCAGACTTGCATATTTGTCAATGTATGGTTTCACCGCGGGGGGGGGGGGGGGGTCCGAAGGAGTATTTTACATATTACCCACTTGTCATGCGTTGGTGTAAAGTCTGATACTGATTTGTGTGGTCCATTGTTCTCTCTGTTGCAGCCAAGAAACAAAATGGCTCCGCGTTACGGACTAATAGCCTCGGGTCCGGAACTCGAACCCCGCCTCTTCCGCTAGAAAGAAAGCCCGTTAGCAAATTCTCGGCGCTCGGGAGGCTGTTCAAACCGTGGAAATGGAAAAGGCGAAAAAAATCGGAGAAGTTCGAAGCTGCTTCAAGATGTAAGTCCATGCTTTTATTTATTAGTTTACTCTCACAATCATTTTATGGCTTTACTATAGTGTAAAGAAAGTGTATTAGAAAAAAGTGTTTCTTGAAATAATCAAAATTCTATAATTAAAAGTTCAGAAAAGAAATTCTAGACTTTTTTACCGAGCCTTGTTTTTTTGTTTGTTTTTTTTTTCCCAGAATTCTAGCCTTTTGGATCAGAATTCCTGATTTCTTTAACAAAAATAATTTTGCAGTTTTGACCAGAATAATCTGGTGAAAAAGTCGAAAATTTCTGGCCAGTTAGGCTGGAACTTGCAGGTTAAATTTACTAGAATTCTGGCGATTTTAAGGAGAACTTTTTTCCCAGTGTGGGTTAAAAAATTCGGTCAAAGTTTCGACTTGAAACTTTTCGTTTAGTTTCGGAACACTGGTTTCATAGCTATCCTAAAGCTGGTAGCCATATCCCTGAGGGTTCGCTTGTAAAGCTTAACTTTGTTGTCAACGGAAAATTTCAAGTTTTGGAAAAAATTCAGATATTTTGAAAATTGAAAATTGGTTCATGGACTCACGGAGAAAGACAAACTATAGCAGCTATCCCTTACATAGGTTCACATACTGTCATCCCTCTGGTAATCTTTTTTTTTTCGGTGGCATGTTTTACTGTAGACCTATTGACTGGAAACCGCTGCATGCATGCCTGCAGCGGTTCAACTGATCAACTCATCCATTAATCGTATTTGAGGTCAATAAGGGGGAAGGGCCGGGTTGCGACTTCTGAGGAAAAAAGACGGTTGGAAAAGCATGATGAAAGTGGAGACGTTCTCTAAAGTTCGTTTTTCTCTCGCTTTGCTCATTTCTGTGTTAGAAACGTGTAGAGGGAAGGAATATCACGTGACTTCAGGACCCCTTATTATCTCTGTCGTTTTCTAACACGTGTGATCAATTGGGCTCAGAGTCGAGAGAGAGGGAGCGAGAGAGAGAGAGAGAGAGAGAGAGAGAGAGAGAGAGAGAGAGAGAGAGAGAGAGAGAGAGAGAGAGAGATAGAGAGAGAGAGGGGGAGAGAGAGACAGAGAGAGAGGGGGGGAGAGAGCGATAGAGGAAGATAAATTTCTGGATGCACGCGTCTGTAGATATAAACGGAAAAGGCATGAAAGAAAAGTAATTTGCGGTGACTAATGTAGATTGAAATAAACGGAAAAGGCATGAAAGAAAAGTAATTTGCGGTGACTAATGTAGATTGAAACGAACGCAGCCGCGACCTAGACAAGAGCGGAAATGTGGGTGACTGTGACACAGTTTTGCCTCTTTGACCCGCACCCCGGGAAATTCAGGGTCGTTTTCATGGAGGATTTTATCCTTATTTTAAGGAGCGTCAGTGTAAGTACATATACATTAACACTACCTCCGACAGAAGGCCGAAGAGATCATTTAAAAACATGAGGTGTGCTCATTTCACGAAATTAGCACGGCAGTTCAGTTTGAATTTTTTTGAAAGAGCACACTTAATGCAGTGGCGTAGCCAGGAATTTTTCTGGGGGGGGGGTCCGAGGTCCGAAAATTGTCAAGGGGGGGAGGGTCCAAAGATACTAATTTGGTCAAATTTGTCTGAAAACGCAAAAAATGACCTTTTTCAGGACAAATTTTGGTGTCGAGGGGAGGGGGAGGGTCCAGACCCCCTGGACCCGCCCCCCCCTTGACTACGCCACTGACTAAATTATTTATTATTATGGACCTTCAATCTTCATGGATATTCCTACTTCGGGGTACTTGTTTCTGCTTACACTATCAATTGAAGGCGCTCAACAAAACATTCTGTTTACACTGAGTCACTGAGAGAAATCTTTTTTTTAAATCCAAGGTGTATTTCATTTGAGTCAAAGAAACTGCACAGTGAAATATTGACGAAGGAATTCCTTTAAGCCAAGGAAAATGTCTGCTGCTACAAGTGAAGGCTTCCTTGCTGTAACAGTGATTCTATTCATGCACCAGAACTTCACTTAGCGCAAGGAAAACTGTCGTAAGTAAACGTGTTTCCTTTTTTTTAAAAGAAGTGATTTCTCTAAGTGTAAGTGTCCACTTTTCAACGTTCTTTTCGATATAACGAAAGTGAAACCTTGCGAAACAGTTTAACTCGTAAGCGAATGTGTACGCGGGATTCGTACTTACCTAAATGCTTAAAAATAAAGCTGGTAACCAAAAGGTAAAATCAAAGAAAGTATCCGTTAAAGAATAGAAAGCTGGGTTAGAGATCTGAACTTGCAGTCGTCAACTTTAAAACGAAAATAAGTTTGTGCAGAAAGTAAAGTTCCTACAGGCGAAAAACAAAGCGTAATTTTCCCCCCGTAAGAGCGCGTGTAGAACGGGTTGTGGTGTATAGCGAGGAGCTCGAGCGGTGTGAGTAATAGATAGAGTCGCGCGGATATGTTCAAATTACCAACTTTGAGAGGTTAGTTTTCCCGTATGAAGCTATCTGCTATATGGCTCCAGCTCTTATTTGAACCTCTTTGCTGCATCTTGATCGGAATGCTCCGAAAATTGGGAAACAAGTCAAGGTGGGTAGAAACATGCACAAACTACCCTTTCTCTTCTCTTTACCCCTTTCTCCACCTCACTCTCTCACTCTCTTTCTCCCCATTCTCTCTTTTTCTCTCTCCCTTTCTCCCCCTTCCCCTCTCTCACTCCATCGCTTTCTCTCTCTCTCTCTCTCTCTTTCTCTCTCTCTCTCTCTTTCTCTATCCTTCTCTCCCTCTCTCTCCTAGATCCCTCTTTCTCCATTCTCTCTTCCCCCTTCTCGCCCTTATCTCCTTCTTCTCCATTTCTCTCTCTCTCTCTCTCTCTCTTTCTCTCTCTCTCTTTCTCTATCTTCTCTCCCTCTCTCTCCTAGATCCTCTTCTCCCTCTCTCTTCCCCCTTCTCGCCCCTTCTCTTCTTCTCCATTTCTCTCTCTCTCTCTCTCTCTCTCTCTCGCTCTCTCTCTCTCTCTCTCTCTCTCTCTCTCTCTTTCTCTCTCTCTCTTTCTCTATCCTTCTCTCCCTCTCTCTCCCTAGATCACTCTTTCTCCCTCTCTCTTCCCCCCTTTCTCGCCCCTTATCTCCTTCTTCTCCATTTCTCTCTCTCTCTCTCTCTCTCTCTCTCTCTCTCTCTCTCTCTCTCTCTCTCTCTCTCTCTCTCTCTCTTCCTACCGTCAGCCCGCCCCACTCATCCGTCTTTTCCCTTCAGTCTTGCCAGATTGCACGAGAATCCAGGAATGGAGGAAAGTTTGAATTGAAGAGAGTGTGTGGTTTAAATTGAGGTTTTTTTATTTTCTTTTATTATGTTCATTTCTTTTCTTTTAAACAAGCCGGCTACTCTGTCCCCATTTACCCCTACTTGTGCTAATAAGAGGCGTGGGGAGGGGGAAATGTGAGGAAGGGGTGGACGGGGGCTGGTTGCGGATAAGCCAGGAAACCTACTTTTGCGCCTGGCCATGGCAGTCCTGGCACATACTTCCGTCTCCGCCTCTTATTCCCATACATTTTCAGTGTTGCCAGATCGAGGGTAAAAAGCTGGATCGTTCCCATTTAAATCAATGTAAAACGTACGGCTTTTTTACCCCAATCTGGCAACACTGTACATTTTATTCCTCGGGCTTTATTGAATCATGCAGGGTGTTTTGAAACCCAACAGGGAAACTTGGCCGTGCAGTTGTTTGAGATTAAAACGAAACTTCGCTTTCCTAAGATTCCGTCCGGCAAAGAATGGAGCTGTTGCAAACTTTTGATACAGGCTTCTTATTAGTTGATTAAGGGGTAAAGCCCCATAGAAATTTCGATGAACCCATTAAAAAAATCACGAAATCCACTCCCAAACTCATAAAATCCTTTCAAACGCGAGATTCTACACAATGGCGATAATGGGTCTGTTGCAAACTTTTGCTACAACGATCAAGAGTGTTTAATCTAATGTAAAATCGCCTAAAAAGTCCATTGGTGGCATCAGAAAGTCATAAAATGCGATAACAAACTCACATGAGGCGTTTAATGAAATCCAAGATGGCGGTAAAATATCGAGCAGCCTGTATGCATGCACCACGAACATCCAAGGATAGCCAACTTCACAATATCGATCACACCCAATCGCAAGGTAAATAAACGCATAACCTCTGAAGCTGTGAGGTTGTCAACGTTGGCAATCCTTGGATGTTAAAGGTGCATGCATACAGATTGCTCGATATTTTACCGCCATCTTGGATTTTATTAAACGTCTCTTGTGAGTTTATTATCGCATTTCATGACTTTTTGATGCCTTCGATGGATTTTACGGGCGATTTTACATATGATGAAACACTCATTATCGTTGTAGCAAAAGTTTGCAACAGACCCATTACCGTCTGAATCTTATGGCAATAATTGTATGCTTCTCTTTCTTCTCGTGTGGTGTCGCGTAGAGTCCCTATATGTAGAGAGTTAAGACAAGTGAAACCATGGGCGCCGCCATTGGGTGCGATTGTGCACATTTGTTTACATTCTGAGGGCCGTTGTTGTGTTTTCGTCCACTGCAAAGATTACAGTGCCGCTGAGTTTCTAACGATGTAATCTTTTACTGCTTTCGTGGATCGACATCTATTTACGCTTTGAAAGATTCTTTTGGGATTTGTAGACATTCTTGAGGCGTATCAATGATACGCCGGTAATACGGTATCATGATTAAAATTAACAGATTCGTCGAAAATTAACTCTTTATCCGTAAAATACCGTTGGTAAACAACTGCGATTGTAAACAAAAGTGCAAAATCGCATCCAATGGCGGCGTCCGTAGAGCCTAAACTTCATCGACCAATCAGAAGTTGACTACCCTCTTGTCTTAACTCTCTACATATAGGGACTCGAGTGTCGCGAGAACACCTCGTGAGGATAGAGCTTATTGAAATAGGGAACAGTGGCGTAGCGTGCAATTAGGCAACGTTGTAATGATTCCATTTAAACTCATGAAAAATATCGGATTATTGTGTGTTCGGTGAACACCTTCGCATTCGACTTTTTACACGGGTTTAAATGTAAACATTACAACGTTGCCAAATTGCACGTTACGCCACTGATAGGGAAACCCCTTGTAAAAGGCGCGGTAATCACCTTGCCATTACGGTCTCGCGTTTGAAGGCATTCTATGAAGGCATTCTATTTCTGAGTAAATTTCGTATATTTGTATAGAGTTATCAGCGTTATTTTTGGAGGTTTTTACAACTGAATCAACTATAAATAAGCCTGTAGCAAAAGTTTGCAACAGCTCCATTGCATCGTTTTTTCTTCAGTCTGTTTGAAATTTTGCTGGATGACGTTTCAGATAGTTTGCAATTTTTTTAGGAAGAAAAAAAAAGCGCATCAAAGATTTCCCGGGCCCGGGCGACCCTAATACGTCCTTTTCCGCACTCGAGACGTTTTCTTTTTGAATTTTTGAATTTTTTTTTCTCTCTTTGCCTTTTTCTTCTGATTCTTGTCGAATATTATAATCTATCAGAGTAGAATGCAACTACTATTTTGTCGAATATATTTGACATTGGAGTGGAAAGGGTTAGTTTGGTATCGAAAAGGTTAAATGAGTCATTCCCAGCGATTACATAGAGTTTTCAGTTTTCTGTAGCGCATTGCGAGTGTGTCGCGTAATCGCTTTATTATTTGGCCTCCGGGGAGTCGGGCTGGACGTTAATGCTCGATGCTCTGGTGTTTTTGACAAGAGGCAACTGGTTTGTTGGCAGGGAATGGGAGAATGCTGCAAAAGCTCCCAAACTGAGCTTTTTCTTTGCCGTGGCCGGGGCATCGCATCAACGCTCGCGGAAGCCAAAGCGCGGGTATATTGCACGGCGCACAGTGGATCGAAATTTGGAATTGTCCGGACATAATTTTTTCGAAGACTAAAAACAATTAATAAAATGAAGATGAATTCAAAATTTAGGAAAACATTGATGTCAGAGCTTTAGATGATTCCAGGGTCGGTTAGTTCGAACCGTGGACTCAGTGGCGGATCCAGGAAATCTTTTTAGGTGGGTGGGGGGGGGGGGGGGTTACGCTAGTGAAATTTTGAACTTTGAAGCGTCGGTGGAAGCAATTTCGGGCTATTTTCTATTGAAAAAAGGCAAAATTTGAGGCAACCCCCCCCCCCCGTGGATGCGGCACTGCGTGGACTCCACTTCGCGCTGCTCAAAACGTCAACAATTTTTGGCTAAAATTGATAAATTCACGCTGAAAGTACAAATTTGAGGAAACGTCAGCTCCTGTGAGCATACTTACGGAAAAAAGTTTCAAGCTGCAACACTAAATTAAAAAAGCAGGGATATTGGAAATACGTAAATTCTCTTGAGTCTTAATGAGTGCGAGTGAGGCAGATAGACATAATATCTCCCGCACTCACTCAGCTTGTGGTGAAGTGAATTTTATAATTTATACGACTTGAATTCTCAACCGCAATTTTGTTCGTTTTGGGCTCGAAAAATCCATACATTTTTTTTGTCGGTGCTGACCAGTGGCGTAGCGTGCAATTTGGCAACGTTGTACGTTGTCCATTTAAACCTATGTGAAAGGTCGAATGCAAAGGTGTTCACCGAACACCCGATACTTCGATATTTTTCATGTGTTTAAATGGACGAACTGCAACGTAGCCAAATTGCACGCTACACCACTGGTGCTGACGTTCTTGGATTTTGCGTTTTTTGGAAGTGCCATAAACACGAATTTATCCATGAAAGCGATCAGTGACGCTACACAGAAAAAACAGAAAAAAACACTTTGGTGGCGCTGACAAAACCTTTGGTAGAAAAATGACCCAGCAAAAGACTTTAGCTGAGCCAACCAAAGGTTCTTTACGCTTAGCTAAAGAGATTTTGCTGGGTGAATAAGAAATTTGGTTGGCCCAACTGAAGTCTTTTGCTGGGTCATTTTTCTACCAAAGGTTTTGTCAGCGCTACCGAAGTGTTTTTTCCGTTTTTTCTGTGTATCCATCGGATTGAAATCTCAAAAAGTTTTGCCGAAATCACATTAAAATGTGTCAAGCAGCATAGTTATCGTCAGAAAATAGCTTAGGTACTAAAAAAAATTGTTAAAAAATCAGCAACTTTTCTTGTTCGGAAAAAGTTTTGTTTCGATCCAGAGTGCGCCGCGGCAGGTCGAGTAAAGCGCTAAGAGCTCAACTGAGGGACCATTATAGCTGAAGACCGAGAAGCGACTGTATGTATATATATATATATATATATATATATATATATATATATACCTATATTATATACAATATATAGAACTATTTTCACTTCACTCAGCGTGAGCAGCGCAGAGCGGTCGCGAAAATTCGCTCCGTCCGCCCGTTTGTCCGGCAGACCTTGAACTGAACGACTGAATGCTATTTCTTCTCACCACTTTGTTGCCATTTCCGAGTTTGGCCGAGTACGTGTGAGTCTATCGTACTCAGAGCTGTCGCTTTGAGTATACATAATGGCATTATTCAATTCACCGATGATTCCACCGGTTTAGAAAAGATTATACAGTTCACTTCAGTGTGGTGTCACGTAATTTTAACTATTTTTAGAAAGAAAAAAAAAAGATCTAACTTGGCAACATCGATATAGATCAGTGGCATAGTGTGTAATTTGGCAACGTTGTACTGTGCACATTTGAACCCATGTAAAAGGTCGAGTTCGAAGGTGTTCACCGAACACTCAATAATTCGATCTTTTTCATGAGTTTGAATGGACACAATACAATGTTGTCCTTTTGCACACTACGCTACTGGATCGATATAGAGCGATATCGAAGTAGAGTCCCATCACTGTTGAGATGTCAACTTTCACTGGCCATCCGTCATTGCAGATTAGATGCAACAAGCGGACAAACAACCCATCATTATTAAATACACTAAGCCATGACTACATCCACGCTTTTAATGTTTTTTTTCTAAATTATTGGGAGCGCCGCGGATTTTGAAATTTAATCAAAACTTGTAAGCATAGCGCATATAAGTAACTGTTTTGACCAAAGACGGGTTAGCGGGTAGCTGGTACAAAATAAGCTCACATAATTTTAACTATTTTTAGAAAGAAAGAAAAAGATCTAACTTGGCAACATCGATATAGATCGATATAGAGTCCCATCTCTATTGAAATGTCTATTGAATGTCCGTCATTGCAGATTAGATGCGACTAGCGGACAAACAACCCCTTATCATTTAATACCCTATGCCATAACTACATCCTTGCTTTTAAAGCTTTTTTCTAAATTATTGGGAGTGGATTTTGAAATTTAATTAAAACTTGTAAGCATAGCGTACCTATGTCTCGACCAAAGACGGGTAGCTGGCACCAAATAAGCTTACATAACTTCAACTATTTTTAGAAAAAAAAACAGATCTAACTTGGCAACATCTATGTACTGAACCCTTGAAAAGCGCTCTATTGGAAGGCAGCAAGCCGCAATAAATTCCTTTGCGGACTCGCGAGAGCATGCCAAAAAGGCTCAGCGCAAAATAGCTCAGCGTCTCTCCTCAGTGTATACGTATAATTCAGCACGCGCCAAGGATTACCTCGGTGCTGAAGGAGAAAGAAGAAAGGGGGGGGGAAGTAAGTAAGGCTGTCAGAAATGTTTGGATGAAAAAGAAACCAACTGCGCATTTTGAAAAGGATGAATACAGCTATTGGAGAGTCATGAGACAGTCATAGGATTTTAGGATATTTTTGTAGCAATGAGCTTTATTATGTATTGTATTAGATATACCTCTATATCCGTCACAAGTGGATTCAGAAATATGTCGTTCTCTCTCTTCGTTCTTTTGAATACATGTGTAAGAAAAAGATAGAGGATGATAAAGATAACCAACAAGGTTAATCAGACACCACCATGGAGGCGGTTTCCTGCTGTTTTTTGCCTTTTTTTCTTAAACGATATACAGCAACGATCCGTGAATTAACATATGGAAGATTTGTAGCTAGCGTTCAAATCCTAGTATAATTCTTCGCACGTTTTCTCTCTGAGAACATTTTCCCCTGCCGAAAATGTCGTTGTTAAGTTGGCGTTACCCAAATTCCACGTGCTATAACCAACAATTTAGTGGGTACACTTGGAATTTTCCGTGGTGGAAATTCTGGCGATGAGTTTCAGTAGATATGTTCCTAAAATTGTATGCACTACAATTAAAATATTTAGCTATGCCTGGATACTTTCCTAGTAAACAACAGCTGTGAAGTTAGTTGGGGTTACCTACTAGAATGCCATGTGCCACAAGCATGAATTTATCTTTGTGTGAAGTTTCCAAGATGTATCACGGAAAGAAAGATGGGGACACTTTCCCGTAAGTTCGCGTCCAATTGCACCGATAGTAATTGGGGGAATATCTTTGACTTTGGGAAAATTTGGACTGAAAGCAGTGGCTGATCATATAATTCTGCAACAATATTGAAGCAAAGATTACGTGAATATCAGGGCTGCTATTTTGCGGCCATATATGGCATTCTATAATCCATCGGTGATTCACCAGTTGAAGGAAAGATGTGACATGCGATTATCAGGGCTGCTGTTTTGCGGATCTTTAATGACATTCTACAATCTATCGCTGATTTAACAGTTGAAGTAAAGATTACCATGCATCAGTTAAGAAGAATAACAATGACTATAGTAAAAATACTCAAATCAATAACCTTTCCTTCAACCGGTTAAATTACTGATGGATTATAGAATAATTGAAGATCCGCAATACGGCATTCTTGCATTACCCGTTGTTCTCATGCAAGGTTGGCAACAAGTGGGCTCTTGCAAACTTTTGCTGTGAGCAAATGAATAGTCTAATATGATGTAAAAACCAGCGAAAATCACGAAAATCACTACGAGAAAGTCTAAAATTTAGTAATAAACTCAAATAGCTGCTGTAACGGCAAATTTGTAATGGCGGCTCAACGCAGGTGTCCTGGTATCATGGTAGATTCCTGTCTATAATGTCCCAGTGTGTTGCCAGATTGAGGTGTAAAGGCCGATTGTTTTACATTAATTTAAATGGGAACGATACGGTTTTTTACCCTCGATCTGGCAACACTGAATGTCACTTATTTCTCTTCGGAAACACAGAGACATGTCTCAATTTAGGTAGGAATCTCCCATGATACCTGCGTCTCTCCGCCACTAAGCCCGATTCTGAGAGAGAATTTGTTTATTTTTTAGTGTACTCATCGTCATTTTTACAGGTTTTATGCAAGAATCAACTCTTCAATCTCCTGTAGCAAAAGTCTGCAAGAGCCTTATTCTATTCAAAAAAGTGAAGGTATCCTAAAATTTGCTTCATGTGATTGCGCAACAATGTCATTTAAATCCACTTACATTAAGGCATGGAGGTATCGATTAATCCTCTGGAAGTTGAGGGATCATGGATGTTTCTCCGAGCATGAAGAAACTCGCCCAGATTTTTTGAAGCCACAGAAGCGTGAGCCATTAGAAAGAAAGTTTTCTTGGACTCATTGTCAGAGCGGCAAAGCGTCTGTGACCTTGACCACTCGTGAATAAAAATGCAATAGGAAAACAGATCCGCGGATAGCGATTCGTATAGCGAAGCTGAGGCGGGATTTCCATTTTCTTCTTCTTATTCTTCTTCCTCTTCCTCTTTTAAACTTTTCTAAAACTGAATCGCTCCAGAGCTAAGTTCCTTCCGATCGGAACTTATCATCAACAGTTAAGTTCCTTTTGTGACGCGTCGCTCGACTTATTTTTTTTTAGAAGAATGAAATGTGTATTGGAGGGGGGTGGGGCTGGGGGACCGGGTGGGGGGTGAAGGGGGGGGGTTCTAAGCTAGAGTTTTACTGTGGAAAATGTTCAAATCCAGAACGATTCGCTTCAAAAATCGACCTTGAAAATTTCGGATGAATCAATGGGACTCTTGCTAACTTTTGCTGTGAGCAAATGAATAGTCCACAATCTGTTGAAATAACCAGCGAGTATCACAATGATTAGTGATTCTTGATTCCAGCGAGAATCACACCCATAAAGTCTAAAATTCAGTAATAAACTCACATAACTGCTATAACGGCGAGTTGGTAATGGCGGTTCAACGCAGGTATCATGGGAGATTCGTGTCTATTATATGTCACTTTCTCTACAGAAACACAGAGATCTGTCTTAATTTAGATAGGAATCTCCCATGATACCTGCGTCTCTCCGCCACTAAGCCCGATTCTGAGAGAGAATTTGTTTATTTTTTAGTGTACTCATCGTCATTTTTACAGGTTTTATGCAAGAAGCAACACTTCAATCCCCTGTAGCAAAAGTTTGCAAGAGCCCCGTTTGAATGATCTTTGACTGTATGTTCGGTCCTAATTTGATCTTCGCAAAAATGTCTCGCCGAAGAGCGTTGCATCTACGTGTGAAAGTGTTCAACCCTTCCATCAGAGCTGCCGTTTTGCGCATAAGTAATAGTATTTTTCAATTCACCGATGGTTCCACCGGTTGAGAAAAGATTACACAGCTCAGTTCTGTGTATGGCCGTAATGCACGAAAATACTTGCATCTGTAAACTTTACTCAACTGGTGGAGTCGTCGATGACTTTAAAAAACTTGCAGATATTTTAATTAATTAACGGCATTTCCACCGACTGAGAAAAGATTACAGATCAGAGTATTTTTGTGCAGTGCGGTAAAACACTGAACTGAACTGTGTAATCTTTTCTCAACCGGTGGGATCATCGGCGAATTGAAAAGACTTTCTCGTTGCATGTATAAAAAGCAAACTCATGAATCACTCAAATTTCGTGGGTAGTTAACTATTCCTACTTGGCTGCTTTCGTGTTGCCTATCTCGGTAATTGAAGGCGATTGATGAGAGTTTTCGTAAGCTCGATCTCTTATTAATAGTAAAAAATTTTCCGTATTGACAACAATTATCGCAAAATAATGTCTCATCAAGCGCTTTCAATTACCGAGATAGGCAACGCGAAAGCAGACAAGTAGGAATAGTTAACTACCCACGAAATTTGAGTGATTTATGAGTTTGCTTTTTATACGTGCTACGAGAAAGTCTCTATCAATGTCTCTCCTACTTTAAAACACGCGTGTAAGACAAGGACAGACAAGAGGATAAACCCCCATCTTTCTATCCTTTTTCTATGCATGCATTCAAATGGGAATTAAGAGAGATGGAAGAGATATTGTTTGCGCCACTGGCTAACATGAAACTATGTGTATAATCTCGGCTGCTTTAAGGAGATCAATCTATATATTTGTCTCTGGTTTAAATATTCTTCTGTTTTGTTTTAAGAATTGAGATTTTTCTTTAAATGCTTGCAGTATCTCTGTCCATCAGCGAGCTTTTAAAGGAAAATCTCAATTAATTAATTAATACAAAAAAGAAGAATATCCATTCCAGAGACAAAAAGAGACTGAGCTCTAAATGACAGAAGCAGAGACACCCGTTT
The DNA here is from genome assembly GCA_011764245.1 of Trialeurodes vaporariorum. NCBI lineage: Eukaryota > Metazoa > Arthropoda > Insecta > Hemiptera > Aleyrodidae > Trialeurodes > Trialeurodes vaporariorum. The sequence goes on from VMOF01000320.1 coordinate 25,969,374, forward strand.
GAACGGCTTTATGCTGGAAGGACGTGCTCGACATCAGACGTTGCCATATTTTCTTGTATTGTGCCGAATAAATTGCGTGATGCCTGTTTAGATCATATGATAGTGAAATGTGCCTTAACCTCCTCCAAGTCTATTCCGCCTAGTGCCCTGAAAAAGAAGGTTAGCACGGACCATAAGTGAGTGTTTGCGGAAAATATTAACATATTTGTTGTTCTTGGTCACTAAAATACAATTCCGTCTATGATCATACCAGGTTGCTCTTTTGAGGTTAGTGTCATCGTGGCAGTGGCGTCGCGTGAAATTTGGCAACAATGTATTCTATCCATTTAAACTCATGTAAAAGATCGAATTCAGGGGGTGCACAGTGCACAAGGAAAATTCGATTTATTTAATGAGTTCAAATGGAGCAGTTGCATTGTTGCCAGATGGCAAGCGACGCCACTGCATCGTGGTGTGGATTTACACGTACTTTTACGGGAGTTCAGAGTAAACTTGTAATAATGGAAACTGAACCTAACTTTCTCATTGTTAAACCTTTTCTAACGACCAACGTGAAAAGTTTGTTGGAGTTCAATGAGCAAAATCAAAATCCTCAGAGAAGTATTTTAATTAAGAAAAATTGAATATAATGACTATCTTCAGGCGGGAGGGGTGGAGAGAATCGTTACACCTACACTACCCGTCCCTCCTGGAGGTAGTCATTAAATTGAATTTTTCTTGGTTTGGAATTGCATTCATGAATTTTTTTGCAAGGGGTAGGACTCACGGATCACTTCCTAAATCGTTGTAATAGGTCTCTGCGCTGAAGATCAGGTTTAAACTACATAAATGGTGGCTCTCTACTTCACTCCCATAAGAATGCGTGTAGATTTTATACCAAGACGAACACTAACTTCTGAATCTCCAGCAGAGCAGCTTGGTATGAGTAGAGACGGTATTTTAAAATAATTCGCACGTGATATGGTTATAATGGCACCAACTTTGTTTCCAGTGTGCATGAACTCACTGTATTTGTCTCTGATGATTAATGATGTACGGCTACCGAATAGCTCCCAACCTCCATAGTACGTACTATATAGGACGTATAGGACTACACGTATAGGAATATACGTATAGGACGTATACGAGATACCCAATGGTCACTGGCGCAACCAGGATCTCTTCCATCTCTCTCTTTCCATTTGAATATATAAGTAGGAAAAGGACAGAAAGAGGGGGTTTTATCCCGTTGTCCATCCTTGTCTAACACACGTTTTTTAATGGAGAAAAGAGAGAGATGAAGATACTCTCGTTGCGCTACTGGCCATTGGCCAAGGGTGACTCGTGCAATGCGGCAACAACGGGTGCTCTCAATTTAAATCTTCATGAAATAATCGATATTCCGGGGATTTGTTGCATCCCTGATAAATCGATACTTTTGCATAGCTTCAAACGAGGAAATACATGGTTGCCAAATTGCACTAGCCACCACTGGAGAGCTACTGGCCATTGGGCAAGGGTGGCTCGTGCAATGCGGTAACAACGGGTGCTCTCAATTTAAATCTTCATGAAATAATCGATATTCCGGGGATTTGTTGCATCCCTGATAAATCGATACTTTTGCATAGCTTCAAACGAGGAAATACATGGTTGCCAAATTGCACTAGCCACCACTAGAGAGCTACTGGCCATTGGCCAAGGGTGACTCGTGCAATGCGGCAACAACGGGTGCTCTCAATTTAAATCTTCATGAAATAATCGATATTCCGGGGATTTGTTGCATCCCTGATAAATCGATACTTTTGCATAGCTTCAAACGAGGAAATACATGGTTGCCAAATTGCACTAGCCACCACTGGAGAGCTACTGGCCATTGGCCAAGGGTGACTCGTGCAATGCGGCAACAACGGGTGCTCTCAATTTAAATCTTCATGAAATAATCGATATTCCGGGGATTTGTTGCATCCCTGATAAATCGATACTTTTGCATAGCTTCAAACGAGGAAATACATGGTTGCCAAATTGCACTAGCCACCACTGGAGAGCTACTGGCCATTGGCCAAGGGTGACTCGTGCAATGCGGCAACAACGGGTGCTCTCAATTTAAATCTTCATGAAATAATCGATATTCCGGGGATTTGTTGCATCCCTGATAAATCGATACTTTTGCATAGCTTCAAACGAGGAAATACATGGTTGCCAAATTGCACTAGCCACCACTGGAGATATACCACTGCGCGTGCGAATGAACGTGCGAAAACCTTGGTCTTTCTTGAATAAAATTTTCTTTCCTTCGAATCCGCTGGAATATTTTCTGTTAAAAGATCCCTCATGATTTTGTATTTGTTTTCAGCTCTTGAAAGAAAGATCTCTGTTAGAGCCAATCGGGACGAGCTTGTACAAAAAGGAATTCTAATTTTAGAAAGTCCCACACCACCCATTCCGGAATCACGTAAGTGCTTTTCGCAGCATTTCTCAAGTCTCTCTCTCTCTCTCTCTCTCTCTCTCTCTCTCTCTCTCTCTCTCTCTCTCTCTCTCTCTCTCTCTCTCTCTCTCTCGACTCACACACTCTTTCTTTCTCTCTTCCATTGTCTTTGTCTTTAAGGATCTAGTGCATGTTCGCGCTTCTCTCTTTCTTAACTTTGGCATTCCCCCCCCCCCCCCTCCCATCATAGTGTCTCCACTGATATCGCATGGTCCCGTCGGCGACGGGAAATGTTGAATTTCCCACCAGAGGCGGATTCAAGAGTTCGTACCACATCTCTCTATCTCCACCCTTTATCTCTCTTTCTCTCTCTCGACTCTCCTCATTTGAAGGCATGTCTTAGAAAGTTTTAGAGATAGGGACGGTCGTCACGTGATGGTCCTTCCCTGAATCCTTTTCGAACGCAGCTGTTCAAATGGGCGAGAGAGAGAGAAAAGGAGAGAGATTGAGAGGTACAGAGGGAGAGGGGCGGACGAACCCTTGAATCCGCCTCTGATTCCCGCGCGGTGTGCTTGTGCATCTTTGTACTTTCTCTTCGTTTTCTAGTTTTGTTTTCAATGGAAATGCGAAATACGAAATAAGAGGGCCTCTTAAAGAGGCTGTCTGGAAAACTTAGTCGCTGAAAAAGTAGTTGTGTAATATTTCACTTTGTACGCACTTACTGGTCTGGAAGCAGATTCTCTATCCATCTGTCATCTGTTGTGCTTTTTTTTTCAGCTAGTCGAAAAAGTCTTATTTTTCGTTCCTTGTTTCTTAATTTATTTTGGGGTAAAACCGAGACGAATATCAGTCATTTCCATCAGCGAATTTGATGCACTCTAAGAGTGCAATCAGTGGCTTAGCGTGCAATTGGGCAACGCTGTGTTGTGTCCATTTAAACCCTCGTAAAAAGTCGAATGCGAAGGATGTTCACCGAACACCCAATAGTTCGATTTGTTTAATGGGTTTAAATGGACGAACTACAACGTTGCCAAATCGCATGTTATTCGCCACTGAGTGCAATTCAGAGAATTTACTCTCATTTTTACCTAAATTTTTACCTAAATTCTCAACATTCAACAGTCCAGAGGCCCGTCTCTATCCCACATACAAAATTTGGGCCGATATCCACAGAATAGACTCATGGGCGGATCCAGCAATTTGTCAACCGCGAATTCATCCTTTTTGAGTGTATGAGAAACAATCGATTCTTGAAGCGGTCATGGCCCTTTTTCTAATCGATTGTTTCTCATGCATTCAAATGAGAATAATACATACTTCTCAGACTGCTGGATCCACCTTTGAATAGACTACACAGAGCTGGCGCTTTGTGTATATGTGATCACACTTTTGCATCCACCGATGGGTCCACCGATTGCTGACCAAAAGATTTCACAGTTTAGTTCAGTGCGTGACTGTAATTCACAAAAATACTGTGATTTGTAATCTTTTCTCAACGGATGAAGTCCGACTTCAAACTGACTGAAAAACATTTGTGAAAATTTTGATAATAACATGGTGATCGATTTCCTCCGATTGAGAAAATATTACAGCTCAGAATATTTTCGTGCGTTTCAGTTATGAGCTAATATTCTGAACTGAAACTGTGTAATATTTTTTTCAATCAGTGGTAATTTTATCGGTGGTTGAACAAATGTCATTATAAATATACACCAAACCCTCTCTGATAGGAATAGGCGAATTTCGTCAATGTCCCCGCTGCTCATAATTATGTAAATAGAAAATTTATGACAATTTTTTTTCTCTCGTAGTTTTTGTGTAGTTTAGTGTACGAGGTGATAGTAATGGGAGAGTTATGCATTTGCCTGTCCTAAGTTTTGTGTTCTTTACGAGGTTTAGATTTTTAAAAATGATGCAACGCCGGCAACCGGCATGGACGCTGATGGACGCGGCTTTGAGGCGCTGCTCTGGCCGCTAGGTATAAGTCCCTCCAAGGAATCTTTAAATCACTCTCGTAGCTTGTATTTTTCATCGAGCGATTTCATAAGAATGCTTAATTTAGGTATTTTATACGGTTTTTCTTCCATATTCGGCGATACAACGTCCGACCCATTCAATTTAAGGATCTACTTTATTCGGTGCATAAATCTGTCGATTTCGAAATCATTCCATAAATCTTTCGGACGGAGATCTATATAAATCGGAATTCCGGTCCATTAATGGACATCGATTTATGACAGTGGTTCTTAAACTTTATAGAAAAAAGAAGTCGTAGTAGCACTACAGTCACTATTACAGGCAGAACGGAAACTGAAATTAATTTTGAACCGTTTTTACTTCATGGAAAGGGATCATACCGGCAATCCTTTGCAACCGGCCGCGCTTTGTGATTGGTTGTGGGTCAACCCTTATTATAAATATACCTTGAAAAGAACGTCAGCCATCTTGAGAAGTGAGCAGGCACGGTTGCCAGTTTGTGCCGGTAAATTCCAATTATTATTTTCATAGGCTTTTTTAGAAGTTTCCTTATTGATCCTAGTATTTTGCGTTAATATTATTATAATACCAGATTCTATTCAGAATACCAGAAGCACAACGACAGAAAGTCTAGTACTTTGACCAGGAAATTCTGGTGTTAGCACCAGAATTTTCCTAAAAAAATTTCAAGAACGATGGTACAAACACTAGAATTCTGCGGTAATGGGGCTGTCGCACACTTTTGCTGTAAGCGATTTAACAGTCGATTCTGGTGTAAAAACCTCGAAAAATAACAATGGCAGACTAAAAACGTCCGAAATCCCCTCTTAAACTCAATAAACGCTTTTATTTGCGAGGGCGTAATGTTGGCCGAGGGCAGTAACAATGGGAGATTCCTATCTTAATTTCGTCAATCTTTCGATGCTGACAAATGATGATTCACAGAGTAATTACTTAGTCATCAGAGTGATGATCCACATCCGATGAATGGTACCGTAACACCTAGTGACACCGGTGTCAAATGAAAGTCGTCTCTTATTTGTCACTTCTTGATGGAGTTACAGTATTGTTAGATGGGAATCTCCCATTGTTATTGCCCTCGGCCACCATTACGCCCTCGCAAATAAAAGCGTTTATCGAGTTTAGGAGTGGATTTCGGAAGTTTTTAGTGCTGCCATCGTTATTTTTGAAGGTTTTTACACCAGTATCGACTATTAAAGTGCTTATAGAAAAAGTGTGCAACAGTCCCATTGTACTATCCCTTACGTAGGTTCACATAATATTATTTTCATGCTTCTAGCTGGTAATCTTTTTTTTTCTCAGTGTACAATGGTACCAAAAATAGGGGGTCGTCAAATTTTGAGAGGGGGTTTTTCGTGTTTAAATTTTCGAATGTGACCCGAGGTGGGAAAAAGATTGAGAACCATTGATTGATCCCGTGTCTCTTGTGCATTCGTCATTCAACGGCAATGTTGTCAGATTTTCCTATAAATTACCCACTTTTACATTAAGTCAAATGGGAAAAATCGAATAATTATCCGAAAAATGGCAACCATTCATTGTGCCTTTATAGCGGGGTTCTGATCCATATCACTGCTTTCAAGCAGTGGCTCGTGAACAGTGATGTACCGCATTTGAACGCGTGTGTTAGACGAGGATAGAAGAGGGGCGAAAGTCACGTGACTGTGTCAGTAGCGCACCGAGAGTTTCTTCATCTCTCTTTTGTCTCCATTAAGAAACGTATGTTTGACAAGGATGGACAAGGGGATAAAACCCCCTCCTTCTGTCCTTTTCCTACTCATACATTCAAATGGGAAATGAGAGAGATGGAAGATATCCTGGTTGCGCCAGTGGACTGTGTTATTCTTATAAGCTGTACTTTTGTAAAACACACGCGTTCAAATGGGCAGATAGAGAGAAAATGATTCATTTTTTGACCCGTTAGTGCCCTTTTATTCTCATAATTGGCCAAATTTTAACACGTTACATGACTTTTTTTCTCGAAACTTCTTCGACTTGAATAGTACCGTTTGAAACGCATCTCCCCCCCCCCCCTCCTCGGGCTGGAATGCAGAAACTTCAAAATTTCCTGATAAAAAATAAAAGGAACAGAAGAATATAAAACATTAATTAAAGGAGTAAGTAAGAAATTACTAACTTTATCATTCGTTTATTTTGCAATTTTAATCAATTTTTTGAAAATAATAGTCGTAGTAAGCATTTTTTTTACAGTCAGAATCATCTGTTGTAACTTCATGCACAATCATTATATTAATTATAAAACACATCAAAATCATCATTATTATTATTATAATTGATCAATACGCATCTACTATTGCTAAAAATTGTACAGTTTGGAAGAAAATTTTACTTTTTTTCTTTTCTTTTTGGGGGGTTGGGGGTCCCTAGACCTTTCATTGAGGTTCAAAAATTTTGACCCCTCCCTGGCAATTTTTCCGCGGGCGCCTATGTGCACACTACTTCTCTTGTTGTCACCTCCGGTTAATTTCCAAAGCCTCCCCCCCCTCCAGGCCTCCGATCTCCTCAATGTGATTACTTACCCCCCCCCCCCCTCCCCCCAACAGTCCCTCATCATCCACCAGTAGACTCCTCCCCTCAAGTACCCGTCGTCACCCATTACATCGTTGCACTCATTCTATCCAAACGTGCTCGATGCAACGGCGACGGTCCTTAGTCCCCTCTCCTCCCCCTCCCCTCCTCCTCCCCCTCCTCCCCTCCTCCTCCCCCTCCTCGCCCTTCCCCTCCCCCTCCCCACTCCCCTCCACCACTTCCCGCCCCTAACACGTCCGTCGCGTCGTCTGATCCATCTAGATATCTGGTACCTACCCCCTCAGACTGCCAAGTGCCAAACTCGCTCCTTTCAAGCCTGCTCTCCCTGCAAGAGAGCCACCCTCTAAGTACCCAGTATCTCCATTTAGTCTGTTTTTCAAGAGACGCGCACTGCACTCGAGACAACTGAAAAAGATAAGAAGAGGGGGGGGGGGGGGGTTCAAGAAAGGACCAAGTCTGTTGGACCGCAGAGCACGGTGTTGACGAATTTCCCATGTATGTAGAGGCGCATTCAGGGATTAAGGAGTTATTCGATAAAAAGGTGGATAAAATAGAGGGTGTGCTTGTGCTCGAGCTCAGAAGTCCTGGTCTGAAATGGGGCTCTTGCAAACTTTTGCTACATGGAATTGAAGAGTTGATTAATGCACAAAAATCTGTAAAAAAATGACGACGAGTACACTTAGAAAAACCACAAAATTCACTCTCAGAATCGGGCTTAATGGCAAAGAGACGCAGATATCATGGGAGATTCCTATCTAAATTGAGACATATATCCGTGTTTCCGTAGAGAAAGTTGCATAATAGACAGGAATCTCCCATGCCACCTGCATTGGATCGCCATTACGAACTTGTCGTTATAGCAGTTGCGTGAGTTTATTACTGACTTTTAGCCTTTCTAATTGTGATTTTCGTGATTTTCACTGGTTTTAACATTGGATTTGACTGTTCATTTGTTGACAGCAAAGTTTGCAAGAGCCGCAGTATTGTTACCGTATGAAACTGTGATGAGGAAAAGTGAGTTCTCTTATATTAGGACTGTTGCACACTTCTGATTTAATCGATGCAATAGTCGATTCTGGTGTAAAAACCTTCAAAATTAACGTTGGTTGTACTAACAACTTCAACTAGTCAGTCGTAATGATCGATTTAATGTGAAAGGAAACCACCAGCCCGCAGGACAAATGGCACTATTTATCGGATTGAAACCTGTATCTGTGAGAGTTTTGTTTGGAATCACATTAATATTAATACAGACACAAAGAGACATCCTGCACATGGTGCGATTCCCGTGTTATGAAAGTGAAGAAAGTCAAAAGAGTTCATTTTTTTTCCGGGGATTCAACAAGACAACAGCCGACAGTCTCTGTTGAGTGGTGTACATCGCTCTATAATCGAAATCCGCTATCCAAGTTCCGCTTTTGAGTTAAAATTTAAATTGTTTATTGTGCATATATTTTTTGAATTAATTATTCAGAAACTGTTATTCCGTCAAAAAAAAACCATCAATTTAAACCATAGAGAAAACCTAGCCTTTGTCCATCACACAAGAGGAGGCGTTTGTTTGCTGCATGTGATTTCCATGAGACTCTACCTTTGAGTCGGAAAAAGGGATACTTGACGCAAGTAGAGTCCCTGTATATCAAAGAGTCTCGCCATACGGGGTATAGATTTTGATTGGCTGCTAGATTTTAGGCTTTCACGGAGCTCAAGGAGGCGTTCTGTGTTATTCTCCATAAGAGAACCGTTAAAACACCCCTACGAGGAGACGTACACGCCTTCTCGGTGAACCGAACCAATCAGAGTGGACGCCTCCTTCGATTTCTTCTTCACGTGTCGAGACTCTTTGATATACAGGGACTCTAGACGCAAGCTTTGCGCGGGGTCTCTATTTGTCTCTGCATTTATCAGATGGTCGCGGTGCTTTTTTCGCGCTAGATCTTGCAACGCTGGACAGCAAGTGGGTAGCCTTTAATTCTATTATACGCACTTGAATGAAACGCGGACTTTTACGCGCAGTGCATCGACGAAGTCACGAAGGGCTTCAGAGAACCGACCAACGCTGACGCAACGCCCGCAACCGCGTTGCTCGGTTTTGTCTGAAAATTTGCCCGATCTGTGTTGATGGATCTTGGTGCGAAACGTTGCCATAATTCTAGTGTTTTTTAAATGGGGCTCTTGCAAACTTTTGCTACGGGTGATTGAAGAGTTGATTCTTGCACAAAAACCTAACGATAGAAAACTGAGTAACATTAAACTAACACTGCACCTGTAGAGAGGTATAGAGGTTTTTATCAACAAATTAAATGAATAAATACGAGGGTGGATTTTAAAGTAAGTTTACCTATTTTTTTTCTCGGAAACTATTAATGTTAGAAAAAAAAAAAACAGACCCAGAGTTGGAACGTACGTACTCTCAGCTTTAAACCTACAGTTTTTCAAATTTGGATTATGCGTTGCAGAGATATCGTGGATTTTCCACACCCGCCTCTCCTTCAAACGTGCCCACCTTTTTAGCCTCGCAGAAAAGATGAGTTTAAGACTTTGAAAAAGTAAAATAGAGCTATTATTTTATTGAAAAAAGTTATAAAATTGTTGTGAGGCATCTCACTTCATTTTTTGACGTAGTCACCCGCTAGATTCTTGAATTTTTTATATCGGTGCAACAATTTCTGTATACAGCCGCACAGTGTGTAATTTCGGCAATCTAGCGCCCGAAAACCTCCAAAAAGTATATTGGCAGATCATTGAAAGAATATCTGATATTGACAAATTAGAAGTACAAGGAGCAAGAAAATAGCATCATATATATGACCATAAAGCACCTTTTAAAGGGTAGGGGGGGTCCTCAAATTCATCAAATTTAGTGAACACGAATCATACATCAGCCGGCGAATCTCAGAAACACAACGGTAAAAAACAATAAACATAGATAGATTCAAATGAAATTTTCGCATGATGTACTCAAAAATAATCGATTTTCCTTTAAATTAAAAGAAAGCTGAGAGTCTCAACTTTCTTTATCTGGAAAGACATCCTGCGAATTTTTGCGATTTTAAAAGTTGCGAGGATAAACGTGAACGTCCTAATCGATCGGTTTTTTCTGCAAATCTGAGAAATGTAAAATAAACCGTAAACATGGATAGATTCAGATGAGAATTTCGCATGATGTGCTCAAAAATACTCGATTTTCCTTTGTATTAAAAGAAAGCTGAGAATCTCTGCTTTCTTTATCTGGAAAGACATCCTGCGAATTTTTGCGATTTTAAAAAATGCGAGCATAAATAGAAGGCAAAGTTGATCTGTTAGTTCTGCGCTTCTCAGAAACGCACTATTAAAAAACAAGTAAACATCATTAGATTCAGATGAGAATTTCGCATGATGTACTCAAAAATACTCGATTTTCCTTTGTATTAAAAGGAAGCTGAGAATCTCTGCTTTCTTTATCTGGAAAGACATCCTGCGAATTTTTGCGATTTTAAAAGTTGCGAGCATAAACGTGAACGTCCTAATCCATCGGTTTTTTCTGCAAATCTGAGAAATGTAAAATAAACCGTAAACATGGATAGATTCAGATGAGAATTTCGCATGATGTACTCAAAAATACTCGATTTTCCTTTGTATTAAAAGAAAGCTGAGAGTCTCTGCTTTCTTCACCTGGAAAGACATCCTGCGAATTTTTGCGATTTTAAAAGTTGCGAGCATAAATAAAAGGCAAAGTTGATCTGTTAGTTCTGTGCTTCTCAGAAACGCACTATTAAAAAACAAGTAAACATCATTAGATTCAGATGAGAATTTTGCATGATGTACTCAAAAATACTCGATTTTCCTTTGTATTAAAAGAAAGCTGAGAGTCTCTGCTTTCTTTACCTGAAAAGACATCCTGCGAATTTTTGCGATTTTAAAAGTTGCGAGCATAAAAGTGATCTCATAATCTATCCATGTTTTCGGTTTATTTTACATTTCTCAAATTTGCAGAAAAAACCGATCGATTAGGAACTTCACGTTTATGCTCGCAACTTTTAAAATCGCAAAAATTCGCAGGATATCTTTCCAGATAAAGAAACTAGAGACTCTCAGCTTTCTTTTAATACAAAGGAAAATCGAGTATTTTTGAGTACATCATGCGAAATTCTCATCTGAATCTAATGATGTTTACTTGTTTTTTAATAGTGCGTTTCTGAGAAGCGCAGAACTAACAGATCAACTTTGCCTTCTATTTATGCTCGCAACTTTTAAAATCGCAAAAATTCGCAGGATGTCTTTCCAGATAAAGAAAGCAGAGATTCTCAGCTTTCTTTTAATACAAAGGAAAATCGAGTATTTTTGAGCACATCATGCGAAATTCTCATCTGAATCTATCCATGTTTACGGTTTATTTTACATTTCTCAGATTTGCAGAAAAAACCGATCGATTAGGACGTTCACGTTTATCCTCGCAACTTTTAAAATCGCAAAAATTCGCAGGATGTCTTTCCAGATAAAGAAAGTTGAGACTCTCAGCTTTCTTTTAATTTAAAGAAAAATCGAGTATTTTTGAGTACATCATGCGAAAATTTCATTTGAATCTATCTATGTTTATTGTTTTTTTCCGTTGTGTTTCTGAGATTCGCCGGCTGATGTATGATTCGTGTTCACTAAATTTGATGAATTTAAGGACCCCCCTACCCTTTAAAAGGTGCTTTATGGTCATATATATGATGCTATTTTCTTGCTCCTTGTACTTCTAATTTGTCAATCTCAGATATTCTTTTAATGATCTGCCAATATACTTTTTGGAGGTTTTCGGGCGCTAGATTGCCAAAATTACACACTGTGAGCCGTCGTAAAATTCTTACCCCATACTCCTCAACCAGGTTTTGACGCAAGCTGTTAATCCAGTTTCAATTCATGATGATTGCACTTTCAGTACTGAACGAAATTTTGAAGATCGATACAAATTGGAAAATTTTATCAGTAGAAGAGTAGCCTATTTCGTAAAAAAACGTGCATTCAGGTGTTATTGAGGTGTCTAATCCGGAGATAAGCGCATCGCCTGCCGAAACTCGCAGTTTTCTATAGCGCGTGAAAAGGTGGGCACGTTTGAAAGACGGGTGGGGAAAATCCACGATATCTCCGCAACGCATTGGCCAAAAAAAAACTAAGGCTAGTTAGAAAGCTGAAAGTACGTACGTTTTAACGCTGGGTTTGTTTTTTTTTTCTTGCATTGATAGTTTCTGAGAAAAAAAATAGGTAAACTTACTTTAAAATCCACCCTCGTAAATAATAAATTAAATAAATAAAATAATTAAGATAAGATAATATACAAATACAAAGAATGATAAAACAGAGACTTTGAGTGAATTTTGAAGGTTGTGCTCATCGGTGTTTTTGGACTGATATTCGCTCGGGGGAATTTGTGTTTCCTATTTCTGCTGCGCAGAAGAAGTGTGCAAAGGACTTATTCTATCAAATTCACGCCGAGCGGCAATCCTGTTTCTGTGTGACGCTCTGCCACAAAGTTTACCCGCAAGTGAATGAGAAAATTTTCGCGGAATCCCCCGGAGTATTTCCTTGTGTTTATGAAGGACGGTTTGAAATATCTCCACTCCTCTTCACCCACAACTTCCTCACACATTTTCCCTTGATACTGAATTTCAGACTTTTTCCAGTTTTTTTTTTTTTTTTTTTTTTTTTTTTTTTTTTTGTGCATGTTTCCGGCGGGGAAACTATTTCATTCATTCCTGCACTCAGAAGCCCGCAAAAATGGATCGATTCAGCAACCTTGCCAACTCGCGAGCTTTTGAGCTCAGGATCAGTCTCTCTCTCTCTCTCTCTCTCTCTCTCTCTCTCTCTCTCTCTCTCTCTCTCTCTCTCTCCTCCCCTCTCCCTCTCTCTCTTTCTCTCTCTCTCTCTCTCTCTCTCTCTCTCTCTCTCTCTCTCTCTCTCTCTCTCCCTCTTCCTCGTTTCAGTTTTAATTTAGGTTCGTTCCGAGAAGATCGCAGCTCATTCGAAGAAAATGCTTCCTCGATGAAAAGCGCTGCTCTTGCGTTTCCATCAATTTTTTTTCTCTTTTTTATATGTATGTATACATCCAAAATATCCTATATGTATGTATATATGTATATTCGTACTCTATCTACCCTGCCTTGGTCACTCCCGCTCAATAGTGTGAAAAGTCGTCAAAAAGTTTGGAACGCATGTGCGCCTGCAGGGAAATTTCAGGGGGGGGGATGGTTGAATCCCAATGAAAAGTCTAGGGGACGTCCTCCCTCTCCCCTGAAGAAAATGGGAAAAATACAAATTTCCTTTCCAAGTGGTACAATTTTGAGCTATTGTACGTGTATCAAATAATAATAATAATAATAATAATAATTTTGAATTGTTTGATAAAGTGATTACAGATAATAATGATATTAAGAAAAATGAATAAATACTTCTTATATTCTTTGCAAAAAATGAGTTAAAATTATTACAAAGTAAAGTAATAATAAAGTTCGTCAACTATCACTCCTTTGATTAACATTTCATCCTCTTTTGTTCCTTTCATCTTATATCCTGAAGTTTTGACTGTCAGAAATTCTGGAGCGCCCTCACCCCCCTGAAGTGCCCCTCCATGCCCGTCGCTGCGGGCGCCCATGTTGGAACGTAATTTTGTCTGCGTTGGGGCTATATTGGGTCCTGTTTCGTCAAGTATTCCTACAAGACTGTATTTATTTCGTCTGGTCTGGAAATTAAAGGAGCTCAGTTTGATTCTTCACTCTCATTTTAATGTCGGTCAAAATGGCCAGAATTCTACTTGAGAAGAACAGAATTCCACCTGCGAAAATTGCCAGAACTTCTTTTAGAAAACTTTTCATTAGTGACAATTTCTCCTAGAAACGGTTTCCCCGTTTGGTACTTGTCCTTCCAGGTTTCCACTCACACAAAAAAAGCAGAGGCGTAGGGTGCAGTTTGGCAACGTTGTAATGTGTCCATTTAAACCCACGTAAAGGATCGAATAGTTCGATCTTTTTCATGGGTTTATATGGACCAAATACAACGTTGCCAAATTGCACGCTACGCCACTGAAGAAAAGTGTAATCCGTGAGTGCGAGTGGTGTGAATCCATCACTGAAGAAAATATGGTCCTCGTTTTTTCTCCATCAGTGGCGACGCTTGCAAACAACGTTGCACTTCTTCCATTGTAATCCCCCAGAAATATCGAACTGAGGGAGCGCTCAGCGCCTTGTGACACCTCAACTATTTCGACTTTTTTCATGTATTTAAATGTACTAGATGCAACGTTGCCAGATTCCACTTCCTCCTTTACCCGGCGTCCGCACCTCTTATTAATTCCCAGTGGCAACTCCTGCAATCTGACGACGTTGTATCTCGTCCATTTTATTCCATACGAAATATCGATTGGAGGAGTGCCCTGTGCACCTCAGCGATTTCGACTTTTTTTATGCCTTCAAATGTACTACAAGTAGATGCAACGTTGCCCGATTGCGCGCCGCCACTATACTTTTTCCTTTACCCGGCGCGGCGCACTGAGAGAAGTATTTTATTAATCCAAGGTGTATTTCATTTCTGTTAAGGAAACTACACAGTGAAATATTGATTAAGAGGGAATCCTGAAACCCCAAAGGAAAATGTCTACTGCTACAAGTAAAAGATTCCTTGTTGTGACAGTGATTCTCCTTTGTTTCGCGCAAGGAAAACTGTCACAAGTAAACGTGTTTCCTTGTTTTTAAGGAAGTGATTTCTCTCAGTGCGTCCGTGTCCGTCCGCGTGACGAGAGTCGCGCCACTAGCGGATCCAAAAAATTGTCCTTCTCTCTCTTTTCCCATTAGAACGCATGCGTTAAAAAAGGATAGAAGAGGGGGCGAAAGTCACGTGACTGCATTTGATCTGTCCTTTTCTAGCACACGCGTTCTAATGGGAGAAGAGAGAGAAGGACAAATTCTAGTGAGGTGAGTCGCGCGCATGCGCGTCTTGAGCCGTTACCGGTGCGTTAACGGCACATTAAAATCCGTGTTGGTGCTGGGTGATGGGTGCTCTTCGGCTTAATGGGGGTAAAGTTGCTAAGTAAGCGGGCAAGCAACGGACCGGTGCAAATTAGCGCGCTCTTTGCTCTCCCCCCCCCCCCCCCCCCCGTTCGTCACTCCGGCTCATCGTGATGTACCCGTATACATATAACGTTGTCAATAGTCGTCCGTCGAAAACAGAGCTTCTCCGCGCGCGTCAAATTGAGGCGCATGTCACGGCTTTGCTTTGGCTTGACGTTCAAACAGTAAACACAAATTCAGATACTGCATAGAGCGGACCCCTGCTTCGTACATGTGGAACGCCTTAATTTCTTCCGCTCTAAAACGCAGGGCTGCCGTTTTGCGTAGAATCAATGCTATTTTTCTATTCACCGATGATTCCACCGGTTGAGAAAAGATTACACGTTTCAGGTCAGTGAATGACTGTAATGCGCGAAAATACTCTAATCTGTAATCTTCCCTTAATCGGTGGAAACTCTTTCGATTAATTAAAATATCCGCAAGTTTTAATTTAAAGTCATCGACGACTTTACCGGTTGAGAAAAGATTAGAGATGCGAGTATTTTAGTTTATTACAGTAATGCACTGAACTGAACTGTGTAATCTTTTTACATACGGTGGGATCATCGGTGAATTGAAAAATAGCATTGATTATACGCAAAACGGCCCGTCGGAAAAGCTGCCGTATCGACTACCAATATTTAATGACATTTCTCAATGGAACTGTTGCAAACTTTTGCTACAGGCTTAGTAACAGTTGATTTGGATATAAAACCCTGCAAAAATTACATTGGGTTTCCAATGGAGCTCGTGCAAGGTTTTGCTGTAGGCAAATGGCTTATCAATTCTAATGTAAACTGCTGCGAAAATAACGATGAGATCATTAAAAAAGTTCAAAACTCACTCCTCGCAGAGAAAACTTAACTTGAAATTTCGGGTGACCACCCTTGCATGTATACACCAAGCTTAGATTCGGACCTCAAACAAAAGAACATGACATGAAATTTAGTGCCGTCTTCCTCGTTTATTACACAACGTACTTGTAGAACTTTTCTGCAGTTATCACCGTGCTCCGAGTGACAAAATGTGTATAAATGGACCTTTAGCTTCTTCAAATTTACTTTTTGAAAGCTAATTCATTAATCTCATTGTTCAAATTCGTAGGTTATGTTCTTTTGTTTGGGGTCCGAATCCGAGGTTGGTGCATATCATACAAAGGGTGGTCAGCCGAAATTTCAAGTTAAGTTTTTTCTGCGAGGATTGAGTTTTAGACTTTTTGAATGGTCTCATCGTTATTTTCGCAGCATTTTACATCAGTATTGATAGGCCATTTGTCTACAGCAAAACCTTGCAAGAGCTCCATTACATTTTTTATTGGATTTCCCTATCTCAATAAGCCCCGTCCGCACGAGGCGAGGTGTTCGCGCGACACCACACACTTTTCTACGAGTTTGCTGACACTCAGTGGCGGCGCGTGCAATTTGGCAACAACGAATTCTCTCCATTTAAACATATGTAAAACAATCGATCTTCAGGAGGTGCAATTGCACCCCCAAGATATCGATACTTTGGCATAGGTTTGAATGGAAAATTAGCAGGGTTGCCAAATTACACGAACCGCAACTGCTGACATTCTTTCATTTCGAGACTGTACATACATATAACTTGAAACATACTGAATATATTTTTGTGCGCCCCTCCCCCCCTTCCAACCCAAAACCAAGCGTACGCCTTAGGAAAACTTTCCAGATCCGCGTCTGTTTCCGTGAGAGGGAGGAAGATAGTTTGAAACCTTGATGACGCCCGATTGCATTCGACGAGTGTTTTGACGGCAAACCGCTTGACTTCTGTTTTGTGAAGATACCTCGACGTCACATGCTTTATAATAAAACGGTTTCAGCGGCAGTTGGCTTGTTTGTGGGTGATGATACCGCGTCGTCCAATTTGGCAACCGGGTCCAAGCGTTGATCTTGAAGTTAATTAACGCGACTTGTCTCCCTCTTTTGTTCAAGTGTATTTGCGTGTGTCATACCGTCATACTGTCATACCTCACACCCGACCCCCGACCCGACCCGAGCCGACCCGATGCCCCTGTCTGGTCGTCTTGTCCGCTCGGTGGATCGAAATTAGGTATTTTTCGGACATTATTGGTTCAATGGGTCTGTTGCATACTTTTGCTACATCAATATCACTCATTGTTTCTAACGTAAAATTCGACGAAAATAACGATGCGCACATTATAAACTTTCAAAATTCACTCATTAACTCAGAAAATACCTTCCATTTCAAAGAACCCGCGCAACACTAGACACTATATCACCGACTTATAACTACATAGATGGAACCATCTCGTTTATGTAAACATGGACAGAACTTACAAACATTGGAATGTTTCGTTTAGATGTGTACATTTCTTATATTATTTTGTAATCTTTGATAAACCGAAAAGACCAGACAGCAAATGCAGCTTATATTTCACGTATTAAAAAAGAAATTCCATCATTTTGTAGTTACGATGTTGTTTACTTATGCACGGTGGTTCCTTCTATGTAGTAGTATACCGGTGCACATAGTGTCTAGTGTAGCGCAGGCTGTTTGAAATTGAAGTGATTTCCTGCGTTAATGAGTGGATTTTGAACATGTTTAATTTGCGCATCGATATTTCCGCCGAATTTTACATAAAAATCAAGGTTTTATATTGTTGTAGCAAAAGTATGCAACAGACCCATTCGGAATTTATCCTTCTCTGAATGCGTGAAATGCGTGTGTTAGAAAAGGACAGATTAGCTGCAAGATTTTCAATAAGCATAATCTTCAAGTCAATTCCGATATTCTGATGTAACCCTTTGCTGCATGATTTATTTTCCCCGTCCGAAAACATGACGTTTCAATTCATGCATGCATCAAATAATGGTGTGGGTTAGTTGTAAAATACAACTCAAAACGCTATAACTTCTAGAATGACAAAGTTTTATCGATTCTTGAGAAGGTGATTACGTGAAAATGATATTTGTTGATGAGTCAGAAATGTGAACACTGGTAGATCCAAGAAATTTACCTTCTCTCTCTTTTCCCATTAGAGTGCATGGGTTATAGAAACGGACAGATCAGGGGCAGTCAATTGATTTTCGCCCTTTCTCCTATCCTTTTCAAAGACATGCGACCTAACGGGGTAAAGAGAGAGAAAGACTGTGTCTTGGATCTGCTAGTGTCGTTTCATTTCATGTTGGATGTTGTTTTGTTGGAATGTTAAGCCTTCGCGTACCAAAAATGAACCTGTTTGTCTTATTACCTCACTTTTATAACGCGGGAAGCATAGAATATGCAGGGTATCTCAGATCTATTTTTCTTTTGCTGGACATGTATCAAGAGTGGCTGTCTAATGGGTAATTGGGTAAGCTGCGTAACCGGAACCTGATTGATTTTTAAATTAGTCGTCCCCCCTCCGTGGCCGAAGAACGCTAGTCTGCCCCAAGGTCATAGATTCAAGAGGTATATGCTCATCTGACTTCGCGCCACAAGTTCAGTGGCGCGCTGTTGCGCTGTTTAAAATCACTGCAGGCAAGATGGCCGACAAAAGCAGAAAACGAAAATTGTTTTGCTTTCCTGCAGAGGGCAGCCCAATGTTTTCCGCAAAGAGTAGGTATACGTTTTCTGCTTTTGTCGGCCATCTTGCCTGCAGTGATTTTGAACTGCGCGCCACTGAATTTGTGGCGCGAAGTCAGATGAGCATTCCTCTTTAATCTATAACCTTGAGTCTGCCCCTAACTCAATGAGCTATAACTTTAGAGTGGCAGCGGGCTGGTCCACCTTGTGCCACACAGGGTAGAAGGAATCCCGGGAAAAAGCGGAATTTGGACGGCAGATTCCGAGTTTTGAGGTTAAATTTTGTAGGTCGTTCCGAATTTGGCGGGAATTTGGACGGCAGATTCGTAGGTCGTTTCCGGCGATGCCCGAGTTTGTTTACGAAACGACCGGAAACAACCTACGAAACTTAACCTCAAAATCGATTTTTACGGCAAGATGGCGGCGCCCTAGGTGACAACAATGAACCAGCGGAACGTTCCTTGATGTGCCACTCTAAAGTTATAGCTCATTGCCCTAACTATGGCCTAACCTCAAAATCGTCCGGACTCCAGGTTATGGACTAAAGATGATTTTGGTGTAGCTCGTTGATTTTTACGCCTTAACGGTTTAACGACGTAGTGTGTCCGGCTGTTATGAAAGTAAAACCAGGTTTTCTCATCATAAGATACCTCTTTCTCACCCCTCTCGCATGTGTGTCCATGTAATTTGACCCGCTGATTTCAAATTCGGCCTTAGTTCTTACTCTTAACTCATACTTTTTCCAGAATTTCTTTTTTGCTGAGAAGACGTAATTTCGAATTTACGTAAAATCTATGCCAGTTTAATAAAAACTGATAGCATTTTTGAAATCAGCGTCTCAAAACGCATAAGATGGCGATGATGAAGTGTAATTGAGGCGTAGAATTATTCTAAAACAATAACAATTAGTAAAATCAACACTGATGGATGGTGAATGTCGCGGACACATTATGTCGTTTTTGATGCTTACTTTAGCTCGTTGGTTTCAAGCCAGTGTGCGTCGTTTCGTCTTTCTCCTCCTCCGCGTAAAATCGCGGATTTGACAAGTCATCTCAATCACGAATAACGCGCTCATTTCCTCTCGCAATCAGAAAAAAAAAAAAAATTGCGGGTCGTGTGGTCGCGCTTGCTGTCTTATTGTTAGTCTTTCAAGCGTTCTTTATTAGAGTTCAGTTTTAAAGCGTCTCGTTCTTTCGATGAAGGAATTTTGGAATGTGTGACCGTCCCGTCGCCTGTCGCCGTCGGTGACCTCTTCCCTTTGGTGTCTTCGCCTGACATAACAATCGAACGTCAAGAAAAAGAGCAATTATGCAAAGTTTTTTTCTCTCTCTCTCTCTCTCTCTCTCTTTCTTTCTTTGAACGCACCGACCGTGACCACAACTTTACTGCTGTGCTTTTTGAAACATTAGGAACCGATTTATTTGAAAGCTCGAGCAAGTGATTCTGCAGACATCTTTGCTATTCTTTAACGATTTTTTTTTTCCAAGGACTTTTTTCAGGTCAGCAAACTGGTTTGTTTCAAACTTTTGCTTCAGCGTTATGGATTATCAATTGCTACTTGCATGTATACATATAGTCACTTGAAAATAACGTTAAGGTGATTCTTCAGCGTTTCTGCGTTTAGTGCTGATTTCTGCCACCAGAGCGCTACAGTTCGATTAATGTCAAATTACAGGCCGAAAGTAATTTATATTTAAGAAAACGGAGTGTCAGTTACTAGATAATCATCTGAAGAACTTCTTTGCAACATATCTTGTCAATATTTTCAAAACTAAGGCTGAAAAGTGAAAGTACCAAAAAATGGAATATCACAAATCGATTCTTGCATCAAAATGAGATATTTCATTTTTTGGTACTTTTTTTGACTTGTTTTTACCTTTAGTACACGTTTTGGGTCATGAAAAAGTCAAATTGGTGGGGGCAGGAAACTGTCCTTATCGCAACACTTCCTTTCACTAATTATTAGTCGGGTGAATCAATTATTTTTTTTCGGTCTATAATTCTGGCAATAATATTTTTTTTCTTCACTATGAAGTGGCATCTATTCAGACAGGGGTGGGTGCGCCCGTGAATGCACCTTTTAGACTTTTCATTCGTGTATAGAAAACGCTTGTGACATTTCCATTGAATAAAGTGCAGTGTGCCAGGAGTGATGGGTTTGCGACGAATGATGGATTGCTCTATTTTTAATGGGTGTGTTCACAGATTGTTGACTGTTGACTGTCCGAACGAATGAGCTATACGACGTAAAACGCGCGCGGCAGGGATCATTGCGACAGCGGCTTCACCGGAAATGACCTTGAAGCGGAAGTTAAAAAACCACGGGTCGCACCGCACTCGGCGCACAGCTATCAGAAATGGGCGCTTGGGTGGTCAAAGATAGCCAAAATAAATTGACCTCAAATGGGCATTGTAGAGGGCTTTCAGAACTAATTTTATACGTATTTGAACCCTATAGGTGGCGCGTGTGCGTGTATGGGGCTATTGGGGCTAAAGTCCCCCCTCCCCACTTTTTTAAGGACGCGGGGCTAAATTTTTTTTTTGGGGGGGGGGCGACATTTCATCATTGACAAAGTTATATTACATTCACCCCCACCCCCGTCCCCCAGTGTAAGTTCAACAAAAAATAAAAATTACTGTAACTAAAAAGCAAAAGAAAAAAAAAATCATCAATTTTTTTATCCCTTCATATTTTTGACCCCACGGCCCACGCCCACCAATAATTTAAATCGAATTTCGCAGTAAAATCCGCCCTAGAAATGCTGCATTAGTATCTAAAGCCGTCTTTTTTTTTAAGTCCACAGTCGTTCACGGACTCACGGTTCACAAAGCGCGGTCATAAAATCATCTGTTCTTTTGAAAGAAGCTCATTGGATCTAGTCTAATTCGAATCTTGAAACCTTCCCGCATCATTTCCTTTGCGGTCCACGAACGTTCGCAAGCTCAAAAGCATGTGAACGCTTGTGAACCGCGGAACTATTTTCATCCGCCCGTTCACAGCGGACGATTGTGTACATACAAAAAGACGGCTTAGTAAAGTTTCTGGAGGCTTTTAAAGGATGATGTTCAAGTGATTCTAACACGTGTTGTTCTTTAATCATCAAATTAGTCATCCATGTTTACTGTGAGGTAAGGATTAAAATTGCAATGTATCACCAAGTTTAAGCAAAAAAATTATTAAAATTAGTAAAATCAAAGATATCAGGGAATAATCAGGGAATTTGAAAAGTTTAAATTGCTACAGACATAATTAAATTCGGATTAAAGCCTTTTCCGGAAAAAGGGCCCATGAAACAACGGGTGTGATCTTTCTAAAAGAAATCAGCCTTGTAATAGAATAGAGACTTTTGTCTGAAGAGCGCACCTCTTGTTTTATGGGGGCTCAATTATGAGACGTTTTGACCGCATAAACGACAAGTCTTGAAAACGGCCAATTTTCTTGTGCGTAGTCCTTGCATAGGCGGAGCCAGGAGATTGTCTTCCTCTCTTTCCTCTTATTAAAACGTATATGTCAGAAAAGAACGGAGATAGGGGTTAAAGTTACTTGATGACTGATGGCCCCCTCTCTCTGCTATCCTGGTCTAACTCTTGCGTTCAAATTGGAGGAGAGAGAGAAAGATAAATTGCTGTATCCGCGTATGAGTCCTTGGAGACTTCTCATTTTCTGAGCCCGTTTCTAGGATGCATGACTGACAGCTCGCCAGCCGAATCAGTGCCGGTCATGCAAGAAAAGTATTGATTTGTTTTGAGTTGCGTGCGTGGAATCGTACCATCGAACCGTGGACCATTGGCGGATCCAGGAATCTATCCTTCTCTCTCCTTTCCCATTAGAACGCGTGTGTTAGAAAAGGACATATCAGGGGTAGCCACGTGACTCTCTCCCCCTCTTCTATCCTTTTCTAACACATTCATTTAAATGGAGAGAGAGAGAGAGAGAGAGGGGGGGGAGATTGAGGGAGAGGGAGAGAGAGAGAAAGAGAAAGAGGGAGAACAACAATTTCCTGGATCCGCGAGTGGCGTGGACCATTGGATTTTTAAACTATTAGGGACTCGGTCCGGCCTCGAAAATAGTCCCGTCTCGTCGCGACTACTCGTCAATCTCACTCTCCTGAAGGGGGCCCCCTTCTCCCCCTCCTCATTATTCTGTAGAAAGGCCTTTTACCTGTTACTCCCCTGTGCCACGTCTTAATGGGCCGAATTACGTATATAATTACTACCCGCCCGCCCCCTCCCCTATTTCTCCGATCTGTAGGTGGATAACATCGTCGGATGTGAGTGAATGGGGGTTAGGGGTGGCAGGGGGGCTCTACAGGTAATTATGCTCCCCGCGGTTCCCAAACAAAGCCAACATTGTTGAAACTCGACATTGTTGTCGCTTTGCCACCGTACAAGTTTGTGGAAGGGATCAAGTAATCGACGGTTTGATTAGTGATGTAAAGGAAAGTCTCCGATTTTAGAATTTGATTTGACTAAATTTTTGCCTGTGTCAGATTTGGCTTGGATGACGGAAAATCCAAGTACCTTTCGCTAATCGGAATGTGAATTTCGAAAATTTTCGTTTTTTTGAGTGGTTCTGCGTTTGACAAAGTTTGTCCCTCAAGGCGTATCAAATGGGGGTCCGGTGATTTTTCGGTAACAGGATTCTTTGCTGACTTCGCGCCGGTGAATTTCATGAAAATGACGTAAACGTTTACTTTAAATTTGTTCTACTTACTGTATGGTCATATATATTTGCAGCACAAAAATTTTGGAAATAGAGATGCGCTTGCATTTAGTGGTAGAGCTCATTTCAGAAGCGGAGGTGAAACTCAATTGATCATCTTTTTTTCCGAATCAGAATTTTTCCAACGTAATTTCTCATTTATACGGGTCATTCTAGCCTTCCAGGTAAAGTGTCCCACCTATCCCTTCATAAAACTATTTTTTTGTTTTGTTTTAAAACTTGAAAAATTCAACTTTTCAGCGAAGAAAATTGTAATGAATGTCTGACATCTCACCCTTTCCATTGCTCTAACTTGCAAAAACCAACGTTTGAGAATAAAAACAGTAATTTTCAAATGTGAGTGAGACAGTTATCCTGGAATGACCCATTAATCAGTAAAACTGAGTGGCAATTAATGTAAGCCTTATATTTTCATTCAAGGACGCTTGCAAATCAAAAATTCAAAGTTGGAGACAAGTTCTGTTTTGATTTAAAGAAAAAAAAAAAAAAAAATTAGTCGAAGATTATCGGTGCGCTCCTCCAACACCTCTTAAACAATCTCAAAGTTTAGATACGCTTTTGAGATTGTAGTTCGGAAACTCGAAACAAGGAATTTTATCATTAGTGGATATTAAATTAGTAAATTTTCGCCTTGATAACATTCCCGTAGAATAAATAACCGGGAATCAAAAAGCATTGTACTTATAGCAGAAGTTTGAAAACAGACCCATTTCTCTTGAAATCCGGCATCGTTGTTTTTCGGTTGGTTTCATTGACCCCCTCCCAGCTCTCTTGTACCATCATTCAGCCGCAAGGATAGCCTCTCATCAAGTATGCATGTGCTCTTCTTCTCCCCCCCTCCCCCCCTCCCCCTCTCGCCGATCCACCCCCATCTCGGATCTCCCTTTTCCCTTGTAATCTTTTCATTAATCCCTCTGTTTTTATTTCTTTATGCGAGTACACCCTTTGAGTTTGAGATATCGGACATTGCGAAAAACGGGTGTTCATGACTTGCTCCTTTCATTTTAATTCAGCAGACAGACGCAGACGGAGCCAGCCAGGCAACCGCCTTTGATTGATTGTAAAACCTCTCTCAGGTCTGGTCTGAACTGAACTGAAGCCGTCAAGTTATTTCAAAGTGGTCTATAGTGGTTGGCGAAACCGACTATTAACTTGATGGTCTTGAGTGAGTATCCCTGCGGACGGACGTGTCTCTTTTATTTCTTTTCATTTTATTTTATTTTATTTTATTGCGTTTACGCGGTACCAATATTCAATTCTTTATCACATCCCCGCTGAATTTAAACCGCAATTCGATTCTTGATGTATCGAAATGCGATATTCCATTTTTTGGTACTTTCAGCCGTATTTCTGAAGTTACTGACAAGATATTTTGCCAAGACATTTTTCAGATGATTATCTAGTAACTGACACTCCGTTTTCTTAAATATAAATTACTTTCGGCCTGTAATTTGACATTAATCGAACGGTAGCGCTCTGGTGGCAGAAATCGGCACTGAACGCTGAAGAATCGAGATTAATTTTTTATTCGAAAGAGCTGTAATTTTAATGAAATTTATGCTCCAAGAATTTTGTTTGAATATTTATCGACTACGACGTTCTCTTGACTAAATCTTATATAGTGGAGTCGAATCTCATAGCTGTGCAAAAAGGAGTTGCTTTTTACAATATCAAGATTTTCCTCGTTTTCTGCAGCGGCAGATTATCAGTCTTAATTAATGCGAGGGATGGTTTATAATTTTTACGTCACTAATTTTTTAGCTGAGTCTCCGGTGTTTCTGAGATTAGTGAAAGTAACATTTTTAGACAGGAAAGAATCATAAACTATTAGACAATTTACTCGAAGTCACTTTACTACCGTCTGAGATCGTAAAAAAATTGCCAAAAATCGGAAAGTAGATTTTCTCATCAATTTTTCATTTATAAAAACTTAAATAACACTTAAAGAAAAACACTTGAAGCAAGTAATTTTAACCTAGAAGCTTCACTGGAAAGTTTTTAAGTAAAAGCTTTAATGGTCAAGAGCTATGATTTTTGTTGACTTTTTTTAAACTGATTTTTATCCACTTTTTTTCGATCTCAGAACATAGTGCGCTGTTTCATAAGTTCGCAACAGGTCCTCTAACAAGCCACCACCAAAAAATCTGACATCGATGCCTCTGACTGGCATCCAAGCGATTTTTTCGGTTCTCGAAAGACAAGCCAGAAGCGTTTCGTTTCTTGTGGAAGCACGGCGCACAGTGGTTTGGAAGATGGTGTTTGCCAGACACGTACAGTTTTTGATGTTTTGGTTTAAAAACATTTTGGTGTTGATATTTTCTTATTGCTGAAACCATGTTACTCAGCTCTTTTTAACCTCTAACACGAATGATTTCACACATTTGAAATTTATCTTGCTGTTAATTGCTGTAATCATCTTGATTCTTATTCATAAAATTATGTCCGGGAAATCCCATGTGTTAGATCAGGTGTGCGACGCACAGCAGCTAGAGTCAATGGGAGGGGTTGGTCATGGAATAAGCATTTTATGAAAAATGCAAATTTAAATGTTTTTACAGTAAAAAAAAAAAAAAAAAAAAAAACAAACTATAATGGGTGCAGGAAGTTTTACGATGAAACCAACGAAACCACATTCAAAGCTTTACGTTGCGTATTGACAAAGATTTATGAATTTAAAGTTACCCCGCCGCATCTGCGGTCGCTCTCATTGACTCACTCCACTGTGCGGCGAAGCGAAAGGGAGGGGGAGTGTCCGTAGAGTGGCTCTGGCTCCTATCAAGTGAGTGACTTTTGACTTGACAGCTCCCCTTATTCTTGTCAACTCATTATTCATGTTATTTTACGACTTATATTTTACGTAGTATTCAGTCTCGGCGGCGCCATTCATTCAGCTCTACGCTAGTAAATTATTGAGCGAATTGGCGAAACAAGTGATTGAAATACATTAAACGGCAAACGTCACTCGCTGTTGAACGTTATTTCAGTCAAAACCTCTCTGATATTTCGATTTGATAGATGCTGTCGTGGAGTTGCTTTTCAAAATGTCGTCTCTTTCGGGGAGTGGGTCTGTATCAAATTTTTCTACAGGGCCAATCATTTTAATTGAACCTCAGGAAAATTAATATGGTTCGATTTTTTTCTCTATAGGAGCTGTGAATTATAACATCGAGTGCATTTTATTGGACACCAACAGATCACAAGATGTAAATAAAATAATAGCAAAAAAAGGCTAAAAATGTTCTTGTTAATTCAATCGGAATTCTGTTTTGGAGAGTATTAAACAGAATTCTTGTTAAAGTAACCGGAATTCTTGTTGAAATAACCAGACGTCCAGTGAAAGTATCCAGGATTTCATTTACAGTTATCGGAATTCCATTTTGGAAAGTATTACACAGAATTCTTGCCAAAGTAGCTGGAATTTTCGTTGAAACAGCCGGACGTCCGGTGACTAACCAGAGTTCCAGTTCCAGCTATCGGAATCCTTGTTGAAATAACCGGACGTCCGGTGACTGTAACCAGGTTTCTAGTCACAGTTATCGGAATACTGTTATGGAAAGTTTAAAACGGAATTCTTGTAAAAAAAAACCGGAATTCTTTGTTGAAATAACCGGACGTCCGGTGACTGTAACGAGAATTCCAGTCACGGTCATCGGAATTTCGTTTTGGAAAGTATTAAACGGAATTCTTCTTAAAGTAATCGGAATTCTTACAAACATATTTCTACAATGTTTCATAATATTTTGAAAATAATTTTAAAAATATGTTTCTGAAAATATTTTCCTGGCAAACGGTGACAATATTTTAAAAATATTGTTAAAATATTATGTGTTTTTACCGGGTACCTTCTTGTCTTAACTCTACATGTAGGGACTCGAAGCGATCCAATAAGACGAAGCAAAAGACAGTGGCGTCGCGTGCCATCTGGCAACAATGCAACTGCTCCATTTAAACTCATTTAATGTATCGAATTTTCCTTGTGCACTGTGCACCCCCTGAATGCGATATTTTACATGAGTTTAAATGGATAGAATACATTCTTGCCAAATTGCACGCGGCGCCACTGGCAAAAGAAGTGACTGCATATTGGTATTCCGCGAGTGTCTAATGAATCATATCAACTAGTTTTCATTTGACCGTCTCGGAGCATTGCCGCGCAGGATTAACGCGCCTCGACTCGCATGCTCGGAGGGTTATTGCTCTTTTATTAAGGTGGAGTTACTAATTAGGCTTGTGCTTGTATAATATGATTCATTGTTATTTTTTTCACTCCCCGCTAAGCTGCCTTATTACGACGTCGCACATACTTATGATGTTGGATGTGAATGCGAGTTGTCTCCTATTTTAGTATCGTATAATTAAACGGGTAATCGCGCTGCAAATCTGATGAGAGGAAATTTATTAGTCTCGCACAGCGACGACGCGATGTAGGAGGTTCGATCTGGCAACGTTGAATATCGTCCATTCTAAATCATGCAAATGCTCGGATTCGAAAGAGTTCATTGCACTCCCACTCCCGGCAGTTCGATATTTTTTCATGGGTTTGAATGGAATAGACTCAATACGACGTTACCGGAATGCCGGATCGCACGCGACGCCAAAAAGTATTCGCCGACAAGAATCATTATCCAGTGTGTCTATTGCCAGTGCACAGAAAAACGCTTTTATTAGCGTTGATAAAACCTTTGGTGGAAAAATGACCCAGCAAAAGATTTTAGTAGAGCCAGGGTCGTGCCAAAGGGGGGGGGGGGGGGGATCTGGGAACCCTTGCCCCGGGTGGCAGTGGGTGGCACTCTCCGAAGGCGGCAAAATCAGGGTGAACAACCCCAAAAAAAAAAAAAAAAAAAAAAAAAGAAGATAGTGTAATCAAATTTATAATTTTGTGCGCGGAGGGCGGCAAAATTGCATTCTTGCCCCCCCCCCCCTCTGGAAACTACGGCACGCCCCTGAGTAGATCAAACCAAAGGTTTTTTACATCCCAGTAAAGAGATTTTTTTGATTGAACCAAAGATTTGGTTGGATCTACTAAAGTATTTTGCTGAGCCATTACTAATTTTTCTACCAAAAGTTTTTTCAACGCTACCAAAGTGGTTTTTTTTTCTATTTCTATTTTTTCTGTGAAGCGTTACTATGGGACGAGGGAACAAAATAGCATTAGCGCCATTAGCTCTTATGTTAGCTCTGAATTGACTTAAATTGATGACCATAAAGGGGAAAAAAGAGAGAGAGAGAGAGAATAACTTCAACTTTTTGAAACTTTAAGGGGGTTTCCAGTTCACAAGGAGAGCATTTTCGAACCCTTGTTCTAAAAATCCGGATTATTTTGACCCTAAAAGTTCGCTCATAAAGTCAAGCATTTGAGCTTTGAAACAATTCTGTAAGTACTACCGTCATGGAGCAAGCCGGCTCTACTGCGCTCTAGTGTGCTTCTCTGCATAGCTCAGCTCAACCCGCACTCCGCGATAAGTGAAAGCAACCGCTATCTAACGGCGGTGAGCCGAACTTGGCCAAGTTTCAGCGCTCACCGGACTGACAACAGTTTTTACTTTCTCACTCTAACTAACAATAAGTTAGAAAAATTGAGAAAGTATTGCGATGGCGCAGAGCTTTTCATTGTATTTTTTTTTATACTTGGCCCACTACGACTCAGTAAATCATGATAACTACAAAATAATTGGCTCTCATCATGTCTAATACTATCCTAAAGAATATTCATCCATGAAGTTTCAATATTATTTAACCGTATGTGGCTTGGAGGTGTAAATGCACAAACTCTCTGTGGCGTCTGTCTGTCCGTCCGTCCTTAGCCATAAAACGTGAAACCCAGCATAACTTTTGAACTATTGATCCATATGCATCCAAATTTTGCAGCGCTGTTGCTTTTAACATTCCCTAGAGGGACTATTTTTTTCATTTTTTTTTTTTGAAATTTTAATTTTTAGGATAGTTATAGATGAAAAATGGTTTCCATTAAAATCAATGGGAAATCTGGATAAAAATATCAAAGGGGGGTTGGGAGTCTCCCCCAGGATATTAAAGGGGGTCTGGGGGTCTCCCCCAGATTAAATTTGATGTGAGAAAGTGTTCGTAGGGTATTCCCTACAGTTTATTATTTATAGCGTGACGTAACACCACCCTGTATCCTTGAACCACTGTGCTATGGTCTGAGATTGTTAGTAAACTGTCTCATCGATTCACCATTTTAAAACTTTCAAGACAACTTGTAATCACAGAGAACATTTAGAGTAAGGACTTTGAACCTAGAAATGCGACTGGAAAATTTTAATTACAGCTTAAATATTCGAAAACGATTATTTTCAGAATTTAACCCCTTATGGACCAAGCCCGAGTTTACTCGTTTTTCTCCTCTAGTCTATTTTACATTGATTTTGTCTTCACTTCATTCAGGGTAAACGCAAATATAGATGAAAACACTACAATAGATCTCGTCGGGCGCCTTCAATTCGTAGTTTAGGCAATTCCAACCTCAGCGAGTACGAACAGTTAACTACCTTCCCTCTAGAAACGGAAGAGTGGTTGTTAACTTGAACTAACCTGGTTCTTGAAGGGTTAACTATTTAATTGTTGAAAGTATAGTCACAGCATATAAATGGTTGGTTTTACCGTTTAAAATAGTTTCACCAACTCCGTGCTGCTTTAAAGTAACTATTTTAAATGGTAAAACCAATCATTTATATGTTGTGACCATACTTTTAACTATTGAATAGTTAAATTCACCCCTTTTTTCAGTGATACATATGCCAAAGTTTCTATTTAACCTCTTTTTGTATTGTAAAACCGATTCCTTGAGAGATATTAACTGTGCAAAATAAATGTATCTATCGAGTTGCTCGTAAGTGAATATCGAAGAGGTTCTCACTATCGTCGAATCTGGAACTTTGTTTCTCTCTCTCTCTCTTACACTGGCCATTTGGACACGTGTGTCAGAAAAGGATAGAGGCAGTGGCCACCACAAGATTTTCGCCTTATCTCCGTCCTTTTCTATTACACGCCTACAAAATGAGATGAAAGAGAAACGCACTCTTCGATCCGTTTCTGGCTTCCGTAAGCAACTGGATCAGCTGAGAGAAAATGTCGTGTCTCTCAAACCGGCGCACAGTAGGTTCAAGCGATAAGTTTTCCGGACATGAAAAGAATTTAAGGTTATTCAGGGATATTTTATATTTTCCACATTACCTTGCCAAAACAATACTATCTGACTCTTTTTAAACCGTAAAATCGACAGTTTAACTTTTATTGTTGTTGTTGCTTTTTTGCCATTTGTTGCATTTAGTTTTAACTTTTGTTAGTAAAAGTATGTCCGAAAAATTTAACATTCAAGTCAACTGTGTGGCGATCTACCGATTCACGTAGTTCCGTCAAGTTACTATAGGTAGCGGCTCTGTCGCTAAAGCCACTGTCTAGTTTCTATTTGAAACATTTCAGGCATTTTGCATACTAATAAAATTATTCTGCGGAAAGGTAACGTTGTTTCGTTTAGCTTCGTTCCATTTGTTGCTTCGTTTCATCGTTACTTTGCTTTCAATGTTTTCCTCATTTTTAATTTTTATGTCTGAACAATTACTCAATCCGTATCGGATCGACATGATGGTGGATGGTCTCGGTAGAGAGTTAATATTTTTTTCTCTGTACTGTTTTTATTTA
The DNA here is from genome assembly GCA_011764245.1 of Trialeurodes vaporariorum. Taxonomy (NCBI): domain Eukaryota; kingdom Metazoa; phylum Arthropoda; class Insecta; order Hemiptera; family Aleyrodidae; genus Trialeurodes; species Trialeurodes vaporariorum. Next base: position 26,000,323 of record VMOF01000320.1, read on the forward strand.
TTTATTTTTCTAGTGATAGCGTGCAGTTTTGCAACGTTTTACTGTGTCCATTTAAACCCACGTGAAGAGTCGAATGCGAAGGTGTTCACCGAACACCTATTATTTTTATCTTTTTCATAGGTTCAATTGGACAATTTGCAAAGTTGCCAAATTGCACGCTACGCCGCTGTAATCTGTGGTTGTGGAAGGTGTTATTTTCGGACACTTAAGCGGACACCTCGCGAAATCAGGATTGAAAACTGTAATCCGCAGCGGCTATCGCTCCCTCTCGATTTATCTGTGACGACAAAAAAATGTTACGAATCGGATTCTGTTTATAGTTATAGACAAAAATGTGATGAATCTTGCTTTCCAAGCTACGTGCTGTATTTTCAATGTCAGATGACCACCCCCACCACCCCCCCTCCCATTTCCTTATCATCCTTGTGAGTGCTATTTATATTAAACCTTCACTCCACTCGGAAAAAAACTACGGTGAAAATAACCATACGGATACCTGATTTTGGCGACTTCTAGATGTTATGGTAATGCTAACTAGAAGTATACTATATTTTGACTAGGTGCTAGGTGATGTTACCTGATTGCATGTCGAATTTACTCAAAGTATCGGTAAATGTACCATACTTCTGGTCAAGTTTACCATAACATCTAGCAGGTGCCAAAATCAGGTATCCGTATGGTTATTTTCACTAATCTTTTTTTTCCGTGTGCAGTTCACTCCGCACTGCATGGTCTGAGAGCAGTGGCGGCTCGTGAAATGCGATATATCGATGACTACTCCATTTAAAACACTAGAAAAGTATCGATCGTCAGGGGGTGGAATCGAACCCCCGAGAAATCGATACTTTTCTATAGTTTGAAATGGAGTGGACATCGATATATCGCATTTCTCGAGCCGCCGCGCCGCTGTCTGAGAGCAGAAGTAAGTGGTCAAAAATTATTTTAAAAAAAAAGTCATCAAAAATCATCGTTTTTGACCTTTTAACCTCAAATTAAAACTTTCCTGTGACAATTATTGGTTTAAATTACGTATCAAAAGTGTTCATTGTTATTAAATTTGGTCTTGAAAGTTTATTAATGCAGCGGCGGCTCGTGCGATTTGGCAACAATATTTCCCCTCCATTCGATTCTTTGTTAAACAATCGATTTGACAGTGAAGCAGCGCTTCACCTGCAATCGATTGGTTTACATAGATTTAAATGGAAAGCATTGTTGCCAAATCGCACGAGCCGCCGCTGTATTATTAATGATAAATTGATGAGAAATTTACTTTCTGATTTTTGGCCACTTTTTAACGAATTCAGACCAGAGTGCACCATCATGTCTTCTCCTTGCAGTGTTGCCAGATTGGGGTAAAAAAGCGACACGTTTTACATTGATTTAAATGGGGACGATACGGCTTTTTACCCTCGATCTGGCAACACTGTCTCCTTGATGAAAATACTTTGATCGACAGAGAAACTAAGTTTTTCCGAGGTTCCTTGTCTGGTGCTCTATTTTGCCCCGTCAGTAGTATAAGAGACTAGGTAAGAATAGCATCGCCGATGTCATGGCAAAGGAAGGTCGCCCCCCCCCCCCTCAGCACCGCGATGAACTTAAAACTGGAGATAAATTTTATCGCGCGTTACCCATCACATCCCTCCGCCCCCATCTTACGTTGCATTATCGTATCGCCCCTGGAGGAAAAGGAATAGAAAAATCCCTTCCACACTCGCAATCTGAATATATGGCCAAGTCAAACCAACCCTTTTTTTTGCTCCACATCTCCCCCACCGAGTGAGTCGTGCTGCCCCCTCCTTCCCCGACACCTACAGCTTTTCACCACAGTTTTATTAAGTACTTACATCATGCCGATAAACATTGGTTTTTTTGTGTGAAAATAAAAGCATAGGAAATTGCCCTTCTCTCTATTTTCCCATCAGAACGTGTGTGTTAGAAAAGGACAGATTAGGGGCAGTCACGTGATTTTCGCCCCCTCTTCTATCCTTTTCTAACACATGTGTTCAAATCAGGGCATCGGACCGAACCGAACCGTGAACCGCGAACCGCTCCGAACCGCTGAATTTACAAACCGCGAACCGAACCGCGAACCTTTTTTCCACTGAGGTGGAGAACCCGAACCCGAACCGAACCGACTGGCTGAACCCGGTTCGAACCGGTTCAACGGCTTAGAAACGAGGTCTTGAAAAAAAAACCTGTAAAGGGAAAAGAGCAAAAAGTTTGAGCATTTACTCTGTGAGTACTGAGTAGGTACTCGATGGATCTCAAAATCGTAAACTTTTCGCATAGAAAGATTACACAGAGTCACGCATCTAAACTAGTTTGAAGCAACTGAAGGTTGATTGGTCTGCTGATTCGTTTGAAGTTATGAGGGTCTCAAAAGTCTGTGGCATGCCGAGTCACGTGATACGCGGGTTGCAGTCAGCGCCCACTTGCTACAAACCAGGTGATTTCTACGTGAGATTGCGGCTAATGCATTTTGAGAAATCGAAGGTAGTCACGGTAACAGTAATTTTCTGAGAAAAGAAAGAAGGGGAAAATATTCTGGTTTGAAGTGAGAAAATATTCGAACTCGACCAAATTTTCTCCGAACCGAACCGCTCCGAACCGGTTCACAAATGTCTGAACCGGTTCGGAGCGGTCCGGAAAGTCGCGTGAACCTGAACCGAACCGCGAACCTTTTTTTTCGTGAAGTGTGAACCGCGAACCGAACCCGAACCGATTTTTTCTGCGGTCCGATACCCTGGTTCAAATGGCCAGAGAGAGAGATGGATAAATTCCTGGATCCGCCAGTGAATGAAAGAGGCTTTAACTCAATCGTCTTTTCGGAGTTGTTTATTTATCGCGTCACCTCGCCGAATGCTAAGTATATTTTATGCGCTTGTTTCCTTCGAGATATATGCCTATTTTTATTCGACGGTAAGATCGTACTTTATAGCTCTAGGCAATGTGCACTATCTTGATGGAATGTTTTTCCTGAAGAGTGTCAATGTTTGTAAATACATTGTAAATAAACATGTAATTACAGGCGGAATTTTAATAATTACATTTACTGGAAGGATTTATTAATGATAGTGGTGGAAATACGGCATTTAAAAGAGAACTATTGGGATTTTTGTATTCAATGTGCCTCAGATGACACTTTTTGATAGACAACAATTTTTTTTCATTTTATCACGTTGCACTGTGATCTGGCGATCGTCAAAAAGTAACCAAAAATCAGGAAGTAAAGTTCTCATCAATTCCTCATTTATAAACTTTCAAGAATACTTTTGACCATAGAGAATACTTTCAACAAGTAACGTAAACCTAGAAATGTATCTGGAAAGTTCTTAATTAAGCTTTAACGGTCGAAAATGTTGATTTTGAACAAAGATTACTTATACTCTAGATATGGCACTAGCTATCTCGCCATTGTTAAATTTTGTTGAGCGCGCGCCTTCATTTCTAAAACTGAGCTAAAACACATACACTGGCCCACGGTTTGTTTACGTTTCGGCGATAGAGGAATGTGCGGGCGGGTTGGGAGTCGTGGGCCAGCCGACTAATCTCACCCCGTCCGCGCGTCTCTCGCTCGTCGAAACGTAAACAAACCGTGGGCCAGTGTATGTGTTTTAGCAATGAAGGCGCTCAACAAGATTTTAGCTGGTGCCATATCTGGAGTACAAGTAATCTTTGATTTTTGACGACTGTTTTCCAGTGTTTTTTGCCCCCCCCCCCCCCCCGATATCTTACCATAGTTCGTTGGGTTCATTTAAATCTGTGCGTCTGATCACCGCTAAAATACACCTCTATTACTTTTGAAAAGTAATCGAAAAACGAGTACTGAATTGATTACCTTTTGCCCCCAGCTCTGATCGTAGGATGATGTGCTTTGCTTGGTCGCTTGGTCACCTTATCAGTATCCGAGAAGGATAGACTCTTATAAAACGCCTGCAATTGGTTGGGTATGCAACACCAGTTCCCCGAAGCTGGAAGAGTTACATTCATATTGATGAAGGTGCGCTATTCTCTTTCCTCTCATCGATGCGATGGCGATGTTGTGTTAGTCTACTCGAAACGTTGGATTCTCGCCTCACGTTTCTTACTTGTTCCCGATCACGCATTCAGGCGGATCCAGACACTCTCTCTCTCTCTCTCTCTCTCTCTCTCTCTCTCTCTCTCTCTCTCTCCCTCCCTCCCTCCCTATCCTCCTTTTTTATCGCATGTTTTAGAAAATGACTTACAATTATAGAGGGGCTCAAGTCACGTGATAATACACAAATAAAACTTTTTGCATTCCTTTATTTTTTTTAATTCTTTCTCGAATCAAAAAAAATCTCTGTTTATACCAATATGGAATAAGGGGGGGCGAGGAGTGTTGGTTTGTTAATTTAAACAAATTATGACAGATGGACGTTCTATCATTTTCATACCGCTGCGATGTACTTAGTCGCTGTTTAGCCCCGCATGTATCCATTTCGAAGGGAAGTTCGGAAACCAACCGGTAGGGTCGTTGGTAGCATTCCTCCGAAAATAATTCCCGTAACCTAACCTAACTTCCCCCCTTTCGAGCTTTTTCAAGTATTCCTTTTTGGATGCATAAGTACGTAATTCGTATATTCTTCGCCGATTTTGATGGTGATTACGGTATGAAGGTATTCAGAAGCATAACATCCCCCCCCCCCCCCGAAGGCCTAGTTTTTTTTTGCAATGAGAAGGTAAACTTTTGGCGGTGTCCTCATCCTCCCTTCAAATAAACATTTTTTGGCTAGGCTTCAGCACGTAACTTGTTAATCTCATAATTCCTGTATCTGTATTTTCTTCAGTCCGATACGCTAACCAGTCGGTTGCCTATCGCCGAAATTGCTGTAGACTTGTGTGACGAATTCGAGATGGTCGCTTTAAACTAGCGACGATCGTGCAAACAAACGCGATACCTGTAAAGCGTGCATTGTGATTCGTTGCAGAGATGAATCTTTTCAAGTGCAGCTTTTCTTAGAAATTCTAACAAACTCATTCTTGTTATTAATATTTCATATTATAGGTATCGTCTTTGTTGACAAGGATTAAGGATAGAATCGATGACGCGAATTGAATTTGATCCGCAGGTATAGCTTGTATGTACTGGCTTGAGTATTATCTCGGGGCGGCTTCAATGAAGCGTCTTTTTGTGTTTATTCCATTTATTTTGAGTTTATGTAGAAGAGTTTTAGAGTTTTAGGCACTATGTCGTTACCCTAGTGAAAGAAGTCCATAAAGGTCCATAGTACCAATTCCCCATACAGTTTGGATACAGAATGGATATGCATGGAGTGTATGGATGGATACGTATGAATTTGTATTTGTGCGTGTTCATGTCCACACAGATCCATACGATGTCCATATATGATATCCATTTGGATCCATACAATATCTATACTGTATAAAGAATTGGTTATGGGCCTGTATGAACCATTTTTATCAGAGTATTTTTGCGTCATTTTGCGTAAGAATTGTCATTCGAAATTTCTTGAGCAATAGTTTGAAAATGATGCGCTCACAATGCTCACATTTTCTACACTGATAAAAGTAGCGGGATAAATTTTACTTGTGGATGGTACCGATACTGTCTGTACAGCGATTTGGATGGTTAAAAATAACCCGCTATTCGTGTATGTGTACTGCACGATAGGGCACTAGAAGAATTCGTCATTCTCTCATTTTTAGCCAATTTTACCGTCTATATTTGAAAAGGATAAGAGGCTGGGGCATCTTGTGACATTCTTACATATATCTGGCCTTTCCTGTAACGTTTGCATTCAATTGTGCAAATAGAGAGAGGAAGACGTAATAATAATAACTACAGAGGGTGGTTTGCGGAATTGATTCAAGTTCGTTACCGAACCAGACATCCACAAATTGTATTGTCGGAGCGGTTTCCGGAAAAGGCAATTTGCCCTTATTTTGGATCTGTTCATTACTCGACAACAGAAACCTTGGGAAAGTTTCCTCTTGTGGCCTTTGATTCCGGGAATTCTCTCACGTTACCGATCGCCGCCGCGCTTCACAATTGAGGCCGTTTCCGGAAAAAAGGGCCCATATAACAACGGGTGTGCCCTTTCTGAGAAATCAGCCTTGTAATAGACTAGAGACTTTGGCGGAAGAGCACACTTCTTGTATTATGGGCCCTTTTCCCGGAAATGGCCTCAATTGAAAAAAAAAAATTAAATTTTTTGCCCCGGGGCTGTACAGTGTACGTCTTTTGTCTCGCTGCGCTGAACGCCTAATTTGTTTCAAAATTACTTTCATTTCTCTTGATGATCTAGCGTACAATAAACCAATGATGGTAGAACTTGTCGTAATTGAGGACCCTGCAAAAAAATGGACGTTCAACGTCCTCACGTCGGACGTCCGGAGGACATTCGAAGAAAATTTTTAAGAAGTCTTAAACTGATCTGAAATGCCTTCTTCTGACATTAAAAAGGTGATGAGCGAAGAAAAATAAATTAACGTCCAAATCACACTTTTTTGCCGGGGAGTTTTTCGGTAAAAGAGGTTATAAAACAGTGGATGTGCTCTGCTCGTGCCAAAAAACCTGATTTCAAAAGGTTATTTTGTGAGTATGAAGAGTTGGATTGGGTGTTGTCAGTCATCTGAAGATTCGACTTCACGCTCTTATTGTTAGATAATTAAGAAAACCCAGTTTTCCTCATCAGAGTTTCGCGCAATAACAATTTGAAATCAGGACTTTTGAGCACGAGCATAACCACTGTTTTATACCCCCTTTCACCGAAGAACTCCTAAATGGGGCTCTTGCACTTTTGCTGTGAGCAAATGAATATTGAATAGTCCATTCTGATGTAAAAACCAGCAAAGATCACGAAAATCACACTAAGAAAGTCTAAAATTCAGTAATAAACTCACATAAATACATAAATGGCAAAATCGTAATGGCGGTTCGACGCAGGTATCATGGGAGATTCCTATCTATACTCTGTTCGGGATAAGAAGTCCGATGGGAAGTCAGGTAAAAACGCACTACATTGCAACGCAGCGGTTCCTGTGCCGTCGATTCTCAGCCACTTCGTTCGTTCGCAGGAGAGTGGCCTTTCAGACCCTTTTATTTGAAGAGACAATACCGTGAACTGACCAATTATACAGTCCTTTGAACGCCCACTCGAAAATCAAACTGTTGCGGTATTCGCGAATTTTGAATAACTGATTTTAAATTTAAATTCTGCTCAACGCGCTTAGAAAAATGATACCTAATAGCGGCTCAATATGTAATTTTCCAAAGATAATTGGCACTCCTTATTGAGTGATTTCTGAAAGCTGAAATCTTTGGAAAATTACGTATTGAACCGCCATTAGGTATCATTTTTCTAAGCGCGTTGAGCAGAATTTAAATTTAAAATCGGTTATTCAAAATTCGCGAAAGCCGCAAAAGTTTAATTTTTGAGTGGGTGTTCAAAGGACTGTACAATTGGTCAGTTCACGGTATTGTCTCTTCAAATAAAAGGGTCTGAAAGGCCACTCTCCTGCGAACAAACGAAGTGGCTGCAAATCGACGGCACAGGAACCGCTGCGTTGCAATATAGTGCGTTTTTACCTGACTTCCCATCGGACTTCTTATCCCGATCAGAGTATAATATGCCACTTTCTCTTTGGAAACACATAGAGTCATGTCTCAATTTAGATAGGAATCTCCCATGATACCTGCGTCGAACCGCCATTAAGCTCGATTCTGAGGGTGAATTACGTGATTTTTCAGTGTACTCATCGTCATTTTTACTGGTCTTTATGCCAGAATCAACTCTGGAATCCCGTGTAGCAAAAGTTCGCAAGAGCCCCATTGAGGGACTTAGCCGGGAGAAAAGCACATAAAATATTTGGTGTTCTTTCCTTAAAATCAGCATTGAAATAAGCTGGAGATTTTTAATGAAGAACACGCCGATTACTTGACATTTCACCGTGGACAAATCACCGTCGGTGTATCGGCAAAAAACAACCACCATGTAAAAAAGGAATTGGGGGGGGGGGAGAAGAAGAAGAAAAAAGAGGGAAAATAGGATGAGTTGAGAATATGGAGACAAATGCTGATTTAAGGCGGTGACTGCAGTAACAGCACTTAAAACATGGGGTATGCTCGTTCTGAATTATTGACGGTGTAAAAGAAGAGGATTTTTTTCTGAGGAGCACACGTTTGGTTTTATGAGTACTCAATTGAAGGGAATTCGCAATTAAGGGGGATTGTTGCGTGTACTTAAAACCAAAGATAAGCACCTCCAAAGAAATCAATACACTGTCTCAATGTGTGTTAATCAAAAAGAGCATACCCTATGTTTTATGCGCTGTTATTGCAGCCACCGCCTCATTATAAAGAACGTAGGAAGGTAAGGCGCTTTTGATAATACTCTCTCAGGAATTTCCCAGTAATGATGCCGAACAAACAGAAAAAGGTATAAGGTCCAGTGTGGGGTTGGTGTGATGTCAAGATATTAGTCTACCTCTAACCCCTGAAGTATTCGTTTTGTGAATTTTATTTTTTTCAATCCATTTTACTTCTTTTTTTGTGAGGTTCTCATAATTTTTGTTTTTATTGGTTGTTGTTGTTTGGTTTTTTTGTTTTGTTTTGCTTTTTTTTTTCAACAGCCTCTGACATATTTTACGGCCTTTTTTTACATGAGGTCCTTTCAAAGAACCACTTATAAAACAGAGGATATACTCATTCTTCGCGTTCCTCATGCAAAATCTCCAATCCATTTTTATATTGATGTTAAGGATGTTAAGGAAAAAACACTCCGATGTTTTATTTGCCTTTCTTCCGGGAAAGGCCTCGATTCCGATTGATGTTGGAAATAAGCAGTGTTGCCAGCTCGAGGGTAAAAAGCCGTATCGTCCCCATTTAAATCAATGTAAAACGTACGGCTTTTTCACCCCAATCTGGCAACACTGGAAATAAGGGCGCGGGCGGCCATCTCATTAAGGAGTGGAAGTTGAGCCGGTGCGGTGAGGGTTTGATAGAATAAGAGAGCAGGAAAACATTTTTTCTGGGAAAGGGAAAGTTCCAATCCAGTTTGTGGATGCCGCAAACTGCCCACTTGACTTTACGTTGAATTGAGCTAGCCTTTGCTTCTCGTCATTGCTCCTCATTATAACTTCGCTTTAAAAGAAAAACAAAAAACGTTTAGTAATGATGTGGATCAAGAGTAAACAATAGAACAAGAGTTCGTGACTTAAGTTGAGAAGTTTCGTCGTTTAGCTGAAACAAATGTAATCTGAAGGCGCCTTGCAGGTAGGCAACCCAACTAGCTACGGTTGGTATCTAAGTGGTTTGTCGTGCCTTGAAAAGTTCTTGAATATCCTTGATTTTTTTTTTTTTTTTTTTTTTTTTTTTTTTTTTTTTTTTTTTTGTGTGTGTTTCATATGCTTGAGTAATAAATATCCTTAAATTTTTAAATCCTTCAATTTAAAATTGATTTGCAATGAAGGTGAAAGTATCTGTGACTTTTGCAGTGTGGTTTTGAAAAGCGTTTCTTAATGAAGAGCCAACGTTCGAATTCGTTTTAATTTTTTTCTTTATTGTGTAACATGAGAAATGAGGTTTGGTTTGGACTTTCCAAAGAGCATGCCGGTCTATTTGCGCCTACACTTCCGAAACGACCTCTAGGTTTAGTTGATCCCAAAAGTGTAAGCGGACCCCGACCGATAATCTTTGGAATTTTTCCAACGTTATTCCTCATATTGAACGATGAAAATGAAATTGATCTTTGGATTCCCATCCAAGAACGCCTTAAACCCATAAAATGAAAGTATTTGACACATGTTTCGATTAGAAGGAATGAAAATTGAAAATTCGCCAAAGATTATCGTTGGGGGTCCGCTTACTTTTCTGAAGCAGGTTCTACGCGGTGAGGATGAAAGTCACGTGATTCGCGCGACGACCGCCTCTACCTTTGCCGTTGGGTTTTCGAACGTTACTCGTGAACCTCGACAGTGTAATCTCGATATTGTAACCTCGACAGTGTAACCTTTTTCAAGGGTTTAAATGGATAACAGGAGCACCGAGCTAGCACATGGTATTCGAGCTAATAAAGTCGCGTGCACTTAAAAGGGTGGAGATGGATGTCAGGCGGTTAGGTGTATAACTAGGTACACCTAATCACTTCGGACGGAAAGGAGGAAACGCGATTGATGTCCTGGGTTAGTTGGAACACTCGCTGAATAAAGATAAGACACCGCCCACTCCATCCCCGCGACCTCTGTTTAGCCTCATCCCTTTCCCTCTTCATCTTATTCTACAATCTGCAGTCCCTTCCAAAATTGCTGGCACCTGAACAGTACGCTTGAGTATGCCATAAAATCATCATAAATGCTGCTGACTTATATTCGTCGCAAAACTGTCGTTTGTTGTATATTTAATGACATTTTTTAATTCACCGATGATTCCAACCTTTTGACCAAAAGATTATATATGTACAGTTCAGTTTATGACGCACGAAAATACTCGCATTTGTAATCTTTTCTTTCTCGATCGGTTGAATCACCGTTAAAAAAAACTTTTAACTTTTTTTTTTTAACTTTTTGAAAATCACTGACAGAGATTTTACCGATCGAGAAAAGATGTTCAAATCGAGTATTTTCGTGCATTACAGTCATGCAATGAACTATAGTATGTAATCTTTTGGTCAACCCGTGGAATCGCATCGGTGAAATACAAAATGCCATTATACAATATACATGCACACGAAGCGGCAGCTTTGACTCGTCGGATATCTTGGTTTTTCCCTACAACCGGTAGTGACAAGACTCGCCTAGCGTTCCAAACTATCTCACTCACTCTCCCGTGACCCCCATGTATTATACTTATCTCTTTCTAAATCCGAAATTTCTATAGGGCCTTGTTTCACTACATATTATTATCAAAATCGCATTAAAATACCTCGAGAAATTTATTTATGCCAAAAAAATATCTCAAAATATGTCTCTTTGAACGATTTTTGCGATGAGAGTGAGATGGCAGCATATATGGGTTATACGTTAGAGCGAGAGAGACAGTTTGTCTTTGTTTAGAACGCTCATCACCGGACGAAGCCATTACTGAAACCGTCTCTAGCTTACTTACGATCTGCGGTGGTTCTGTCTATGTATAGTAGTATGTCCTATGTCGGTTAAAATAATGTGTCGTATAGCCATTGGCGGCCCGTGCGATTTGGCAACAATGGATTCTCTCCATTTAAAACTGTGTAAAATAATCGATTCTTTGGTGAGGCGTCGTGCCTCACCTAGTATCGATCTTTTTGCATAGATTTAAATGACAAAAGAGCACAGTTGCCAGACTGCTCGAGCCGCCGCGCCGCTGCGTATAGCGCGGACAGTTCAAAATGAGCAATTCTTTAAAGCTATTTCCTAAATTAATTTTATTTTTTGATGATATTGAAGAGTAATTTTGATGCTTTTGCTCTTTTCAGATTGTGAAACTCCTCTCAGTGGAGGTTTGCCTACCATCGGCACTCCACTATCTGCAGGGAACCCAAATAATCACCTTTCTAATAATGTCACAGGTAAAGCACTTGCAATTTTACTTTTATTCCTAACTTCGGACTTTTTTGGTATTTCCTTTTTTGGACTAAATTTTTTTACCAAAGGTTTTTTCAGCACTGTATAGATCTCGTTTCAGAAGTTTGTGCGCACCTAAACCATAATCTTCGGCGAATTTTCAATTTTCATCCCTTCAAATCAAAACGAGGCTTTGCCTCTGCCTTTGAACTTTTGATTTTAACGCGTTCCTCAATGACCGCGCTCAAATTACATTTCCATTAATTTTCATTTTGGAACATGAGAAATAATGTTGACAGATTCCAAAGATTATCGGTCTAGGTGCGCCTTTACCTCTGAAACGACCTCACCAATGTGGCTTTTTCTGTTTTTACTGTGTTGTGAATGTCCAGTGTCCAGCTTGTGCACTTTGACAACAATGTGTTTCCACCATTTAAATCTATTTATTTATTTTTTTATTTATTTTTATTTTTTATTTTATCTATTTATTTATTTATAAGCGCTGCTTCACTATTAAATCGATTGTTTTACATTTCATCAAATGGAGGGTAAACATTGCGTTGCCGCACTGCACGTGCCGCCACTGTATGAATGTCAAAAGAAAACAAAAATGAAAAAAAAAGAAATCCTGCAGGAAAGTTATGGACAGAACTGTTGGGTTGAACTGTTGGCACATTGTTCGGAAGTTGACAGAAATACTTGACTTAATCCCATTCCTAATCGAAACGTGGATCAATACGGAAAAAATCCTTCATTGGGATGTAACTCCGGAGGGACTTTCGGAAAGGGAGTCGAGAACAAAACTTAAATTGACTTATCCCAGTCTCGCTCGCAGGAAAAATCGACTTCACTCCGGAACATACCGGGCGCCGCCAAACCCCCCCCCCCCCCCCCCCCCACTCGCCGTCACAGCTCTGACACCCTGTACCCGCTTTAAGTGTTCTACAAGTATTAGTTAAGCATTTTCTGTTTCGCAAAATCGATACGTTGTGTAGTAGAGTGTATATAGCTGTAAAGCTCCTTCTAACCCTCGGGCTGAGAGGGTTGAATCGTTAGATTACCACCACCCCACCGCCCAAATGCAACGTTCAATCCAGTTTACTGTGACTAGCTGTATATCTATATTTGTTATCTGGAGCAGTAGTCAAATGTGTGTGACTTTTAAGGAGGAGGTTTAGGTTAGGGTTGAGGAGTATTTTGAACAGTGGCGCGTAGCGTGGAATTTGGCAACGTTGTATTTTGTCCATTTAAACTCATGTTAAAGGTCGAACACCCAATACTTCGATATTTTTAATGTGTTTAAATGGTAGAACTGCAACGTTGTAAAATTGCACGCTACGCCATTGAATTTGAGAGGAGGGGCGAACGACCTAAACCCAAGGGGAAAGATAAGAAAAATAATGGCGCTTTAACTCTGGTTACAGTTACAGGATATCTCGTTCTGTTTTTTGTTCGCTGATTTTTTGCGATGTATCCATAATCCAATTTAATACGTTCTTTGACTTTGACCTTTTTTTGGTTCTCGTAAATTTTACCTGCAAATCAACATCGGACGAAATAATAATTTTTTTCGGACAGAAATAATGTGGACCAATATTGCAGGACTGCAGACATAATCTGAACCTAATAACACTTGGATTAAAAAAGGTTAGACGTTGTAGTCGAGGACTAAAATAAGGATTGGATTAATTGTTTTAAGGGGACTAAAGATAATTGGACGAATTTTCAAGGATCAATATAGCGGAGACAAAAAAAAAAAAAAAAAAAAAAAAAAAAAAAAAAAAAAAAAAAAAAAAAAAAGGACGAAAAGTCCTGTAACCTTCACCTTAACCTAAAAATCCTTCAAGTCTGTTACGCAGGTTATCCATGTAGACTGCTATTCTCGACGCTATTTTATATAAATGTATGCTACTCGCTATTTCATTCGCGTGTCCGGGATACGTTTGGTAACCCCAACACTGAGCAGTGAGCGCGCCCCCGACCTCTTTGACCTCTCCCCCCCGCCCCCAGAATATGCGCGGAGCTCTGTACTTCGTGAACCTTTCTCAATTCTCCCCTCCATGTTTGAGACAAAATGATCTGAATTGTGGTGAGGTGATGGTAAAATTATCCTGGTTCTTTTTTTAGGAAAAATGTCGTTCGACCAATCGCCAATCGGCATTCTGCACGCAGCTATCCGGAGGGTGTCTGTCTACTGTCTAGCAGATAAATATTTCTACTCCACGGTGTTGATTTTGCCTATACCTCAAATTTAAGGCGTTCGACTATACATATTTTTGCAAATGCTTTACGATTTAGAGTAGCTTTTCCTGTTAATGAGAAATTTAGTACGAATTACGTAAATGAATGTAATCCGGGCTTGGTTCTGAGAGGGTCAGTATGTTGCGCGTGCATTCAATCACCAAATGGTCCTCGGAAGCTATTTTTAGAATCCAAATAGGTCGTCTGTTTAGGTTATGATGCTGAAACACGTGTCAAATCAAATCTAGGAAGGCTCCTTTTAATCCTTTGACAATGTCCATATTCTCAAAATGGAATGAATTGATCTACGTATGTCAGCGCTTCTGAAATTTGCGTCTGTTCTCCGAATCATTTAAGGGGGTGATTATGAATGAGGCGTTTCGAGTCGCTATCATATATATGCGTGTTATTTTTATGAGTGTTTGATCCAACGAGCTAAAGCAATAGAGGGGATTTGTGGGACGTGATTTTGAAGCTTTAAGGAAGTAGCCATGATGAAAATCTTTGCCTCGTGTTCTCTCTCTCTCTCTCTCTCTCTCTCTCTCTCTCTCTCTCTTTTTTAAATCTTAAAAAATCGTTGCGTAAAATCCAATTGAAATTGGTTTTAAACGAAAGTGCAAGTGTTTGAGAGTGGCTACCTTGGCAAAGAAATCGATATAACTGTATCTTCTGAAAGGATTTGTAGGATAAAGAAACTGACACATAACGGCTCTCAGAATGTGAAACAAAAAATGTGCACAAGCGCATCCAATGGTTAAACCTATAGTTTCAGTTGTCTTAACTCTCTTTATAAGTGAACTCTACAGTCTACATATGGGGAGTCTACATATACAGTCTACATATCCGCTGCCACTTTAGAGTGGCAGCGGATTGGTCCACCTTGTGCCACACAGGGTAGAAGGAATCCCGGGAAAAAGTGGAATTTGGACGGCAAATTCCAAGGTTTGAGGTTAAATTTTGTAGGTCGTTTCCGGCGATGCCCGAGTTTGTTTACGAAACGACCGGAAACTACCTACAAAATTCAACCTAAAAATCGATTTTTACGGCAAGATGGCGGTGCCCTAGGTGACAACAGTGAACCAGCGGAACGTTCCTTGATGTGCCACTCTAAAGTTATAGCTCATTGATGGGGACTCTAAAAAATTCTACGCCGCTGTAATCTTTGTCTTGGATCAACAGCCATCCGCACGTACACAAATATGCGAAATCGCATTCATTGGCAGAGCCCAGCCCATAGTTTAGTGGCGCCTCCTGCGCAATATGACAACCACGTATTCTCTCCATTTAAACCTTTGTAAAACAATCGATATGCAGGAGGTCCAATTGCATCCCTAAGAAAACAATACTTTCTCATAGGTTTAAATGGCAGATAAGCATTGTTGCCAAATTGTAAAAGCCGCCACTGCCATGGTGTTCACTTGTTTTAACTCTCTACATACATCAGGGACCCTTATTTTTACTTTCTCACTGCCCCTAGGTTAGAGAGTGTATGGTAGTTTTTGTTTTTCGTTGTTTTTCGTTGTTCTTTTTTTTGTTTTGTTTTATTGACACCCTGTGCATATAAAGCCGGTCGCAGAGGCGTCTTCGTGACCCGCCCGCGTCTCGCGAGCTTTTTACTCGCGAGCTTTTTACTCGCGAGTTCACCCGAGGCGCCCCGATCAGTCCCGAACTTCACCGCCATCCATTGCCACCATAGACCGTACCATATACCAACGCCGCATCGCATCGCACCGGTGAGTGTTGAGTTCGTGAGGCGCACCCTCCGCACCCGGCATGATTCTCCCACTCCTCTTCCCTCGACATACACGCCGCCGACCTCCTCCCTCCCCCTCCCCTCTCCCCCCTCCTCAACCAATCCACCCCTAACCACGCGGACGACGCGACGTGTCGTTCACGTTGCCGTCCTCCGGCCGTTTGTCCGTTCAATTCCTTTTCGCGGCGCTGGCGCGGGTGGTGCGCGGTCGCGACCGGTACCAATCGTCTTATCACTATTTTGTGTCTTATCACCGCACTAATTTTTTTTAATCGCTCGACGTGTAATTTGGATTCCTAGCTTATCATCCCTCTGTTCGTTTATTTTATCACGGCTTCGTTTATCCCCCCTCCCCTATTTCCTCTCCTCTATGTGTAAGTTTTACTGTCGGAAGTGGATATCTTCGCTACCCTTTTTTAACGTTTACAATTGAAGACTTCTTCGGTAAAAGGGGGTATAAAACAGTGGGTGTGCTAGTGCTCAAAACACCTGCTTTCAGAAGAATGTATTTTGTGAGTAAGAAGTGTTGCACTGGGTTCTCTCAGTCATCTGAAGATTCATATATGCTCTGATTGTTAGATGATTAAGAAAACCCCGTTTTCCTCAGCAAAGGTTCATGAAATAACAATTTTAAATCAGGACTTATAAGCACGAGCACACCCACTGTTTTATATCGAAGAAGTCTTCAATTATCGCCGTCAGAGTAAATATCGTTGAAATTGACTGTGTTGTTGCTTGTGTTTATAAGCGCTGATTTCGCATTTGATCCTTTGCTTCATCAATTATTCCGCTCAATTATTTGCTCTACTCATCGGTGGATCCAGCAATCTGGTAAAAGTGTATTCTTTTCATCTGATTGCATGATAAATAGTCAATTAGTTAAAGGGCTATAGCCGCTTCAAGAATCGATTGTTTATCATCCTTTTAAATGGGAAGAATGCACAGTTGCCAGAGTGCTTGATCCGCCTGTCGCTCAATTCTTCTTCACTTGACGAAAAGTTAAAAAATGTGATCCTGAAGAAATGATTATTTTTAGCGCTTTTGTATGCAGAACGTAAAAATTTAATCTTATCGCGTTTGCCGGAGGGTTCCGAATTGTTCAGGCGGCGTTACTGTTTGTTAGTATCACTAAAGTCATCATCATAATTTGTTTGTGTCCCCCGAATTCCACCGATCACCGAGAGTGTTTTTGTCAAGTGTTTTGTTGTGAAGTGCGCGCGGTGATTCCCGAGTGTTTTGGCGGCGCCGGCCGCACAATGGATCGGAACGTGGTTTTTGCCGGGGCGAAAAATTCTTCGTTTTTTGCTTCAAAACTAAATTTCGGTATTTCCAGCAAAAAACCATTAAATCTGGTTTGTTTTTAGCATTTAAATCAAGAAATAACCTCCTGTGTTTCTTGCCGTTTATTTTTATACACTTGATTTTTGCTATTGATTTTTGCTCTTAAAATGATTTCCGGGAAATTCCATAATTCGGTCTACTGTGCGCTGCCGATATTGGACTTCCGGCAGTGCTGCCGCTTTGTGTTTGTATAACGGAATTCCAGAACTCAGCGATATTTTCACCGGTGAACAAAAAAATTACATAATAAAGTTCGTTCATTTGAAGGTGTTTTGTCTGTTCCACCGGGTTTTTTTTGGGGTAAAGTACCTGGTAATTAATGCCCCATTTTGCTGTGTAGCCGAAGTAGTGTGTCAAAAACCCGCTTAACCCATCGACTGCCTCGTTGCGAACACTAATCATTGTTCGCTCGCTCAAATTTAGTGGATAGTTAACTATACCTACACCACGGTGCAGATTTTGCATACACAATTAATTGAAGGCGCTCGTGGATGCATTATTTTTCAAATGTTAATAATTTGGATTCACACTTAATATGAATGAAAAGAGACGTCTGACTCCTGTGAGTGACTTTGTGTGAGAGGTTTAATGAGACAAAATATACCTTTGCGTTACCTTGCCACTATCGTTTTAATTTTATAATTAAGTTCTGTATTAAAATAACGAGTAGGTTCAAGAATTTTCTTAAGTCACCATCGTTATTTTCACTGGTTTTCATCTGCAACAGCTGACACTATATTACTGACGAGTTACTCAGAAAAAAACCACGCGTAAAAGAGTTGATGTACTCTTCCTTAAAAACTAATATTTCAAAATGTTATTTTGTATTTTTCTAAAGAGTTAAATGGACTGTTGTTTTGTTACCTGAAAATTGGAGCTTATTGTTAGTCTATTTTACCGCAGATAAAATTGGAACGTCTTGTTCTACTCTATAGAAACACACGATTCCTTCGAACTGTGCATTTTTTAAAGGGCAAGCATACTACTTACATTCTGTTCTATTCGTGGTTTTTTCAAAGTACTCCTCAATTTATAAGTAGTATAGTAACCGTGTGCATATATTGTGCAGTAGCCTTATTGAGGCCTGTTTGGGAAGACAGGCCCGTCCGGTATATAGGTGTACAACAGTATACAGATAAGTGTGATGTTCTCAAAGTTCTTGCAATTTGGCAACAATGGATTCTCACCATTTAAACCTACGTAAAATAATCGAACCTCAGGGGATTCACTGAATCCCTGAGAAGTCGATACTTTTGCATAGGTTCAAATGGCAAAAAAAAAAGTTTGTATTTAAAAAATTAATCAAATCACGCTCCGGCCTCGGTAAGGTTGGCAACATTTGGTGCCTAAAAACCGTTGAAAAACAGAGTTCGGGATGTTGCGACATTCGTGGCGATCGCATTAACTATAGGGTTACCGCGAGGGAGATTATCCCTCACAGATTACCGCGTTTAAGGGCGATGGGAGAGAGCTTTGAGTAAACAGTGAGCACACGTGGACAAGTTATTAGGCAGTATCGTGGCTATCGAGTTTATCCACACTCTTATCATATATGCTTCGTTGCTGTAAGGTACAACATTTTAAGTCAAACAGAATCACTTTTTAAAAATGTGTTGGATCCTATATTTTACCAAATGCTTTTTTATGCACGACCCTTATGAGAGTGCATATTTTTCTTTTCGAAGGAGTGACAGTGGCGAAGCGTGAAATTTGGCAACAATGTATTTCCTCCATTTGAATTCACCAAAAAGGTCGAACGCTTCAGTCATCGGTGATGACCAGGCATTTCGACCTTTCTAATGTGATTTAATGGGGGAAAAGGAACATTGCCAAATCGCAACGCCTCGCCTTTGAGGAGTGAATTAGAAATCCGTATAGGAGGCGGAAACTTACATTGTTTCTTTTTTATTAATTTTATCATTTTATCTTCAATCCATTTTTCCTTTCTTTTTCCTTTTTTCTCTTTCTTTTATCTCACTTTTTTGAGCCCTCCTTCAGAAAAAAGTGGGAAGACTTTTAGCCACCCAAAACCCCCCTTCTCCCCAAGGACCGCTACTTATTGTGCTTATAATTTTAAACAAAAATTGTTCCTCTAAAAGCCCTGGCAAAAGTTTGTAACAGACCCATTCGCATTTCTCTCCAACTGCTGTTTAAAGGCATATGTCAGATTTTTAGAAAAGAGCAGAGATAGCACATTTTGTCGCGCACGTGGCTATACCCTACCCGCTATCCTTTTCTCACACATGTGTTCAGCTGGGTGAAGAGAGAGAAAAGCAAAGTTCTGGATACGCCTGTGGGCCCGTTTATAAGAGCATTGTAACATTGTAGCTGCAGCCAATAGAACTTTTAAAGAACCGGAATGACACAATAGTTTGTCAAACAGTCAAGCACATCGTGAAAGTTTTTATTCTGCGGAAAAAAGAAAAAGAAGAAGAAAAAAAAATCTTTGAAGTTTGTAAGTTTGTCGTCGGCGCGGCATCGGCAGTGCTGCCGATTTATGCACGGTCTGTAAAAGACAGGGCTGCCGTTTTGCGTATAATTAGTGGCATTTTTCAATTCACCGATGATTCCACCGGTTGAGAAAAGATTACACAGTTCAGTTCAGAGCATGACTGTAATAAACTACAATACTCGCATCCGTAATCTTTCCTCAACCGGTGGAGTCGTCGATGACTTTAAAAAACTTGCGGATATTTTAATTAATCAACGGAGTTTCCACCGATTAAGGAAAGATTACAGATCAGAGTATTTTCGTGCATTGCAGTCATACACTGAACCAAACTGTGTAATCTTTTCTCAACCGGTGGAATCATCGGTGAATAGAAAAATAGCATTGATTATACGCAAAACGGCAGCCCTGGTAAAAGAATATTTCTGTATTCAACAATGATTTCCCACCGGGGGGGGGGGAAGAAAGATTACAATAGTCGATAAATACATATATGGTTATTGTATTCTGAGGACAAGTTTGAGTGTGTAATCTTTTCGTTCACAGCTGGAATCATCGTTGAACGTATAGGAATCCGTCTGAAAGTTCTGTAAAACGGCAGTGGTGGTGGTGGTTGTCGCGGAGTCCCTGATTCATCGGGAAAGTTTCATGCAGTGTTGCCGAATTTGCCATAATATTCCAACAGTTTATATTGAGTTAAATCAACGAGATGTAGCAATGGGTCTGTTGCAAACTTTTGCTACAGCGCTATAGAGTGTTCAATCTCACGTAAAATCGCGTGAAAAGTCCATTGGTGGCACCAGAAAGTCATAAAATGCAGTATAAAACTCACAAGAGACGTTTAATGAAATCCAAGATGGCGGTAAAATATTGAGCAACCTGTATATGCATGCACCACAAACATCCAAGGATAGCCAACCTCACAATCTCGATCGCACCCAATCACAATGTAAATAAACACATAACCTCTGAAGCTGTGAGATTGTCAACGTTGGCAATCCTTGGATGTTAAAGGTGTATGCATACAGATTGCTCGATATTTTACCGCCATATTGGATTTCATTATACGTCTCTTGTGAGTTTATCATCGCATTTCATGACTTTCTGATGCCACCAATAGACTTTTCGGGCAATTTTACATACGATGAAACAATCTTTATCGTTGTAGCAAAAGTTTGCAACAGACCCATTGATAAATATTGTTTTAACTCCTTATACCGAAGTGAGGCAGCATTGGCGATCTGATACTGGTTTGTTTGCCTCATTTCTTTTTACCGTAAATCAAAAATAGGTATGTTGCAAACTGAAAAGCCCATTGGTGCCATCAGAAAGTCATAAAATGCAATAATAAACTCTCAAGAGGCGTTTAATGAAATCCAAGATGGCGGATAATTATCGAGGAATTTGTATGCATGCACCACGAACATCCAAGGATGACCAACTTTGACAACCTCACTGGAGGTAGAGGTTATGTGTTTCTTTACGTTGTGATTGGTTGTGATCGATATGAGGTTGGCTATCCTTGGATGTTTGTGGTGCATGCATACAAATTGCTCGATATTTCTTTGCCATCTTGGATTTCATTAAACGCCTCTTGTGAACTTATTATTGCATTTTATGACTTTCTGGTGCCACCATAATGGACTTTTCAGGCGATTTGACATTAGATTAAAATCTCTTAATCGTTGTAGCAAAAGTTTGCAACAGACCCATTACGACTTTTGATTTAATGTTGAAAAAAAATGAGGGCAACAAACTGAGCACGCGTGAAATTTCCACAAGAGATTTCCACCGTAGCCATACAGTGGCGTCGCGTGCAATTTGGCAACAATGTATTTTATCCATTTAAACTCATGTAAAAGATCGAATTCAGGGGGTGCACAGTGCACAAGGAAAATTCGATGTATTTAATGAGTTTAAATGGAGCAGTCGCATTGTTGCCAGATGGCACGCGACGCCATGCGCCACTGTGGCTATACCTCTTTGAAGTTTCAAAATCACGTCCCATAAATCCTCACTTTTGCTTTATAGCTATTGCTTTGGGTTAAATAGGACAAATTCGAGAAAAGTTTGGAAAATTGGCAACTCTGGTTTTTCATGGAGAAAGGATTAACGGTGCAAATCCGGTGGAAAACTTTTCAATCGCCTTGTTGTCATTGTCAAGACTCGCTTGAAGGAGGCACTCGATGAATTTGACAAAAGAAACTCTCGCGGACAAAAGGGTTTGACCCAGAACGTAAGCGAGCTCGATTGATTTGAGGCAGAGCTGCGCCGCCTGACAAAGGCTCAAAGAACTCTTGTAAAGCTCTTGAAGCCGCGGAAACAGGTGGTCATAAACTTGACCGCTGCACGGACTTTGAAGTTCAACAATATAGCTCGCGTGAAAGCTTTTTTGAAGCGTGTTTGATATAGTTTCAGTCGAAAAACACGTAACTCATTTCCGTTAACAACAGATCTGCTCGTTTTGCCTATAGTTAATCGCATTTTTCAATTCACCGATGATTCCACCGGTTGAGAAAAGATTACACCGTCCAGTCCAGCGTATGACTGTAATGCACAAAAATGCTCGCATCTGTAATCTTTTTTCAACGGTGGAAAAGCCGTTAATTAATTGAAATATCCAAAAGTTTTTTTAAGTCATCGACGACCTCACCAGTTGAGAAAAGATTGCAGATGCGAGCATTTTTGTGCGTTAGAGTCATACACTAGACTGAACTGTGTAATCTTTTCTCAACCCGTGGAATCACCGGTGAATTGAAAAATGCGATTAATTGTCGCAGCTCTGCGTATTTTTACTATTTTTTTTTTTTTTTTCACAGAATTTTACGCATATTCGATAGCCCATTTCTCCACAGGAAACCTTTCAAGAGCACACCTGTCTTTCTATGAGCCGCTTTTCCGGAAAGCGCGAGAGTCTGAGTGATATTTATTCCGTCATGCTTAGAAGAATATTTCGGCAAGCGCCTTCAATTTAAGGGGTATAGGCAAATTCAATGCAGATAAGTACGATGATTTAACTATTCACTTGATTTGAAGGCTCGTCAGTCATCGATTGATTGTCGTCCAACCCGTTCGAACATACGCTGAAGTATCGATTATTTTAAGCGTTTGGTTTCAAAACTTGCACTATAAATTGCAGCGTTTTTGCAATTGTTTATTTGCTTTAAAAGAAGCCCGTTTCCGAAGAATTTCGATTTTTTGCTCCATGTATTTAAAAAAAAAAAAACGAAACCTAGGTCGATCTTCCAAACGCCATATCGGCCTATGCGCATAGAAACCAAGATTAGAAGTATATTTGTTCCTCTCTTACAGGATCGCGTGGATAGCGCAGGGCTTTTGGTCTTCCCTCCCTTTGAGCAAAGGAGACGCCAATGCTTTACTTCGCGACTGCAAAAAGAGACCCTTTGCTCCCCTCAGCTCATCCTCCCCCTACTTTGCAGTGAAGCTAGTGCGATTCATTCCCGAACGGAAATGAATCTTCGTTTATAGCGATGACCCCCCTCGTCGCATCGGATTTGCCGGATGTCGGTGGAGAGATCCCCGCCCCCCCCCCCGCCCTCGCCCTCGGTTGGATCAACGCTGTTCGTGCGATGGTTTTTTTGCGTGCGACTTTTGGCATCGTTGCAAGTTGCAACTGCGTCTACCCGCTCGCTTGCGCTTTGTCCTTTTTTCACGCAAATCAAATTTAACCCTCGTGCAAAAACAACTCTCGCAGATAGAGTCGCAGCCGACCCCCGCATTATAAAGCAGTGTTGCCAGATGGAGGCTAAAAAGCCGTATCGTCCCCATTTAAATCAATGTAAAACGTACGGTTTTTTCACCCCAATCTGGCAACACTGTTATAAAGGAAGCAGCGCGCGCAATGACATGGTGCATGGCGCCCTTGGCCTCCAACCAAACAGTCTCAAGTTCGAGACCTGGCGGAATTGTTTCTTGTTTTCGATGGTCAGAAGGAATTGACCGTTTTACCGTGACGTTACATACAGGGTGTAACAAAACTCTGGTGCCAAACTTTGGGAGCATATGTTTGAGGCCAAAATATTTTTTATTTTCCTTGTGAACGTTATGAACCTCAAGATAACGAAATTATCAAATTGGTATTAAAAGAAACAATACACGGAAAAAAAAGACCTGTAGAATTTACTATCTGCATACCTGATTTTGGCGTCTGCTAAAAAGTATGATAAATTGTAAATTTTACCATAGTACGGTAAATGCAACGTACTTTGTGGTACATGAAGATAACCTGTTGGTACATTTCACCATAAGGTACGTCGCATTTACCATATTATGGTATAATTTACCATACTTTTTAGCAGACGCCAAAATCAGCTATGCAGATGGTAAATTCTACCAGCCTTTATTTCCTTGTATACAACTCAACGTCGTTCGTTCTGTTAATTATTTGGGTAATTTAAGTTGTTTGTAGCTAATGGGTTTGAAAAGACCTATGGTAACCGAACATGTTAATTAGAAGACCGGGGGGGGGGGCTTTGAGGGCTCAAGTCTCCCACAACTATTTTGTTGAAGGGCCCAAAATAGTAGGAAAGCGGGGGGGGGGATACAAAAAAAGGCTTCATTTTCCTTCGACCAGTTACGAAAAAAAAAATAAAAAATAAAAAAAATAAAACAGATGATTTCTTTCTCTTCTTCTTCATTTCCTCTTCTCATAATTTCCTGAATCGGGCGAATCCATTCTTAAAAACAGCGTTAACGGTGTTCGGCGCTTATATAGCGTTCTCCTTTTACTTTTTAGTACAGCAGTCAAAGTCTTTAAAATAACGTTTCGCATGAATATAGAGAATCATTCGAAGTGTGAATTTTGAGTTGACGTATATGCTCACCATTACGTCTTCTTATAGAAAATAGCCTGTCTCAAACTTTTTGCTGGGTGAGTGAGCACGCAGGGGTGAGGGTGGGGTGCATGGCACTTTAGAACAGGGAGGAAACTTTGTAATCTCCTCAATATATAAGTTTCTTTACGGTGTGAATGAATCAGTGTGACTTTGACGAGTGATGATCAAACTTATCTATCCATCTATCAATGTATCTATCCATATGGTTGTCAAATTTTGCTCAAAAAGCCTTACACTGTTTATTTGAATCGTGAGGATTTTTAGCGCACAATCTGGCAATTATATGAGTTCATCTATCTGTTTAGTATAAACGGAACATTGTAGAGGTTGGATCCAGTGGCGCACCGAAGGGGGTGGTTTTAGGGTCAAAACCCCCCCTAAGCATCAAGATTTTGCCCTAAAAAAGGTCATCTTCGGCCAAAATTTCTTTCAACCCCCCCTCCCCCTAAGGCCTCAGAAAATGGAAAATTTGCGGTGAAACCCCCACCAAACTAAAGTTCTCGGTGCGCCACTGGTTGGATCATCATGTTTTTATCATTTTCATTTTCCCCTTTTATTTGTTTTAATTTGGCTGAAAAGCTCTTAATTGATTGTTTTTCATTCATTACAGCCGCGATATTATCGTTTTAAATAACCCTATATTTATGATATTTATAAATGAGACCAAATTTACGTACCGCCCAATACAATAAAAAGTGTGCCAAGATCAGCTACGGTGGCCAAAAATCCGTCCCCGGACGAAAAGTATTTTCAGGTTTGAAAGGGTTAAAAGAAAAAAAAAAATAGATATAAAATGAAACTAAATTCATAATAATAGCCAATCTTTGTAATAAATGAATTAAACTAGAACTTACATGAACGAAAACGCAAAAAAGCGAAGGCCTTTCGGTCGTTATGATCAGTGACGTCGCGAACAATCTGACAACGCTGCTTTTTGTCCAGTTATACTCATGTGAAATATAGATTTGAAGTAATGCACTGTGCACCTCCATAGTTCGACCTTTTACGTGCGTTTAAATTGACAGAATGCATCGTTGCCAGATTGCACGCGACACCTCACTGATTTTGATCAATCATTAGTGGCAAGTTAAAAAGTTGTGAGAAACGGTTTGTTTAATTGTCTCTGTCTGAACTGCATCTTAAGCCTCCCTTTTCAGAATTCTTCAGTACCACCCCCCCCCCCCAAACTTCTGGCTTTGTTGTGTGTGCCCGTGGTGG
The DNA here is from genome assembly GCA_011764245.1 of Trialeurodes vaporariorum. Lineage (NCBI taxonomy): Eukaryota > Metazoa > Arthropoda > Insecta > Hemiptera > Aleyrodidae > Trialeurodes > Trialeurodes vaporariorum. The sequence continues at coordinate 26,025,701 of VMOF01000320.1, forward strand.
AAATGCACGGGGGCTTCTGTAGTACGGAGACCTTTTGTCTAGCAATTTGCAAGTTATTGCATCTCTTTCACAAGACAGAGGTTGGTCCGTCCGGCGCGCAATACGACGCTAAATGGTCTGAAATTGTCACAAAAAAAGACCATAAAACAGAAAGTGTATTTATCATCATTTCATCATCATTTATAAACTTCCAAGACCAATTTTATAATGGGGCAGTTGCAAGGGTCTGAAATGTTGTGTTTTTTATAAAGAAAATGAAAGTACTTGATGAGCTGAGAACAAAGATGCCTTTGCTTTCTAATTAAGTCCCATTGTTCCGGAGATGAGATTTTGGCCCAAAATACATTATTTTAAACGGGAATTCCCCGTAAATAACGTCACTACGCACAAGACTTTTTACAACTTTACACGTGTGTATCTCCAAAACCGGGAGTTTTAGGAAAAACCAAAGGCACCATTGTTCTCAGCTCATCACGTACTATAAATTTCTTTATGGAAAACACAACACTTCAGACCCTTGCAACTGCCTGATTACAGAAAACACTTGCAACAAGTTATTATTACCTGAAAATGTCACTGAACAGTTTTTTTTTAAGTTAAGTTTTAAAGGTCGAACTTTTTTTTTTTTCGATGATTTTTTTTTTCAAGGGCGGATCCAGCAATATATCAACTATGTACTCTTCCCATTTGAACGTATGAGAAAGAATCGATTCTCAAGGGGGCCATGGCCCCTTGACTAATCGATTCCTTCTCACGCATTCAAATGGGAAGGATGCACCGGTGCCAGATCGCTGGATCCGCCCATTTTTTCCCAGCCCTTTTTTTATGGCCACGAGTTTTCGAATTCAGACTATTGTGCGGCGGCGCGGCGTGCGTAGGTGAGGCGCAAGGAGTACGACTTTACTCACAATCGAGTGCGCGAGAGTCGAGACCATCGCTCTTCTGCATTCGAAAGCCCGAAGACTAAGCCCCCCCCCCCTCCCCTGGCCCCCCTGGCCCCCCTGGCCCCCCTCCCTTTTCGATCCTCTGCTTTGGGGACATGTGGCCAATCTATTGTTATGCAGACCATTGCCTTAATGAGGGCTTTCGATTCCGACGTCTCGGCGTCGCCTTCGCCCCGTGACTACGTGTAGACTCGAGCCGCACGTCACGTGACGACAGGCGGATGACCGCGTCGTCCGTTTTAGGATTTAGTTGAGCGTCCGTCTTTTATATTGATGGCTTAAAGTGGTTCCGCAGGCGAAAGTTTTAGGGATCTTTTGATCCGTTTGGGCGATAAATAGTGCTCTTACAATTAGTCACTTTTTGGTGATTTTGTCTTTTTTCGGGATAACTTGAACGGGGCTGTTGCAAACTTTTGCTTCAAGCAAATGAATATTGAAATCTGATGTAGAAACCAGCGGAAATCGCGAAAATCACACTGAGAAAGTCTCAAATCCAGTATCAAACTCAGGAAACAGCTGCAGGCTGATTATGAACGATCGTATCGTCATGCTATCGAGTCGATGATCGAGTGCGTGTTATCTTATGGGTGGTGCCATTCCGATAAGTTTCTATCGGAATGAAACAGTACCGTCTCTAAACATACCAAGCTATTTCTTTGAGATTAGGGTCGTCTTGGTATACGTACGCTTATGGAGAATGAAATATTGGTGAAATGCAAAATTGTGATTTATCCTCTCAAAACACGATTTTCAATTCTTTTACTGCATTAGGGAAGTAACTAAGCCCTAAACTTTCATTACCGACGTATTCCAATTTTGGTTGAACTTCAAAAAAACCAACCAAATCCTCGATAACATTATAAGCATTCCATAAGCTTACATATACCAAGACAAACCCTAACCCCATTTTTTTCAAAAGAAGCATCCAGGTATGTATAGAGAGTAGAGACGGTATTGAATGGCACCAACCATAAGATAACACGCACTCGATTATTGACTCGATAGCGTGACGATACGATCGTTCATAATCAGCCTGCTGTAACTTCAAGATCGTAAAGGCGGAGCTACACATACCTCATGGGAGATTCCTGTCTAATTTTTCACCTTCTCTGCGGGAACACTGAGATACGTCTCGAATCAGATAGGAATCCATTACATGGATATTTATGGCATATTTCAGACGGTCGGACGGACATTTCTTAAGATTGGGGGTTATAAAAAAAAAAAACCAAGAAATGAAGGAAACTTCCAAATGGTGCAGTTGCAAGGGTCTGAAATGTTGTGTTTTTTTACAAAGAAAATGATAGTACTTCATGAGCTTATTTTAAGGAGAAAAAAAATGCACTAAAACCGTGAAGGCGGTTGTCTTGCACCCTATATAAAAAATGCCATCTCTTGGTTAATTTTCGTTCAAATAAGTTTATCTTGATCTCAATCGATTGCTTTTTACTTTTTCTTTCCAATGAAACCAAGATCAGCTCTGTGACTATAGCTTAGTTCTCAAACAGGAGGCGCAGTGCGGGTACTTTTCGAACACCCCTTGTATACTAACCTTGCAAGGGTCTAAAAAGTCAAGTTTTTTATAAAGAAAATTAAAGTACTTAACGAGCTGAGAACAATGGTGGCTTTGGTATTTTCCTAAATGTCCCAGTTCTGGAGATACACACGGGTAAAGATGTAAAAAATCGTGTGCCTGGTGACGTCTCTTCGCGGAATTGCCGTTTAAGACAATGTATTTTGGCTAAAAACATCTCCAAAATTATGAGACTTAATTAGAAACCAAAAGGCGTCTTTGTTCTCAGCTCATCAAGTACTTTCATTATCTTGATAAAAAACAGAACATTTCAGACCCCTGCAACTGCCCCATTTTTCACGACGACAATACTTTCTCTCTTTATTATTCCTATTCATTGGGTAGGGTCGAGAAAGTTAAAATATCCGTGGTAAAATTATTCAAATTTCTAGCAGAAAGCTCTCATCACCGATGAGTCTTGAAAATAGTTTGCACGGCGACACCGCTCAAAGTTGAAGAAGTTACCCCCCCCCCCCCCACCACCCTCCCCAAACTTTCTCTCCGCTTGTAAACGATCTTTGTTCTAAGAAAATGCGCGTAATATGGAAACTTTTCAAAATTCCTAGAATATTGCGGTTGTATGGCGAATGCCGGCGCTATACGGCATGGCATGGCATACGCATCGGACAAAATATACGCTATATAGGAACAACTATGTGATAAATATTTTTGAGTCTGACTTCTTGATTATTTTCCACCTTCTCGCAAGTTTTGAAAAATAAGTGCGATTCGTCCCCCCCCCCCCACTCTTCGCCTCCCCGGAAGTTTTTATAGTAAATGCTCTGCGTACGACTTTTACTGGCTTTCATGCTGCGCTTACTGCTTACGACCTATATTTTTATGCCTCGTCGCTCGGAGGGAAGCAAAAATTTAAGGACGAAAATTGTCTCCTAACTTTTTTTTTCTTCCTCTATTTCGGCTCGATGAATGGTTTGAACATGATTCAAAGGCAGCCCCCGTTTATTTTTCTCGGGAAATTTATCTCCTAGCTCGACTTTCCGAAAGGTGTTGCCAGTTTTCGAAAACCTGTTGGTTTGGCGTCTCCAGTGGTGTAGCGTGCAACTTGGCAACGTTGTAATGTGTCCATTTAAATCCATTAAAAATATCGAACTATCGGGTGTTTGGTGAACACCTTCGCATTCGAACTTTTACAAGGGTTTAAATGGACACATTACAACGTTGCCAAGTTGCAAGCTACGCCACTGGGCGTCTCCATATGCTGAAGCTGATATATTAAGCTGTATTTCAAAATTTGAAATGAGTCTTGCGTTCTTTTGCTACAACAATACAGATCCTTAGTTCTTACGTTAACTTTGGCGAAAATAACGATGCGCACATTAAAAACGTTCAAAAACCACACGGGAAAGATGAAAACTCAAAAAATTACTTCGTTTTCTATATTAACCCGCACTACGCTAGACGCTATTATCATCAGCATACAACCACATGGACGGAACCATCGCGTTTATGTAAAAATTAACAGAACCAACAAACATTTGAATGTTTCGTTTAGATGCGTACATTTCGTGTATTATATCGTAATCTTTGATAAGCCACAAAAGACCATACAGGAAATGCAGCCAATATTTCATTTGTATTTAGAAGGAAATTTCACCATATTGTGGTTATACGATGTCGTTTACATATACTCGGTGGTTCCGTCTATGTGTAAAGTAAGCATGTGCCAATAGTGTGTAGTGTAGCGTGGGCTGTTTGAAATTGAATATGTTTCTCCTCAATTATTCTGATACACATTTTAAGCGAGAAATCTTGCGAATTCTCAAGTCAAAGCCAACTCAAGAAAGTTGATTTTTTTTAAAGTTTCTAAATTGCACCCTGAGCATTAGTTCATATTATATTTTTTGATCGCAAATGTAGCACGTGGCATATCTGAAATCATAGAATCCTATAAAGTACAAAGTTTCGGGTGAAAAAGTTGTATCAACTCGTTAGCCATCATGTTAGATTGGAAAAACCCCACCATCGTCGGCAGCTATGTTGATTATCTTTTTTTTCAAACTCGCGGATAAATTTTAAGGAACAATAAAATTGTTGAAATAATTGTGCGAAAGTAGAGCGACGATTTTGACCGTCAAAATTGCTGTAGTAAAGTAGAAGCAGGAGTTTACTGTTTACACCGTAAACCGATTTCGAGAGAAGAGAAAAAAAGTTCGGTCAGTAATTTATCACTTTCGGAGAATCCAAATGATGGCCCATTTCGTTAATTGCTTTCCTGCGAGTTTTCACGCTTTTCTCAACTATGAACATGAGAACAGCTGTAAGGAAAATAAATAAAATATTTACTAAGTCCAAGTGAGTATATACGAAAGGATTCCGCTGCAAGCAGAAAAAGTTCCAAAGATGGAATTCATCCTTTATGAATGCGTCAAGGTAGATTTTCTTTTCATAGTCATATAAGCATTATGTACATCAAATTAATCCGTTAAATGAACCACGACTGAAAGCTCTTAATCAAGTATCTAGCTCGTCAATTTTTACCATGTTCTTAAGCAGTTTTCTCTACCAATTACTCACGTGTTTCCAAAGTAACTGTTTGAATTAAAAAAGTGTCTCCCAAAAACTTTTATTTCAGCACACACAATTTTGGTACAGCTAGCCAAGTTAATAAACCAGAGACTTGTGTGTAAGGAATTTTAAAATACCTATGAGTTGAGTTGAACCTCTCTGAGTTATATCTGAGCATTTTTTTTTAAAAAAAATTCTCAATCTTTAACTTTGATTGGATGAGTTTAAAGGTAGTTTTACGGTTATAGGGCTTTTCTCTGACGTCAGAATATTCCATGTAAGGTAGATGTCCCAATTACCGCCCCCCTTAAGAAAAAATTGCCGTAAAATGCCTGTAAAAATGTTAATTTTTATCAAATCTATGATCGGTTTTCTTTAGGGCCTCTCAAATACTATCTAGTTTTATGAAAAAAATATAAAGTTGGCGTAATCAATCAGGAAAAAAAATTATTAATAAAACTCGAAAAAATGACCCATGTCCCAATTACCGCCACACCAAAAGTGGCTTTGTCCCAATTATTGTCATATCAGGTGCCCTAATTATAGCCATACATATTTGCGCTGGCCTTTCATTCAAATCATCATGTTTATTGTCAGGAAATAATGACATTATAATAATTTAAAAAGCAGAAAGTAAAGAGAACAGATTTTTAATAAGTAACTGCTGAGAGAAATCGGCAAATACAGGTAATACGGGGGCAGGTGTCCTGTGTCAACTTCTATGATTTTTTAAGGGCACAACGCTGCTAAATATCAACTTCAAACTTTTTTCACCAGTTCAGCCAACCTATGAAAAACACTTATCCCATATACGCTTAAATTTGTCTGCTAAAGTAGGCTTATTTTAAAGAATAAATGAAAAGGGGGGCGGTAATTGGGACAGGGGCGGTAATTGGGACATCTACCTTAATTGAAATCATTGAAATATTTAAAAAGCTGCCGAACAAAAATATTTGGTGCAAAGTCGTTGATCTCAGCAAATTTTAACAAAAACGGGCTTTTAAATGGATCTTTGAACTAATTAAGCCGCACAAGTGGTGTCCAAAAAGTAATTATTGCTGCCATTGTTGTTAAAATTTGTTGTTGAGCAGAACCATTTTGAGTATTGGGTTCTGACAAGTAGCGGTGGCTGCTTCTGAACTGCTTCAAAACGCAACGGCGAGCGGTTGGGTAGCGCAAAATTTCGACTCGTTGCTAATTAACCGCTCACCGATGATGCGCTTTGATGCAATTCGGAAGCAGGCACTGTTACTTTTCAAAACTCCGAACCCGATATTCAAAATGTTTCTGCTGTAATCATTTCCTTTGACCAAAATATTTGTTTTGATTTCTTTCGTAGCCTCGGATGTCTCGGTGGTGTATTTTCCATGTGATTCATCGGCTGGGCGTCAGCAAAACGTCCTGCTGCCGTGATATCACCTATAATATTCTAATAAAAATTCAATGCATTTAAGCTGGAATTTTTCGTTTCGCATTTCGAATTCTTGTGATGAAAGCGCTGTCTCCAAAGCACTTCCCGCCCCTTCCTTGGTCGTATTGCCTGCTTCTCCCTTCCCCCTTCCCTCCACCCTCTCCCCCCTTCCCCCCGTACCCAACTTTTAGAAAATGATCCTGATCTTTTTTTCTGCTCCGCATCTCTTGATTTTTCTTTTGAATCCAATATCCATCCGTCACTCAAATGAAAAGCTTTCGGCTTCGTCACATTTTTATTTTCCAATCAGTGCAACTCTACAAAAGGAGGCTGGGGGGTTGGGGGGTTGGAGGGAAACAAAAAATGAAAAAAGAGAGAAGCAAAAGAGAGAGAAAAAACCCAACAGAAACTTAATGAATAACAGAATAAAAACAATTTAATTTTGAGTAATCCAATCGCGCCGAACTCTCCGAACTCGTGTGCCTGTGCCATTCCGAAGTCTGGAGATTATGAATTAGTGAGCCATAATGAATATACGATGGAGTTCTCTCGAGTCTCTGTCACCCTCTCCCTCTCTCTCTCTCCCCTCTCTCCCCCCTCTCTCTCTATGCCTGTCTCTGTTCCTCTCCCTCCACTTTCAATGTGTTTTTTTTTTTTTTTATACGCGTGCAAGGAAAAAGAAAACAAATTCGAATAAAATGAGGAACGGCGCTTTTGGAGGGATTCCAGACTAAAAAGCGCGCGATATCCTGTTTCTGTGCGCGGGTAAGGGCGTGCGGGGATCCCTGCACCCGTCGTCCAGGGACGCCGCTGCCTGGAGGATCGGATCGCGCGAATTTTTCATTCTTCATCCTCTCACTCTCTTAATGAAAGCGTTCACCTCGCAAATATTTCAATCCGTTATGGGACACACAATGGGCTGTTCCTGTTTCTCTAAAGGTAAGCTCCTCGCTATGCTGACGTATATAAAGTTTCTATTTAATCCATAGAGTTAAGCCAAGAGGGTAGACCACCTCTGATTGACTGCGACGTATTTTTAGGCTCAACGAGTGTCGAAATTTGAAGGTCAAACTGTACAGTCGAGGATGCAAAGAATGTCAGATGACTCCTAGAGATAGGCCACCCAACGAATCATCTCAACGAATTTAAGCATTGCATGTGGCCTACCCTTGCCAAAATCGAAGGAGCCGTCTGATATTATTTTTGTCCCCGACTGTGTACTTGCTTGTCGCTAACATAGAGTTTACGGTTTTTTTTTATATTTATTGACATTTTTTTCATTCATTGGTGATTCCACGGGTTGACCAACCAATTACAAATTTCAGCTTACAGCACGATTTTAATGTACGAAAGTACTACAGCTTCTGAAATCTTTTGTCAATCGGTAGAATCACCGTTGAATTATTCAGAATACCCGGAGTATGTTTAAAAGTTTATGATGACTCTGCTAGTTGAGAAAAGACTACAGACCAAAGTATTTTCGTGCATGACGGTCATCGTTATGGGCAAACTGTCGTTTTCGATTACTTTTCAAAAGTAATTCGAGGTGGATTTTAGCAGTTTTTCTGTTTTTGTGTATCCTTGCTGTAATTTATTTATTACGTTACAATAAAGGCAGTTGCAAGGGTCTGAAATTTTGTGTTTTTTGAAAGAAATACTTGATAAGCTTAGATCAAAGATGCCTTTCGCGTTTTTTCTTAAATGTCCCGGTTTCGAAGATACATGGGCGGATCCAGCAGTCTGCTAACTGTGCATTCTTCCCATTTGAATGTATGTTAAACAATCGATTAGTAAAAGGGCCATGGATGGGCCCTCGAGAATCGATTCTTTCTCGTGTGTTCTTATTGGAAGAAATACATGGTTGCCAAATTGCTGGATCCGCACATGGCCATAGGTATTTCGAGAGGCTTCTCCGACGTAATCGATAAAAAAGAGCATTAAAGCCATTAAACGCAGGGTAATTTAAGCATTACCTAAAATCATGAAAAGCGGTGAGGCGTAATAAACGAAAGGAAATCAAAGTGTAGAGGCTTAGCTCGGATTAATTTTTTCCTTTTCTTTTTTATGAAATGAAAAAACTTCCAACAGCAAGGAGGTCGCTTGCAATATCCCTTGAATGGCTTGAATGTACCTCTTAAAATCCCCTGGAGCTCTAAAGCTGCGCTAGACATCGAAGCTTTAGCCTTATCATCGCGAGCTCATAATTCTCCGTTTAAGCGGGATTTTTTCTTCTTTTTTTTCGCTCCCTTGTTGGAATGGACGCGGCTTCTCGGTATTAATAAAAATGAATTAATAGCATTTTATCGCTTTACGATTCAATTATGTCAAGTGTCGTTTCATTATACGACTTATAAGCGTTTTTATCTTGGCGCGAATTCTTTCAAGATAAAATCCCGAAGTTTGTAGGATGAAAATAAGTGTTTGTATCATGGCACGCGGACGTATACCGTACGTTAGGCGCACTCAATACGGAGACTAGATTAAGCGCGAAGGTTTCGTCTTAAGTCCGCGAATATGTTCATGCTGATCCATCGCGCCTGGTATAGGCTCACTGGACAATCACATGTGATAATTTGAAGTTTGTTAAGAGAAGGATAAGTTACTTTTTACGCTGTCTTTTTTACTTTCTCACTCTTAACAAAATTAGAAAAATTGAGAAAGTATTGCGATTGCGTAGAGATTTTCAAGGTAATTTGTTTCGATACTTGGCCCACTATGACTAAGTCAATCATAATAATTCTGAAGTAATTGGCTCTCATCTTGCCTTATACTATCCTAAAAAAACATCTATCCATGACATTTTAAAATTAAAAAAAAAAGGATTTTTTTTTTTTTTTAAATTAAATGTGGTTTGGAGCGGTAAATGTATAAAATTTCTGTGGCGTCCGTGATCTATGAGTCCGTAATTCCGTCTGTATTCCTGCATAACTTTTGCACAATAGGTCCAAATGATTTTTTTTTTTTTTTTGAACTTTTAATTTTTAGGTTAGTTATGGATGAAAAATGGTTTCCATTAAAATCAATGGAAAAATGGGTCAAAAAAGGGAAAAATTTAAGTATTTCAGTACAGAATTGGATAAAAATATTAAAGGGAGGTCTGGGGGTCTCCCCCAGCCAGATTAAATTTGATGTGAGAAAGTGTTCGCAGGGTATTCCCTACAGTTTATTTAATTCTGCTTTCCACGTCACCGAAAAGAAAAAACAAAAAACAAAAAAAAAACATGAAATCCTAAATTCTAATAATATTACCGGAATCACAACTTTATGCCAACCGCGGAGGGTTTACTCTACACTCTACAGTCCATCCACCAGAAAATTCTGGTGCTACTATCAGAATATGGTATGACATTACCAGAAGTTTCTCGGCATTTTCAAGAACTATTCGGTACAAAAATCCGAATTCTGGTCTTATTATACCAGACTTTACTTCGGTTCATAAATCGCTGTGATATTGGTAGCCTTTTTGCTCAGTGTTGCAAAAGCGGAAATTCTTTTCCGTGATATATCAAGCTAATTCGGGTTGTAAATCCTTACGATGCGCGTCAACGGTAAATTCTCGTGGAACAAAGTTTTCGGCGAACGAAGCTAAAAAGCGGGGAAGTTCGTAAAATATTCTCGAGTAAAATTTGTGAAAGTTTTATACGTGTGGTTCCCCAAGTTGATCTATACTGAGATAGAAATATAAATAACAGAGGGAGCGATCGTTCATGTTATTTTTTGTTGGAATAGAGTGTACTAAAGATCCTCAGTCTGTAATCTTATAAAGAATAAAGCTCCGAAGAGAACCACTTAACTATAGACAGAATATACTTTTAAAATTTCAGCAAACAGTTACGACTCGTACCACTAACCACAACAAATTGCCGATGCATTTTGATGGCCTTTGGAATCAAGCACCGCTACTCGTCAGAATCCGTCAATACACGAAATGCGTGAGCTCTAGTACCTATCGATTTTAGTCGACAAAGTAAAGAGACCTTAACTGTTCATCGCTTCCTTGCGCAACTTTTCAAATTTAATTTCCGTGTCTCAAAAAACTTTAAATCCATTATCGATTATACAACTACACGGAGCCACAATAAATCTTCAATAATACAACGCGTTTCCGATCTTTCTGTTAGAATGAAAAAGAAAAAAAAAAATGCATTTTTAACAAGTTTTAAATTTTCAATAACTTTCTGTTTAGTCAAAACCAATTATTTTTTGATCAAATCTTTCATACCTAGCTCATAAAATCGCAGGTCTAACAGCCCCTTGAAATAAATCGTAACGTGAGAGATAACTATTCGTGCATCGGAACATTGCTTGTTGCATCAGATGTAATTGAAGGCACTTCTGTTCCATCGAGTCAACTTCTTTTATTCCCTCTGTCATTCTGTTATGCATTTTCGTTCACTCACGTTTCAGCCCTCCCGGCTCCCCCCCCCCCCCCCCCCGGAGACTTTTGTTTGCCCCACTGTCTCTTCTCTTTTAGTTTTTTAGAACCTACCTTCTCACGCTATCTATTTTTTTTAATTTTTTTTTTAATTTTTTTTTTTTTTATATATAGCATTAACTTTTCTTCCATTAATAATTTAATAATTTAATTTAATAATTTAAAATTGCACACTTTTGCTAAAAGCGATTTAATAGTCGATTCTAGTGTAAAAACCTCCAAAATTAACGATGGCAGCATTAAAAACTTCCGGAATCCACTCCTAAACTCAATAAACGCTTTTATTTGCACGAGTGGAACGGTGGCTTGCGGGGCAGAAATAATGGGAGATTCCTATCTTAATTTTGTCACTCTCTCTATGCCAACAAGGATGATTCACAGAGTAATTAGTCATCAGAGTGTGATCCAAATCCGATGAATGGTACCGTGTCATCTAGTGACACCTGTGTCAAATGAAAGTCGTCTCTTATTGGTCACTTCTTGATGGATTTACAGTATTTTTAGATCGGAATCTCCCATTATTACTTCCCTCAGCCACCGTTACACTCGTGCAAATAAAAGCGTTTATTGAATTTAGGAGTTGATTTCGGAAGTTGTCAGTGCTGCCATCGTTATTTTTGGAGGTTTTTACACCAGGATTGACTGTTTAATTGCTTATGGCAAAAGTGTGCAGCAGCCCCATTGTCTTCTCGTGTGATAGAATGGAGAATTTCTCTCTCTCTCTCTCTCTCTCTCTCTCTCTCTCTCTCTCTCTCTTCGGCTGTTAGGACACGCAATCATGTTTTATGAAAGGGTAGGAGGAGGGCCACATCATGTGGATTAAGCGCTCATCTCTGTCCTTTTCTAACTACTGTGTTGAGTGTTCCAATGGGTGGGAAGAGAAAAATATATCTACATTATTGGACCCGCCTTTATTTTCACGCCGCTTTATTTCTACGTAGCTGATATATGTATTCGTATTTGCACTTAATATCATTTACTTATCAACATTTTATTTTTCTCTTTTGTTTCAGGTACGAAGGGTTTCTTATCTCATATCTCGTTGCAAACTTTCAATCGTAAGTGAAAAGTTTCGATCTTTTGTGTTTTGGAAAATTCAATGTACACATGTTGCAAATTCGCTAACTACCCGCGTATATAGAATAAGTTTGAATTGTTCAATAATTTTTAATTTTGAACAGGCGCATCCTCTTATCTACGTCTTTTACCAAAGATTTTTTTTTTTTTTTTAATCGAACCGAACCGAACAGTTCCACGAGATTATGAACCGGTTTAGAGCGAAAATACAAGCCGTGTGAACCAGATCCGATCTGCAAACCGACTATTCCAAAAATTGTGAAACGTAAACCGAATCCGAATCAATTTTTGCTGCGGTCTGATGCCCTGGTCTAGGCATAGGGACCATTGGCGGATCCTGCAATCTGGCAACAGTCTATTCTTCCCGTTTGATTTCATGACAAATAGTCGATTAGTCACGGGGCTGTAGCGCCTTCAAGAATCGATTATTTATCATTAATTCAAATGGGAAGAATTCGCAGTTGCCAGATTGCTGGATCAGCCTATGACACGATGACAGTGGCAGTGCGTGTTTAATTTATTTTATCGTGAAATTACTGGCTTGCTAGTTGCGATCTGGCCAGGAATGCGCTCTGCCAAAGGCACAAATATACTCACATCATGGTTTGTGGCGCCTTGAAAAGTCCTTGAATATCCTTGAATTTTGACGAAGTCGTCGAATTTATTCTAAAATCCTTGAAAATGATCGGCTTCAGCTCGTCAGCTCGCCATTTTGTTGACAATTTCGTATGAGTGCCTGAAGAAGGTCGCGTGGTTTTGGTTGCGAAGTCGCGAGGAAGATTGCAGGAGTTAGCAGGAACTTTTTTCTTTTTTTAATTTGTTTGTCTTCTGTTTTCCATCGGTTAGTGCACCCTTAAGTGAGAATCACCATGTGTTTTATCTGCCTCTAGAAAGTTTCTAAAAAAGTGGCTACGTTTTTGCATCTCGGAAGTCCTTGAAATCCCGTGAAAAGTCTTTTTTTTTTTTAAAATCTGCCATGAACAATGCATATCATAAGGGGCGGTAGCCCCCGGCCAAGTAAAAAAAAAAAAAAGAAAAAAGAAAAAAAGTAAGAACAAGAACAGAACACAGATGCCAAGAGACGCGGTCGGGGCACCGACACTTATATACACGCAACAGAGCAAATTTCGCGATTTCGGCGTTTTGGGATCGTTAATCATCGATTCCAGTTAAGCCGCTAATCAAAACCCCATATCACCCCATATCGATCGATTTGCCACGCGCTCGAGATGATGATTCTAAAATTTCAAATCAATCGGACAATTTATAAGAAAGATATTAAGAAAAACAGCTAATTTAAGCCTCTAAAACTGCACGTTTGGTCATCATGAATTTTACACGGACGATTGCGAGAGAACCATTGCTCCAAATCATTAAAACTTGGTACCATTAGATTTGTAATGTTCTAGTGTAAGTTGCTTTCAATTTTGAGACCAATCCGACTTCAGTGCTCGGAGAAATCGTCAAAAAACTTGACGGTTGTTCCGTTTCAGAAGCATTTCAGAGCAATTAATCGGAAAGTCCTACAGGGTAAACGGTGGCACGGATCGAAGAAAACTTGGTACAGAAATGTCCGTATTGCTTCCGTGTGCGTGCTTTTGTCAACATTTTAACGATCCGAGCAATATTAAGGGAGAAATCTTCAATTGAATACATGTCAGTCATAGAATAAGAGACAAGAGAATCGTTTTAATTATCAGTTGTTGTAACCGTCGCCCACCAGACGGCGCCAACCTCCAGTCGACCGACTGTCAAACAAACCGGTAGCGTTCGATGATGGCCCTTAAATGATGACATGTTTTTGTTTATTTGTTTTCATTCGGGTGATTTTGTTTTGCTCGTCGTGTTGATCGATTCGGTTACGACTATATTCGAATTATTGGCTTTCTTTAAAATGAAAGTGTTTGCGGCCACCATTCACTTCATTCTTTACTCCTTGCTCGCCGGATGGATTCTGTGTTTTATCCTCCAACTTTGCTCGGAAAATCAGAAATCAGTGTTGTTTTTAGTCGGAGTCATTGCGGAGGTGCAACTCTTTCACCTGGACTGTTTAACGTGAATAACAATTCATCTATTATCTAGTATGTAGTGCCGTGACCGAGTTTTTAACTAACAAAATAGTTTCAGATAACTTCGCTGTGGAATTCGGTAACCTAGGGGTGCTTCTAGCTTTTGTCTCTGAGGCTACCGTCATGCCTACCTATTAAGTTCCTAACCCTACCTAACCATACTATTTGTTATTGGTGTCGTGTCATGCAACCATTGAATTTGCTCACTGAACTCTGTATATTTAATAATATCTCGCATTTATTGTGGTCAGTGTGTTCCTTGATTCTGGGCTGGGTTGCTCATTCTTTCTGTCGCAAATGAAGCCTGCTCGGCCCCCTCTACTCAGTTCGTCAGTCTCGGGTCACCTTTCCCCATTGTATCTGAGCTGCCATCATAATGGATGATACTGCATGTAGATCCAGTCATACATGTAGTCACCTTAAGTCTGAGCTGTTAGTCAAGTATTTCTCGTATCCGAGGTTTGTGAAAAAAAACCCTGACCCAGAAATCTTTGCGCCGACAGTTAGCTAATTCAGCAGGAGGATATGCAGCCTGATCATATCTCTACTAGAGGAAGTAGTGTGTAATAAAGCATTCACGAAGGTAAAATTCCTCAACCTAGTAATAACCTCTCTCAGCTATTCTCTACCAGACCAGAATGTGTCTCTATGCTTGTTCACTTTGGTTATACTTCTATAACAATCCCAGACTAGTAGTAAGTAGTAAATAATGGGCGAAAGCTTTTCTGTTGATTGTGAGGGTGATTCGATTAACTTGGTATGCGTGGTCTTACATGAGATGGCAGTTGACAGCTTGAACTGCTCTCTGAGCAATTGATAAGCTGGTGCTTCTGCCTATTTTTTGATGCGCTGCGACATCACTTTGGGACCAATTGTAGGCAAAATCAAACTGTAATCTATACTAAGCTGAACAACCTCAACCCTTCTGATTATTTGATGAGAAGATAGTGTATTTAATGGTATATTTGGTAGAGAACCACATCAACTGACTGCTTGTTTACCCATCTCAAACACATTTACTTACTACCGTAGCTCTTCTCCAGCTTTCTGCACCCCATGAATTTTTTTCTTACATTGTTTCTGTATGCTGTAACTTCATATCAAATGATACACAGAAACATGTACTAGAGGTCGTTTCAGGAGGGAGGGAGGGAGGGAGAGGGAGAGAGAGGGAGGGAGAGAGAGAGTGAGAGGTTGAGAGCAAAGATTATTCATGTTTCAGACAGAGTTTGATTAGAAACTTCAACCGCGGACTAATCCTGCGTCAAACTGTTGCTCTAATTTTACAATCATGATGTTGTGTCATGCTGTGCCAATGCAAGTCAGCAATGTCTTTTAAGCTTTGAACCTTTGAGAACAGATTTAAGCTCATCTGCAAGCACCCCGGCCCATAAAAGTGTCGCTGATCAGTTCTCTTGTTCTAAAAATCCTCTCTCTGCATTCAGTGTACACCAGGAAGTAGCTAGATTTGCAGAAAGAAAGGAAACATGATGCACCAGAGTTTGTGAATGCCTTGATCCGCAAAAATTCCCAACTACAGGGGGAAAATTGAGTTTTATGAATTTCATGAGATTAAGTGTGATCATTGCGGACATGTAAATAGAAATTCTAATCTCAGCAGAATTTTGCAACTGCCTGTAAGCTTAAATGAACAGAGTATCACCAACATGATAAAAAATTATTCTTCGTGGAACTATCCCGAGGGTTTAAAGTGTGAACTTTGTTGATGCGGCAATAAGAAAAAATGCACTTTTATCAGTAATACAGGAAAATGCTCACTATCCAATTATTATTGAAGAAGTGGGAAAATGGACAAAGTGTCAAAATAACAAATTTTCAACTAGATGATCTCCGTTCATCTGATCTTACTGTTAATGGTAGTCTCTTCAGGTTGCATTCAGGGATGTTCCATCATATGGAACAGTGACAGATTCGGGTCACTACACGGTTGTTGTGCGCTTGGAGTATGATAAAAATATTTGAGCAAATGACCAAAACATTTCTGAGTGTCGATGACCCGAGGGGACCAAGGATGCCTACTTGCTGTTCTATTGTAAGGTGGAATAATTGCGACGAATAAATAAATTGAACCAAACCATTTTAAGAAAGATGGACTCAATGGCAATTAATTCATGCCAACATTCTTGCGTGTCCGCACACCTAGCAGCTTTGTTTAAATTTCAACAATTGCCATTTTTAAGCTCGGTTCGATGATTCATGTACATAGTGAACTCGAGCGGCGGAGGTTTTAGTGGGTATGCCACACTCTAATACTATTCAAGAGACATGCTGGAGAATCTCACACAGAGCCTTTAAAAGGTCAGGTTATAAAAACTTTGCTCATAAAAAAAAAAAAAACAAAAAAACAAAAAAAACAAAAAAAAACAAAACAAAAAAAACAAAAAAAACAAAAAAACAAAAAAACAAACAAAAAAACAACCCAATGCAATCAGAGATTGGTAACATTTGATTTGTATTATCAACCACCAACTATTTGCAGTTGAACTCAGCTTTTTGGTCAAGCCAGAATCATCCAAGTGTCTCCCAAAACGGGCACTGATATTGCCACAAAAACTTTAATCAAAATGATTAAAGTAAAAAAGCTGGCCAAGCAAAATTGTGTCTCCCAACTCCGCTTCTCCTTCCTTTCTCTTCTCTCCTCCAATTTATTTTATATTGCAAGCTGGTTCATTTGACTTTACACTCCTTGCTAAAATCCAAATTTCTGAGATTATGGCTCTCTTTTTTAGCGCCAAAAGGCACTGAAATCAGGGAGCCAAGTTTACTTTCTTTCTTTCTAACTCCGTGCCAGTATGCAATCTGTGATACCGCGCACACTTTTTAAACCCAAAGAGGCGGGAGGCTGGCTGGCTGAGTTGACTGATTAGTCGACGCCGCTAACGCGGCGCGACTGCTGGGTTGCGATTGTTTTCTTCGATTAATCGCACAAATATTGCTGATATAACACGGAAGTCAAGGAATCTGCGGTGAAGAAATTATTACCACTGCCGTCTCTACAAATCAACGAAGAGAGAGGGGGAGGGGAAAGGGAGAGAAAGAGAAAGGAAGCGGGGTAGTCACAATTTATTTCAAGAAATAATTGGAAGAAAAATTGAAAATGAAGGAGGAACTTCAGACTTTGGCCGGGGGTTTTTTTTTAAGGGGTATTGGTGAAATGACTGTCGGATACTTGGAGACGTTTTCTGAGAATTTGAATGGGAAAAAACCCCCCGGCCAGAGAGAGAGAGAGAGAGAGAGAGAGAGAGAGAGAGAGAGAGAGAGAGAGAAGAGAGGGGGAGGGGGAGAGAGGGGGAGAGAGAGGGGAGAGAGAGAGAGAGAGAGAGAGAGAGAGAGAGAGAGAGAGAGAGAGATACAAACTACTTTGTCCGCCCATGCAGCTAGTAAAGATGTTATTTTAGATATAAACACTCCACCTTTATATCTGAAACGAGCAAATTAAAGTCCTAAGTTAATCTTTATATACGGTTGAGAACAATGATTTATACATCCATACTGCAACGCGAGTCATTCTTATGAGGCTGAAACTCGACACTAACACAAAGCTTACAACCAATGCTCGCGACTGTATACTCACCGTGCAGCAAAAGTTTGTAAACAGAGCCATTTTTGTGAGAGCAAGCGCTTGCGTGTTTTGTGTTCCCGCCGTGTTCATTGCTCTTGGTTTATTTTACAGTCCTGTCAGTATACAGTGTTGCAAGATCTCGCGGGTTTCCCCATGAGGACATACAGAAAAAGCCACACGGTCTGGCAACACTGAGTCAGTAGTCCGTTGCGAATGGCATTTGTTTTTCGCCCGGCTCCAGGGTGATTGCTCTTGTTCTTTTGTCACGCAAGTATTTTCATGCTCGTTCCTTAAGCGTCGATCTTTATTGCTGTGCACGATCAAAAGGCTAATCAAATTTCGTGCTCAGAACCAGAACTTCGCTATATATATTCATTATATATATATATATATATATATATATATATTTTATATATAAAATTTTATTTTATATATATATATATATATATTATATATATATATATATATATAATATATATATATATATATATACACACACACACACAGAAAATTTTAAATAGCCCGATACTAGTTATAAATGAGAAGAAAGAAAAAAAATGGGACACAAGGCTACGAAAACTTAAAAATTTAAGACGAGACGTTTCGGACTAGAACAAGTCCATTTTCAATCAATAAAAGACAAAACGCAGTGAGTGCCTACAAGGTGATAGAGCAACTGACAAAAGCAATGATCAAGGAGGAAAAGACAAACACAGACCAAAAAGAACATAGAGTGGACTCACTCCAGTGGCCGTGGTTGGAAAAAATGATGGTATGCAACCCCCAACTTATCAAGGTCCGCCCGGTAGTTGCAAACCATGTCTCTTTCCTTAACAATGCAGATCATTTCAATAAGTGATCTTGAAAAATCATTAGTCTCCCTCGCCAAAACCTTTACATTTTCAAAATCAAAATTATGCTGTAACTCATTCTGGTGTTGATGCAGGGCCGTCTTCTCATTCTGGTCATATTTATGACCATTCAACCTTTTACTTAAAATTTGGCGAGTTTGACCAATGTACGCAATCTCACAATCTTTGCATTGGATCTTATATACTACCTCTGAAAGTTGCAAGTTATCACGTTTAGCTTTCAGTTTTGAGAACAAAAACTCTAAATTGTTAAAATTACAATTGATGACAGTGTACCCATAATGATCTAAAACAACTGCCAAATTCTCAGAAAGCAAGGGCACGTATGGCAATTTAACAATTTTAGACAAATCTATGTTTTTCTTAACTGACTCAACGTTGATCCTTTCCATTGTTACCTCATGTTGAACTTTCTTAAAAATGCGGCTCACAAAACTGGAAGGATAACAGTTTTCAACCAACATTTTTTTACCATAATTAATTACCTCTCGATGAAATTGAGAGTCAGATAAACCAATGATACGCCGGGCCAAATTATGAACAACATTTCTTTTAAAAGCAAACGGTTGAACTGAGAGGAAATTAAGGTACCTTCCAGACGCAGTTGGTTTTTGGTCCCACTTACATACAATTTTACCCTGATGTCGACCTAATTTCATGTCAAGAAAATTTAAAGACCCGTTTTGCTCTTCCTCTAAAGTAAACTTTAACATGGGGGACTGTCCATTAAAAAATTCTAGGATGTTTTGAACTTCATTTTGATGTACACAAAGGAAGAGATCATCAACAAAACGCTTATAAATGAAAATTAAGGCATTCGTAGTACTATGAACAGTCAATTCCAAGTCTTCCATAACTATATTAGCCAAGATAGCAGAGACACTGCCCCCCATGGCTAAACCACTAATTTGATGGTAATAAGTGTCTTGAAACTGGAACACAGTGGAACTGATGCTGACTTTCAGGAGGTAAAGAAACTGGTCTTGCGGAATGGAACACAGCGCTTCAATCTCATTCCACCGTTTTTTTACGCACTCAATCGCAATTGACTGGAATTGACTGTTCATAGTACTACGAATGCCTTAATTTTCATTTATAAGCGTTTTGTTGATGATCTCTTCCTTTGTGTACATCAAAATGAAGTTCAAAACATCCTAGAATTTTTTAATGGACAGTCCCCCATGTTAAAGTTTACTTTAGAGGAAGAGCAAAACGGGTCTTTAAATTTTCTTGACATGAAATTAGGTCGACATCAGGGTAAAATTGTATGTAAGTGGGACCAAAAACCAACTGCGTCTGGAAGGTACCTTAATTTCCTCTCAGTTCAACCGTTTGCTTTTAAAAGAAATGTTGTTCATAATTTGGCCCGGCGTATCATTGGTTTATCTGACTCTCAATTTCATCGAGAGGTAATTAATTATGGTAAAAAAATGTTGGTTGAAAACTGTTATCCTTCCAGTTTTGTGAGCCGCATTTTTAAGAAAGTTCAACATGAGGTAACAATGGAAAGGATCAACGTTGAGTCAGTTAAGAAAAACATAGATTTGTCTAAAATTGTTAAATTGCCATACGTGCCCTTGCTTTCTGAGAATTTGGCAGTTGTTTTAGATCATTATGGGTACACTGTCATCAATTGTAATTTTAACAATTTAGAGTTTTTGTTCTCAAAACTGAAAGCTAAACGTGATAACTTGCAACTTTCAGAGGTAGTATATAAGATCCAATGCAAAGATTGTGAGATTGCGTACATTGGTCAAACTCGCCAAATTTTAAGTAAAAGGTTGAATGGTCATAAATATGACCAGAATGAGAAGACGGCCCTGCATCAACACCAGAATGAGTTACAGCATAATTTTGATTTTGAAAATGTAAAGGTTTTGGCGAGGGAGACTAATGATTTTTCAAGATCACTTATTGAAATGATCTGCATTGTTAAGGAAAGAGACATGGTTTGCAACTACCGGGCGGACCTTGATAAGTTGGGGGTTGCATACCATCATTTTTTCCAACCACGGCCACTGGAGTGAGTCCACTCTATGTTCTTTTTGGTCTGTGTTTGTCTTTTCCTCCTTGATCATTGCTTTTGTCAGTTGCTCTATCACCTTGTAGGCACTCACTGCGTTTTGTCTTTTATTGATTGAAAATGGACTTGTTCTAGTCCGAAACGTCTCGTCTTAAATTTTTAAGTTTTCGTAGCCTTGTGTCCCATTTTTTTTCTTTCTTCTCACATATATATATATATATATATATATATATATATATATATATATATATATATATATATATATTATATATATATATATATATATATATATATATATATATATATATATATATATATATATATATATATATATATATATATATATATATATATATATATATATATATATATATATATATATATATATATAGTGGTTGAAATAAGAGCTAAATAGCCAGTTATTTTTTTGGTACTATTTTCACATAATTTATTCTTTCTTTAAAAAACACTCTTTTTGTTTGCACTGAGGATGGCTATGATTCAAGCCGAAACGTTTGCTAAACTCATTTATTATTATTTTCTCTTCTGTGTTTTTTAAAGAAAGAATAAATTATGTGAAAATAGTACCAAAAAAATAACTGGCCATTTAGCTCTTATTTCAACCACTATGTATTGAGTTAGCCATATTGAAAATAAATTCCATTATATATATATATATATATATATATATATATATATATATATATATATATATATATATATATATATATATAATATATATATATTATTATACATTTTTTTAAACTGAGGATGTCAATAATATCGGGGATTTCGATACTGTCCCATAATTATTATTATTTTATTTATTTCGATGTAATTTTATATTATTCCCATATTTTTTAGGAAGGTCGATATCAATATGGTGTAACCCAACAAAATTGCTCAAGATTTTAAAGAATTATTATAATTTCAAATAATGGTGCTCTTGCAAGGTTTTGCTGTAGGCAAATGGAATATCAATTCCGATGTAAAATGCTGCGAAAATAACGATGAGACCGTTAAAAAAGTCTAAAATTCACTCTTCGCAGAGAAAACTTAACTTGAAATTTCGAGTGACGACCACCCTTGCATGTATGCACCAACCTCGGATTCGGACCCCAAACAAAAGAACATAACCTACGAATTTGAACGATGATGTTAATGAATTTGCTTTCAAAAAGTAAATTTGAAGGAATTAAAGGTCCATTTACACACATTTTGTCACTAGGAGCACAGTGATCACCACAGAAAAGTACTACGTTGCGTAATAAACGAGGAAGACGGCACTTAATTTCATGTCCTGTTATTTTGTTTGGGGTCCGAATCCAAGGTTGGTGCTTACATGCAAGGGTGGTCACCCTAAATTTCAAGTTAAGTTTTCTCTGTGAGGAGTTAGTTTTAGACTTTTTTAATGGTGTCATCGTTATTTCCGCAGCATTTTACCTAAGCATTGATCCTCCATTTGCCTACAGCAAAACCGTGCAAGAGCTCCATTAACTGTTAACAAGCCTCTAGCTAGCAAAAGTTTGCAACATAGCTCCATTTAAAAATGTCATTAATTCATTCTAAGCAAAAACGGCAGCTCTGAAGTCTCTTCCTTCTTGAGGCGGATTCTTTTCCTGTTTTAATGTTTTCCATTTATATGCTCACTGAGAAGTGAGAATCCTTCCTTCATCCCTCGTTCCAATGATCACAAGCGGTCAAGTTAAAGCTGGTTGTACTTGCATAGTCTTGAATGGATTGCTTTTTTTTTATTTGAGGTGGGGAGCGGGGGAGGGGGGAGGGAGGTTGGCAGAGAACAAGACGGAAAGATGTGTTCCAAGGAAAAGCTGCACTTTCCTTGACCTTAAGAAGTTGAGAGCGAGAAAACGTCGGAAATACTTTTAAAGTTGAGACTTTGAGGGTTGGAAGTTTGTTCGATACTATTGCTTTGTCGCAATCTCTCCCTCGCGTTTTTTTTTTTTTTTGTTTTGTTTTTTTGTTTTGTTTTTTGTTTTTTGTTTTATTTTTCGTTCTATCTCCTCTCTTTATAGTTGTCAGATTGTGTGAGTGAAGAATCTTCGTTTTTTACATGGGTATTAAGGGCTGATTTTTACTTATTTTCATGGGGGGGGGGGGGGTCACACTTAGGTATAGGAGTGACAAACCCTTCGTTTGAAAAATACAAAGTCCAATTAATCCTCATTTCTGCTGTGTGCTGTCTTCTGCGCCCTCAAGAACCTCTCTCTCTTTCTTTTTCTCTCTCTCTCTCTCTCTCTCTCCCCCCTCTCTCTCTCCCTCCCTCTCTCTCCCCCTCCCTCTCTCTCTCTCTCTCTTTCTCTTTCTTGAAGTATTTACCTACAAATCTGATTCCCTTTTCCATACGGTCCTTCCATTTTTCTAGAATCGTCTTCTTGAGTTCTTCTGCGTGGGGGTGGTTTTGAAGAATTTGTTGGACTCTGGTTTTGATTGCGTTCGTTGAGTCAAACCGCTTTCCATGAAGAGCTTTCTAGTTCTGGGAACAACCAGAAATCGCAAGGAGTCAAATCGGGGCTATGCTGGTGTTGCCTGATGTGTTGATTGTTTCTAAGTGGATTTTATTGAAAAAAGAGCATCGGACAAGTTTCATGAGCTTATTTTAAGGAGAA
The DNA here is from genome assembly GCA_011764245.1 of Trialeurodes vaporariorum. Taxonomy (NCBI): domain Eukaryota; kingdom Metazoa; phylum Arthropoda; class Insecta; order Hemiptera; family Aleyrodidae; genus Trialeurodes; species Trialeurodes vaporariorum. Next base: position 26,048,841 of record VMOF01000320.1, read on the forward strand.
AAACAAAATGTACAGAAACTGTGTAGACGGTTGTCTTACACCCTGTATTAAAACTGCCATAACTTGGTTAGTTTTCGTTCAAATAAGTTTGTCTTGGTCTCAATCGATTGCTGTTTACTTTCTCTTTCCAATAAAACCAAGATCAGATCTGTGGCTAGCTTAGTTTTCAAACAGGAGGTGTAGTCCGGTTACTTTTCGAACACCCCTTTCATACTAACCTCCAATAGGGCAGTTGCAAGGGTCTAAAAGTTTGTGTTTTTTATAAAGAAAATGATAGTACTTGACGAGTTGAGAACAATGGTACCTGTGGTCTTTTCCTAAGTGTCTCGGTTTTGGAGATACACACGTGTAAAAATGCAAAAATTCGTGTGCGTAGTGACGTTACTACGCGGAATTCCCCACTGACAACTATATATTTTGGGCCAAAATCTCATCTCCGGAACGATGGGACTAAATTAGAAACCAAAGGTATCTTTGTTCTCAGCTCATCAAGTAATTTCATTTTCTTCCTGAAAAACACAAACTTTCATACTATTGCAGCTGCCTCATCGTCTGGAAAAAAATTTCAATCCGTTTAACTAAACAGAAACACACACAATAACATTTTAAAACACGCATTTTTTAGACTCTTTATTTTATACGTAGTTTATTTTTTTTACAGAACTCCTCTTCATTTTTTATTTTTTTTTAATACTTTCTCGCTTCTTTTGTTGCTACATTGCGCTCTCTCTCTCTCTCTCTCTCTCTCTCTCTCTCTCTCTCTCTCTCTCTCTCTCTCGCTCTCTCTTTCTCTCTCCCTCTCTCCCCCCCTCTCTCTCTCTCTCTCTCTCTCTCTCTCTCTCTCTCTCTCTCTCTCTCTCTCTCTTCATTTGCGTCTCTTTATCGAGCATTCGTTGGTTTGTTTTTGCTCTCTCGCTTCCCTCGTTAGTCGTTATCCCTGGCACGTTTGCCATTAATTTAATCCGGGTCAAGCGCACGTGCCTCCAACTAGGTTTCATCGCTTCAAGCGAAAATTTTCTATTCTTTTCTCTCTCCCACTCGAAATTTGTGTATTCTTTTCTCTCTCTCACTTTTTTTCATCCTCCATCCGCCGCTCCGCTCTTGATGCGGAATTTTAAACCATTTTATGATAACGCAATGTGTGGGTGCAGGTGCTAATAACGTTGAACAATTAGGTTTTTCTTGTCTCCGCGAGTTTGCGCCGCCTCATCGATTGTTATTTTTCTTCTAAGGTCGCGCACTGGATCGGAACGTAGATTTTTACGGACATGAAAAACTCGATTTTTCTTCTAAGGTCGCGCACTGGATCGAATCATTGATTTTTCCGGACATGAAAACTCGATTTTTCTTCCAAGGTCGCGCACTGGATCGGAACATGGATTTTTACGGTCGTGAAAACTCTATTTTTCTTCCAAGATCGTGCACTGGATCGGAACATGGATTTTTATGGTCGTGAAAACTCTATTTTTCTTCTAAGGTCGTGCACTGGATCGGAACATGGATTTTTACGGTCGTGAAAACTCGATTTTTCTTCTAAGATCGCGCGCTGGATCGGAACGCAGATTTTTACGGACATGAAAAACTCGATTTTTCTTCTAAGGTCGCGCACTGGATCGAATCATTGATTTTTCCGGACATGAAAACTCGATTTTTCTTCCAAGGTCGCGCACTGGATCGGAACATGGATTTTTACGGTCGTGAAAACTCTATTTTTCTTCCAAGATCGTGCACTGGATCGGAACATGGATTTTTATGGTCGTGAAAACTCTATTTTTCTTCTAAGGTCGTGCACTGGATCGGAACATGGATTTTTACGGTCGTGAAAACTCGATTTTTCTTCTAAGATCGCGCGCTGGATCGGAACGCAGATTTTTACGGACATGAAAAACTCGATTTTTCTTCTAAGGTCGTCCACTGGATCGGATCATGGATTTTTATGGACATGAAAAACTCGATTTTTCTTCTAAGGTCGTGCTCTGGACCGGAACACGGATTTTTCCGGACATGAAAACTCGATTTTTCTTCTGGAAACCTGAAAAATAAAAACTGAAATCAGATGGGAAAAACTTTTAGAAAGATATTCGGTCGCCTTTGTTTTGGTCGATAAGACGCGTATTAAGCGAGATAATCGCTGCACAAGGTGGGAAAGTCAGCGCTTTTACCACGACGGCAGTAAGTATAGGTATGCAACCCGCCACTCCGCTGCTTCTTCGGGCCGCCCGCTGTAGTAGAAGCGCTGACTTTTCCACCTTGTGCAGCGATTATCTCGCTGAATACGCGTGATATCGACCAAAAAAAGACGACCGAATATCTTCCTAAGAGTTTTTTCCCATCTGATTTCAGTTTTTATTTTTCAAATTTAGAATCCGTATCATAAAATTTGTGCCGTTGAAGGTATAGAATTGCCTATAAAGTACAGTCAGGCCTAATTTCTGAATTTCTCGAGATCATTATTGGATTCTACACTTAAAATTACCTCGGGACACCAATTTTCATGACATTTGGTTCTTAATTATAGTCGATATTTCCAAAAAAACCATACATTTTTTAAAACTTTGGCTGTAGCTCAAAAGGGGGGCATTTTCGGACACATGTTTATAGAAAAAAAAATTCTTATTTTGACCTCAAGAATACGTGGTTACAAGGACGACGCATGTTTCTGATACACCCTGTATATAACGTAGTTGCAGAAAACTGCGTATTTTTTTACATCAAAAACGGGCGGAAAAGTTTACCAAGAATTATATATTTTATTTTTAGAGATCTTCTTCAGCTTACCGATTCTATCCAGATCATAAAAGCTCAAGACAATTTGTCATAACAAGTCTCCCGCAGTTTTATCAAACAGATGGTAATCGGTGAGTCGAAGTATTAGTCTCCGTAAGCAACAGGTGATCCAACTGTTGCGTGTTAAAGCCGAAAATACTCCATCGCATCGATGTTCATCAGACAGAAGCTGTTGTTTGACGGCCCGTTAAAACAAGTTCTTCAATATTTATCAACCATCAGTTCCATCATCAAGTCTGAAAGCAACGAGTTTCGTTCTGTTTATTTTTGAATTCTGGTCTAGTGCCATGTTGCCTTATCTGCTTAAATGGATTCATGTCAGTGGCGAGGCGTGCGATTTGGCAACGTTCCTTTTCCCCCATTTAAACACATTAGAAAGGTCGAAATGCCTGGTCATCGCCTATGCAATGTTGCCAGTTTTGGGTGAAAAATCCGTACGTTTTACATTGATTTAAATGGGGACGATACGGCTTTTTACCTTCGATCTGGCAACACTGCGCCTATGACTGGAGCGTTCGACTTTTTTAGTGAATTTATGTGAAAAAAAATACATTGTTGCCAAATTTTACGCTTCGCCACTGATTCATGTGTAGATTTCGTCGATTTTCTCACTCTCCTCAGAACGTTTGGCAACCTCGACGAAGCGGAGTTGAGTAATCGAGTCACTAACCCCATAGTCACTCCATTATTTGTTCGATATGAAAAGGTCTCTTTGCGACTTCTATCTTCTGTCTCGTTGTCGCTCTGAGCTACGCCGGGTATAACCACTTCCCGCTGTACTAGTGTGTTCTTCACCTATGCGAAATACGGCAGACTGCGCTTCGATGCTCCTCGCTGCATGGGAATGGAAGGGAGTCTCAGTCCTTAGACTCGTACCGAGAGAGTTGAAGAAAAAGAGCCGAGAGCGTTGAGAGCTCCTTCTTTTTCAAGTCGATGCAACCAGCGTTGTCGAGAGCCCCTTCTTTTCATTTCGATGCAACCAGCGTTGTCGAGAGACCTTTTTCTTTTTTTCTTTTTTTTTGTATGTCGAATGCGGCTCTTGCAAACTTTTGCTACAGAGGATTGAAGAGACGATTCTTGCATAAAAACCTGTAAAAATAACGATGATTATTCTAAAATGTCACGAAATTCACTCTCAGACTCGGGCTTAAAGGCGGAGAGATGCATAGGTATCATGAGAGATTCCTATCTAAATTGAGACATTTCTGTGTGTTTCCGTAGAGAAATAAGTGACATTATAGACAGGAATCTCCCATGATAACTCTGTTGAACCGCCATTACCAACTCGCCGTTGTAGCAGTTATGTGAGTTTATTACTGAATTTTAGATTTTTTTTGTGTGATCTTCCTGATTTTCGCTGCACTGGTTTTTACGTCAGATTGGACTTTTTATTTGCTCACAGCGAAAGTTTGCAAGAGCCTTATTGTAAGATATTCATTTGTAAGTATAAAGCTGTCTCTTTTTATATCATATGGACGGATGTGTTTTAACCAGGCTCTATAGGCGCCAGGCGGCAAACTTGCGGTACTTTTCCATTTCACCAAAAATACGTAAGCTGTCATCAACTGACTCAATGCCCAATGGGTATATTGCAAGCTTCCACTATTATCGATTTCACTGTCGATTCAGTGGTAAAAACCATCAAAAGTAACGATGGTAGCAATATAAACTGAAATCCACTCCTAAACTCACAAAATTATTTTAAATGCACGAGCGTAATGGCAACGATAGGCACTAATAAGTCTGTGGACAACTGCTCGCTTATCGGATTATCATTTAAAAAAAAAATTAAAAAAAAAAAAAAAAAAAAAAAAAAAAAAAAACTGAAAAAATTATAAGAAAAATTAAAAACAAATTGAAAAGAGACATTCTCTGGTGTTGAAAGGGTAAGAGTTGATTTTAAAAGTCCTTTGTGAACGTCAGTAGCGGCTCGTGCGCAATGTGGCAACAACGTGGTTTCTCCGTATAAACCGACTTAAAATAATCGATCTTCAGAGGATTTGACTAAATCCCTGAGAAAACGATACTTTTGCACGGGTTCAAATGGCGAAACACGTGGTTACCAAATAGCACGAGCCGCCTCTGTATTGAGCAGTGGCGGCTCGTGAAATGCGATTTATCGATGTGTACTCCATTTAAAACTATAGAAAAGTACCGATTTCGTGGGGGTTCAATTGCACCCCCTGACGATTGATACTTTTCTACGCAGTTTTAAATGAATTAGACATCGATATATCGCATTTCAAGAGCCGCCATTGGTACTGAGTGTGCTCTTTGGTTTTCTTGAGTTAAATCCATGAGAAGTCATGCGCTCCATGTGGATTGTGGATGGAGCAGAAGTTTGTAAGAGACCCATTAAGCCCTACTCTATAAACGTTAACATCTCAATCTTTACGTCCCTTTTTTGCGCCTTATGCTATTTAGAGCGGAGGCGTAAAATACAGCAAATCGTGCCATTGTTGGTCAGTCGCTTCGGTTTATTAGTTTTATCGTTCTTTAGGTCGAAACGGTTAACTGCTCAAAAAGGATTGGATTATTATACTCGGAGAAAAACTCCCGTCCCTTTATTTCTTTACGAGTGTTTTTTTTTTTAGGTTCATTTTCCCTCGCGGAAAAAAATTTCCCGTGGAACACATTCCTGCTTGCCAAATTTACTGAACTTGAACTTCAAAGGAGCTTAAATTCAAACATAAATTAAACTGAAATTAAAACAGCTGTAACAGCAAGATCGTAATGGTTTCGCTACGCAGGTATATTATGAGATTCCTGTCTAATTTGTCGTTTTTTCTACGGAAACTCAGAGATACGTCATAAATTAGATAGGAATCTCCCATGATACCTGTATACTGTATAGCTCCACCATCCAGCCCGATTCTGGGAGTGAATTTTGTGATTTTTAGTGTACTCATCGTCATTTTTTCAGGTTTTTATGCAAGAATCAACTCATCAATCACCTGCAGCAAAAGTTTGCAAGAGTCCCATTGAGGCAATCCGATGGTTATATCAAAATTATACTTCTTCAATATATTTTAACTCTTTCAGTTTCAAATTTAATCAGTCAAGTCATTCCGAGCCACCGCGCGCTTATTCAAATCAAGCGAGAAGATAAAATTTTCATAATTCGCTGTTCTTGTTTTTGCCTATATTGTCAATTGAAGGCGCTCAACGAAGCCTTCTGTTTAAATTGTCATTATTCGAGGTTCTTTTATTCCTATATTCTGATGAAATGAAACCATGTGAAACGGATTAAAGCATGCGAATGTGTTTGAGCTTAGTACTTAAAGGGTTAAATGGGAGAAGTGAACTTTGTTGCACCCCTTTCATTTCGGAATCTCGCGTGGCCGTGACCTTAATCATATCGGAATGAGCCGCCCACAAGGTTATTGCATCAGTGCTGCTGCATGTAATGCCGTTTTGCGGATATTTAATGACATTCTGCAATCCATTGGTTATTCAATTGGTTGAAACAAAGATTACTTACTATCAGATGAAAAGTATATCGATGGCTAATAGAAATACTCAACTCAATAATCTTTTCAACCAGTTAATCCAGATGGACTTTACATGAATATTCGTAAAATGGCAGCAATAAAATTAATGTTTTTCTATACTCAATAAGTCTATACGATTTACAAACGTCCATAACTTCATAACCCGGCAAAATATGGGTGCTCAACGTCCTGAGGACATTCGATTGAAAAAGTTTTAAACTGAAATGCCTCATTTTTCGACCTTAATGAGGTGATTAGCGAAAAAAGAATTATTGCGTCCAAATCGCAATTGTTTTGCCGGGAATCGCTCCACTGTGAAGAAAAATTTCAACGTGAATTTAAACTTGAGTTTGAAAAAGAATAACGGATATGAAACTATAAGAGAAAAATGTCGAGTTTTTCGGGCTCTTTCGATGCCAAGTACCGTCTTAATTGATCTGTTCACGCCATAGTGTTAAATCTGGCAACGTTGCATTTTGTCCATTTGAACCCATTTGAATAATCGAAGTTATGAGTGCACAGCGAACGTCTTCGTATTCGATATTTTGCATGGGTTTAAATGGCCAAAATGCAAAGTTGCCAGATTGCGCGCTACGACGCGACGCGGCCACTTCTGTTCGCTCCTACTCATAATAAAAGATTCATGTGTCTTCCGGTTTATTGCCAAGATTCATTTATCATTCACGGGCCGCTTCGTGGCGCGTAAATTATGAGTGAGCGCCACACAGGTGCCAAATATATCTGCCTTTTTTCACGGTATATTTTTTTTATTTTCATTTTTCTCTAGATCTTAGAACACTATTTTCGTGCCATTCACCTATTTAAAGTTATCTCTCGCCTATCATCGAACTGTCTTGACTTGCTCTTGCTTTTTGATTGTTGAGATCATTCGGTAATAGACGATTTTAGTATGCGAAGTCAAAAAGTTAGCCAACAATTACAACAGTGCACTCATCGGTCGCAATCAGTGGCGTAGCGTGCAATTTGGCAACGTTGCAGTCCGTCCATTTAAACCCATGAAAAATATCGAACTATTATGGGTGATCGGTGAACACCTCCGCATTCGACCTTTCATATGGGTTTCAAAGAGCACATTAAAACGTTGCCACATTACACGCTACGCCACTGGTCGCAATCAGCTGTGACAAAACTCGTGTATCGTTCCAAACTATCTCACTCACTCTTCCGTGGTCCTCATGCAGAGCCATCTCTTTCTAATGTCGAAAATCGTATGCAGGGCTTTTTTACTCGACATTTTATCATTAAAATCGTGTATTAAAATAACCTGTGAAATTCATTTCTGCCAAAAAATTAAAAAAAAAATGCCTCTGTATATACTGTTTTTGCCGTGGGAGTGAGATAACAGTACATGGGGATTAAGCGCAAGAGTGAGAGAGATAGTTTGGAACGCTCATCAACGGTTGACACCATCTCTCAAAACGGTTTACTGATGTAGTTGGGAAAAGGAACTTTTTTTCTCCTCAAAAGTTTGAAATGTTTTGTTCTAGAACGGAAGAGAATTGCTCCCAGTGGCGGTACGTGCAATTTCGCGATCATTCCTTTTGCCATTTAAACCAATGCGAAAGTATCGATTCTTTGGGGGTTTGATGAACCTGCTGAAGATCGATTATTTTTCGTAGATTTAAATAAAGAGAATCATCAGTTGCCGCATAGCGCGAATCAGAAAAAACGGGAAATTTCTCCCATGCATGATAAAACAATCACTGTGTTTATTTATGTGTTCTCCTAAAACTGTCATCTTGAATCTGCCATTCAAAGAATGTTCAAAGTGGAAAGATCCAAGGCTGAAATCCGACAATTTTTTACCCGCATGTGACACAGCCCCGAAGTTTTAGTTCATTAGAGAAACGTCACTGAAGTTGGAAAATTTATTTTTTTATTTTTTTTATTTCCCCGAAAGTTTGGTTCAGTGGACTTAGGTATATGGAGTTTCTCGTGCACACGATTCAATCAAAGTTTCCGAGTCTCTCTCAAAATAATAAATAAATGTATTTAAATGAGTTTTAAAGAAGGAGAAGATGAGGAAGGAGTGTAAAAAGTTCAAAGTGTACAGAGATGGACGAGCCGCATCAAAATGTGTACTGTTTACATAAACTCTAGAGGGACAGTCATTTTTTTTATGGCTTTTAAAATTATTGTTTTCTCCCTTTTGGGTACTGTCGCGCAGCGCTAGCACCATATGCTATCGTTAGACATAGGCGGATCCAGCGAACTGGCAACTACGCATTCTTCCCATTTGAATGCATGATGAACAATCGATTTTGAAAGGGGATGTAGCCCCGTAACTTATCGATTATTTCTTATGTAATCAAACGGTGAAAATACATTGCTGCCAGTTTGCTGGATCCGCTAATGTCACCAGACTGCTCGGTGCTCGCCCGTCACTGCTTTCCCATCTTAATGATTTTCAATGGAGCTCTTGCAAGGTTTTGCTGTAGACAAATGGAGTATCAATTCCGATGTAAAATGCTGCGAAAATAACGATGACACCATTAAAAAAGTCTAAAATTAACTCCTCACAGAGAAAACTTAACTTGAAATTTCGGGTGACCACCCTTGCGTGTATGCACCAACCTTGGATTCGGACCCCAAACAAAAGAACAGGATATGAAATTAAGTGCCGTCTTCCTCGTTTTTCACGCAACGTAGCACTTTTCTGTAGTTATCAACGTGCTCCTAGTGACAAAATGTGTATAAATGGACCTTTAATTCCTTCAAATTTACTTTTTGAAAGCAAATTCATTTATCTCATTGTTCAAATTCGCAGGTTATGTTCTTTTGTTTGGGGTCCGAATCCGAGGTTGGTGCATGCATGCAAGGGTGGTCACCCGAAATTTCAAGTTAAGTTTTCTCTGCGAGGAGTGAGTTAGTAGACTTTTTTTTTAATGGTCTCATCATTATTTTCGCAGCATTTTACATTGGAATTGATACTCCATTTGCCCACAGCAAAACCGTGCAAGAGCTCCATTATTTGAAATTATAATAAGTCTGTTAAATCTTGAGCAATTTTGTTGGATCACTCCATTGATATCGACCTTAACCCCCGATCACAAATCAGCTGTGTTTGGACTCGGTCCAATTTTTTGAACGGATAAGTGTTCTCTATCGCCCCCCTGGAAAATGTGGAATAGGATCCAGGTTGATTTTTGTCCCGTGCAATGTGCATGCTTCAAAACCAAGCGCCTTGAATGGGTCAGTGGGTCAGTTGCACATTCTGCTCCTCCTCTCCCCCCCCCCTCTCTGGAACTCTTCTCACATTGACTCATTTGCTAATGCACCGAAATGAATTTATACTGGCACTGTATAAGTGTATACGTTTCCTTTAAAAGTTTTAATTCCAATATTCCATCCGTGTTCTTTTAGTTTTAGATTTTTAAAGTTATATCTAGTAGTCTTATGTTCGCGGCTTGCAAACCATGCATAAGGGGGACTGCAATCTTTTACGTTAAGTCTAACGGAAACTAATGATAACCTTGGCGACGGGCGAGTCGCCTCAACTTTCGATCAAGGTCACTCGAATACAGTAAAAAGCTGGGGTGACTTCTTACTGAACCAGTGGCGGCTTGTGGGTTGCAATATTCTTGTCGTTTCCTCCATTTAAAACTATGGAAAAGAGTCGATCCCAAAGTGGATTCAACGAAACCTCCGAATGATCGATCCTTTTCTGTAGATTTAAATGGGCGAAAAAACGTTAACCGAACATTCACAATACACAACCACACGCCACACACATCATTTCACCCTTGCAGGGATTGAACTGATCGAAGGGTTCCGATCGAAGTCCCAAAGAATCGGAAGGTGCAATCCAGCAATAGTGAATTTTCTTCATTTAATCCAAAAAGAAAAAATGTCGAATTTGAGGCTGTCAACTGCAGACTTAATAATTTGAGATTTTCCATTTCTTTACTTGTATAAAATGCAATGTTGTCAAATTGCATGCCGCATGTCAATGAATGTAATGCGTAGTATGGCTGCATCCGTAAATGTTAGAATGATTCTGGCACAAATTTTCAAGATTTTTAACCAATGAAATTATATGTTTTCAAAAGAGCGTTTTCATGCAAGAGACGTTGTTAAAGATATACTCAGGTATGATGTGGGAACACATCTAGAGTCTAGAGGTCCAATTGCTAGGGTCTTTCTTTTATTTTGACCGATTAGGTAGAAGAGGAGGGGGCTCAAAGTAGAAATTTGTGACTTTTTTGCGGTTGGAGATTTAAAATGAACGCAATGGAGCTTGCAGAGAAATTTCGATTCATCGAAGTCAAAGGTTTTGTCCTTTTTTTCTTCTTCTTCTTCTTCTTCTTCTTAAGTTTTTAAGTGAATGGATTTTTTTTTTCCAATTATTATTCTAAACCATCAAAATTTTAGGTCGCACGCACAATCGAAAGTTGTTTTTGTGTGAAAACTAGACAAAAATTACTCACACCGCAAGCGCAACCATAGGAACTGATGTCTATTGTTGAGTGATGATCGTTCTAAGTCCTAATGTATGAATAAGTGGTATGTTTTGTACGGCAAACGTGCGCCCGCGGCCCAAGAACCGATGAGCGAGGTATCACACAAAAGCTCCAACTTTTTACTCAGCAACTTTGGTATAGTATTACATTTTTCTCTAGTTTTTCCGGTTAGGAATAATTAAATGTGGGATTATAATAATAAGAATTACAATAGAAGAATCGGAACATTCGATCTCTCGAAATACTTGATGTCTCGTATTCCTTAATCGAATAATAGATTCCAAGTTCCGACGTCTCCATCAAGTATACCGATTACGTCGAATCTTTCGATACTTTAAAGAATCTAACGTTGAGAGTTTCGAGAGATCAAATGTTCCAAATGTTCTAATACGTCAAGTATTTTGTTAAATCGAATGCTCCGATACATCGAATGTAGATTCCAAGTTCCGATATCTATACATCAAGAATACCGATACGGCGATTCTTTCGATTCATCGGAAAGAGCTTTCGAGCTTTTCGAGCTTTCGAAATACTTAACGTCTCGGATTCTTCAAATGTAATCGGTCAGTATACTTGATGAAGAGATATCTGAACTTGGAATCTACATTCGATGTATCGGAGCATTCGATGTATCGAACATGGAACGACTCCCCTCGCGACCTGACAACTCTGTCGGCCGTGTAATCGGTGTACTTGATGTAGAGATATCGGAACTTGGAATCTACATTCGATGTATCGGAGCATTCGATTTATCGAACTTGGAACGACTCCCCTCGCGACCTGACAACTCTGTCGGCCGTGTAATCGGTGTACTTGATGTAGAGATATCGGAACTTGGAATCTACATTCGATGTATCGGAGCATTCGATTTATCGAACATCGAACGACTCCCCTCGCGACCCGACAACTCTGTCGGCCGTGTCACAGTGTACGGATACAGGAGTTTGTACTTCTCGCGTCATTCCTGGTCTCGTGATGGTCCGCCCACGCGAGAGCTCTCTTCCCCTCCAAACCCCTCCCCTCCCCTCCCGCGACTTATCCCACCCCCCGGAAAAACTGCCCCCATCGCCCTACCGCGGCACAGCGCTCGACTCGTGCTGTGCTGCTCGTTGAAAATTTCGCCCGCCCACCAACCCTCGCGGGGCGCAACAACGAATTTCGTTTCATGCCACAGAAGAAGCCACCAAGCTTTGAATCTCTCTGTCTCGCAGTCTCGCTGGTTCGCGTCACGCCACGCCACGCTTGCTTCGCGCGTCGCCGGAAAAATCAGTAGTACATGAGGCGCACTAGGCTCCTATAGTTACGACGATCACGCTCCCGGGGCCGGTCCGGTGTACGCGGCGCGTCTCGGCGTGGATCTGCTCCACTCTGTTTTGTTCTGAAACGTGTTTTTTTTTTTTTTTTTTTTTTTTTTTTTTTTTTTTTTTTTTTTTTGATACAGAGATCGTGTAATCTTAATCCGCGTGTTTCCGCTTTTCGTTGTCCCATTCCTGTGTCCTGTCGGAATTTTCTCGCATGGTTATAGTTTGCTATTTATGAATCGACGTATGAGTTTTGTCAATTTTGTCGAAAATTTTATTTTGTTTGTTTTATCCACGACTCGGGATGTTTCAGTTCCCCGGTTACCCGTTCTGTGCCGCGTCCGGTTGAATTGTGTTTCCTTTTATCGTCGATGATTCCACAAACGTTTGTTTTTTGTTTGAGTTTTTGTTTATGAAGTATACTTGATCTCTTTGTCTGCGAAAGTTCGTGATTTGTGTGTATCATACTTCATCTGATTTTTGTGCACCGGCCGCTCTATCCGTTTTGTGTCCCGAGTTTAAGACTTTGCTTTTGTTTTCTTCTTCACGACTCGAAATGTATCAGATCCCCGGTTTCCGTTTCCGTGCTACTTCCGGTCATTTCCGGTTCCGCTTCAGTCGTCTATTGTGTTTATCGTCGACCGTTTATTTTGTGCAAGTTGTTGTTTATGAAATCTTCCAATCTATGTTTATCTGCTAATTAGTGCATAAATGGTGTTGGTCCGACCTCTAATTTTGGTCTACCGTCTGCTCCAGGGCTGCCGTTTTGCGTATAATCAATGCTATTTTTCTATTCACCGATGATTCCACCGGTTGAGAAAAGATTACTCAGTTCAGTTCATGACTGTAATGCACGAAAATACTCTGATCTGTAATCTTTCCTTAATCGGTGGAAACTCCGTTGATTAATTAAAATATCCGCAAGTTTTTTAAAGCCACCGACGACTCCACCGGTTGAGAAAAGATTACAGATGCGAATATTTTAGTTTGTTACAGTCATGCTCTGAACTGCATTGTGTAATCTTTTCTCAACCGGTGGAATCATCGGTGAATTGAAAAATAGCATTGATTATACGCAAAACGGCAGCCCTGGTCTGCTCTGTTTTGAGCCCCGAGTCTTTGACTCGGGGCTCAAAACAGAGCGTCTGCGTCTTTCGTTTTACTTCACAACCCGGAATTTTTCATTTCACCGGTTTCCGGTTCCGTGCCGCTTCTGGTCCCTTCCGGTCGAGTTGTCAATGATCTATTTAAGTTTGATTTTCGTGCAAGTTTTTGCTTACTAGTATTATTCCAACTTCCTTGTCTACGAAAGTTCAGAAATGATTTATCTAGTGTCTCAACTGGAAGTTAGAATAATTGTATCTTATGCATCAGCAGAAGTCTAGAAATGTTGTGACCTTTGTTTCTTCAGAGGCTCGAAAATGCTAATACATTCGTCGTTCAACCCTATGATTATACAGCATCCCTGTAACGTTGCGAAAGTTCAGAACTTTACTTTGTCGTGTGTTGCTTTGAAATGCCTTGAATTGTGTCTCGGTGAGAGCTCAGAAATGCTGTGACTTGTGCCTTCGTGAAATTTCAGAAATTCTTCATCTTGTTTCTCTGTGAAAGTTCAGAAATTCTGTAACTTGTGTCTTTGCCAAAGTTAGAAATTGCTGTATCTTGTGTCTCGATGAAAATTCGGCAATGCTGTGATTACATTTTGTTTCATCAAAAGCACAGAAATGGTGCACCTTGTGATACTGCGAAAGTTAAAGAATGCCGTCTATTGTGTCTCCGCGAAAGTTCAGACATTATTCGTCTCGCATCTCTTTGACGTCCTTTGGATCATAGATTCTTAGTATTCGAAAACATATTTTGAAAAAAGTTGAGATCGACAGGAACCATCAAAATAATTTAAATAAATTCTATTTTCTAACACGTTTCTTTTTTAGATTTTACATCATATCCATTCTATCAACTACGTGCAATTAGTTTTAACGAATTACAGATTGACTTGCGATTAGAAAGTTACTTGAAAGATTTATGATCATTGACAATACGTAAATTATTCAATAAATGTGAAAATTAAATGTAACTCAGTTAATAAGTGACAGCTTTTCCCAGAAGAGTCTAAGAAACATAGGTTATTTAATTTATTTTGGTGGTTTCCAACCTCTGTTCCGATAGATGTATTCAAAAGCTATTATAAGAATTCAATTTCGCGAAAAAGTCACGTGATTTTTTCAGTTTTAATACGGTAATTTCTAAATGCTTTAATGGGAAAGATATATCTATAGCTGGGGATTGTTTTGAATATAATATGGGCAATATGGCTGTTGTACAGCTGCACGCGTTTTTATCAGTCCAATTTAAAATATATACATGCATGTGCGGCTTCACGAGGTTTGTTTGCCTCTGTCTTATAACATCATTCTGGTAGGTAAAGGTTGTCGTTTATGAAAGTATGCAAATTTTTCCTCTCGTACGGTTTTTTTCCAAGATCAAATTTGCGTCTCTTTTCTTTTGATTGGCAGGCAGGCTCTCGTAATTGTATTTTACGCTTTACCGCTTTTATTGTTAATGGACATTCTGACAAGTTTTGCATCGTTAAAAGGTCTGAATATTTTATATTATTCTCTTGAGACTGCAGGAGGGTGGATGCAAAAATTTGTTTTTCTCTCTTTTTTTCCATTTTAACACAAGTGTTAGAAAAGGATGTCAGAGAGGGCCATCACTCGACTGTAGCCCATATCTCCGTCTTTTTCTAACGCACGCATTCAAATGGTAGGAGAGAGAGAGAGAAAATCAAATCTCTGTATCCGCCTTGGGTCTGATTCTAGGTATTGCTGAAGTACTCCCTGCTATACAAAGAAAATCGATCTCATTTCCAATTCCGTGCCCCCGCGTGATGGAGTATCGAAAGTCTAATAAAGGTTTCTGGGAAGCTTTTTCATTCGTTTTTATAGATGTTTTTGGTGTATTATGATGACAAAACGTTTTTCCTTTCCGTTACATTCGTCTGCGTGCAAGCGCAAGCAACCTTTTTCCCGAATATAAGAAAGACTTGTAAAACTGAACGTGCTTGATTTTTTTTTTCTTTTTTTCTTTTACTATTAGGATCGCGTGTTTGTTTGAAATATCTGTGCGATGGCATCTTTGTTAGCGATAAAATTTCACCATCGCTTGGCGTTGGTAAGCACCTATAGATATTTGTGTCGTCCCTGTTTTGCCAACATTCGAATTGATTTGTTCCAATTCTGATTCTGGTATCCTTTGATGATGAGTTTTCATCTAGATATCACAGATTTTACGATGCTTTTCCCTACTATAAATGACCAGTTGACATCAGGCTGTTGTTAACTGATGTCAACTGATCATTTTTAGTAGGGTTGTAGGTTTCAATCTCCGGAACATTAATGTGGTTGTTGAAGCGAGAACGGGGATCTTGCAAAGTTGATTCTGCAACACTGGCGCAACCAGGATATCTTCCATCTCTCTCATTTCCCATTTGAATGTATGAGTAGAAAAAGGACGGAAGGAGGGGGTTTTATCCCCTTGTCCATCCTTGTCTAACATACGTTTCTTAATGGAGAAAAGAGAGAGATGAAGAAACTCTCTGTGCGCTACTGTTCTGCAAAGTGTTGCTGTGAGCAAATTAATAGTTCAATCTGGCGTAAAAACCAGCGGAAATCACGAAAGTCTTACTTAAAAAGTCTAAAACTCAGTAATAAACGCACATAGGTTCTATAATGGCAAGTTCGTAATGGCGGTTCAACGCGGGTATCGCATAGGAAATTACTATCTATTATGTCACTTCGATGAATTCACGGTTGCCAAACTGCTGGATCCGCCCATGGTAATGCAAAAAAATAAATTAAAATGAAATCCATTTAATCCGGCAACGCTGCATGTGTTGCAGTCGTGCGACGCGATTTTGTGTGATTAATGATTCATTCATAAAGAGAGCTCTTCAAGTTGAAGCTCCCCCCCCCCGCGCCAGCTTTTACGGCACCCGGCGCGGGACCCGCGAAAGTCGATTGTTTGTAAACAAATAACAGTATGGGAAAGGGGATTTGAAATGAATGAGAGGGGGGGGGGTGCGGAGTGATTTATATAAGAGTCAGCTTTAATCCAATCCGATTCAAGTCAATTTGCGAGCATCTTTTGTAACCTCCGACATCCTATATGGTTTTCCGAACGGAGGGATCGCGCCAGATCGGCCATCGCACAAACCGAGCAATTAATTCAAGACAGCAATAATTGAAATGCTTTTAAAATGGCATCGCGAATCGCGCTGTGATTCAATTTTGAACGTGTTCGCCGTGTCGATCGTGATTGGATCGGAAGCGCAGGAATGTGTCCATCTCTTTCTTTTGAAATTTAAACAGATGTGTTGGAAAAGGATAGCTGGAAAGAGGTGGATATCAGCTATCACGTGACTTAAGCCCATATCTGTCTTTCTGTAACACACGCCTTCAAACGGTAAAATATTATAGTGAACGAAAAATGGGTCTGTTGCAAACTTTTGCTACACAGCCATTCTCATCTGAGCGTAACGTCCGCGACACCTTTTAAAGTTAAAAAAAGTGGATGAAAACCAACCTTTAAAATTAATTAAAATATGTGTTAGATTAAAAGCAATGGAAAGTTTCATCCCTGAAAATACAAAGTATTGAACTCAACTAATAAAGAAGCCACAAGGAAATAAAAGGCGTCACGGACAATACGCTCAAATGAGAATGGCTGCACAACGATTAAGAGTGTTTAATCTACTGTAAAATCGCCTTAAAAGTCTATTGGTGGCATCAGAAAGTCATAAAATGCAATAATAAACTCACGAGAGGCATTCAATGAAATCCAAGATGGCGTATAAATATCGAGCAATTTGTATGCATGCACCACGAACATCTAAGGATAGCCAACCTCACAATATCGATCACAACCAATCACAACGTAAACAAACACATAACCTATACCTTCAGTGAGGTTGTCAAAGTTGGCCATCCTTGGATGTTCACGGTGCATGCATACAGAGTGCTCGATATTTCTCCGCCCTCTTGGATTTCATTAAACGCTTTGTGAGTTTATAATTGCATTTTGTGTCTTTCAGATGCCACCAATGGACTTTTCAGGTGAGTTTACATTAGATTTTACACTCTTAATCGTTGTAGCAAAAGTTTGCAACAGACCCAATACACTTTGAAAAAACAAAGTTTACATACAACCCGAAGCAAAATTTTAAAATAACTTCACAGAGTGAAAGTTCTAACTCTACCGGAGAAAGTTGCAGCTGTACCGAAGCACTACTTTATTGGACTTTATAAGACTTTATTATCGAACCGTCAGCAGTTCAGGCGTCCCATTCAAAATATCTCTTTGAGGGGTGGAACTGAGAGACCTTTCTCATGTGTTTAATGGACAAAATGCAACGTTGTCAGATTGCACGTCATACCGTACTAATCACCGTTCTTTAAATATTGAGGAAACGAGGTTCAATTATCGGTTTTAAAGAATTAATTAAGACATAAGTTAAACTATCAGTCAACAAAACGCATCATGTAAGAAACTCGAGCCTATAATTTTTTATATTATTATTTATGAATTTAGAAATTCTCGGAATTCCACATTTTAAAATGATTCCTAGTTCACAACCACGCAAAGTTCTGTTACGAAAGGACTTCGAAGTTTTGCAGAACTTTGGCAGCCAGCAACTCCTCAGCCCTTTACACTTTACAGACCAGCAGGCCGATCTTTGAAATCATTAGATAAGGCTGGTAGACTAGATTAATGAAGGGCTGCGGTGTTGGTCCGTTCAAAGTGTCTTTTCTAGTCTATTTCATATCGTTCCGGTATCATGGTACCGAATAAACGCGATTCTGGTTGAAGACACTGACAAGTAAAGCGCCTTCAATTCGTCGTATAGGCAAATCCAACTCCCCCGAGTACGAACAGTTAACTATATACATTTCCTATTATAAACGGAAGAGTACGTTCTTTTGAACTAACCTGAGGGCTGATCTTTGAAAACATGAGATAAGGCTGGTGCTGGTAGACTAGATAAATGAAGAGCTGCTGTTGGTCCGTTTAAAGTGTTTATCAAAAAGAACAGCTCTTCAACCAAGTATCCCTTTGCTAAATTCGATAAGCTATCGGCTTTTATCGGCTTGTTTTAAGCATCCGATAACTTATCGAATGTAGCGGAGGGACACTTGGTTGAAGAGCTCTTCTTTTTGATAAACACTTTGAACGGACCAACAGCAGCCCTCCATTTATCTAGTCTACCAGCCTTATCTAATGTTTTCAAAGATCGGCCTGCAGGTTAGTTCAAAAGAACACCACTCTTCCGTTTATAATAGGAAACGTATAGTTAACTGTTCGTACTCGGGGGAGTAGGATTTGCCTATACGACGAATTGAAGGCGCTTTACTTGTCAGTGTCTTCATCCAGAATCGCGTTTATTCGGAATCAGGATACTGAAACAATTTGAAATAGACTAGAGGAGAAAAACTAGTTTACTCGCTTGACCCATAAGAGGTTAGACTCGTCAATTCCTCTCATTTATTCATTTATATTTTTAATTGATTTATTATGAAAGACCATTTTACTCTCCCTAAATTTTCCCTGTATTTCTTTTTCTGGCGAAGTAACATCAGGGCCGTTCTGACGTTGTTCAATTTTCCAACAACAGATCAGTGGCGTAGCGTGCAACTTGGCAACGTTGTATTGTGTCCATTTAAACCCGTATAAAAGGTCGAATGCGAAGGTGATCACCGAACACCCTATCGTTCGATATTTTTCATGGGTTTAAATGGACGAACTGCAACGTTGCCTAATAGCACGCTACGCCACTGCAACAGTTCCTTTCCCATGCATGGTTCCTTTAGTCATTTATTTGAACATCTTTGGTTAATACCAGGAGCCTTTTTAAAACCACCTTATATTCGGAATATTTTAGGATGCAGCTTTCAAGTCGTTTTGAACAAGAACAAAGTAGGTATTCTAATAATGTGTGTTCTGTGCGCAATGTACTTACCTGGCTTTCACTGAGCTTTTAAAGAGCTTTGAAACAGGGTGCCGGTGCCCCCGCACCGGGGATTTAGCTCATGAATTGGAGCTCCGGAAATTGTGCGAACGTCGAACATATTGCATGTCTGTCTCTTCTCATATCCGATTCTCCACTCGTGATACGCATAGTTGCAGTGGGACGAAACCAGTGTTGCCAGATTGGGGTGAAAAAGCTATACACTTTACATTGATTTAAATGGGGGACGATACGGCTTTTTACCCTCGATCTGGCAACAGTGGACGAAACCGACTGGAAGAAGTTTTCTTGTTGTTGGCCTTGCGTGGAGTCCAAGCTAACGTCCATAGTTAACTGCGCTGAGTTGACCTTGAGATATATTTGAAGTCTTCTTGTTTCAAAGGGTTTTCTCCATTTGTTTTCGTTTCAAAGAACCTTATTCAAAATGAGCCATTTTGGCCCTGAAGAATTTGTTTTGGATTATTCTTCCAATGGATAGAACATCGTTTCGCGGTTCTAATACTGGGTTTGTTTTTGTCTTAGCCCCTCTAGGAGCGGCGGGGGAGGGGGTCAAAGTTGAAACCGATTTTCGTCAATAACTTTTCATCAAATTACGCTACGACTCTCAACTTTAAACCAAAATGTTCAACGTGAAAAGAGCTTTCTTTTGATGTATATGATGGTGTATTTATCTCAATTTTCAAGGTAAACATTGCAATTTTTTGTTTTTTACAAACCCAAAATTTTTAAAATTTGCAATTTTTAAAGATGAATACCATCTTCGATTTTTTTCAAAAACTATCGAAAAGAAAGTCCTTTCTTTGTTCTTTCAAATGGCGCAAAGTTCGTTTGTCGGCAATGAATACTCTCGGAGATATGATCGGTCAAAGTTGGCAAGGTCGCGGAAATTCTTGAAATTTGCGCGCTCCTATAGTGTTCCTATTTTGCGCCTCCTTACCTACAGTCACGGAAGTTGAAAACGAGCTTATGCAAGTTGTCAGAATGACTTTTGCGCAAGGGCGGGGGTGGGTATTTTGGGTGGCGTAGGGGCATGATTATCGACGGAAATCGGTATGCAGCGTTGCCAAATGTTGTCGAAACTCATATAAGTTATGTGTAGGAATACATATATAAAGTTGGATGGAATAGTCGGAATTTATGTTCTGAAATTTGGCCAACACAGCTGAGAATATGGTTAGTGGTAAACTGACGGATGAGAGATTTTGTAAGTACTATATATCTCTTGCCTGACAGCCGCCTTGCACAAGCAGATTCGAAATTCATCGGCTCCGCTTATCTCCGCTAACTCACCTAAGTACAAATGGGATAACATCTGATAAAAAATACTATCTTTATCACACATGTAATGCACCGAATTGATACCGATGACATAAATTCCGACTATTCCATCCAACTTTATGTATGTATTCCCTAACATAACGTATGTTAGTTTCGACAACATTTGGCAACGCTGCATACCGATTTCCGTCGATAATCATGCCCCTACGCCACCCAAAATACCCACCCCCCCTTGCGCAAAAGTCATTCTGACAACTTGCATAAGCTCGTTTTCAACTTCCGTGACTGTAGGTAAGGAGCGCGCAAATTTCAAGAATTTCCGCGACCTTGCCAACTTTGACCGATCATATCTCCGAGAGTATTCATTGCCGACAAACGAACTTTGCGCCATTTGAAAGAACAAAGAAAGGACTTTCTTTTCAATAGTTTTTGAAAAGAATCGAAGATGGTATTCATCTTTAAAAATTGCAAATTTTAAAAATTTTGGGTTTGTAAAAAACAAAAAATTACAATTTTTACCTTGAAAATTGAGATAAATACACTATCATATACATCAAAAGAAAGCTCTTTTCACGTTGAACATTTTGGTTTAAAGTTGAGAGTCGTAGCGTAATTTGGTGAAAAGTTATTGACGAAAATAGGTTTCAACTTTGACCCCCTCCCCCGCCGCTCCTAGAGGGGCTAAGACAAAAAAAACCCAGTTTTAGAACTGCGAAACGATGCTCTATCCATTGGAAGAATAATCCAAAACAAATTCCTCAGGGCCAAAATGGCTCATTTTGAATAAGGTTCTTTCTTTCCACATTTTAATTCTTCCAACCTGTTTTCAACCGGGGACCTCTGGGTGGACAGCAAGCTGCCTAGACCCATGGTTCGCCAGGCGCCTTGAAAAGTCCTTGAATATCCTTGATTTATTTTTTCGTTTTTCATATGCTTGAATATCCTTAAATTTTGATGAATTCGTCGAACGTACTTAAAAATCCGTGAAAATAACCGGCTTCAGCTCGTTAGCTCGCTATTTTGTTAATAATTTTGTTTATGTTCCTGAGGATTGTCCTGTCCTTTTGGTTGCAAAGTCGAGAAAAAGAATGCTGGACTCCGAAGGAACTTTTTTCTCTCTTTTATTTTTTGTTCACTGTTCTTCTCTAATTAGTTCACCCTCGTGTGAGAATCGACTTCAGTTTTTCAGCCCCTGGCAAATGAGCGTAAAAAATACTACGTTTTGCTTGTCGGAAGTCCTTGAAATCCTGCGAAAAGTCCTTGAAAAGTCCTTGAAAATCCTTGAGTTCTCTTTAAAAAACCTGTCATGAACCATGATGACCATTACACCGTAGAAGCCGGCCGCAATGTCAGTTACTCAGAACGAGCACATCCCATGTTTTATGTGCTGTCAGTGCAGCCACTGCCGCAATTATGCCTTGCTCCATGACTAAGACTAGGCCGAAATCAACAAGATATTACAGATCAAAAGATGCATTTTGAGGTTCGAATCACCCAAATTTTATTGTTGTTGTTGTGGAATGGGGCTCTTGCAAAATTTTGCTGTAAGTAATAATAAATAGTCCAATATGATGGAACGACCAGCGGAAATCACGAAAATCACAATAAGAAAGTCTAAAATTCAGTAATAAACTCACGTAACTGCAATAACGGCAAGATCGTAATGGCGGTTCAACGCAGGTATCATGGGAGATTCCTGTCTATTATGTCACTTTCTCCACGGAAACATAGAGATTTGTCTCAATATAGATAGGAATCTCCCATGATACCTGCGTCTCTCCGCTATTATGCCCGATTCTGAGAGTGAATTTCGTGATTTTTTAGTGTACTCATCGTCATTTTCACCTGTTTTTATGCAAGAATCAACTCTTCAATCCCCTATAGCAAAAGTTTGCAAGAGCCCCATTGGAATTTCAGGCGATTCCAACCTCCAAAATGCATAGTTAAATAATGTGTAATATCTTATTATTGATTTCGGCAGTTTAAGTCGTGGAACTAGATATAGTTAAGGATTTTCGAGGATGTAGAATTCTTAATCGTAAAAAGGTCGCATTAAGTTTTTGATTCAATGGCCAAAATTTCCGTTCGAAAATACGCTTATGCATGTGGAAAATACATTGAACGAAAGTTTGTTTATGGAACCAGAGGTCCCGAACGGCAATCGATACGATGTATCGATGTGCTAAAACGGTCCGTACGCTCTGATTGTTAGATAATCAAGAAAACAACCCAGTTTTCCTCATCTGGATCCACGAAAGAGAATTTTGAAATCAGGGTTTATGAGCACGAGCGCCACAAGCAGTTGCGGCTCGTGAAATTTGGCAACCATGATAATTTTCCCTTGAAAATTATGCAAAATTATTTATATCTTGGGGTTGCAATTATTGCATGTCCTGAAGATCGATTGTTTTGCATAGATTTTAATGGAGATAATCCGTTGTTGCCAGATTGAACGCGCCGCCACTGGCCACGTAAGCATTCCTTCTATTTCATCCGCCCTTTTACCTAAGTACTTATCGATTGCTATACAGGGTGTTAATTAAAATAGGTTCCACTCAAGTTATCTCGAAAACGGTTGCGAATTTAGAAAATCGCTCAAACACGTGTTCAATGATTTCGAGGGGGACTCCTTTTAAGGGGGTCGCCAATTTTGGGGCCCCCTCCGGGGGCCCCTAGGGGGGGCACCACCCCCCTAAATCCAATACTTCAAATGGGGGCCCCCATTTTTTATTCGATAATTGAAAAGAGGACAAAATTCCAATACTTCAAATGGGGGCCCCCATTTTTTATTCGATAATTGAAAAGAGGACAAAATTCTAAGACTTTCAGCACAAACCGGAAGTCGATATCGTTTTTAGTTTTCGATAAATCGAAGTTCAAAGTTCGATATGGACCCATTTTCAAAAATTCACAACTTCCTTTTAAATTATCCAAATTTAAAAAACTTTAGGTTCAAAATGTTCTACAGAGCAAGTACTTTTCAGAAAAAAATACAAACTTTCTGGAAAATTTACCAAAAGGGGGTTTCTGAGCCCCTAAATTTTTTTGAAAATTTCGAACTTTTCAGAGGCTGTAGAAAAAAAACTACTTCAAATTGCAAAAAACGCTGAAACATGGGTTCGTTTATTTTAAGGGGTACATCTTTTCAGGGGGTCAAAAATTCTTAGGCCCCCCAGGGGGGCGGGAGCAGGGGTCACGGCCCCCCAAATTTGACAATTTGAAATGACGATGTCATAAAAACCTATTGTGTGATACATCATTTGAAAGCACGTCTTAAACCAAACATTTTGGCGCAAACTGGAAGTCGATATCGTTTTTCGTTCTTGAAGGTCAAAGTTCGATGTTGATCAAATGTCAATAATTCGCTCGAATAATTTCGATCTCGAGAACGAAAAACGATATCGACTTCCGGTTTGCGCCAAAATGCTCGGCTTATAAAATAAGCGAACCCATGTTTCAGCGTTTTTTGAAATTTGAAGTAGTTTTTTTTCTACAGCCTCTGAAAAGTTCGAAATTTTCAAAAAAAATTAGGGGCTTAGAAACCCCCTTTTGGTAAATTTTCCAGAAAGTTTGTATTTTTTTCTGAAAAGTACTTGCTCTGTAGAACATTTTGAACCTAAAGTTTTTTAAATTTGGATAATTTTAAAGGAAGTTGTGAATTTTTGAAAATGGGTCCATATCGAACTTTGAACTTCGATTTATCGAAAACTAAAAACGATATCGACTTCCGGTTTGTGCTGAAAGTCTTAGAATTTTGTCCTCTTTTCAATTATTGAATAAAAAATGGGGGTCCCCATTTGAAGTATTGGATTTAGGGGGGTGGTGCCCCCCGGAGGGGGCCCCAAAATTGGCGACCCCCTTAAAAGGTGTTCCCCTCGAAATCATTGAACACGTGTTTGAGCGATTTTCTAAATTCGCAACCGTTTTCGAGATAACTTGAGTGGAACCTATTTTAATTAACACCCTGTATATACCATGGTTGATGGAAATTTTATCAAAAATGGTGAGATGCAACGTTGCCAAATGGTATCCTATATGCTACACTAATTTGTGCTACCCTTGCTCATCAAAGTTCCACGAGCTTATGAGTGTGAAATCCGTTCGTTTTTGGCAACGTTGTTGGAAAACATTCTCACGTCATAATGAGGTTATTTGACCTGTCAGGCCGTTCTCTCCCGTAAACGAGCCGCGTTACGAAGGTTAACTTGGAGCGCGCACCGCGCCACAATTTTGCGGCATTTTTTTTTTTTTTTCTCTCTCTCTACATTACTTAGAAATTAGTTATTTAAGAAGAATAAAAGTAAATATAGATCTCGCGGATGAGCCATGCGCTTTAAGACGCAACACAGTAGTATGGAAACATGAATTCTTTCGGTCGAAAAGTTGTCGGTTTAGTTTTGCTTCAAAAATTATTTTTGTCAATATACTTTCTTTGTAAAACACCCTGTAATCTATGTCGCATTCTAAGTTTTCAAAGCTAACAACCACAATGCGGGTACAATTTGGTCAAATTTTTAATTGCGATTATTTATAGTTCTAAGCAGTAGCGGCCCGTGAGATTTGGCAACCATGCATTTTTTCCTCTTAACCCTTTGAGGGGCGCATTAAGGGTAGTGGTAAAAAAAACTTGATATTGTGTTTTTTAGGGTCCCCAAGGTCTAAATAACTCAAAAATATTTTTTTCAAAATTTTCCATGCATTACATGCAGAGATATGAGGTGGTTACCCAGTGTAACCACTGCCCTTGAGGGGGCAAAACTAGTTTTACTTATGAAAAATAACTTTTTTCAGAAAAAAAATTAGAATCAAAGAATCATAGGAGGCAAATGTAGTAGAAAAATGAATATTGTTGAAAAAAATTACTTTTATATTCTTTACATCTACTTGTTCCACAATTTTTTGTCTAAAACAATGAAGTTTGATTTCGAAAATCAGTAACTTCACTGTGCGATACACAGAATAAAGTGTTTCGTTTATTTTTTTCCAACGTTTTAGATTGAGAAATGTGCAGTGGTAATACTAGTTCACGTTTCTCATGCTAACATTTTGTGCCAGTCTAGTACACTTTGAATAATGACCAAATATAGACGACAATATATAGAAAAGGGGGGGAAAAAAGGTTTGAAGATTGAGAATTTGTGGGAAAAGAAAGGATTTAATTTGCTAGGCAATGTGGAAGGCAATTTATAAGAAAAAAAAGGTAACTCTGAAAGGTAATTAGAAGGTAATTTAGTTAGTGCAATATAAATAAAAGCAATAAGTAATTGTGTTTCATAAGGTAATTTAGAAGGTAATGCATGAGAAAAGAGACAGCGATGAACGACTCATTTTTTCCGCTAAACGATGATAAAATTAGGTTTTTTTTTATTTGTGAAATTGAAGGAACTATTTCTAAACAGTTGAACTGAAAATGATTCGTTTGAATCCCAAAAAGTGATTGAAAATAGAATAACAGCTGTAGACACAGCAAAATGTCAACCTAGAATGTGCTTTGCCCCATCCGGGGCAGTGGTTACCCAGTATAACCACCATTTTCCAAGCTATGTATTTATGACAAAATGTTGGAAAAAACTGCTTACAACAGCTAAATATTGTCTTCTAGACTCCTATAAATGACGAAACATGAATAAAACATCGATATATTGATACAAATTTTAGAAATAGAAAGATTTAGGCGGAGATATTGACGCACGCCCGTTTCTAGCCAATCCCGGTATAAACCTAACCTGTGTAAATAAACAAATATCAGTGGTGCCACCACAAAATATTTTTTTCCCTACTCTGGACTATCATACCAACATGCCTGCATGGCTGAACGGTGCTGCACTCTGTACGCATGGTCAGGGAAAAAAAATTAAAAGGTGGTTACCCAGTCTAACCACTGCCCCGCAAAGGGTTAAACTTAGGTAAAAAAATCGATTCAAGCGGAGGCTGGCAGCCTCCTTGAGTTTCGATTGTTTTCTATGTATTTAAATGGGATAAAAACACTGTTGCCAAATCGCACGAGCCGCCACTGGTTCTAAGTAGAGTCCCATTCCCTATATTTATGTAGACTGACTGTAGAGAGTTAAGATAAAAGGGTAGTCAACCTCTGAATTGTTCAACGAGTTTTGGGCTCTACAGGCGCCGCCATTGTATGCGATTTTACTGATATGTTTACAAATTAGCTCAGTTTGTAAACAAACTCACCAGGGGGGTGATCACGCGTCGTTCAAAATAGACCTGTTTAGTGATACGACGCACTATTGGCAAATTTTGGCCGTTTGGCGGTTATAAATCTGTAACTTTTTGAAAGTCAAAAGAATGACTTCAAACTCTCGGAACTGGTTCCCAAGCCTTTAAAGAGGTCAAAAATCAAGGCTGTGACCACAGATTTTGCACATAAGTGGAGGGGGAGGGAGTATTTACGATTTGAAGACGAAAATTCAGAGCTTGAAAAAATTGATTTATGACCGCCAAATGGTCAAAATTTGCCAATTGTGCGACGTTACGATCAAAATTGGTTCCAAACAAATGCTCTATCTCACTCACTCTCGTGGATTTACCCGCATAAGAAATCAGATCCAAATTTTCGAACGCAAATTCATGCTAGTTAACCACCAGTTTTCTCAAATTTTATTGCACCATTAGATTTCACGTACCTTAAAGTATCTTTTCTCTTCAACTCAATTCCTAAAAGATCACAAGCGAATTTACAATCACAGTTATACCAAAAGATGTTCTATGTTTTGTCCTTGTCTTACTCACGGTCTCTTATGGGAGTATCACCGCCATGATTCTCAATCATCCTAACTACTCTTAGTCTCCGTATCGAAGCTTGTTCGAGGTATAACCAGGGCTGCCGTTTTGCGTATAATCAATGCTATTTTTCAATTCACCGATGCTTCCACCGGTTGAGAAAAGATTACACAGTTCAGTTCAGTGCATTACTGTAATAAACTAAAATACTCGCATCTGTAATCTTTTCTCGACCGGTGGAGTCCTCGATGACTTTAAAAAACTTGCGGATATTTTAATTAATCAACGGAGTTTCCACCGATTAAGGAAAGATTACAGATCAGAGTATTTTCAAGCAGCACAGTCATACACTGAACTGAACTGTGTAATCTTTTCTCAACCGGTGGAATCATCGGTGAATAGAAAAACAGCATTGATTATACGCAAAACGGCAGCCCTGGGTATAACACATGGTGTGATGGTGCCGATGAGCCTATATCCTAGAATTTTGTGCCCATAAGAAACTGCGAGTGTGACAAGAACAAAACATAGGACTTTCTTCGATATAACTGTGATTGTACATTTATGCGTGATGTTTCAAAAATTTTGATGTACCTTGCTCATATTTTAAGGTACGTGGAATCCAATGGTGTGATAAAATCTGAGAGAACTTGGTGTTTACCAGCACAAATTTGTATTTGAAAATTTGGATCGTGTTTCTTATGGGAAAACTCACGAGAGCGAGTGAGATGGAGCGTTTGTTTGTTGTTTGGAACCACTTTTTTTCGTGACATCAAACTAAACAGGTCTATTAATGCAAGGCATACGGATTTTAACCCGAGATTTGACAACACTGCGTGATCTCCCGTAGGAACACATTGTCGGTATAATAAAAGGTGTCGGTCTACCGTTCGCCAAGGTGCCAAGATGCCAAGATGCCAACTGCCAAGAGCCAACTCCCTTTCGTCGGTTTACAACCTGTTGTGTAAAATTACAACACCCCCCCCCCTTTTCTTCTCCACACCCACACATTATTTGTGTTTGTGAATAGTATTGCGTGTTTTATCGTATTGGTTACACGACTTCTTTTTTTTTATTAGCTTTGGTTTTGCAGTGAGTCATAATATGTCGCGCTAAAAACTATCCCACGGCGTGTTTGTTCAAATTTTCATGGTCTATTTCTCCATTTACGCTTTCCTTTTA
The DNA here is from genome assembly GCA_011764245.1 of Trialeurodes vaporariorum. Taxonomy (NCBI): domain Eukaryota; kingdom Metazoa; phylum Arthropoda; class Insecta; order Hemiptera; family Aleyrodidae; genus Trialeurodes; species Trialeurodes vaporariorum. Next base: position 26,077,123 of record VMOF01000320.1, read on the forward strand.
TTGAATTCGAAACAAGAAAGTTGAGTTATCCTCTTTTGAATTGTGGCGCGCTCAGCTTGTGATCTCAGACGCTTGTTTGTATAGTTCCGCGCTCCTTTAAACTTGGGTGATGTGTGTGAAAATGAAATTCGTTCGCGAAAATTAAGTTGCTTCTATTAATTAGTGATTTTCGGTTGTAAAGATAATTTTGCATTAAAATAATGATACCCTGCGGGCAACATTTTCCTGTTAATTCAATTGGTATTCCATTTCGGGACGTATTAAACAGAATTAACCCTCTAAGGGTCAGGTTATTTCAAAAGGACGCCACTCTTTCGTTTATAAAGGGAAAATGGTTAACTGTTCGTACTTGGGGGAGTTGAAATTGCCTATACGACACATTGAAGGCGCCCGAAGACATCTTATCTTGTACATGTTTTCATCAATAATCGCGTTTATTCGGAATGAAGAATGGAATAATGTGAAGTGGACTACAGAAGAAAAGCGAGTATACTCGGGCTTGGCCCTTAAAGGGTTAATGTTTAAATAACCGGAATTCTTGTTCAAGGAACTGGAATGCGGATTAAATTTACCGATATTCCTGAACGTTACATTAACAGGAATTCCTGTTACCTCAACAAGAATTCTAATTACTTTCCTAGTACTTAAACTTTCCTAAACGAAAGTACTTATCGACGTTGTACGCAAAATCTTATGATCCAGTCATGCGCATTGAGTCAGTTTTCAACACTTATGTTTTGATTTATGATGCAGAATTTGATGAGTCACATTCAAATTTTAATTAATTTCGCGCCAAAAACGAAGTATACCCCTATAAAATAAGGTAACCGAACGAACTCGTTTTCCCGCCATTTGTCGCTGACGTTTTTCTTTGACGGTATAGGGGATGATATCTGCTGCCTGTACTGTTTGTTTGTTTGTTTGTTTGCTCTCTCGCTAAATGTGAGACTTGTCAAGCGGGGACGTTGAACTTTTGACTGAGATTCTTCCTGCTCGCCTCCTCGAGGGGGGCTTGAATCCACTTTTAATCAGTCGTGCGGAAAAAAAAAAAAATTCCTCGAGGCGAAATCCCGCCGAGGGAGGAGGGAGTAGCTATGGAAAATGAAAGATGAATGAATGGTGGAGTGGAGTGGGAGGAGGAGGGGTGGTTATGAATGGGTGGGGGTGGAGAGGAAGTTCGCACTGCAGAGTCGGGAGAGAAAGCGAAAGTGCGAGAGAGGGTGAAAGTCGGGTAAGACGAGCTTAGCGAAAAGTGCGCCATTTCCACCCGCACGAAGCCGGCGCACCCGGCACGTCGCACACCGCACCGGAATGAATGTATTTGTGGCCAAAATTTAGCGTCACCGGCAAAATATCGTCATAAGCTTTCAGAATTGATTTTAGACGCCGAAATGATTTTTTTTTTTTTTTTTTATTAATACTGGTAACTCGTGCAATCGCGCATTTTAAACCTACGTGAAACATTCGATTTTTAGTGCGGCAGGTCGGTCGTCTCACCAAGAATCGATCATGTTTTGCAGGTTTGAATGGAGGGAATAGGTCCGTTGCAAACTTTTGCTACAACGATTAAGAGTGTTTAATCTAATGTAAAATCGCCTGAAAAGTCCATTGGTGGTACAGAAAGTCATAAAATGCAATTATAAACTCACAAGAGGCTTTTAATGAAAACCAAGATGGCGGATAAAAATTGAGCAATCTGTAAGCGTGCACCACGAACATCCAAGGATAGCCAACCTCACAATATCGATCACAACCAACCTCAACGTAAACAAACACATAACCTCTACCTCCAGTGAGGTTGTCAAAGTTGGCTATCCTTGGATGTTCACGGTGCCTGCATACAGATTGCTCGATATTTATCCGCCATCTTGGATTTCATTAAACGCCTCTTGTGAGTTGATTATTGCATTATATCACTTTCTGATGCCACCAATGGACTTTTCAGGCGATTTTACATTAGATTAAACATTCTTAAGCGTTGTAGCAAAAGTTTGCAACAGATCCATTCAATGTTGCCAAATTGCACGAGCTTTAATTACCACAGTGTCACACCCGATTATGCTCGTTTTTGTGACTAGATCTGCATCACTCAATTTATGGGTTTTATCCACTGTAATTGCGACTACTCCAGCTTAGTAAAACTAGAAAAATAATGTTTCCTCGAGCGCCTTCAATGCATTGTGTATGCAAAATCAGCACCGCGAAGTAGGAATATTAAATTAAATTGAGCGAGCGAACGTTGATCTGTCCTCGTTTATACGATAATGTACAATTATTGCGACTCCAAGGGCCAAATAGGTACGGGACGAACGGTCCTCTCGCCTGGTGGATGTTGAGGGCGTAGTAAGTGATTTACGGCACGTTCTGACAAGACGTAAGTAAGTAAGTCGTAAGCAAGACGTAAGCCATCAACTTCCATCAGGGGAGAGGACTGTTCGTCCCGTACTCTCTATGTGGCCCCAAATTGGTAACTCTTGAAGAATAGTGTTTCTTCGAGCGCCTTCAATCCTCCGTGTATGCAAAATCTGCACAGCAATGTAGACATATTTAACTACTCATTTAAATTCGAGCGAGCGAACATTGTTGTCTTCGTAACCTGGCAGTGAACGGTATGATGATGATAATCAATTTGTTGTGTTTTTAATTTGCTGAGTTTTGGCCATTAAAACGATCAATTCCGACCACTGTGCCTTCACTGCCTCCGCGCACTCCGCGACCGGCCCAACCGCGGCCGTCGCTCGTCGCGTGGCCGACCCGACTCGTCTACGGATTCGCGTTTTGTATTGATCCAGTCTGGCAGCGAGACTTGTATGTTAGACTAGCGCGAAAACTGTTCTTTTCCTACCCTTATTTCTCTCTCCGTATCCCTCCTCTCTCTCTATCTCTCCCTTCTCTGTCTCTCTCTCTCTCCCATTCTATCCTCTCCCTCCCCCCCCCCCTCTCTCTCCATCTCTCTCACCATCTCTCTCTCTTTCTCTCTCTCTCGCCCTCTCCCTCCCTCCCTCCCTCTCTCTCTCTATCTCTCTCTATCTCTGGCTCTCTCTCTCTCTCTCTTTCCCCCTATCTCTCTCCCTCTCCCTCTCCCTCTATACCCCCTCTCTTTCTCTTCATTTCCCTCCTCTCTCTCCCCTTTTTCGTCTCTACACCCCTCTCTCTCTCCCTCTCTGTTTGTTTGATCCTCTCTTTCTCTTGTCCATTTATTCTAAACCAATATCGGTTGAATTTAAAACATTTTTTTTTTTTTTTTTTTTTTTTTTTTTTTTTTTTTTTAAATTGAGGTTAAAATTAAAAGAGGCAAACAAACTGCATGTAGCCGCTTAGAGACAGGTAGATTTAGCGCAAATTTTGCGACATGTGTCGAATGTTCCATCTCAAATTTGGTCGGGGATCGTCAAAACAGCAGCCAACAATCGTCTAATGTTGAGTGATGGACACAGGTTACGTTTCCTTCATGGATTAATGGTGTGTTTTGTAGGAAACGGTGGCGTGTTTTCGAACCCCACCCGACAGTATCAGGGCTCGCAGATGAGCTTGATGCTTGCTGGTTTTTAACAACTTTGTCAGGTTAAGAATTTGCGCCGTAGAACACTTGTTAAAATACGCCTACCTACTTCTAGATCGTGAACTTTTTTCTTTTTTTCTTCCTTTTCTGAAAATCTCAAACAACACAGAAGAAACCAAAAAAAAGAAAAAACGAAAAACACTTTGGTAGCGCTGACAAAACCTTTGGTAGATAAATAACCCAGAAAAAGACTTTAGTTGAGCCAACCAAATACTTAATTCACCCAGCAAAATCGCTTTAATTAGGCGTACAAAACCCCTTTGTTTAGTTCTATCAATGTCTTTTGCTGGGTCATTTTCCTACCGAAGGTTCAGTGGCGTAGCGTGCAATTTGGCAACTTAGTATTTTGTCCATTTAAACACTTGTAAAATGTCGAATGCGAAGGTGTTAACCGAACACCCTGGAGTTCGATCTTTGTTATGTGTTTAAATGGACGAACTGCGACGTTGCCGAATTGCACGCTACGCCACTGCGAAGGTTTTGTCTGCGCTACCAATGCTACCATCAAAGTGTTTTTCCTGTTTTTCTTGTAACAAAACTCAACACATTTTGACGAACGGTGTTTTAATTTTCTTTCTTTCTGGGTTTGTTCTGTAATATAACAGACGGGAACTTTGAATCATCAAACACAATCTATAGAAACTCTGATGTTCGGTAATTTGAACAGTGCTGCATGATGGATGATGAATGCGGACGGCGGTATCATTCGATAATTTCTAGTACGTTCGAATTTTCATCGGAGTGAACTTTTGGTGAACCTTAGCTTCAAACTCAGAACTTTCAATGTGACGTCGATTTTTTTTTTTTTTTTATTGATGAACGGTGTCGGTGTCGGCGTTGGAGGAGGTGTCGTAACGATGAAAACGTTGACTCCGGCGAGGCGACAATCTCACCACTGCTCAACGGCAACGATGCCACCAGCGATGACCTCGGTGACCCCGGGGGCGGTGAGGCAGAGGTCGAGGCTGTCCCTACCTCTACCCCAGTCTCTCCAATCTTCATCCTGCGGGACGCGGACAGGAACGACAGGGATGAGTTCAGGGAGGAGGATTCCTCGAACTTCGGGAACGGGGCCCGTGAGTTCTCTGATGACGATTCCGAGGATGAGGATCCGGAAGTCGGATTTGGTCGACGATTGTTGGGATGTGATTGTCCCGCCGATTACGCCACCGCCGGCTTTCCTACCCTATCCCCTCAACAGCGTATCGGTCACCCGCAACACTTTCTTCCCAGCAGCTTCAACAGGTACATTTAATATGTAATATTTTTACTGTATAGAAAGTTTTTTTTAGGATTCTGTGTCTAGATAGCCGCTCTAAAACACTTGCACTTTCGTTTCAAAACAAATATCCACTGAATTCATTACAAAATTAATTACAATAATTACAACTTGGGATTTAAGTTTAAAATATATGAGGCAATAAAGAAACCAGAGTAAGATGGTCCATGCTGTCACACGGAAAAAAAAACTACGGTGAAAATAACCATACGGATACCTAATTTTGGCACCTGCTAGATGTTATGGTAATGTTAACCAGAAGTATACTATGTTTTGACTAGGTACTAGGTGATGTTACCTGATTGCTTGTCGAATTTACTCAAAGTATCGGTAAATGTACCATACTTCTGGTCAAGTTTACCATAACACCTAGCAGGTGCCAAAATCAGGTATCCGTATGGTTATTTTCACTAATCTTTTTTTTCCGTGCACACTTCGGGATAGGATTTTTAACGCATATCAGCATCTCTATTGCTATACCTCGTTGTATGTTTAGTATCAGTGGCGCAGTGTGCAATTTGGCAACGTTGCAATTCGCCCCTTGAAACCCATGAAAAATATCGAAGTATCGGGTGTTCGGGGAACACCTTCGCATTCGACCTTTTATGTGGGTTTAAATGGACAAAATACAACGTTCCCAAATTGCACGCTACGCCACTGTTTAGTATAGATTCGATTGGTTCGAGGTTATCGGGACGTTGATTTCTAAAGGAAGTCAAATTCGGACGACCTCGACTTCCCCATCAACCAGCGATGAGTCCGCGGGTCGCGGCCGTAACCCCCCTCCGGCCCCTCCCACCACCCCTTCTTGTGAACTACATACGAAATGTCCGAAATTCCTCGAGCACACACTCAACACACTCACACACACGCATAGGTATACACGCACGAGCAGTGGCCACGCACACCGCGGCTGAATTTAGGTTATTTAGGTCGCCTCTGGATCCGAAATTTTAACATTCTCGTCGCGACTAATCGCGAATGTGAGCGGTGACAATTAACAGCGTTTCTGCATTAGTCTCGTTTCACGCGCAAACTCATCTTTATTTACGTTTTACGCTTACGTCTCGTGCTTGGTTCATTTCCTCAACGCCCACGCTTGGTAGGTGCGAGGGGACATCGCACGTGAATACTTTGTGTGGCTCCAGAGGCGGAATGCGGATGGCCAGGATGTGTCTTTCTTTCTCGCTCGCTTCTCGTTTGAAAGCGTGTGTTGTTTGATGAAGGACGGAGATAGTCGCGGAAGTCACGTGACTGTCCCCCTTTCCTTTTTTAACACGCATGTTCCAATGGGCGGGGAGTGAAAGAGGAAGACAACTTTCCGCCACAGGATTTTATCAATGAGTTTGTCTCTCTCTCTCTCTCTCTCTCTCTCTCTCTCTCTCTCTCTCTCTCTCTCTCCCTCCCCCTCTCTCTCTCTCCCCCCTCTAATTTTAAAGCATTTGTTGAGAAAGGACAGAGAAAAGAGCTGAAACCACTTGGACCTTTTTTCGTCCTTTTCGTCCCTAGCTCGTGCCTTCAAATGGACAGAAAGAGAGACAGACGAATTCCTGGATCCGTTCCCTCTACGAGTGACTGCCTGCTTAAATTTCGTAAGCTGCGCCAGCCACCTTTTGCGCGACGCCTTGTAGAAAAAGGGACGTTTACATGAAAATCGATTTTTTAATGGGTTTATATGGACGAAATTACACCGTTGCTAGATTCAACGATGAATAAAACGATATATTTCATGGTTTTGCCCTAGCAAAAGCAACGTCGCCAGATTTGACGCCGCGCAATAGATTGACCTTGTTCTTGGATTTTTATGCCACGAAACGCCAGAATCAACGCTAGATATATGTTGATTTTTTTTTTTTTATATTGCTTTATTTGAATAAACTCCGACGTTGCCAAATTTAACGCTACCACAGACGATGTAATCCGCACGATCGTTCGTTTTGAGGCCGATTAACTTATGAGAAATCGATGGAAGGAAAATTGTTCTGAAACGGGCCCTTTTACTGGAACTGGGTGGGCCGGCCGGGGCTGGGAGTTTATCAGAAATTACGGGATTTACGGGGACAAACTCATCAATTCAAAATTATCTTGATTGACCGCAGCGGCCGGCGCGGCGTCCAGCATCAATGTTTGTCCAGTGCCCGCTGCGCTGGTCCTCCATCCTTGTCGAGTCGTCGCACTGAGGTCTCAGATCATCAAAAAGTGGCAACAAAGTTTGGAAGTAAATTACTCATCAAATTATCATTTTTAAACTTACAAAACCACTTTCAATTGCAGAGAATACTTTTGACTATAGTAATCTAAACCCAAGAATGTCACCGGAAAGTTTTAAAAAAAGGTCGATAAAGATGATTTTTGAATACTTTCTTTTCCACTGATTTTTGGCCGCTTTTTTTTCGATCTCTGACCAAAGTGCGTCGAGCGGTCGAGCCGCATTTTCCATGATTTATCTCTCCGGTAACCAAAAACGCGGGTGCGCCTATAGTTTGCTTTAAGCTCCGAGTGTCAAAAATTTTCGAGGCTAAATATGATTTGTGAACCGTCTAGCTTCGTGTTGTGCCGTGCAGCGCTGTGTATTGGTCAGTTCTCACGAGACACAATCGTCGTTTGCAGCTCGTAATAATACGGGGCGACCGCAATCGCTTGCCTCATTGTTGTCGGTTTTAAGCTCAGAAAACATCGGATCTGTTCTTTACTACGCACGTAGGAAACGGTATCGTCGAGCCAACCAACAAGGGGGGGGGGGCACTTGGGTCCGTCTCGAGGAGCACGGGTGGCTATCGGGGAGCCAAGTGGACCCTCAAAAGTGATTTTTTTTTTATTTTGTTTTTCATCAGTCGATGAATCGAAAGTATGGGTAGTCGGCGCATTGAATTTTTGCTTTTCTCTAATTTTGTAAGTAAGCGACAAAAAAAACTTCAAGTCACTACCTCGTTACATTTGGGGAAGGGGGGGGGGGCGCTTAACCCTTTCCTTTATATTGTCGAATATTTTTAACATAATCATACTTGCAATCCACTCCAACGTCGGATATATTCGACAAAAATCAGTACCGGGGGGGGGGGGGTCGAAAAAAGTTATTATTATTATTATTATTATTATTTTTTTTTTTTTAAATCTAAAAAAAAAAAATTTAAAAAAAAAACGTTTCCAAGAAAAAGTCTCAGGGTGGAAGGGGTTAAAATCGCTTATAGCCACCCACCTACGTCGAGGAGGGTCGGAAGTCGAAACTTTGTCAAAATTCCCCAGGAAAGTTTCGAAGTGGATCGGAGGTCCACAATTCGTCAAAATATTCCATAGAAAACGCGGAAAATGGCCTTGTCGAAGGAAAATTTTCAATGTTAAGGGGGGGGGGAGGCGTTTAGACCTTCCGGATGATTTTTTGTTTTTGTTTTTGTTTGGGAGGGAAGACATTGTGTGAATATAAAAGAAATACATTGTTTATGCAACATTCTAACAATCCTTTTGTTTGTGCTTTACTTGATTTCAGAATTGAAGAAGGACAAGACTGATAGCATGCCGGCTGTGAATGGAAGCTGCATCGTTAGCGAGCAGCCGCCACCCCCCGCGCCCTCACTCGGCGACGCTCAACATCAGAATCATCATCAGCAGCAGCAGCAGCAGTACCATCAGCAACTGATGCAGCAGCAGCAGCAGGTTCATCAGCAGATGCAACAACACCAACAACAACAACAACAACAGCAGCAGCAGATGGGCAGTTTGTCGATGTCGATGACGCCTCGGCCCGAGCGGCCCTCGTCCCTTTGGGCGCCAACCCCCGGCAAACTCACCCGCCGGCTACTTTGTTACCACAATGATCACTACTCACCCACTTCCAATAGACCTCCGCCGCCCTCGAGTCTCTTACAATCAGGTCAGTAAATCAGTCAGTTAACCCTTTTACAGGGACCAATAAATGTACGGTCACACGGTCCTCGGCCCCAAGTCCGCCCTAAGTACTTCAACAAGTATCGGCCACCAGCCAACGGACCGCATCGGACCGTTTTAAAATGGCGCAACCACAAAACTAACCTCAAAATAGCACTTAGGGTGGGTTAGAAAGGCTCTAGACCCGCCCCAAGTAACGTAAAGTTGGGAGCGGACCCAACATTCCGATGTGCCGTTAAAGAAATGTGAGGTTAGAATCGCCATTTTTAGGTACGACATAAAGCCCGTGTGTACCGTACATTTATTGGTCCCAGAAGTGGTACACGTTAGAGTCCCTATATATGTAGAGAGTTAAGACAAGTGAAACCATGGGCGCCGCCATTTGATGCGATTTTGCACATTTGTTTACAATCTGAGGGCCGTTGTTGTGTTTTGTGCCGCTGAGTTTCCAACGATATAATCTTTCACTGCTTTTGTTGATCGACATCTATAACCACTTTGAACATTTTAAATGCCAAGCCCGAGTATACTCGTTTTTCCGCTCTAGTCAACTTCACATTGTTCCAGTCTTCATTCCGGATAAACGCGATTATTGATGAAAACATGTACAGTATAGGATGTCTTCGGGCGCCTTCAATGTATCGTATAGGCAATTTCAACTCCCCCCAGTACGAACAGTTAACTACCTTCCCTTTATAAACGGAAGAGTGGCGTCCTTTTGAAATAACCTGGCCCTTAGAGGGTTAAAGATTCTTTTGAAATTTAGTGACATTCTTGTGGTGGATCATGATGAAAATCAACAAATTTATCGAAAATTGACTCTTTTATCTGTAAAACACCGATAGTAAACAACTGCAATTGTAAACAAAAGTGCAAAATCGAATCCAATGGCGGCTAAATAATCACAATTGGCGTGACGTTAAAAAGTAAAATTTGTAACCACGGTGCACTATGGTCTCAGATCGTCAAAAAGTGGCCAAAAATCAGAAAGTAAAACTCTCACCAATTTATCATTTTTTATCTTTCAAGGCGTATTCTAATCACAGAGAACACTTATAACAAGTAATTTAAACCTAGAGATGTTACTGGAAAGTTTTCAAAGAAGCCTGAAATGTCGAAAACGATGATTTTTGATGACTTTGTTCACTGATTTTTGGCCACTTTTTCCCATTATCAGACCTTTTCATTGATTTTTGGCCACTTTTTCCCATTATCAGACCTTTTCACTGATTTTTTGCCACTTTTTCCCATTATCAGACCTTTTTACTAATTTTTGGCCACTTTTTCCCAATATCAGACCTTTTCACTGATTTTTGGCCACTTTTTCCCATTATCAGACCATAGTGCGGTGACGCGGCGGACCGGCGGTTAAACGAAGACAACGAATTTCTGATTCCATCAGTCATCACGTTTTAATTACTTGTTGTTCAAATTTAATTTATTTCCCTCCATTATTTGAGGTTTCAAAGAGAGAACAATTAAAAAAAAAATCGTGTCGCGTATCAAAATTCTTAGAAGAAAACTTTTACATGTCTATTGTTCATTTTTGCCTCTGATAAAACAATTGATACATTCGGAGGGTTAAGGACAGTGATCATTCATGATCATCGTAAACAAACAAGCTGGAGCGATGAAAGTAAAAATTAGTGCGATGGCCGGGAATCGAACCCGGATCAACTGCTTGGAAGGCAACTATGCTGACCATTACACCACCATCGCCGGTTGAGAACGGACTCGCGAAATCTCTGGTCATTATCGACGTCGATGATTTTTGATGAGGAAAAAGATTTGAGGATCAGCCAGCTCGTGAGTTCGCTGTCCGCGACCTTTCTAACCAACCCCTCAAGTGATCTACGTCTGACATCTGCGGACACCAAACGGTTGCCAAATACTGCAAAAGAGTGAGCACCTTCAACTGGCGATGGTGGTGTAATTGTCAGCATAGTTGCCTTCCAAGCAGTTGATCCGGGTTCGATTCCCGGCCATCGCATTAATTTTTATTTTCATCGCGCCGCGTCAAATTGTATGTTTAAACGGTATTCTTGTCGATTCCTCCTCCCTATATTTTCATTTTCTCTCTTTCTCCCCTCGCGAATACAATAAAACTTGATTCGGAGTTTTAAGAATTTGTATCTCCCGCTATTTTATAGTCACGTGACGCGCATGACGTCGATCTCCAGCGACTCACATGAAACATCCGCGCACAAGCTGTCAAGTAAGTAATAACCATTCGGTAACAAAAAACAAAAAACAAAAAAAAACAACAAAAAACAAAACAAAACAAATACTATTTTGCACAGGAATAATGATAATCTATTGATAATACGGCTTGCGCTCGACGAGTTTTAAAACCACGCGTGTCGCCTCAAACCAAACGTTTAAAGAAGAATAATGAAACAAAATTCAACTAATGGAAAAACGTTTCAATAAGTTTCAAAAAATAAAAAATTAAATGAGCCCAGTAACTACGCTTTAGCTCGAGAGTCGAGCCCTTAATTAAAAAAAAATAAAAAAAAATAGGGATCTTTTTGGGACCATTGTAGTCCTGAGATCAGCTGCTGCTGCAATTTTGCTGCAGCAAACGATTGCAACAAACCCATTCCCTCGTTTTCACGTTCAGAATATATGTTAACTTTTTGTTTCTCAGCGCGCGGCCGAGACCAGCTCCCGCGTGCTTCGAGAGATGCGACGAAGCGCGTCAACATATTTTCATCGAGGAAGAGATCACGAATCTAAGAGAGAGAGAGAGAGAGAGAGAGAGAGAGAGAGAGAGAGAGAGAGAGAGAGAGAGAGAGAGAGAGAGAGAGAGAGAGAGAGAGAGAGAGAGAGAGAGAGAGAGAGAGAGAGAGAGAGAGAGAGAGAGAGAGAGAGAGAGAGAGAGAGAGAGGAGAGAGGAGAGAGAGAGAGAGAGGAGAGAGAGAGAGAGAGAGAGAGAGAGAGAGAGAGAGAGAGAGAGAGAGAGAGAGAGAGAGAGAGAGAGAGGGGGAGAGAGATCATATGATGTTTTTCATATTAGGATCCCTCTGCATTTCTTGAATGCTTCGAGTCCGCTAAAAATAAACGTGCTTTGCGTAATTTAATATATGTATATACATACATATATTCTGTCTAAGGGAGATTAACCCCTGGACGATTAATGATTATGCAACCCGGATTACGTTCGTGGCAAATTTAACATTTGGCTCTGCAGTGATTGAATAATTGATTGGGAGTACGTCAAGAGATTATAGCAAAGCTGCGAGTCGAGCACTATGATGCTAGAATATCTTAAGATTAATGTGTTGATTGATGGAATCAATTTGTGTACGAGAAAATATTGAAGGAGCAATGTTTTCTCTGTCTAAACCAAGAAGCTGTAGAGAAAGAGGGAGAGGGGTCGTGTGATGTGTATTCGGCGTCAAAAGTATTATTAAAGGCAGTCACGCCAGTGAAGTTTCGGTTAGGCAACTCACGCTACACATATTTTTCCGTTCACTTGGTCTGGACGGGTGTGTGACTGTGTGTACCGCTTGCTGCCTTGATTAAATTTCGCAGGCGCTACTTTACCTTTACTTCGGCTGCTGATAGGTAATACAAGCGCAAGCTTGATATCCATTTGAAACCTCCATGAGGCTTGTTTGACTCTTTGCTTTTATCTAGACAAGAAATGTTACAAATTATATTGAAATTGGTCTTAACAAGAAAAATTAGGGTTTGAAACATAATCATTCGGAACATTAACTTTTTTCAACATGCACCAGTGGCGTAGCGTGCAATTTGGCAACATTGTACTGAGTCCGTTTAAATCCATATAAAAGGTCGAAAGCAAAGGTGTTCACCGAACACCCAATAGTTCGATATTTTTCTTGGCTTTAAACGGACACTATACAATATTGCCAAATTGCACGCTACGCCACTGACTTGCACCTTGTTTAGAAAATTGTGCTCGTTAAATTTAGTGATCCGTGGTGTCGCGGCTGCAATCCGGTAACGCTGCATGCAATCCATTTAAACCTCGCGTAAAATATCGATTCGAGGGACTGGATTGAGCACTTTCAGTAGTTCTACCTTTTTCGTAGGTTTAAAAGTACAAAATACGAAGGTTAAGACACCTAATTGTACGCGATGTCGCCGTAACGAACTTGCCGTTATAGCAGTTATGTCAGTTTATTACTGAATTTTAGACTTTCTTAGTGTGATATTTGTGATTCTCGTTGGTTTTTCAAATTAGATAGGACTATATTCATTTGCTCACAGCAAAAGTTTGCAAGAGCCCCATTATTTCGATTTTTATTCGAAAAATGATGTCTGGATGTCTCTGCTTGTACCTAACGCAAACCTGTCTGCTCCCTCAAAATATTCCAAAAATAGGAGCCTTCCCCAGAAAAAAGGGCTCATAAAACAATGAATGTGCTCTTCCCAAAAATTGTGCATTGTGGTCAAATGGAGGTTTTTAGCTGAAGAGCACACCTGTTGTTTTATGAGCCCTTTTTCTGGAGACGCCTTCAATAGTGATTGGTTCTCTTATTAGGCGACACAAGCCAGCGACGTCGCGACCAATTTGACAACACGGTAGTCCGTGCATTTAGATCCATGAAAAAGGTCGATCTATTGGAGGTGCACAGTATGCACTCCCTCGAATCGATATTTTACACGAGTTTAAATGGACGAAACGCAGCGTTGCCAGATTGCACGAGACGCCGGAGGGCACAGCGTCAATATTTGTGTGTTCGCTCCAAGAACTTACAACTTAGCCTTTTTGTAAAGTAGATGTCCCAATTACAGCCACCCTTAAGAAAAAATGTCCGTAAAATACGTGTAAAAATGTCAATTTTTATTTCATCTAAGATCTGTTTGCACTAGAACCCTTCAAATACATTCCAGTTTTATTAAAAAAAATAATAAATTGGAGTAATCAACTAGGAAAAAAAATTATTAATAAAACACGAAAAAATGGCCCATGTCCCAATTACCGCCATGCCATAAGTGGCTTCGTCCCAATTATTGTTCTATCAGTTGTCCTAATTATCGCCATACATATTTTCACTGGCTTTTCATTCAAATCATCATGTTTATTGTCAGGAAATAATGAAATTATAATAATTTAAAAAGCAGAAAGTAAAGAGAACAGATTATTAATAAGTAACTACTGAAGGAAATCGGCACAAACAGGTGGTGCTGGGCAGATGTCCACTTCTGTGATTTTTTAAGGGCGCAACGCTGCTAAATATAACTTTTTTCACCAGTTCAGCGAACGTATGACAAACACGTATCCCATATACTCTTAAATTTGTCTGCCAAAGTAGGCTTATTTTAAAGAATAAATGAATAGGGTGGCGGTAATTGGGTCATCTACCTTAATTTTATTTTTCGGAAACAGCCTATGTGAAAGTTTTATTTGGTTCTTAATCCTCCTAAAATATTATTTCTCTTTCTTTGTTTCAGTGGTAGATGGTGGACCTCCCTCTAGACAAGGCTGTTCTACCCCTCCTCCTCCTCCTGTAGCCCCTTCACTAGTTTTGTCGGAATTGCCCGAGCCGCCCATTCCAGTTTCCGAGATCGGGCCCATCCCTCCTCCACCTATGTTTAGTTCCCCGTCACCAATACCTCGCAATCAGCACAATCAGCATTCAAATCATTCGGATCAGCATGTAGATTTTGTCTATGGTAATGGTATGTTCCAACTCCGTTTGCTTTTTAGTTTTTAGGTATTATGTATTCCTATATTGCGCCCCTTACGTTACCATTCCCTATTCCCTCTTTACCGTTAAATAGCCTTAAATTCCTCTCCTATCTTGTATTGTAATGATATACTGACACTTGCATATCTTAATGTGATTCTGGGTAGCTTCAAATCTTATTGATACGTATAGCGATAGCACCACTAACTAATCACATTCTAAAGTGCAACTTTAGCGGGGGTAATTCACTGAGAAGTGTTTCCGGTTACTGGAACAAAAATTCTGTTCTGTACTTTCCTCAACCGAATTCGGGTTTGTAACCAGTTAAATACAGGTGAAACCAGTTAAACTCTCGTTAGATTTGTTAAATTCCGGTTTTACCGGAATTCTAGTCAGGAAAGTACTAAACAGAATTTTCACAACGGTAACCATAAATTTTTCTCTGTGTTTTCTCTGTGTTTCTCAGTTTTAAGCTAACAGCCATGAAAATTGGTTTATTTCTTACAGTAATATTGGCTATTTGACCAATAAACGGCAACATTTTCGGATAAAAATGCCGAATCTGATTCTCAACTAATTTTTGATGGTTTTGCACTCGAAAAATTTGTTACATTTTTTTTTTAAATTACCCTAGATAAACAAAGTTTAGAGCAGTGATTAGTGGGACTAACCGTGAGAGGTACCAGATCTTTGGCACTCTAGAACTGAGACCAGATGATACTAAAAAGACCTTGGCGAAAAAGCTTTGAGTCTGATAAAGAACTCAAGACTCTGTTGAAGTTCAGAGTAGATATATTCTAAGGGGATACGATCGATCCGAACAGTTGCAGTGTCATCATGGGCGCTTAATGAACACTCCAACTTTAGCAACAAACAAAAGGCTTTAGTCAATATGGAACAAAAATTGGGTGCTTTACTTTGTAAAGCTGTAGTGCTCTCTTGTGAGAAACTAACGTGCTTTGATTCTAAAAATGTTTGTGTGGTAACCAGATGTTTAGCACTCAAAGTTAAAAGCAAACTTAGCTTTCATTGCCTTATATATCTCAATCATGCAAAGAACTTAATGCAAAAAGGGACAAAAAAAAAATGTCAGACAATGCCGTATATTTTGACTGAGGTAGGCAACCTACACTGCTTAAATTATTTGAGATCAGTATTGCGGGTGGCCTAAATCTAGGAGTTGTCTAACATTCTTTTTGTCTCCAACTGTATTACAGCGGCTGCCACTACAATTTTTTATTTTTAATGTTTCAGCTTTTAAATCAATTAGAAGAAGAGATGATGATTATAGTGATGGCGAAGAAGGTGACGTTAGGTGTGATTACGATAGTGATATAGATGATGACGATTGTTTCTCCCCTCAACCAGATCCCTCTATCGACACGAATCGTGTTGAAGAAATTCTCGCCAAAGAACCTAAGTTTCATGCGATGCCATTGAAATCGGCACTCAAGAAACCACCGACTCCGACGCAAGAGCTTCCATCACAAACAGCTGCCAAGTAAGTTTGGTATTATTTATTTATCTACTCATTTGTTTTTGTATTTATTTATTAATGACAGTGAACGAGTTGCGGATCTATGGGTTTGGAGCCCTCTAGAACAGTTGAGAAATGAAATTATGACTCAATTGAGAAAAATTGTTTATTAAAACCTAAAGCCTGATAAAAAGGATTAGGCCTCTAAATGAGGAATGAAAAATAAGCATTTGAGCATCTAGAATTTTGAAGTACTTTAAAAACTATTACATAGTCTTCAGTTTTTGTTTTTAAAAAATGGAAGCTGTTTTTTTTTTTTTTTAAAGAAACAGAGTATTTTATTTCCAAATAAAGATTTCAGTGCCGATTAACTAGCCTGGTTTGGCTATTTTTGAGACTTGACTGTTTTAAACAATGGAAATGGGTCTCAATTTTGGTGTTTTAGATGAAGCAAATGATAGCTCTGCAGTGAGCTCGAAACTAGAATGCCTTTGGTTTGTTTGACAGTTTCATAGTTCTCGAGTTACAATTTCAGCCCAGAATACACACTTTCATATGAGACTTTTGCATTGTGACATCATTACGCGGACAATTTTTTGCAACTTCACATGAGTATAAGTCCAAAAGAAGATACTCAGTCAAAAATCAAAGATATCCTTGTTCTCAGTTCACATATTATGTAGGTACTTTAATTTTCTTCATAAATAAACACCAAAATTCAGACCTATGCATGTGGCTCATCGGAATTTTTCTCGTAACTCATCTCAAAGGAACTTACCCTCCGTGGATTTTGATTAAAGAGATTGTACTATCTAACGTATGAAATGGTTTAAGAACGGATGTAGAACGTTTTTTCAAAGATGATACGCTTATACAGGATGACTATAAAAAAAGGACCTATCCAGAATTTCTCAAAACAAAAAATAACTGTTTTCACTGGAAACAAGAGTGAATAGACTATGATTGTTTTCTTTTTTACCTAAAACTAGTTACAATTTGGCACTTTTAAGCGTAAAGTAAAGATCTGTAGGAGGTAAAAAAGCATGAAGTTTTAAAAATGGATCTGTTTGGGTGGTTATTTTTTTTAAAGTCATTAGTCACCCTGTATATCTAGGATGTTTGACCGTAATCAGTTTTGTCGATATCTCTTCTGAGACATGACTTTTTTGCATTTTTCTATCTCACCTTCGGACCTTCTCCCATGTACCTGTAACTTTGTGCAGAAGCCTTCAATTTTGAGCGAATGCAGTCAGCAATGCATTCTCGCAATAAAATTGCATACTTCAAGAAATGAAGGCATTTTCTGTTGTGATACTTGCGGTAGAGAAAACTTGAAAATTCAAAAATTTCATGTCTTTATTAGATGGACACTAACGAGTTTATGAAGTGTGTAAAAAAAAAAAAAAAAAAAAAAATGCTTGGTATTCACTTTTGGTTCTATTTCCTTGTAATTTTTCTTTTCACGCTGCTTACGTAACAGGAGGCCACCTCTGAGACCTAGAATACGAATATGGTAACTATAATTGCTCATCTATCTCCTTGGCAACTCAATGTTTCTTTTCGGTTTCTTTTATTTTTTCTGTCTCAAATTTGATCCAACAAACTTTTATCACATACTGCATTTTATGATTTCTGAAATCCTGCTAATAATTTAAAACTCAAAAAAATCCTCTGGGGAATGTTTAAAGCAACATCTCTGCAAAATTTGGATGTGTATGGACCATTGGTTCAAAAGTTATGCTGGGATACAGACAGACAAATAGCTACGCCATCGCAATACTTTCTCAATTTCTAACTTCGTTAAATGTGAGAAAGTAAAAATCTGCCGATACCCATAAAGTCTCTGCTGTTGTTATCAAATATATACATTATGTTTATTCTTAAACTTGGTTCTGTTTCAGCACTCGTCCCGTTAGATTAGGATTAACGCTTCCATGCACAATGGAAAACAAGGAAAATTCGCGGCCGTTTTCCGATTCCGATAGTAGTAGCGATGGTGATGGACCCATTTTGTATAGAGACGATGAAGAAGGTCAGTTTTCCTACTAATAATTTGATTTCTAGAGAAATTCTTCCCTTCAAGTATTCAAAAATTTATGTTACTTGGAGTTGCATGTGTGTAGATTTTTAAATTTACCTAGTTTTTGTCATTTGCAGACAATCATCTTGACTATCTCTTGCAAAAAATCTCAGAAGTGAAAAAATACAGGGGTGAATAGAACTCTGATATGGCATCAGAGAGAGAATTCTTATCTTATTTTGTGTAGGTTTGGAGTGATTTTTAGTAATGAGGAGCCTGAGAAAGTTCCGGAGAAATCCGAGAGGTAGAGCTGGGTTTTTTTTCAGAGCCTTTGCAAAACAGCGAGTTGCAGCTGCGTGCTATGGTTTTGCAAGGCACTTACAGAGAGTGCTAATGAATAGCGATCATCTCCAACATATTATATACACAAACTGCAACATAGGATACTATAATCTTTCCTGCACTGATCCAATACTCTGGAGAATTCTAGAACACTCCCAATGAGACATCACTTGAGGAGTTGCCGGGCATTTTGAATGGGGCTGCACAGCAGAAGTACCATTTTGCGTATAATTAATCACATTTTTTAATTCACCGATGATTCCACCGGTTGAAAAAAGATTACACAGTTCACTTCAGTGTGTGACTGTAATGCACGAAAATGCTCACATCTGTTATCTTTTCTCAACCGGCGGAGTCTTCGATGACTTTAAAAAACTTGCGGATATTTTAATTGATGAACGGAGTTTCCACCAATTGAGGAAAGATTGCAGATCAGAGTATTTTCTTGCATTTCAGTCACACACTGAACAGAAGTGACAGAAGTGTGTGATCTTTTCTCAGCGGGTGGAATCATCGGTGAATTAAAAATTGTGATCAAAACGGCAGCTGCACAGTGGAAAGAGTTAAAGCGAGGGATTGTACATGAAATATATGACTAATAATGCACATTTTTGGTGCATTTGCGGTCACAAAATGCATCGTAAGGGGTGATTCTTTCAGAAAACTTTATGAAAATACCAATGAAATCACTTTCAAACTTCTACGTTGCTTATTAACAAAGATATATGCATTCAAAGTTGCCACGCCATATCCAGCCTCTTCTTTTGACTCGCTCCACTGTGGGCTGGTTTAGTTGTGACTACGGACCCAACAATACTATATTTTGTAGATGTTGTTTAATGTTTAGAGATGCTAATGTTGAATTTCCTCGTTTTTCAGGTGGGGTAGCCACAAAAATAGCTCGTAAGGATAGTCTGGCATTAAAGTTAGCTTTAAGACCTGATAGACAAGAACTAATAGATCGTAATATTCTAAAAATACAATCAGATCAAGAGCGACAAGAAAGTAAAGAAGCTGTTGGCGCAAGATTAATTAGGTAAGCTGTCCTGAATTACTTTTTTACTCTGTCTTTTTCCTCTCCATTCTGTCTATCTCTGTGGCGTTGCGTGCCATCTGGCAACAATGTGACTCCTTCATTAAAACTCATTCAATATATCAAATTTTCCTTGTGCACTGTGCACCCCCTGAATTCGATCTTTTACATGAGTTTAAATGAATAGAATACAGTGTTGCCATTTAATTGCACTTGACGCTACTGGTCTATCTAGTATTGAGAACTAACTCAACTTCAACGGGTCATGTGATTCCGCATCCAATGCAGCAACACCGCCGAATCATATGATTCATCAAAAAAAAGAAAACTTTATGTAACCTGAAAGAATTGAGCGACAAGGGCTGTATTCTTAACCCTTACCGCTCAAATTGTTTTGCTCGCTCACTTTGCTCTGTTAGTATTCAAATCAGGGAAACTGGGCTTAAAACAAGCATCGTAGTGTGCATTTTCTGCTCTATCCACAAAAATGTGAAGTAGGCATGTATTAGTAGTTCAACTTACAGTCGCTAAGGTGCAAAAGTGCTGTATACATTTGTCAAATGTTACATGGCGCCCATAAGAAAGATACAGAACGGAGAATGGAGTTTGTTGAGCACAACTTAAAACAGAAAGCAACCCGTAAAACGATTTTGTTGAGTGAGACTCGACGCATGAGCGGTAAGGTTTAATCTGATCGCAAGATTATGCAAACTAAAAATAAATTTATTGAAAGGTAATTTTGTTCGTACGCTTTCATTTACGAAATTAATACTTTTGAATTTATGTGTTCAGGACCTATCATTATTTGCAAAAATATCAAATTTTACACAGATTCCCTAAAGCCAGTGAATTTGTTCTTTTGAGACTTGAAAATGGGACAGTTGCAAGGGTCTGAAATTTTGTGTTTTTAAAACGAAAATGATTGTACTTAATGAGCTGAGAACATTGATGCCTTTGGTTTTTTCCTAAGTGTCCCGGTTTTAGAGATACACAGGTGTAAAGTTGCAAAAAATCTTATGTGTAGTGACTTTACTACGCGGGATTCCTATTTAAAACACCATTTAAAACAATGTATTTTTGGTCAAAATCTCATCTTCGGAACAGTGGGACTTAATGAGAAACCAAAGGCATCTTTCTCAGCTCGTCAAATTCTTTTATTTTCTTCATGGAAAATATAACATTTCTTCGTAGAAAATAAAACATTTCAGACCCTTGCAACTGCCCCATTTTATCTGAGCACGAAGTGTCTCTTGTTGACCCATTACTATTATTCTACGAGCTGGCACACGTAGGAGTATTTACCCCAAAAACCTGGCCAAAAATATTTGCGTGTTCTTGAATACTTGAAAATCGATTTTGGTTAATTTTCCAATTCAAACTCAAAACTCCTGTTGCACGGTTTATGGTTGGAAAAGGGGTAAAAAATTAAGAATTTTGGCTCAAACCAAAGGTCGATAGCTCATTCTTTTGTTGAGTTATTGACGCTTATTTCATAAAAAAGGCTTGACTTCAACATGTTTTTTAAAAAAAAGGGGCAATTTCTTGCAATTTTTGACTGTTGGAGCAGTTGCCTAAAATGGTCCACTCTAACCCCCTTGTTTTGGTTGTGCCCGGTTTTGCCCAGAACATATTCAAAATTGCCTTTTTTTAAAAAGATAGAGCCTAAAATTAGAGATTTTTTCCATGTCCATTTTAAATTAGATGTAAAAGGGTCAAAAATGCACGGAAAAATAAATTGTTGCCATCAAAATGAAGCACATACCATCTAAAACAACGTCCATAAACGTTGAAATGTTTGGATGCCCCAACGCTTGTCCTTGATGGAAAATGTTGACTGATTATTAACAGCGCTTCGAGCGGTGAACAACCGTAGGTGCATCGAGCGCTCAGTTCCATGTTGTCCCCTAAACAGTAGATAAACGTAGATGTTCCGACACATCTATTACGCATTAGAGCGGTTACTTACCTCTCAAAAACCATCAATAGTTGGTTTTTTGGATGACTTTTCAATTTTCCGTTTTTGGCCAGGTTTTCGGGTCAAATACTCCTACGTGTGGCATATCCAAAATTTGGAAATGTAATTATGGATGCTTGATTGTTCATTGAATTTGTTCCAAAACTTAGGAAACGATTTGATGAATGAGCTGGTCTGCAGCATTGCTATAGCGCTTCTCAGTAATGTGCTGAATCCAGCAATGCGCTTTTTGCCTTTCATACCCTGATGTTATACCGAATGTATATGCATTTTTTAATTATGCGTTTCAATTATTCACAGGAGATTAAGTATGAGGCCTACTCAAGAAGAATTAGAAGAAAGGAATATTCTAAAAAGTAAGTTTTATCTCTTTAAAGTAAGTTTTTTTTGGTCACACATATTGGTTAGGGTATTCCTAACTATGAGCCTTCTAATGCCGAGGGTCTGCAGCTAGGCTTTAAGTCTCAATGAGATTGTCGCAAACTTTTGTTACTGGTAGTTGGAATGTCAGCTTTAAAATCAGTGAAAAAAACTATGATGACATTTTTTAAAAATTTATGAATTCCCTAACAAAAGCTTTAAAAAAGTAAAGACAATGTGATGCTGGTGTGGAGGTGGGTAGGGTTGTGCTGTATTGATTTTGGTATTCTTCGGTATTTAGCAATATTACTGTGAACTGCAGCCTCTAAACAAGTGAGACCAGGATAAAAGTGCCGTGGGTAACGTAAGCCAGAAGCCAACTAAGTACTATGAAACTGTCAGAGTATTGATACTTAGCATTCCTGTATCATAACACCCTCAGGTTCCCTTAAAGGTATGTTAAATTACAAACTGGCTTATTTTTTCGGTAGTTTACAACTGTTTTGGGTGGGTTGAGAGATTATTGAATTTGATTGAATGTGTATTGATATTTTTTCGAGTGTCAACTGTCTGTTCTATCACTCTATCCTCTTTGACTTGTAATACCTTGTCTAAATTATTGTTTGAATTTTTCAGAACAAACTGCCGCAGAAGAAAGGAAACTGAAAGAAGAGAAAAAGCGTGTTCTCCTTCGGAAACTTAGTTTCAGACCAACTGTTGAAGAGCTCAAGGAGAAAAAGGTACAATCACTTTTTTTTTGGCTCGGTCTTTTTTTATTGTCACTAAATAATCTTGAAATAGCTAGCTGTGAATAGGAATTTATCCTTCAATAGAGTTTTTTTGCTCTGGAAATGTTTTTTTGAGGTATTTTCAAGGATCACACTGTGATCCTTGAAAATCTTGAAACCTTCTGTGATCATCACAGACAGTTGTCTCAGGGATTTAAGTATTGGTGCGTTTTTTTTTTTCACCGGAATCCGCACCGGTGCGATAACCCGGAGCTTTTGGAGCTGCACCGAAGCTGTTTGGTGCAGCACCGGAAGCTCCAGAGCTCCAGCTCCAGTTTATCAGTGTTCAACTCCGATGCACTAGGGCTTGCACAGGAGCAGCACCAGGTGCATTGCACTGCTACTAGAAAACACTCCGGTGAGAACTGGTGCTGGGGCACCGGAATAAAAAAACGTTATTGCGCAGTGAAGCTGCACCAGTGAATAAAAAACTGCACCGTATTGTCAGCTTTTTATTTTGACCCAGGGAAGAGGAGGGAAGGCTTCAAAGCAGTGGCGGCTCGTGAAATGCAATGTATCGATGTCTACTCCTTTTAGACCTATAGAAAAGTATCGATCGTCAGAAGGTGCAATTGAACCCCCGAGAAATCGATACTTTTCTATAGTTTTAAATGGAGAGGACATCGATATATCGCATTTCACGAGCCGCCTCTGCTTCAAAGTTGAAACCTTTGACTGCCCTTAACTTTTCAATGGTTGGAGATGTATAGACAAACTGTTCATGCAGAGATAGATTTCAAAAAAAGCTCTTGGTTCCCGTGCTCAAAAATTCATCTATCTTTATTTTTACACCAAAAATACAACATTCTTAATGCAAAATTTTCTAATTTTTTATCAATATTTTTCATTTTAATCATAACATCAACAGGCAAATCTAATGCCGCTATTTTCAGTTATCTATTGAGCCTTTGTTTCCCATAAGAATCGTACTGGGTCCTTTGAAAAATACAAGGTCCTTGAGATGAAATTTGATTTCTCCTGGTAGAAAAAAAGTTGAAAAGCAACCATTGTCTAACAAAATGTCACCCTTTACCGATGTTGCTGTACCGATGTTGATAAGTTTGTGAATAAGGGACACTTTACTCAACTGCTCCAAGATAACAACCTTTTTATCGCAAGTGTCCATCATTTTTGATAATTTTTATTTGTGTGATTTATTCAACAGATTATTCGTTTCAACGACTACATAGAAGTAACGCAAGCCCATGATTATGATAGGAGAGCAGACAAGCCATGGACTCGTTTAACGCCGAAAGACAAAGCAGCCATTCGGAAAGAACTAAACGAATTCAAAAGTACGGAAATGGAAGTGCATCAGGAGAGTAGGCATCTCACAAGGTAATAAATGTCTCCTTAAATTATTTCTGTTGCTTATTTATTGTTACTACGGTAAAACTTTGATTTAACGTTTTTCAGGGGACAGAAAATTGACAATGTTGTATCGAGAATTGCGGTATAAACAAAGCAGAATACTTTGGCTACGTGGTATAAGCAAATGCTTTAGAGTTAGGCAACTCATCAGCTGGGGTGAATAAAGCCAATGAAAAAAGAGAAAAAAATCATACAAAATTATGAAAGTATAAGTAAAAAACAAAAGGGGGGGGGGGGAAGAGTGTTCAACTCAGGCAGTTGCAATGGAAATCCATGAGTGAGGATAGCGTTTGGGAGCGACACGAAGTATCTGTAAAAAACTAAAGGGGGGGGGGAGAGTGTTCAACTCAGGCAGCTGGCAGGTGCAACAGAAATGCATGAGTGAGGACAGCGTTCGAGAGCGACACAAAATTACGTTATATCGAAAAGCGTTAAAAAAGCGCTTAGCGGCAGGGGTATTTAGTTTTGATTGTTTTAAGCCGCGTTGTGCAACTTTCCAGGACAGCGTTCGAGAGCGATACAAAATTTCGTTTTATTGAAAAGCGTTAAAAAATGTGCTTAGCGGCAGGGGTATTTGGTTTTGATTGTTTTAAGCCGCGTTGCGCAACTTTCCCCTCTCCCCCTTTGAATCTGGAATTTCTTCCACCGACCTTTCGATGAACTTTTCGCTCATCGTAATTATTTATGAACTCATGAAGTTTACTAAGATCCCTTTATTTTGTTTTTTGTTCCAGGTTCCATCGACCTTGACGTTTGTGCTTTTTTAGTTCCAGATCTATCGCTTCTGCTGGTTAGAATATCAATCAGTTGATCTTGTTTTTTTTCTCCTTTTTTTTTTCAACAAAAACCTTGTTACATTTTACTAGTTTTCCAGTTAATCAATTTTTTTTTTTGAACCTCAATTTAATTTTACACTAGCTCGCTGGTCTGTGTCTGTTCTAAATGAGGGTAAGCAGAATTCTACCCATGAAATACACGCTGAATTCTGATTTATTTTTAACCATCTTGAATTATCTCTTTCTCTGTTTATCCTTCCTCAACTGTTTAAAACTTATGGTCTCTTTGTTTCATGTTTTTCATTTTTAATTTTTTATTTTTATTTTTCGAATACAATTGCTTTTGATAGCGTAAGTCTGTGTTTCCTGCGTTCCTTTTCTCTTTCAACAGGAGCGTTTGTTCAGTCTTTGTCTAATTCTCAATTCTCTTCCATGTCCTTGTGATTCAATTTTTAAATTTACTTACATTCTCCTCAAGTTCATACGAATCATATTTTAAGTAGACCTGTCTTAGTGTTATTAATTTTCTCTAGTCTGCGGAAAATCAAGGACCTTGCTCAAAAGCTTCGCTTGTCTGATGAGCCAGATGTCAGGAAGGAAATATGCGCGGAATTTTCAGACTTGTTCATTTTTTGTTTTTTTGTTTTTTTTCCTTCACTTTGAAATTTATTATAAGTTGAGCTCCCCAAATGATTTTATTTTATTTTATAAGAATATTTGTTCATTTGTTTTGCCACTCCTCAAGATTGTCACAACACAAAAATAACTCTCTTTGAGGTATGCTGCACTTTCTATCGATTCTTGAGCCTTCAGCAGGAAATTTGACCTTTGACAAAATTTAAGCTCAAAATCTAACCTGAATGACCCTGTATGACTTCTTTATTAGTATATTCAACCAAAGAATTCGGAGGCAGGAATTCGGTGCAAAGAAAATTGTTCTTCAATGAGTTGCCTTCAATAGAAATATCTGAACGGAAGATTCATTGTAATCATACCCAATTCAACTGGTGCTTGGCGATCCTTTTCCCTCTCTCGCCAGCACTTATTTTTTACCCTCTCCACTATGCATCCTTGCATAATGGACAGGGCGACCACAACCTCCCCAGTCTTCAACCTCACTCCGCACGAAGGTCAGGGGTTTTTGAATCGAGCGCCAAGAAACTATGAATAAGGGAAAAGGCTCGATGCCGACTATTTTTGACTGATGAGTTTGCTCGGTCCGTTTTGGTGAGGGAATATGGCCGAGTAGGGGCAAATGCCAGTTGATATGGGTTTGATTGTTATGGCATTGTCTTGTGACATTTTTGATGAGGCCATATGCATCATGATTTTATTTTATTTTTATTTTATTTTATTTTATTCTACTTTATTTTATCTTATCTTTTCTTTGCTTCACAAGACATCGCAGTCGGCCCTTTCGAAGCGTTTAATTTTCCTTAATATCTGTGATATTTAAATAAGAGGAATGCATCTAATTTCTTGGTATGTGCTACCAAATGTTATTTACTTCAGCTCACTTCAAGCACTTGTAATTTTAAATTTGTTTAAATTTGTATTAATTTTAGTTATCCATTAGAGTTCATTTGATTCGTCTAAGTTTCTTATTAATATTTCTTTACTTTTCCTTCCTGTTTCTTGATGATTTATGTATTGTTTTCCTTTTATTCATATTCTGTGCAAATACTGTGGAAAGCAATTTAATAGAATTTTTGTTCTCTCCTCTTAAATTTTCTTTTTTATTTTGCGTTATTTGTGAACAGTCTGATGGAAATCCATTGAAGTATAATGCTTCACATCCCTTAGAACCTTTGCTTGGTTTAACCCCCTCTGTAGCACATCCTTGAGCAAATTTTCAATTCTTCAGCGTTTAGTGCCAATTCCTGCCGCCGTAGCGCTACCATGCGATTAATGTCAAATTATAGACCAAAAGTAATTTATATTTATGAAAATTGAGTGTCAGTTACTACATAATCATCTGAAGAATATTTCTGCAAAATATCTTGTCAATAACTACAAAAATAAGGCTGAAAGTACCAAAAAATGGAATATTGCAAATCGATTCTTTTGACGTATTGCGATGTTCCATTTTTTGGTTCTTTCAGTCTTATTTTATAAATCATTGACGAGACATTTTGCAGAGTTATTCTTCAGATGATTATCTAGTTACTGACTCCTCGTTTTCTTGAACTTAAATTACTTTTGACCTGTAATCGACATTAATTGAACAGTAGCGCTCTGGTGGCTGAAATCAGCACTAAACACTAAAGGATCACCTTTAAGGGTGTTCATTTGGACAAATTGGTAACCTGGTCTTTATACAAAAGTTGCTTCTTGCTGACCAGTTTGGGACAAGCTCTTAAAATGAGTGAGGGGAATAGTACGGCTCTGGCCAGTGTTGCCAGATCGAGGGTAAAAAGCCGTATCGTCCCCATTTAAATCAATGTAAAATGTACGGCTTTTTCACCCCAATCTGGCAACACTCAGCACTGCCTCGAGTTGGCCGATCTGTTTCCCCCAACGAGTAGTGGAGAGTAGAGGTTATGAGGGTTATGCTTCAATTGATTTCCGTCTGATTGTGGGCTGTGTGAATCATCATTGATTTGATTTGGATCAGATATCAGGGAAAAAAAATTAATTCTGTATTACAGGGTGATATTTTTCTGTTGCTCTATTCTCTTCTCACTCCTGTTTAAAAAAATTGCCAATTGCTATTTAAACTTATCCATCGTAATCCTGGCGCGAGAGTCAGACAGCAGAGAGAAATGAATTGATAATCCCAAGCGGTAATGGGACAAAGGCTCTATTAAATCGGACTGTTCTAAAGTCTGACATTTCTTCTACCTCCCGGTATGACAACCAATGAAAGGAAAGAATCTTTGTTTATTGCCGTTGTGCTAAAATTCATCATTTCTGTAATCTTTTTGGCCATAAATGGTAGCAATGATGAAAAATTAAAGAGCTTGCCTCTCTCATTTGCACCTTTTTATAGACTTTTGGTTTGGTTCTAAATTTGGTAGTTTCTGATGAGAGCGCAGTCAGGTATCAAATCTCCTAGTTTATGGAGTCTTAGTTTCTTGCGTGGACTTGTTTTCGTACTTCTCACTCCTTGGGCAATTGAAATTAATTGATTATTGGTGTAAAATCAGAAATTGCATTGGCTTTCTTGTTTAAGAAAAAAAAAATATGTAAAAAGATGCTCTTAGAAGTGGTCTCAAGAACTCTCTTCCCCGGATTAGTTCACAGAAGGATTCAACATTCAGGCTCATGCAACTAATCTCTTCACCTGCGTTGATCGTTTTAAGTAATCGTGTTAATTTGCTAACATTAGCACTTTCAACCTCAATCTTTAATTTATGCGCAGTCAGATTGGTCAGTAATTTTGCTAAAATCAATCCCAATAGCGAACTATTTATTCTACTGGAAAAGTTGACTTTTCTGAGTATTTCTGCTGTTGATTGATGGACTTTAATGGCTTAACAAATGAGTGGTTAGGGAACCACTGAAAGTATCTTAGTACGACTCAATACTATTACTTCAAGAACTAGTCTCGATCTCAAAATTACCAGTTCGCACAGCCCTAGTTTTCTATGTCGAGTTAATGCTCGCAAATTTCGCTTTGCGTTTCTGTGTGATCCACTTTTTACCCTTGTAATTTTTGTTTTGTTCGTACGATTATTTAAAATTCAATCGCAATGTTGTCTCTGAAAACAGGGTCCATGAAACATGAGGTTTGCTGTCCTCCTAGAATAAAAATGATGGAATTATGTAATATTTCTTTTTGAAGAGCACGCCGCATGTTTTATGGGCTCTAATCACAGATACCATCTCAATTCGCATCATATTCTTTTTATCATCATTCATATTCATCATTATTCTTTATTTATTGCAATTATTTTACCATGCGTAGTCGTTTAATTTCTAGTTTTCCAGAATCTATCTATTTAAATCCTCCCGCCCGTCACCAAGCAGCTATCAACCATTTTCTTCTCTTGGCCCACTTCCCTTCCCCCCCCCCCCTTCTCTCTCATTGTTACTTTTTTTCTGTGGAAGTCATCAATATTGTCTTTGTAGAAGATAGAACTAATAACTCGGTAGCTATCTTAACTAAGCTTGCTTCATGCTTTGAATTTTTTATTCCCTTTTCTTCGTTGCCAAAATCAGCCAGCGCCAGCTAGTTAGTCTTTGTTCTTGTTCTTATATTTATCTCTAAGTTTCTTCGATCGGTCAGGCGATTATGATGGCCTCATTTTGTTTTCATTTTATGTTCATTTATGTCACTAGTACAAAACGCTAATGTAACGCAACCTTGTGTGCAAGTCCAAATGGAGAGAATTAATAACTTAAATAATTAACTTATGGTTAGGCATTTTCAATTGGCAAGTGGTTATGTTTGTAACCGCGATTGGTGAACTAACTCTTCAGATTGGTGAGTGTCCTCCATTTCATTCTTGTGGAGCTCCTGGACCATTCTAATTAACCGCAGTAAAACAGTAAATCATTCCTCCTGAAAAAAAAAATTAGATTCATTTTGCCTGAACCATCTCAGTTGTCCTAGATTCTGAAGAAATTAAGCATATTGATGAATACCATCAACCTCCTCTGTGGTATCATTGCATCAAATTAAGATTCAAATCCTTGTCCCCTCATCTTGATGAAATCAAATTATTTTTTGAGAATAACTTTTTAACCCCCCCCCCCCCCCCCCCAATTCAAGATACTTTTTTCCAGTCATTGTCTCTTAACTTCGATTGTGCCAAGTTTTTTTCTGTAGGTAAAATAATGCAATTAAATCTTTAAAATCTGTCATTCATTCTTCCTGTTTCTACTGTTTCATATTTTATGAAAAGTTAGAATATTCTTTCTCCTCTCTTTTTAATCCGTTCCGCTGAATTCATTGAATGTTGCTATTTCTGATCCCATCCATATTTGATCCCGAAGATTTCTTTAGAGGAATTTGTTGGTTGAGCTCATCAAAACCCACGCATCCACCATTATCTATCCTGTGGCTCATCTAAAATCTCTTCCCTCTGCCTATCTCTGAAGAATCAATGTCCTTGAAAGTTGCTTTTTATGCAAGAGGAAAATTCATCTGACTGAAAGACAAGAGTTATTTCTTGTCACTCTGTGCCATGCCTCATTCGCTTTCAGATTTTGGAAGGTAAAAGCTGAGACTTGTGGTGAAATGAATCCTCTGTTGAGATGTTTTGAATTTTTTTATCGTGTGATGATTGACCAGCAGAGTCAGAAATTTGAAATGAGTCTTTCTCTCTCTTTGCCTTTTTGAATGCGAGTGTTAGAAAGGGATAGACTAGGAGCAGTCACACGACTTTCATCCCCTCCTCTTTCCTTTTCTGACACAAGCGGTCAAATGGGCAGAGAGAGAGAGAGAGAGAAAGAGAGAGAGGCAGTCTCTTGGATCCACCAGTGTGATCAATCATCTATTATAATGCTGCATAGTTTGTCTTGTAATATTTCACTGTAAATGATCATGTCCTCAGTCATTTTGTGAAGTGCCTAAGAATAGTATCCGTAGTTAAACTGCGCCAAAATTCAATGAACCGTTTTCTGGGTAGGATCTTTCCCAATTTTTTCTTTAAATTTTCTCAAACAAGTCTGTTTTGAAGGTTGTGTCTTTGTCTTGTTGTTTACAATGAAATATCTTGAATATCACTTTACTGTAAAGATTTGATTAGTGTTTTGTTCCTTCACCTCATTTTTCAAGATTTTTCAGATGCGTGAATTTCAACAGGCAAAGGAAAAAAATAGACTCAAAAATTTAGTTTACCATTACTTGATAAATTAAATAATTCTCTATTGATTTGTTCATTCATTCAATCATTCATTCATTTTCATCCATTTGTTAATCTGTAAGATATTTAAGCGTTGTGAATAACCTTGAGCTGTTTCTGCGCAGTCATTGTGAAAAACAAATTGAACAACATTCATTCATCCATTCATTCATCCATTCATTTTTATTCATCTTCATTCATCCATTCATTGTTTATTTGCCATCACTGTAAGCTTGTATAATGATAAACAAAAACTATAGTTTGTTAACTTTAATCATCATAGATTTATTAGCCTTTAGTTAATTTTTTTTTTTTTAAATTACTTTTATTTCTGGGAAGAATTTGGAAAAAACAAATTTTGTAAATATTGATCAAATATCATAAATGAACTTATTAATAAAATTATATATTTGTCTGTATCTATGTTTATGTATATATGCATATATATATATATTTATGAATCCTTTAATGTATGAGCACTCTCGAGTAACAAAACAGTCTAACTCCATTTTAGAGGATACAGAGTTAGAGAGTGGATTGTCATGGGTTTTATTGAGCTGCATTCGGTTATCAGGTCAAATAAGGGAGAAAAAAAAAATTGATCGCGTTTTTAAAGCGTGTCAACAGGGCTTGATTATCAAAACACGCAGTAACTCAATCAAGAATGGCAAACTCTGAGGATCAAATCAGCAGCCTAGCAGCACACCGAGAGATTCTCTGTCTATCTTATTTCTCCATTGAATTACGTTTGTTAGATAAGGACAGACTAGGTAACAAAACTTCCTCATCTATCTTTTTCTAACTCATACAAAGGGTGCCCAAACTGATGCTGTAATTTCAAAACTTGACAAGCTAGCAATCTTTTTTTCTTTTTCAAACTGTCATAACTCCGTCACTTTTTGACCGAATGTCTTCATTTTGAGCTCAATGTACCCTATGTACAGTCGGCGAATAATATAATTTACAATGTCAATTGACTCCTTAGATTTTGGTTCAGATAGGCAACCTTCAATACTTAGCGCAGTGAATTTAAGTATTGCTGGTTGCCTACCTTAGCCAAAATCTAAGGAGTCAACTGACATTATTTAATTTGCCGACTGTGCACTCAAAGGAGAAATGAGAGTAAGGAGAAATCCTGGGTGCGCCACTGCTGTGGCCTCTAACTCTTTGAGAGTGAGTGCTAACTTGCTGTCAGAAGTTTGGAGGTTATGTTCACTTCTTTTCAAGTGTATTTGACTAGCTTTAGTAAAAAATTTACCCAACTCCATGATAAATGGCGAAACCCGAAGAACCAAACACCCTAACTCTTTATTTTAATTTCATTATAATTCAGCTTTCATTGGAAATATCAATCTTAAACTTTTTAAACAACCCAGTTCTAGTAATTGACTGGATTTAAAAAAGAGAAAAAAATTCAACAATTTTGTACTTTAGCTCTCAAAAAAAAAATTCTTGTACATTTTTGTTTGCTAAAGATGAAAAATTTGGTCGGACGCAGTTAATTTGTTTTGTTGCCTGAGGGCCCATATACTTATATTTACAAGATAAAAATTCATCATGATTGTGTATTATTTCACTTGGTATGTAAAAAGGAAGACAAAAAATTTGGAAAAAGAAATGAATAAATTCTTTTTTTCTACTATTAGAGTCATTTTCTTTTTTCTTTTAGGCATTCATTGGTTAGAATGCAGGGGCATAGCGTGCAGTTTGGCAACATCGAAATGTGCCCAATTAAACCCATGTAAAGGGTTGATTGCAAAGGTGTTCACCAAACACCCAACAGTTCAATCTTTTTCATGGATTTAAATGGACACATTACAATGTTGCCAAGTTGCACCCTACGCCACTGTTAAAATGATAGACATTGAAAAAAACCTTTCATTTCAATGTGTGCGCGCTTGGAGGAGGGTAGCCCAGGCTAGGAAGAAACAAAAATGTACTGGTATAACTAGAGGTTGGAAAATTTCGCGACCGCGATTCGCCGCGAAATTTTTAAAATGCTCCTATGGCCTTGAAAACTGTATAGGAGCATCGATCACGGTCCCCTGATTACAAAAATGCAAAGTGTGAAAACGCGAAATCGGCCGTTTTTTTGGTTTTTGCGCGAAATCGCCATGTACCCGCGAAATGGCCGCGAAATTCGGCCTAATTGAACCAGCGAAATCGCGAAATTCGGCCTTTTTGAGCGAGATCGCGAAACTAACAAATTTTTGCGGAATTTTCGTAAAAGTGCGTGCGCGTTGAATCTACCGCGATTTTTCAAGTTCTATGCGTTTTCATCATTACAAAAGTTAAAATAGGAGGGTGACGGGTCTCAAAACTAACTAAATTACATTAAACGCGCTATATTTTTTTCTCTATGACGCAAAAAGCATCTCAAAAATAACACCGAAATCAACAAAAAATAACACCGAAATCAGCCAAAAATAACGACGAAATTTTCCAACCTCTAGGTATAACTTGAAAACGTTAATTGTTAGACCAGATAGACAGGCATAACTCTGTATGTGAGCACATACAGAGTTATGCGAGTTACCCTCAAGCACGCCAACTGTCAATCTCTGAGAAATGCAAAAAATTTTCTTTCCAAGGAAAATTTGAGGAAGTTTGAGGCTCGACATACACATCAATCGAAAGCTCTTTGAAAGAGGAATCTTTTGGCACAAAGTGTAAGTAAAAATGATAATTTGGGAGGAAATTATGGGATTTCAAAATTTTGACTTTGAGCCCCCTTCCCATTCTTCCCAGCTGACCAAAATTAAAAAACTGGACATTTTTGAACGCATCTTGACGAGTTCTATTGACCTTGAAATTATGAATTTTTTTTTTTTACGATAGCCCATTCCTAGCCCATTCCTTATTGGAGCTGGATCAACCTCTCTTTTTTTTGTCGCGGAGGGGGAATTTTTTCCGCTTCGTTTGACTTAAAGATAAAAAAAAGGTTCGAGACTGGAAATTGGTTCGAGATAAATGTGATTTCAACACATTAAAGTTTGACTTAGTCAAAAGATTTTAACATTGCTCTGATGGGAGAAATCACAGGTCTGGTTGTTTTGTTCAACAAAATGGAAAATTTGACTTACATGTGGTTCGACACAATGATTTTTTATTGTAAAAAATAAATAAATGAGTGAAAAAATAGGAACAATTTATTAACAAAACTCTACACAGTGAGATCAAATCAGAAAAAAACAACTTACTTGTAGTAAGTACCTGTTATGAATATGTGCATTTTTTGGACGGATAAAAATAAAATTACAAATAAAAATCACAAGTAAGGCTCAAAGAAAATTAATCTAAAAGGGCACAAAGGTGACATGAGGCAAAGAGTGATGCCAGTCACCACAAATCGCGCACCGTTTCCTGCAATTGCACACCGACCTCTGATGAAAGCCAATGCAGTTGAAACAGCGATCTTCAACTACTCTGATCCTCCCTGGGTTTGAGAGAGACAGTAGTTGCAGGCACTAGAGAGAGGAAATTAATTTTAAAAGGGCACAAAGGCAAGATAAGGGAAAAAGTGATGACTGTCGCCGTAAATCACACACTGTTTTTTGCTATTGCATAGTGACTTTTGATAACGGTAAATGCAGTTGAAATAGCGATTCGCTACTTCAACTACACTGGCTCTCCTGGGGTTTGTGAGCGACAAATGTCACAGGCACCGGAGAGAGGAAATTAACTTAAAGGCAGTTAAAGTTAGTAAATTAAAGGCAGTTACAACAGCGATTTGCCACTTCAACTACTCTGGCCCTCTTGTTTGAGAGCGACAATAGTCGCAGGCACCAGAGCGGAGAAAGACATGTAATCATGCTTCAGAAATTACAGGAAGAAGGGGTAATCTTTGAAGGCAGTTACAACAGCGATTTGCCACTTCAACTACTCTGGCCCTCTTGTTTGGGAGCGACAATAGTCGCAGGTACCAGAG
This sequence comes from Trialeurodes vaporariorum, assembly GCA_011764245.1. Lineage (NCBI taxonomy): Eukaryota > Metazoa > Arthropoda > Insecta > Hemiptera > Aleyrodidae > Trialeurodes > Trialeurodes vaporariorum. The sequence continues at coordinate 26,111,368 of VMOF01000320.1, forward strand.
AAAGACAAGTCATCTGCTTCAGAAATTACAGGAAGAAGCATGGTCATTAATTTTGAGGGCACTCCATGGTAGAAAGTGGGCAAAAAGTTTTCTTGCATAGGTAAGTACAAAGAGTGTGTCAGAGTTTGAAAATTGAGTTGCTGCAAGTGAATATAACACACTCCCAACTATCTGAGCATCACACTATGCGACTTGGCACACTTTCTGACTATTGCAAATCATCCGCCGATAACAGCCAAGGCAGTTAAAATGATATGCTGATGCAATTGATATGTGTTTAAGAGAGAGAGGGACAGAATCCTAAAACTGCCTCTGGGTAGTAAAAGAGTGCACAACAGGACAGCGATTATAATTTTCAAAAGCTACACTTGAAAAAATCAAGTTTTAAGATGATTTATTGCTTTTTCAAGAACATCTTTCTGTAGTCTAGGAAAACCAGGGTTGGAACTCAAAATATTCAAACACACATCAATTGCATCAGCATATCGTTTTGCCTTTAGTAAATTTGTGGCTAACTTAGCTCCTAAATTCAAATCCAATTTTTGGGTGAGCTGCCATGCTTTCTGGTACTGCGAACTTGCATCATTATACTTTTGATCTTTTTCAGCAATGAGGCCATAATATTCATATGCTTTTGTGCAGGCTTGATTGTGAGTCAAGACTCGTTTGAGTAACTCGGTGGCCAGCTCGTACTTGTTCGACTGTATATGCAAATCTGCAAGCATGAGCCAGCATCTTTCGAGGTATTCCGCTTCTTCAAACTGCCAAGGTGTTTTCGCAATTCTTTTCAGAACATTTTTAGCCCGTGAAGATTGCTTTGATAAAATGTAACCGGTTGACAACCCTAGCGTTGCTCCAATTTTCATCATCTCATGATTCGCCAAGGACGTGAACGTTGTCATCGCCTTATCAATTTTTTGCGAATCTTTAGACGCTAACAAAAGAAAGGCTTCGAGTAATTTACAGTTCATCTCTTCCTCCGGATTACTTGGCTTCATTTCCGAGAGTAATTTCTGCCCGAGTTCTTGTCCGTCGGTTTGAATCAAACAGATTTCCACCATGTTGTGGAGTGCTTGCTGCCCCCATTCAGAATCGAACCGAGCTAAATTGAAAAAATTCATGGCTTCCGAATCATTGCCTGAGTACCAATTAAACAGACCAAGACAATAGTTGAAACCAGATTCATTTTTTGATGAGCTTTCAATCTTATCGAGTATTGGCTTTGCTTCATGAAGAACACCCAGCCTCCGTTTTACTTCAATGAGTCTTGCAATAGCGACAAAGTACGTTGGATGCCTAGAAATAAGAGTACTGAAATGCAAATCTGCCGCAGTGAAATCACACCTTCGGAATGCTAAATCTGCCATCATCAGAAGTGCCGGTTCATTATTTGGGTGTTTTGATACGATCGAGCGACAGATATCTTCACAAGCCTTCCAATCATTTACCTGAAAGTAAAAAATTGAAACAAATTACCATCCGTTTTCCAGAGGAACACTAGTTGTATCCTAAGAGTATCTCTTTTTTGGCGCAAAAATTGAACAATTCAATTGAGAGACAAGCAAGAACAGTTGAACGTAAGTATTTACATGCCTTTAACCCTTTCACACCTGGAGTCCATTTCAATGGACATTGGAACAACATATACTCTTATGGAAAACATTAAAATACAACATGCACATCAATTTACAAATAGATGAGGAGACAGCACTAAGATCAATCATGTTGGCAAAACAGCCATTCCTGAACAAAAAGAATTTCAGGTCTGAAAGGGTTAAAAATAAATTTTTGTCTACCCTGAAAATCAACAAAATGGTGCTTACGATGTTTTTACAGGAAAAAAATGAAAAATGTTATGAAGCTTTTGTTTTATATTGAGCGTAATCATATTGCGTCTTTTCTTAACATTCTTGCTTTGATCTCTATCTGCAAAGGGACTGATTGATTATTTTGTGCATAGCGGTCAGTTCTCCGTCAGAGTTGATTTCCACATCACTGCAAAGTTACAGCCACTTAAGGTGATTCTTGGCCAACATTTTCCGGCTTTCAATCCGATGGATAGCACCACTAGTCACTAATGAGGAAGGTCGTATTGTAAATTAAAAGCAAAGAAAAAATAAATCTAAGATTGTCTACACCTATGTAATTTTATAGGGATTTTTTGAACCCAAAAAAATTAGCAACCGTTTAAAATGGGGCTCTTGTAAACTTTGCCACAGGGGATTGAAGAGTTGATTCTTGCATAAAAACCTGTAAAAATAACGATCAGTAAACTAAAAAATCACAAGCAGTTATAGCAGTTTTGTGAGTGTATTACTGAATTTTAGACTTCCTTAGTGTGACTTTCGTGATTTTCCCTGGTCTTTACAGCAGATTATACTATTCTTTTGCTCACAGCAAAAGTTTGCAAGGGCCCCATTAAAGCCGTAATTTTGGAAGGGAACTTTGCCATAAGCTTAGTGAGTGCCAGTGGAACTGGATAACCTTTAAATTAATAATTTTTAATTTTACATACCTGTAAATAAAGCTTAGCAAGCGCAATCTGAATGGGGATTAGCTCACCATCACTAGCGCTTGCACTCATTATTGATAACCATTTTTTATAATATCCAATTGCCGCGTCGAAATCCCTCAGGCTCGTGCTATATTCCGCCAACTGCTTGCATATTTTTGCGACTAAATCTTTATCATTTTGGCCAATTTTTTCTAAAGTTTCTTGGAGTAATTTGCAAGCTTTCGACAGGTCACCCTTTTTCTCGTAAATCTGAAAAAGAATACAAAGAAAACAACTACACATTAACTACTACAGTATAAATAAAAGATTAAAACGGGAACTAGGCCAACAACAAAATAAAACTTCCGAGACGTTTTGTTTTATTTGTGCTGTGATGTTTTTAGCCATTTAGTTTGTAAATATCATTAATTTAACGACTACTTGAAATTAATAACTCTGAAGCAAAAACTATCAAGACACATTAAAATGTGCCTTTCTATTTAATATCACTCCCAAAACTACGATTGGATCAAATATAAAATTGAGATAGAATCGTATCTTCATAAAAACCTTCATGATGTTTCTCGAGTCCGAAAATAAATATTTATTAACAATTATTAATTAGTCAAACATTAATAACTGTGTATTTTAGAATTTTATTGGACAAGACTAGAATTTTTTTACTGAGACAGAGGCAGAATTTTTAAGCTTCAAACTACCACAAAATGAATTTAGAAATTGGTAAATGTTCAAAAATCAGGGTCCATTGAATGCGACAAAATTGCACATCAAATATGCATTGTTCAGTAGGTACTTAAGTACTGAATATTGCTGTTTTTTACTTTAAGTTATTTTATCATGATTTTACTCTTACTTACTTTAATTATTAATTTTACTTTTTTTATGTGTTTTTGTTATTTTGTTAATTAAGAGCTCTCGTACTTTATGATGCTTTAACTTATGAAAATGGTTTTTACCTTTGCAAGCACAAAAACTTTCTGCGCAGAGGGAATATTTGAGAGACAATTTTCTGCAGCTTGGAGTTGTCCGAGCTTAAAAAACAGCATACCTAACTCGATACAGCCAACATCTCCTGATAGCAAAGAGCAGAGTTTTATGAATTATTAAAATAAAGCCAAAAGTACTACCAATATTTCAAAGAGACGTCACAAATAATAATTTTAAGCAGGATCTGGAGAAGTAAAGACAGGAAAACAGTTAAAGAAAAACTATCTCTCAAACAGATGCACAGCATACTTCAATTGATATACTGGAGAAAAAGCTTGAGGAGAAGCCAGAGAAAAATAGAGACCCAGCACAAAGCTTGTGACAGGTGTCCACTTTTCTGGCTCAATTTTGGTCAGAGCTCATCGAAACAACTGCCAACTATTGCCTACTGTTGACTGATGAGCGTGTGTTTTGCATTCAAAAAGCAAAACCTGTTTCCGTTTCCGGGACGGCGAACCAATCACAGCCTTTTGTTGAGCTTCACCATTCAACAGTAGGCAAAGTTTATCGTTGCAGCCGGTGACTCCCGACCAAAACTGTGACCGCTAAACTTGCTTCACTTTTCTAACACGGGAAGCATACGGTGTGCTGGGTCTCTATTTGTCTCTGGGAGAAGCTGATCCAGGCAGTGTTGCCAGATTATAGGTTAATAGTCATGTACAGTGAAAGCGCATTGTGTAGAATTTCATTCTTGCTGCAATTAAAATCCCACTTAATGAAAGTTCCACTTAGGAAAATACGGCATGCATCGAATTTTTCTGAATAATCCAAACAAACTCCACTCAATGAGTTTTTCAAGGGAAAATTCAATTTTCCAGGACAATTTGGCAGTTACACTTCGAGGCAAGAAAAAGATCTGCTTCCCTCGAATTTTAAACTGGGCTCACTTTCAAAATTTGAGCAGATGACCAAAATTACAAAATTGGCAAAGATTGTGTCTAGACTTTGGATCTAGTATAAGTTGCGTTATGTATTTTGAAGTTACCAACTCCAAGGCCAACTCAATGGCGTCGCTTGTTTTTGGACAATGCTACATTTCGTCTCTTTAAACCAACGTAAAATATCAATTTTAGGGAGTGCACTGTGTACCTCCGACAGTTCAACCTTTTACAAGTGTTTAAATGAACAGTGTTGCCAGATTGCACACGATGCCGCTGAGCCAACTTCTCAGCGATGCATTTTGATGCGTTTTAAAAGCAGGCTCTGCTACTTGTCAGAATCCGTTAACCTGATACTAAAAATGGGTGAGCTCCGGTAGCTTTCATTTGAGCTAAGGTCAAAGAAATTCCACCTTGCTGTAAAGGAACCACAGTTTTTCGAGTTTTTCCGCAAGTTTGAAGAAAAAAACTAAAAAAGGAACTAACTACTTTTGATCCAACAGGCTTCTTTCAGGCAATGAAATTGCATACCTCAAGCGATGAAGGCATTTTCTGTTGCAGCACTGATGATGGTCAGAACTTGAAAACGTGAAATCTTTAGGTCTCTAATGATAAGACATACGTAAGAAAACAGAAGTGCTTTGCTTGAAAACCCGTACAGACAATAAGTGAACTTAGTTAGGAGTGTCTTTTGAAGAGTGTTTATACTAACCTGACTCTCGGTAACGCTTGACAGCTTGAGCATACTGATGTGTCTTAATCAAAACTCGTGCTAATTTACAAGCGAGCTCAGGATCTGCGCTGGTTTTCATCGCTTTCTCGTAACTTTCTATGGCTTTCTCTGGCTCCTGTCCAAATAGAAATATAATTATAAATTAACCCATGACATATACAGACAAGTCTGACTTGTCTGTGGTCTTTGGGGACAAATATGCATAGACGAGTCTCACTCGTCCAGTCACTAAACAACTTGTAACATCGTAGTTCTCCGTTTCCCGGAGAGATAGCACCACAGGCATTGATCACCAGGTAATTGGAGACACGATAGCCAACATTTTACAGGTTTTTCTTTCTTTTTGCATTGGCAGAACTATATTAGTCATGAGAACTTAATCTCAACATTTTCTCAAATTCTGTAAACAAATACAAACGCTTGTGTCTCTGTTACCAATGTTGAGTATAAATCTTAATCTCACGTAAAAAAACAAAAAATTTAAAATAAAAATCCAAAAATCTCAAAAATTGGCAAGGGAACAGTTGGAAACTGAAAACAACATTGAGTATAAGAATGGGCGTTTTACCCTAAAATTCCTCAGTATTTTCTTCACAAGTCCAAAAAAAAAACCTCGAAAATGGGCTGGGGAACAGTTGGGAACTGCAAATAACATCAAAACTTAGCATGAACATTTTACCCTAAAATTAATTAGTATTTCTGAGCGCGGCACGCTCAAATTAATTAACATGTTAACGGGAAAAAGAGTTCCCTGTATGAGCGGTGAAACGATTTTTAGTGGATTATAATTTGACACAAGCTCAATTTTTCAAAGCCGATTGAGATTTTCAGCAATTTTTGAGAACAAATCTAATCCGTTTTCAGTTTAAAAAATGTAAAAATAAGTCTTACAGAGATTCATTTTTTAAAATTTCACAGACTTCAGACCTTTTTTTGGCTTCATAAAAATAGATATCTTGAAATTATGAGAAAAGAGTTAATCCAAATCAATAGCAAATATTGTCAACTTCAATTAGTTGTCAATTTATTTAGAGAAAGATGACTTCCAAACCAAGTTTGTGTGAATAAAAATAGCCGTCTGAGTACTTCTTTGCTGCCCACTGAAATTCTCTCTTTGAAAGGAGTCAATAAAAACAACAATAGATTAACGCAAGCAGATGAGATTACCTGTATCGACATGTAAGCATCGGCTAACCTCACAAAGTTTTCGGCAGTTGGATCCTTTTTAGTCAATTCACGATAACACTCAGCAAACAAATGACCATCCTTGTTATACTTCAAGTGAATTTCAGCCATTTTCATTTTTGCCTGAAAAACGATATTGGAGTACCAAAGGTTGATCTCTAGTGCAGCAAAATTTTGAGAGATAATATTGCTAACTTTATTTTCCAAATTCTAAAATAATTCTCAGACTAATATTAAATTTTCTCTGGATTTTTGAACAACTTCTGTATGAAAATGATCAAAACTAGATTGTTTCAAGACAATGGATTGATTAAAGACAATTTCAGAAAAAACACCTCCAAAAATACTCATGAGCTCTTCCCTAAAAATTAGATTGTCAATGTAGTTTGAAATGAAATTTTTCTAGTTAGCATCACTAATGGTTTCTTTTTAAACGCAAGGCTTTCCAGTTTTTTCTTAAAAATGGCAAGAAAAGAACATTCAATTAGATATTATCAACATCTTTATAGTTTTTTTTAAAGATTTTACCAAGGGAAGTTTTGCATAAAGTCACCATTGTCTGATCCCTGGTTTTTACAGCTATGCTAACGCTCTATTCATTCATTACAAAATTTTGCAACAGTTCCATCGAAAGTAAACAAACCTTGTTACTTGTCCGACATTGAAGAAGAATTAGAGTACTTACGTTCATGTAATACGGCTGATCTGGTGTTACAGTAGAGAGCATTGATAATGCAGAGGTTACATTGTTCTGAGACAAAGCAAGATCGGCATTGCTGATAACAAAAACGGACTCAAACTTGGTTTTATCAAATATTTGTGTAGCTTCTCGCAAACACTCACTGGCATCCAAGAACTGATTCATTTCTTTGTGGCAGTTGCTTAGTTCAGTGTACAAAGTAACTAGATCAGGTTCGCTTAACTTCTCTTCACCTGCCAAAGAAAAAGGTACGAAAATGAAAAGAGAGCACAAGATGGGTCAAGACCAGTGGCATAGCGTGCCATTTGGCAATGCTGTACTGTGGCCATTTAAACCCATGTTAAAGGTCGAATGCGAAGGGTCTTCACCGAACAACCAAAGATTTGATTTTTTTCATGGGTTTATATGAATGAACTGCAACGTTGCCGAATGGCACGCAACGAGTCTGGTTAAGACTAGTGTTTTGACGGTCATGAATAAATTCCCAACCGGAAATATTCTAAGTTTTCTTTTAAAAATAATGATAAAATGTCAGTAAAATAAAAACTGACCTTCATGATAGTAAGGATTAATGTTACTACAAGAACATGATTGCAATAAAAACTGATATCCTTAGATGAAATAGAAATTTTTAAAATTTATTTCAAAACGAGCAAAATTGGTTTAGGATTAAAGCCGTAAATTATGAAATTCATTTTGCCACAAGCTTAGTGAGTGAGAGCAAGTACGAGTGATAATATGTCTATCTGCCTCACTCGCACTCATTGAGGCTAATGGGAATTTTTGTACTTCATAATTTCTGGTTTTTTTTTTTAAAATTTTCAGCTTGAAACTTCCAGGGTATCTTCCTGAAGTATGCTCGCAGGTGCTGTCGATCTCAAAATTTGTCCTGTTAGCATAAATTCGTCAATTTCAGCCAAAAACTGATGACTTTTTGAGCAGCGCGATGAGGTGTCCACCGTTAGAACTAATCGACCATGGAATCATCTTGAATGTTATTCTGGAAGACACTATCTCTTACAATAATGCTCTTTATTGTTTTGAACCTAACCTATTTGAAAAAGCAGCTACATGATCAATTCAATCAGGTATACAATTGTACTTTGGGGAGGAAGTTAATAGGTTTAGGATGTATTCGTTTTTCTGAAATAAGGTAATTAGAATAATAATAAAAAAAAAAAAAAAAAAAAACCCTAAAGAAAGAGATCTTCAGAACAACTAACAAGGGGAGGTCACGATGTGTCCGGCTCCGATTTTCATGAAATTTGCATGAAAATGTAGCTTAGGTACGTCTTATTGAGGATCAAGAATCGTTATCGGCAAATGGGCACATGGAAAGTCAAAACAAAATTTCAAAGTTTCGTCAAAATCTGCGAAATTCAAAGTGTGCGGCTAATGTATTGGAATTTCCGGGTTCATTCGTATAGCTGTTCTGTGGCCGACTGGTACGGCGCTCGACTCGGAACACACGGGTCGTGCGTTCGATCCTGGGTTCGACCGCTTCATTTTTGCACTTCAATATCTAATTTTAATTGGTGAATATGTTTTTTTTTTTTTTTTTTTTTTTGTTATCTTTGTTTTTTTTTTCGTATGTCGGGAAAAAAAATTAGACAAAAAAGAAATTTTGGAAATGATTGAATAACATATTTCGGAAGAAAAGCTAAAGTAATTTTTTAATGATAAGATTATAAATGCGATTTGATCATGCGTCGTGCACTGACAATACGTTTCAAAAGAGAGCGGAGCTAGTTGTGAGTCAGTTGCACTATCATCAGATTACCTACCTACACTTTTAATGGTTGAAACTTGTGTACAATGCCGAGAAAATAATAATCTTGTCATTAAAAAATTACTCTAGCTTTTCATCCGAAATACGTTATTCAATCATTTCCAAAATTTCTTTTTTGTCTAATTTTTTTCCCGACATACGAAAAAAAAAAACAAAGATAACAAAAAAACAAAAAACAAAACAACAACAACAACATGATATTCACCAATTAAAATTAGATATTGAAGTGCAAAAATGAAGCGGTTGAACCCAGGATCGAACGTACAACCCGTGCGTTCCGAGTCGAGCGCCGTACCAGTCGGCCACAGAACTGCTATACGAATGGACCCGGAAATTCCAATACATTAGCCGCACACTTTGAATTTCGCAGATTTTGACGAAACTTTGAGATTTTTTTTTTACTTTCCATGTGCCCATTTGCCGATAACGATTCTTGATCCTCAATAAGACGTACCTAAGCTACATTTTCATGCAAATTTCATGAAAATCGGAGCCGGACACATCGTGACCTCCCCTTGTAAGTTGAGCATTTAGTAATTAATTAACTAATTGATTGATTTACTTAATAGTTTTGCATTACCTGTATTGAGAACTAATGCATTTTTTAAGCTGCTGATAGCTGAAGTGGCGTCTCCTTGATGCTTCTTCAAAATTCCGTTCAGTAAGTGGAACAATGGCTGTTCTCTAACTTTTAAGTTGTAGCTCAATCCAAGTTCTAGACTGATATTTGCCTCGTTGAAATTGCCCTGGGGATCAAATAAAAGGAAAATTGAAAGGGACAGGTGCAGTAAAGTTTAGGAGTGGGAAAAACACGGAAGTTTTTTATGATATTTATTATTTATCGTTTTTTCATGGACTTTACAAATGAGTTCAATCTGCACCCTTCAAACTTTCCATCCTCTCTCTCTCTCTCTCTCTCTCTCTCTCTCTCTCTCTCTCTCTCTCTCTCTCTCTCTCTCTCTCTCTCTCTCTCTCTCTCTCTCTCTCTCTCTCTCTCTCTCTCTCTCTCTCTCTCTCTCTCTCTCTTCTCTCTCTCTCTCTCTCTCTCTCTTTCTCTCTCTTTTTCTCTCTCTCTCTCTCTCTCTCTCTCTCTCTCTCTCTCCCTCTCTCCCCCCCTCCCCACAAACATCCTTGCAGGCCATCAAAACATTTTCTCTTGAGCTCCAGTTTGGCCACCCCTGTTTAGAAAGATACAGTGAAGAATTTATTTACGATGCAATGGTTTAATCTTAAAGACTCAGAGCAATTTCTGAAGAATACTTACTTTTTCTTTATGAATTTTGGCCATCAACAAATGAGCTTTGGCATTCCCCGGATCTAATTCATCGATGATATGTTTGAGTGTTTTCATCGCTTCGTCATACATCTCGCAAGTAGCCTGCACCGATGCGAGGAGCGACCACACGTATACTAAGCCCGGACACAACTGACACAACTTCTTGAGAACTTCTATCATGCGCTCTGCGTATTCAACCTTCAGAGAATTGGAAAAAGAAATTTGGACCTTTAAAATTTAAATTCCAATTGATTAATCGAAACCATCCATGCAGTTATGGCTTATGAAATATTGAGAGGAATCTAGTTTGATCCTCAAAGAAGCTAAAGGTGAACATACATCACTTTCAAATAAGCGCAAATTGACAGAAATTTGATGGCAAAACTTTAAAAATGTTGGGTATTTTGATGGGAAACAAATCTGTGCCTTGATGATCATCTCTGACAACATCGATGACCGTTTAAGGTTTGCAGGCCGCCATATTATGATGGTGGATGGTGCACACCAATCACCAGATGCTCACTAGGAAGCGACTTTGAAGATCCACTTTGATCTTCTGAAGAGACCTAAAGGCAGATATCTAGAGTTCACCAGAGCATTGCACTAGGGCAGAAAAGATTACGGATAGAAATATTTTCAACGTACACAGATTTGAAGTTAAAAAGTGGTTAGTCAAGTGATATCAAATAGTGGTATTGGTTCAAAGGGCTCTTCGTCAACCTGGCTTCTTACCTAATCTGCATTCAGCGGATAATTCCGTTAGGAATAGGGATAACCTCATAAATAATGGAGGCACGGCCATTAATACAACAATCCATTTCACCACGAGTAAACCATCACAGAAAAAAAAATAATCTAAAATTGCAATAAATGTAGTTGCTCAAAAACCAAGAGTAAACACTGGATTGCAGGAATTGCAATTTATAAAATGCTAATTTAGCCCACAATACTGCCAATTTAGCAATAAAATTCCTCTTTAGCAAAAAATATTGCTAAATCAGCAATTTCATCAAATGAAATTTTCGCAATGTAAAGAGTATTCCCCGTTTAACCCTTACCGGTCCACGGCCGTTTTACCCAGCCGCCGTAGTGGGTCCGCGTACTTTTCACCGATTTTCGGCTTTTTTTGGGTTATCCCGAAAAAAGTGAAAATATGCGAAGGAAGACAAGGTTAAGCCAGCTGTCAGCATTGCCGACTGCGAGACTAGTTCCTTAAGTGTTCACCAGAGCCCGCCACATGCTGGACGAGTCATATATATCCGACATCGGACTGCAACAAGTTTAAACTTTCATGTCGAATATATCCGACATTGGACCCAACCGGGTTTTTCCTTTTGTCGGATAAATCGGACATTGAACCGGAAAGGGTTAAAGCATTTTTTTGCAATCTTAACAATATTTTTTTCTAAGCACACTGTTAGTAGGCAGTAATCCACCAAGCAACATTTTTTTTCCCCCGATTGCATCCAAATGCTTCAGCCAAGAGCAGTAAGGAAACACATCAAACTGATTACCTGAATGGGAAACAGATTCAATGCTGAGATGATCAAGTCAGGGTTCAGTAGACGTAAATAGGCACAGCCAAACGGAAGTGAGGAAACACCATGGACTTTCTCACTGATCACTTTATTACACAGATCCACTACTTTAGCCACATCAGACTCGCACATCGCTTGCAGGATCAAAATTTCAGGGGTCCGCTTCGAATCTGGCGCAATCTCAAGCAGAAAATCAACTTGTTGTTTAATCTGGAAAGATCAAGGCAGAAAAAAATCCATTCTTGAATGTAATTTGAGTAAAGCAGATCCAAAAAATAAGTTCGCCTCAAATTTCTGTCATGAGAAGAGTGAGATTTGATATGAGCCACAGTAATAGAACATATTTGGCACAGTTCCATTTTGAATTGCAACACAGGCATCTTTCAAACGATTGTGATTAATCAGTATTTACTTAGTTACTTTATTTTGAATTTAATTATACAATTCTTTTTCCAATAATGAGAAACTAAGACAACAAATTAAAAGTTACTTGAGAGAAAGAACAACGTTGACGATTGATATTCGATAAAAACGAAAGAAAAGAGAGTTTTTGGCTAACACGGAAAAACAACTACGGTGAAAATAACCAAACGGATACCTGATTTTGGCACCTGCTAGATGTTATGGTAATGTTAACCAGAAGTATACTATGTTTTGACTAGGTACTAGGTGATGTTCCCTGATTGCATGTCGAATTTACTCAAAGTATCGGCAAATGTACCATACTTCTGGTCAAGTTTACCATAACATCTAGCAAGTGCCAAAATCAGGTATCCGTATGGTTATTTTCACTAGTCTTTTTTTTCCGCGAACGAAATAGCAACAACTTAAAAACGATGGAAATCACGGATCATAGAGATCGATTTGACCAGGTGGGCTTGGAGACGGAGTGAAGAATGGTTGTGTTGCTTATATGACTACCAAGTTTAGTTGCAAATGAGAGCCGAACCAGAGTCGGAGCAAAAGCACAATGGAATAAAAGGTTCCAGCAAGGCACAAGTCGAGAACTTATCACTAGTTAGATAGTTTTCCCTGCTCTTTCATTGCAATAAATACAAGTGTCTTTTTATCGTTCAAAAAATATCCTCCCTACAATGCTCTCAACAGGGTATTCGAAAAGTCTATGCCCCTCCCCCCTCTAGCTTTTGAACACTTACAGAGGAAAAACAAAATCAAAAAAGAAGGTCAAAGTTCGATTTTTACCCATTTTCAAAAAATCATTACTCCTATTTAAAGTGTTAAAATCAAAAAAACTAGGGGTCTAATAAACTCAAAACAGCAAGTGCTCTTCAGAAAAAAGAATCGGCTAACGCGAAAACGTCCGTAGTCCATTTTTTTTTAAGCTTGACTTTATGAGCGTACATCCCTTTTAAGAAGACGCTGCCTCTATGTAAGTACTGATCAGACTTGATCCACGGCATTTTTCGTCTATTTCCCTTATCTTGCCTGTTTTCATTAATTTTGTACAGCTTCATTTGCTATTTTTTTTTATGTTTTTATATTTGTCTTCTCAATAAAAATATTTTGGACAATGGCCGTTTTCCTGCCGATTCAATTGTTTTATGTAAGTTTAAATAAAGAGAATCCGTTGTTGCCACATTGCACATGCAGCCACTGTGAACAAATAAATGAAGAAATCAACAGGTAAACAAACAAATAGATGATTAAAAAATAATCAAGAAATAAGTAAAACTCACCTGAGAAGTGACACCATTTTCAGATATTGCTGCAGAGGTGAGACCTGTAAGTGCCGTCAAGGAAGATTCATCAATCTTTAGAGCATTACGATAGTATTTGACTGCCTCTTTGTACTTTTTAGATAGGTAAAATTGATAAGCAAGTTCATTAAGAAGAGTTATGTTATTGCCAGCAATGAGTAACGCTTTTTCAAGCAGACGTCTTGTTTCCGCTAAAATGGCATCGTCACGTCCGCAAGTTCGTGCAAATAAAACTGACCAGTCGTAGAGTATGGTCCAATTTTGCGGTTCTTGTTCATCGAACATTGAATGGAATTGATGCAGCCCTGATGACACTTCTGGATAGTTGCCTTCATAACAAGTCAGATACAACAGTTTGATCTGACAGAAAAAATTGATTTGTTAAAATAAATGACAGTCAAAAACAGAGATGGATAAGAATAATAATCATAGATTACAATCGTGAAGCATTTCTCTGATAACTGCGAGTTGTTAAGCAAACAATTACTCAAAGAACCCTTTACATTTCTTACTGAAATTGGTGAGAGGTCAAACTTCTTGGAATTTGAGTTGTTCATTCTTTAACCATTCACACCAAAAGTTCCCAAGGAGCCATTTACGAGTTAAAATTTTTTCCGGATTTCAATCCAATGCGTCCATTAGCGCCACTGGTCACAGTTGGGGGAAGTCGTGCTTTTGGCATTTCAAATTGTAAATAAAGAAAAAAAAACACAAAATCCAAGAACCTTGGCCCCTGCATAATTTGTTATGGATTTTAAAGACATATTTTCCCTAGGTGCTTTCCATTGCATGCTCTACTTGTAAACAAAATCTCTTTCTAAGTCTCTTTCAAGATGGGTATTGTCTACCTGAAAATGCCTTTATCTTTAAAGAAAGTAATTTTGATTTTTAATTTGCATTTTAGGTGATTCCAGGCGAAACTTAGCCAGATTTCAATCCGATGGATAGCGCCACGAGTCGCTTTTGGGAAAAGTTGTGTTTTTGGCATTTTAAATTGAAACCAAAGTAAAAGCCAAAATCCAAGAAAGTCACCACCTGCAAACTGTTTTATGGATCTTTGGAGCCTAAAACGAGCAAAATTGGTTAAGAATATAAAAGCGGAGAGTTATGAAATCCGCTTCGCCATAACCTCAGTGAGTGCAAGCGAGTGCGAATAAAAGTAAGTCTATCTGCCTCACTTGTACCCATTGTGGCTGATCGGAATTGTTGTATTTCATAATTTCCAGCTTTATTTTTTAATATTTCAGCTTGAGACTTGCAGGATATCTTCCTGAGGTAAGTTTGCAAGTGCTGACATTCCTAAAATGTACTTTTGGCGTAAAGGACATTACCCAAAATCGGCCTTTTTACCCCTGAGAGCGAAATGTGAAATAATTTCAGGGGTGATAGAGGATTAAATCAGCGTTCCGAATCTGGCCTATTTTTTGATTTTGGACGAAGGGAAAGGGGGGGAGGGGGGTCCAAAGTTAGACCCTTCAAATGCCCATAACTTTTGAACGAATAAAGATATGAGAATGTACTTTGCGCGAAAAGATAGATCTTCTAAAGACCTTTCGATTGATGTCTACGATATTTGCCTTATTTTAATTTTTAATCGATTTATCGAAGTTTTTCTGATTTTTTTGAAATCGGGTTTTCCGTTTTTTTAATCGTGGAAGTTTGGCAACGCACGAATCATCACAAATAATTTCCAGAATAAAAGTAGACGCAATTTGCTAAAAAATGGTTCAAACCGCATGTTGGGGAAATGCTTTGAAGCGGAGTTATGAGGGTTCAAAGTTGGCGCTGTCACGAAAAAGGCCGCCCCGAGGGGCGTACTACAGGTGGTAGAAGTTGGCATTATCTGTTCTTCCCGTCCAAATGACTTGAAATTCGGTATTCCCGGGTATTTTTTAACGCTGAATTCAAATTTTGCATCAGTTTTTCAAAATCAAAAAATCCAAGATGGCTGCCGACCAAATTTCCGAAAAAAATGGTCGGCAGCCATCTTGGATTTTTTGATTTTGAAAAACTGATGCAAAATTTGAATTCAGCGTTAAAAAATACCCGGGAATACCGAATTTCAAGTCATTTGGACGGGAAGAACAGATAATGCCAACTTCTACCACCTGTAGTACGCCCCTCGGGGCGGCCTTTTTCGTGACAGCGCCAACTTTGAACCCTCATAACTCCGCTTCAAAGCATTTCCCCAACATGCGGTTTGAACCATTTTTTAGCAAATTGCGTCTACTTTTATTCTGGAAATTATTTGTGATGATTCGTGCGTTGCCAAACTTCCACGATTAAAAAAACGGAAAACCCGATTTCAAAAAAATCAGAAAAACTTCGATAAATCGATTAAAAATTAAAATAAGGCAAATATCGTAGACATCAATCGAAAGGTCTTTAGAAGATCTATCTTTTCGCGCAAAGTACATTCTCATATCTTTATTCGTTCAAAAGTTATGGGCATTTGAAGGGTCTAACTTTGGACCCCCTCCCCCCCTTTCCCTTCGTCCAAAATCAAAAAATAGGCCAGATTCGGAACGCTGATTTAATCCTCTATCACCCCTGAAATTATTTCACATTTCGCTCTCAGGGGTAAAAAGGCCGATTTTGGGTAATGTCCTTTATCAATTGCAGCCAAAAAAATTTGACTGTTTGAGCAGCACTATTGGCGCTATACATTGGATTGAAATCTGGACAAAATTCGCCTGGAATCACCTTAAATGACCTGTAGCACTCTGCTCAAAAGCACAACTAAATAATTCATATGCACTTCAAATAAAGAGAGGAAAATTGAGAATATCACCTGTATGGCTGTTAAATTTTTTTTATCCATTGTTAAAATTCGTTTGGACGTGTCCAAGGTCAATTGCCAGTCAAAGAGAGATAGATGAAGTTTCATCTTCTCAACCAGTGGAGGGCTCAGATTCGGATACTTCACAATTAACTGGTTCAGCTTTGCCAGCCCATCTACAGGCGCTATGGTCCTTACTTCACCAAGGGCAGCATCCATGCAAAATTGATCCTGATCAGCATAAGGCAAAACAAAAGAGTTAGTTAAAAGTTTGCTGCAATTACTCAGGACAAAAGGCGAAAACATAATTGGTAAGATAGTGTATCAGCATACGGCAAGGCAAAACAAAAGAGTTAGTTAACAGTTTGCTGCAATTACTCAGGACAAAAGGTGAAAACACAATTCGTAAGATAGTGTATCAGCATAAGGCAAGGCAAAACACAAGAGTTAGTTAACAGTTTGCTGCAATTACTCAGGACAAAAGGCGAAAACATAATTGGTAAGATAGTGTATCGGTAACTCTTCGTAAGAATGTACGCGGTGAAACTCAACTCCGAGTACAAACTTCTGCCATTTATTTTTGGGGTCGAAATAATACTTTATTTTCTCATTATCATTCGTCCGAAAATGCCCCCCCTTATTTTTTTTAACAAATTCATGTTTTTTTTTGGAATAGCAATCACAATCATGAACCAAATGTCATGGAAATTGGTGATCCTAGGTAATTTTAGTGATCTTCAGTGATTGAATAAACTGTAAAGAAAGGAATTAAAAAAGGTGGTTTGAAGGTGCTTTTTTACCTTTTTCTCCTGATCTCCACCAACAATGTAGTTTTAAAGTTAAAAATTTAATTCTTTTCATAGCTTATTCAATCACTGAAGATGGTCAGTGTTAGCGGCCAAAACGTCTGATTAAGTAATAATTATTTCACTTTTTCAGCCATGTTCCCAAGTTGTCCCACATTTTTTTTTTTTTTTTTCTGTAAATGTCTCAAGCTGCCTTTATTCTCATTGTCATTAAAGATATAGATATAAATCTACAAATTTCAGACCAAATTCTACACATGCACACTAACCTTATTAAGAGCGGAGCGAAAATAGGACAAAGCACTTTTCTTGTTGCCTCCGTTCAATTCAATCCAACCTTTCAAAACTAATCCTCTTAATGATTCAGGATTCAATTTCATCAGTTTGTGTAAATAGTCACTAGATTTCTCTAATTTACCGATCATATACAAAACATTAGCAGCATGAAATAATGCAATTTCGTGCGGCAGTTTCTTCTCCTCTTTCAGCAACAGTTCGCCTTGCTGAATCGCTTTTTTGTCAGGTACCTGCGAATCAGATGAACGAATCAAAGCGTCTAATTTAACTATGTGACAGGATAGAAAAATAGGGGGTAAAATTAGATTGTTTAGTTCGGAAAAACATCAACTTGGTTTTTACTGATTTGGTATTCTTCACGGAAAAGTACTAGTCCTGGGTCAATCGCATTAAATATGTGCCGGACCTCATTCGATGGGAGCCTAAATAATGCATCCAAGTACTTGTCTCTTGACACCAGACCGCTTTTTTCTCCATTCACTTTTCTGCCTGCCAAGCGATATTTTTAGCTATTTTGACCAGAGCTGCCGTTTTGCGTGTAATTAATGGCATTTTTCTATTCACCGATGATTCCACCGATTGAAAAAAGATTACACAGGTCAGTTCAGTGTATGACTGTAATGCATGAAAATACTCGCACCTGTAATCTTTTCTCAACCGGAGGAGTCATCAATGACTTTGTAAAACTTTCGGATATCTTAATAATTTGACAGCGATTGCACCAATTGAGAAAAGATTACAGATTAGAGTATTTTTGTGCCTGTACAGCCATACACTGAACTGAACTATGTAATCTTTTCTCAACCAGTGGAATCATTGGTGAATTGAAAAATACCATTAATTCTACGCAAAATGGCAGCTCTGATTTTGACACTTTCATTTTCTGAGTTGACATGTTTTTGAACTGAACAATTCAATTAAAGACACCTCAAGTCAAGGGACCTCAAATTTTCCCCATGGAGCATTGTGTTTGGTACAAGTTTAGGGAAACTTAAGGGAGTCCCTGAATAACCATTTTTGCAATCTTAAAATTTCTTTTTGAATGTTTCCATTCTTATTTCCAAATGAAAGCTCTTTTCAGAAGTGAAGGCAGAGGGATCACTGATAATCTTTGGCTGACTTCAGCAAATTATAAATTCTCATTTGTTCAAATCAAAACACGATTTTCTTGAGACTATCCCAATGTGATTTCAAAGTGCTCCTTAACGAAAAGATAAAGCTCGAAAATTTATCGTCAATAATTCCATCACACTTTAAGAGAAATAAAATCGGGGAAACTCCAAAAAATACATGTGAGCTCTGCCTTCATTTCTGAAGCAAGCTATACATATGGGTAATTTTCTAGCATTTAGGATCCTGCCTGAAAATTCAAAAACTTTGTTTCTCAAGCAATCCCACGCCACAAGAAGAAGACAGAGGTGATCATCATCAATATATCTGAAAGGTTTGCTGCACTTTACTTTTTGACATTTTCTTCCAGACCACAAGAAACCCTTCACGGAGAAAAAAACTTCGGTTAATATGGAACACCGAGGGTGTTTGGTTCCAATAACCCAAGTTTTCAGCTGTGAGTACCGAACTATAGTTAGAAGTACCAAAGTCTTCAGTAGGAACAAAATGTGAGACATAGTACGAGTCACACTTCCCGAAATCTTCGGTCCTCCTAACTGAAGTTTGGTACTCACAACCAAAAACTTCAGTTACTGTAATTGAACACCTCGGTGTTCCATATAAGCCGAAGTTAAGTTCTCATGACCAAATTTTTTTTCTCCGTGCTGAGTCATGACAAATTTGCTATTCTAAACCAGTAAAACCACAGTAAAAAGGTCAGAACTTACCTCACAACGTTTGTGAACATACAATAAAGCAAGTAATGCTGCCAGTGAAATATTAGGTTCAGAAACTAGCGGCTCTAGCTGACTCAACGCTTCATTTAATCGACTATTTAAAAAATGAGCAACGCCAATGTAAAGATTTGCAGTGAGGTCTGAAGGGTCATTTTTAAGACCTGATTCTGCGCTCCGAAGCATTTCATTGTATAATTTCTCCCGGAAAAAAAACTGCACCAAGTCGAGCTCCATTTTCAGTTCTCTGTTTCAAACCTGAAAGGCACAAAGAGACAAAAGAAGAAAGTAATGACTGCTGCTGTGCTTGTTTAAAAACCAGATTCTTCAACATTTCAGCATTTGTATCATTCTGAGAAAACTTTTTTTCGTCATGTATCAAAATAAATAAATAAAAATCATAATTTCAGGAGGGAAGGAATAAAAAGAGAGCACAGAGCTTGCTCCTTGAAAGATGGCTGATGACAGCTCCGTTTGTTCACTGCGCACTGACTTTGATGCGTGAAGAAGCAAACGCACCTACAGCACAGGAAACCAGGCGAGCTGTCATCTGCCATATTTTGTAAAAAGAGCTTCAGGAAGGATCAGATCGTCTTGTTTTTGTAGTGGTCATTTCAAGAGAGTTGGCAAATGACGGATCGGCTTAAATACTGCACAATGGGCGAGTTTGTGTTTCTGCACACTGGATTTGATGCACAGGGACACAAAAGAACCTACGGCGTAGGATGCCGGGCAAGCTGCCATCTTTCGTGAAATGAGCTCCAACTACCTTAAAGTTAGAATATAGGAGTTTGAAGCCATGAGCACATGATTGGATGATTTCTACAGTTTTTGAAGTAGATTTTCCGATGAAGCAGTTGGTGCTTACAAGTTTCCGAGACTTTCTCCAAACTTTACTGATTGCAGAGTGAGCCTGGAAAAACATTTAGGTACAAGAAGTTAAAGGAAGACTGTGACATGGTACTAATAGCTTAGGAAAAACAAGATAACAATTGACGCTATGTGTCGAAATTTACCTGAGTGTTGGTGTCAAAAAAAAAGAACATTGAACGTGAAAAAAATTTAGTAAAACAACATCGTCTGCACAGATTCGATGGACAAGAATCAACAATAACTCATCACGAATGAAAAAACAGTGACATGGGCAATTATTTAAAAACTATGAATTGAACTTTTATCAACTGGAGAGGCACTTTCGTGAAATTTCGAAGTTTGTTTGTTGATTTGTTTTGATTTTTTGAATTTTTTCATTTCGGCAAGATTAGTTCAAGATATGTGCGACAGGGATTTTATAGCGCTGTTTGTTGCGGCCGGTGTCGCGATTGCGTCATATGCCGTGATGTATCTTCCAAATTTATCCAGCCAATCATGACAATAGTTCATTGAATCCTCATTTCTGATTGGAGTATCTTCCATTACGTCATGACCTCATGACCCATGACTCATTGATCATCCATCTTGTTTTATCTGTCAGTCTATGCTATTTTATCGTGCTCTAAAGTTATTAAAATTTGTGTCAAGTGTTGTTTAGCGATGGAAGCTTAAGGCACACAAGCCGCACTTTCGTGCGACCGTAGTCCACTAAAAAACGTTATTAACCATGGAGTAAGTTTGACTTATTTATCCCTTTAATTCTTTGACTGCGAGCGATTGCACAAGTTGAAACAGCCACGGTCGCTCTCCATCTTGCACCTCATGGAGCCTGACAGGCTGACCTTGTTCTAAGTTCAATGTTCAACTTTAGCGGTATCACCTTTGAGTCAATGCTTTGTCAACATCCAGAAATGGCTCCTCTTATCTACTCACACTATCTAAACCACTGCATGTCACACTAAAATGTTTGTCACTTAGACCAAGGCGGGCCTGATGGCCTGGATTCTGTCTCTACAACTGCACATACCAGTTATGGTCATGAAAGTTTGACCCCAATGAATGTTCTTTGGGAGCTTATACTCCTTCATAATTCTCAACTATCCTCTTAGTTTTGCCGTTGGAAGTATTCAGGCATACAGTGAGTTGATTTTACTTTGGAATTTTAGGCTTTTGCTGTGCGGATTTGAGATGTAACTTTCATCTCTGAAAATGCCACATCACAAATGGGCATGTAGATTGCTGTAGTCTGTCCCAAGACTGATTGGACTCGACATCTGTAGGTTTGAATGAAAACATCAGCTTCTTTACTGTTCCTAGAGGACGTTTCAGAAGTGTTGGCCGCGGACAGCTCTTTGTTTACATGCGCAGTAGGCCAGTTCAGCGCACACTGGGCGCTAGTGCGAGGGTTGGCGGGGAACGCACTCCCGAACTTCGGTCGTCGTAGCGCACAGAAATACATCCGTCCGCGCATGCAAACAAAGAGCTGTCAGCGGCCAACACTTCTGAAACAAGCTCTAACCAATCAAGTTGCCCTATCTGAGGTTTGAAGCCGATATTTTTTCGAAAGCCGTAAACTTGTCAAATCTAATCTTTTCTGGGATAAGCTAGGAAGTCCTCTGGCACGATTAGCTATGTGTGTCAAGTGGGAGTGTACCTTTAAAGCTCAGCCTAAAAAAACCTAGCAATTCTTGAGAAATCTTGTGTAGAGTTTGACTCGTTGCTTAGCGATAGCTTCGCCCACGCGCTTGAGATGTTTGAGATCCCCGAAATGTGTCAGTTTTGACCACTCACTCTATTATGTGTCTCGATAAAATTTTTGCCTGGTACCGCCGCGGCCATTTTTACTATGCAGCCCTTTAAGCCCCTACTTGTATCTGGTCCTGACTCCTGCCTCTCGTCAAATCCATCTGATCACCGGCGCAACCCGGATCTCTTCCATCTATCTCATTTCCCATTTGAATGTATTAGTAAGGAAAGGACAGAAAGAGGGGATTTTATCCCCTTGTCCATCCTCGTCTAACATACGTTTCTTAATGGAGGAAAGAGAGAGATGAAGAAACTCTCTTTGCGCTACTGCATCTGATCAAAATCTTCTATCTTATTAAAGATCCAACCAATATTATTGGTTGACAAATTGACATGGTTTAAAGTAAAAGGAACAAGGTGCAGCATCAGCAATATTAAGTAGGTTCACTTTTTGACAGTAATACCAGGTTTTGGGGCTTTTCCCATAAGAACACATAGAAGTAGCTGCAGGGTCTGGCAACACTGCTTTTTGAGTTGTTCCATGCTAATTATGCTGAGTAAGTACCCTTCTATTATGAGGAAATACGCTAAATACAAGATTTAAGTAAAAAACAATGCAGTTTTAACCTTCAGTTTAAGTATAAAAGTGCGCCTTGTTTTCTTCATTCTAAATCGTGTCGAAATGATAAGTTGCAAATCTTGTTGTTCTCCAATGTAACTTAGATGACTTTCTCCCTCTCTGAAAATTGTTGTTTTGCCTGAAGTATCCTATCCTGAAAATTGCTCACGATTTCTGTCTTCTTCTGTTACAGGGCCATCATGGCTACTTTTACCCCCACAAACCTCGACATACCTACGCCCAACGGTGCATTGAACTCATTGGCTATACGCAATTGGATTTTGTTTACAAACGGATACATACCAAACCTACCAAATGGCAGTACAAACCATCGAAATCGAAATTATTCCGTTGGACCAGTCGCAGCTGAATCAATCAGCGGACTGGTCCACAGCTACGATAGTGGCTGCGGAAGATATTTCTAAGACTGCAGGGGAACAGTCTGTAGATGATTCATGCGAAATTGATGCAACTAGACAGAGAGATGTAGATCCAAATTCGAAACTCTCTAGAGCTCAAGTAGCATCAAAATTGCTGGAAGATCTTGACAGCTGGACAGTAGAAGGTACGTTATACCTCAAGCTATCTTAATGAGTACGAATGTTTGTGTCGAGATCAAAGACGATGAATGAAAGTATATTGTTAGCTAATTGCGTGTATCATTTCTCCACCCCCCCCCCCCTCAATTTTTTTCATTTTTCAGCTTCAAATGCTTCTCAAAGTATTTTTGAGATAGTTGCAGTTTTTTTTTAAAAAAATGGATGTCAAGTAAATGGACTTGCAAAAACTTAAACCCTATTATAAGGTAGATGAGACAAATTATGTGCAATTTTATTTGCTGCCAGGAAGCATAGCAAGCGATAGCGGCCAAACTTTATTGACCAGCTGACGTCACCAGTTGTCACCCTTTTGATTCGCGCGGGAGTTGACCAGCCGATGTATTCGCCAATTAGCGATGGGAACAACCCTGGCGGTGAACATCGCAAGCTGCGCATACCTGGTTTCATCTATCTTAGTACCATTCATATTTTCAGTGTGTATAAACATTCAATTGACCAAAGTTATGCTGCTATACATTGCTGTCTCGTTCATAGGCCTAAATGGCCCTAGTCCATGATCTCAACTTCATGGACTAGGCGATAGGGCTCAGAGATAGAAGGCAATTCAGAAATTGCCTTCTCTCTCTGAGCACTATGTCTACTTCTTTTCGTCATCTTTGGTCTTGGTAAATGTATGCTGTTTTTTGTGTTTACATCATGTGGAAAAATGTAGAGAAGGCAAATCATGGTCAAAATATTCCAAATATTTTCTCAAATTTAACTAATGATTGGTTATCTTTAAAACGGCTTTTTGTAATTTTGTACAGTGTAGTTTTGGTGTTTGATCAATGGTATTCAAGGTGGATTCACTTCAGGTGTTCGTGGTGCATCATACCATTTTCACAGTACATACTGTCTCTGATGTTGTCCAAGATATTTCGGCAGCATATTTTCAACTGATTTAACTCTATACCTGTCAATTCTATTCTCAACAGTTCTTATTTTGCCAAGTATTTTAAACACCTAGTGTTTTATGTCCCCGCCTATTGAGTAGAATTCATGAAAATGGGTCTAAATTGAACTGAGACTGTTGGTATCTTGACGTCAAAATCTTTGTCAACCTCAATTTTGTGAGATTTTTTTTTTTTTTTTCCTTTTACATGCTGAAAAGAAAAACAAAATAGGGCGGGCTGTGTTGAGAAATTAGATTTTATAGGGCGTGACCTTCCCCCAGGCTCTCCAAAGCGGAAAGAAAATAATAGTAGCCCCCAAAAAGTATCCCGGATTCATTATTCTGCTTGAGTTTCTGCTCTTTTAATTAACTGTGATAATATTTCCAGTGTTTGCAGTGGTTTAGTTTACACACTGATAACTCCTTTTTCTTCAATTTTAAGTCTCATTAACTCTGCCTCCTTCTCATGACTTTGTGGGTGGCAATCACCCGAGATTCAAAAAGATTTACATGAAAGGCATCATTAAATAACAATTCAACAAAAAGAAATCCAATAAAATGGAATAGAATAATTGTAAAAAAAAAAAAAAAAAAAAAAAAAAAAAAAAAAAACCCGTAAAACATCCAATGATAATATCTTAAAAACTGGGCCTTTCGGCAAATTTAAAGTGCGGGCTCTCGGAGCTTTTTTTAAATTAATCCCAACAATAGAAATGGGTTTGTTTTATTGATGATAACAAAAATAAATTTTCAATATTGGTAGCCTGGAGCATTAAATATTGATTTGCTATTCACGTTATCTTATCTTTTCGATGATAATAAAGCAAACTATGCTCCGAGTTTGCAAAATTACTTAAATAATGAAGCTCTCAGCTTTGATAAGCTCTGATCGTTATGGAGCGGAGCGGCAAGCTGCAATCCTAACTGTATCAAACTGTCTCGAAAATGTTTTGATTCTATTTTGTGATATTTAAAACGAAAAGGATTGCTTTTTATGGATAGAACCAGTCAATGGTTGGCTCAGTGAAATACGTCCATAAGGAAAACCTAATGTGAGACTTCCAATCAAAAATTAAGATGCATAAATTATGCACAAGTAAATAATGACGTGAGAAGACAAGAATGAAGAGAAAGTAACAAGAACAGCTTCTGTTTTGTGATATTTGAAACAAGAAGGATTGCTTTTTATCAATAGAACTAGTCAACGGTTATCTTCGTTAAATACGTCAAACATTGGTTCTGAAGAAGGTATTCAACCAAGTCAAGCTGGGAAAGGACAAAAAGAAAAGAAATGAAATGTTAGTATTAAAAAGCCATTACTGAAAGCAACAGTAAATTATTGATTTAAAAACAGTTTTGTTTAATAAGGAAGGGGGGGGGGGGCTGAAAAGTGAAAGCTGTGAATTAGGTAGCCTTACTTCAAGATAATTTGAATGGGGCTTTTACTAACTTTCGCATTTAGCAATTAAATTGGCAATGCTTACCAGTAGCGTAGCGGGCTATTTGGAAATGTTGTCGTTCATCCATTTAAACCCATGAAAAAGATCAAATGATAAGGTGTTCAGTGAACACCTTCGCATTCGACCTTTTCACGGGTTTAAATGGACACAATACAACGTTGCCAAATTGCACGCAACGCCACTGATTCTTATGTAAAACTAAATTATGATGAGCACGATAAAAAATTACAAAATTCACTCACGTACTGTATAATAACTTGGAAGTTTAAAGCTCAATGGCAAAACTATGTTGGGACAGTCGGGGACAAAAATAATGTGAGGGGTCTCCTTGAAGGAGGCCACCCACAATATATATCTCAGTGAATTTAAGCATTGAAGGTGGCCTACCTGCTACCTCAAGGAGCCATCTGACATTATTTTTGTCCCCGACTGTACCTTGGGAGATTCCTATCCAGTTTACCTCTCTCTTTATAGAAACATATAGAGGTAAGCCTCAAATTAGATAGGATTCTCCCATGGTACATGCGTAGCTCTGCCATCACGCCTTAAACTTGTAAGTCTTTCTAACAGTCTTTGTGTAAATTTCATCATTTTTTATCGTGCACATTGTAATTTTGCTGGTTTTTACTAAATAATTAACTATTCAATCGCTTGTAGCAAAAATTGGCGAGAAACTCGATGGAATTTTTTCTTTCCAAAGACTGGAAAAGTCTGTAAGCGCCTGTTGCTCTTCTCGATCCGATTTGAAACTTATCAGCCATTGTAACGCAAGAGCTTTTTAGGAAGTTTGAAGAAAATTTGGAATTTGAAAACGGAAAAAACCGAGATTATTGTAATTTCGTTATTCAGGATTTTCAATTGATCTAAGGAAATTGAAGTAAAATCAAATTTTACTGATGATTCTAAGAATTTAGAAGAGAGGGTCCTATATCAGTGCAAGGTTGCTTATTTGGAGAAGAAGGGGGAGGGGGGTTTGCAATTTTTAATAATCAATAATCTGATATTCTTAATTGTTGAGAAAGGTTTTGTTGAAGATGACTGCTATTTTTAGTTTGTCTGACTTGAATGTACGTGGAAGTGTGACACTCCCCCTGAGCCACACTCTCTGAGTCTCGAGAGTTTTATGACTTTATATGATGTAATCATATTTCCCCTTTATTTAATCTGAACGGTTGGGGGACCAAGATACTCGAAGAGCCACGAGGCAGTATGAATAGCTTTTTATCATGTATCGGCAAGATACATTTTCTCCCCTGGGCTCTTATCTTTGTCTCAATAGCTTAATCTGCGTCGTTGTGTTAGGTTCTTGCATTAAATTTTCTGCCAATAGTAGCTCGTTCACCTTTTGCCTAGTCAGGTGAGTTTAGTTTCCCTTTTGTGTTGTCTCTGTGTCATTTAGTTTTATAGCTTTTCTTCTACGACCTTCAAAGTATGAAATTCTCTCTTATTTTCCCATCATACCCTTAGTATTACTTAGTTTTGATCTTTAAAAATAAAATATCTCAACGATTAACTTGGATGTAATTACTGCGCTAACATTTCACAATCTTTTATTTTGTCTCTCCTCTGCGGTCTGTTTCACCATTGGTTCAGTTTTTCCAATACCTAAACCGTGTTTTATTTATCTTCTCTACTTTTTGTTTTCCTTTTTAATTTTTTTTCTGCCACAGTTCCATTGTTTAAGTGATATCAGTTGTCTGAGTATTTCTGTTCTAAAGGAGCGCCCAGTTGATTTTTACATTTCAATTATTTCAATGTGAATCGCGTTTTTGCGTCTAATTTTTAAAAGGATAAACAAGCCCGAAAAAAAATTACACTGTCCTGTTGAAGGGAATTTTTTTGTGGAGCACCTTTTGTGAAACAGGCTTCTTAAATTGATTAACGTGGCTCTCCAAGATGGATTCAACTTAAATTCAAAGGATTATCACCGTGTGGAACACATTCTGACTGATGGAGCTCGTTGTTTGTATTAACTCTAAATTTGCCATCATGATTTCTTGATCAAAAATCAACTCCGCTTAGAGCTCAGATCCGTTTTGACGGCCAGGCCAATCTGTAATCTTTGACTCTTTTCGGTTATCCTTAGTCTTTGGAATGCTAGGAAACAGGCAAGGAAAAATATGCAAAGCAGAGAAGTATTCAAATCATCAAGATGCAACCTTTCGTGCGTCTGTCGTGTTTTTTAAAAAAATACAATCACAAAAGAGGACAAGGTTGATCAGGCCTTTCAAACTCGTTGAAACTAGGTAATGTCTTTTTAAAGCAGTTAAAATTATATGTGCCTGACTTAGATTCGGACACTGCTTTGAAGTGCACATTTACCTTGCCTATCCCTCAGCTGTATTTAAAAGTTTCTTTTGGATTTATCATCTCTTTGAATTTTCCGTTGATTGCCATTTGTTACCTTATTCTTAAAGTTTTGATAAATATCCAGTATTTTCCTCAATTTCTTCAATTATTGCTTGTCAAGTGGAATTTTTCTCCAATTCAACTCCTCAATTTTAACTTCTTTTGAGCTTTGAACTCAACAGTTTAGCACGGTATCTGAAGCTTTTCAGCTGCTTATCCACAGAGATAATTTTAAGTACCTGCACTATAAATTCATTCCTATAATATAGAAGTGGTTTTCTCTCTTGATAGTATGATCACTTGTCAGCATGTCGTTGAAATTTCTTCTCTATCTAATGATGTATATTAGAGGGTTGTCGATTCCTTTTCTGCAATTTGCTCTGTGTTATGAAGCAGCTTTGCCATTTTTTGGGAAAAATTGAGTTATTATTGGCCAGAAATACTGAGGAAAGTGGAAAGTTTTTCCTTTGATCTGAAACTTTTCAGCAAAATTTGAGTTGTCGTGGAATAATTGGACTCATTTATTCTGAAGGGACCAGCTCAACTTTCGACATTACCATTTTCAATTGACTTTAATATTACTATAAAATTAGACTTAGTGCAAAGAAATTCTTGAAACTTCTGGGAGCTCTGCTCCTCTACGTTAAGTTTTGTTCCTGAAAATATCAAGCAATTATTTTATTCATCAGATTATACTTAAGGGAATTAAAAAGTCGAGGTTAAATGGCAACGTCGGAATGCTATTCGGTCTGTTCAGTATAAATCTGTCCAATTGTTTTTTATCGGTACAAATTTTTAGAAATTATCAAGGTGTTTGCCTACCTCAAGAAATGAAGGCGTTTCAATTGGTAGAACGCGCCTTTGTCTGTTGGAAACGACTCGTTTGGGAGAGGTGTAATCAAGCCCGATGCGGATACGGCCGTGTTATCCAGATTTTTAAGTAGTTAACTATTCCTACGCGCCCGTGTTGATTTTGCCTATCTTAAGAAATGAAGGCGTTTTTAAAAGTGCTTTGTCGGACCCAGCCGGGTCGTTAGTGAACGTTTCGCTGAGGACGGAATTACACCCCTCCATTCGTGTGTACAAAAAGCTGTAAACGGCAAACTCTTCTGAAACTACCTATAGCTCTCTACCTTATAGTGACTCTTAAGGTCCATTTAAACAAGTCAGTTCGATAGCGCTGTATTCTTTGTGAACAAATTGGGAAGCGATTTTATCCAAATGGGGGTTGGATTTCCGATTTTGTCAGGACCCATTGCTGGCATATGAACGGAGCATCTGGGGACTGATTCTGCTCCTTAGGACGAGAGGGGAATCGGCCAATCCCTTTGGTTTTGAACGGCGTCACGTGACAGATTTCGAGTCATTCGATGAACGAAGGAGGATGGAGGCGTCATTTTTCTGAAATGGACGGCTCAAACACCTTCAAATTTGTCACGTGACGCTGTTTAAACCAATGGGAATGATCGATTCCCACTATCTCGTCTCATCTTTTCCAAAAGAGCAGAATTAGCTCCCAGATCATAGCGCTATCGGACTGATATGACCTGTTGAAATGGGCCTGGGTCAACACCAAGTTCGCGGTGCATTACTCAATGCTAGCTCTTGGTATGCAAAGAGACAGGGTATGAAATTGTCGCTTTTGACGAAGGAATACGTCACAAAACAACATTTTTATGGACTACATATCTCGGGAATCTGATTGGCTCAGATGCTTCCTTGAAACGTGAAACCAACATCTGATTGGTCAGTTTTGAATTTCCCGCTTCTCACGAAAACAGTCTTTTGACTATTTTAGTGACGCGCGGGAAATTTAAAATCTAGGAACCTGATTAGCTTAGATCCTTCTTTTAAATGTGAAACCAACATGTGATTGGTCAATTTTGAATTTCCCGCTTCTCACGAAAACGGTCTTTTGACTATTTTAGTGACGCGCGGGAAATTTAAAATCTAGGAACCTGATTAGCTTAGTTCCTTTTTTTAAATGTGAAACCAGCATCTAGTCGGTCAATTTTGAATTTCCCGCTTCTCACGAAAACTGTCTTTTGAGCTCGTTGTTATTTTTTCTCGGCATTTTTACGTAAGAAGTAATCGCATCTAAAGTCGAATCTGTTGATAGTGCAACTGGTCCGCCTTTTTACGGCTGTTAAATTTCACGCCGGACTGTTTTGTTGAACGCGCGACGCGCTCCAATTTTCGCAGAATGGGATTAATGGGAAATTAAATTGGAATTCCACCTCAAAGCTGACAGTCCTTCGCACAGTGGGCGGGAATTTGCAATTTGGCGGCCAAAAATCAATAAGTTTAAATGACCTTAAATGATCTTAATTTTGAAGCTGAACCAAATTAATGTGTATGATGTAAATATTTAGGACATTAACTGCCAAAAGCAGTAAACGATAGTTTAAATTATTCATTGATAACAACTTTCCTGTTCATTCAACCGGACGTCTGTTTAGTACTTACTTAACAGGAAGTACGGTTATTTTAATAAGAAACTCCTGTTATTTCAACAAGAATTCCTGTTATTTGGCCAGACTTCCTATTTAAGTATCAGGAATTCTTATTGAAATAACAGAAATTTCTATAGTTAGACCAACAGGAATTCCGGTTCAGTAAGTATTAACAAAACGCCCGGTAACAGGAAATTTTTCTCAGTGATTGTACTTAGGAAAAATAATGTAAGATGGTGCAGCGTAAGCATTAGTTTCAATGAGTAGCCCATGTAACTAAAACTAAATTTAAAACATTGTAAGCTGAACTGACCTAAGACTCAGCGTGTAAATTTTTTAGCCAGAAACTAGCAATAGGGCATGTTGCACACTTTTGCTGCAGCAATACAGAGGGTCGATTCTCGCGTAATATCCCTGGCAAATAGAGAGCGAGTCCCATTATAGAGGTGCACTACCTCGAATCGATATTTTGCATGGGTTTGAATGGACTAATCGCAGAGTTGCCAAGTTGCACACGACACGCGACGCCACTGTGCGTCGGTCCTCTGTCCGTTTGGACTGTTTTAAGAGATAAGGAGCAGCAGAGCAGCATCTGAATACGACGACACGCGTTCGCATCGCATAATCACACAAGACGCCAGGAGACAAACTCGCCAACAGAACTGAACCTTGTTTTATTTTATAATAATGATTTAGTCGCATTTCAGCTGCGTTTCCGACCGCTCCTCCTTCACGGACCATTCTTCTCGCGCGCTTGATTACGCGATCAATTTGTTCGAGAAACTAAATTTTAAATCAATCAAAGTGACGTATAACTTATTATATTCACAGTCTGTGACTTACAACTTATTTCATTCATAATCTGTGACTTGAAACTTATTTCATTCATAATCTGTGCTCGTGTTTTCGGGTGATAAGTGACATACTGAACCGCGCTTCGTTTTGGTCAGGCATGCCATCGATTCTCGCGTGGAGATCGCGGAAACTGAGATTTAAGTAGAAAGAGAGAAGCGATCTAAGCGCCAGACGCCAAAGCGCATCGCACAAAAAGAGCCGGAGCGCACGTTGCGGTGGTTTTAAGTGACGTGAAAATCGCGCTCAAATTGTACCTTTCCTCGGACGCTTCTAAATGTTCCTGTTGGGTGCAAATGATCGTGTCTCGTAGAATGACTGCTTGGGAATATTGTGTCACGTGGAGTCGTCTCATAATAATCAACTCTCAGAAGCTGGTCAAAAGAAGGTGAAGAGCATCCCCCCCTCCAAAGCTCGTGCCCGCTCTATCTATCTCTGCCTTTCCTCTCTCCCCCGATTGTGGCACGTTTGATACTCATTTACCCGTTTTATACCCGTTTTTTTATTGTATACCTTATTCCTTCGTTATCCAAATTCTATACTCTGTACGTATCTACGTGATATTTATACGTATTTGCATATATATTGGGTTCTGTCCGAATTTTATACCACCTTACTCGCCCTGAATTTTTTATACGAATTTTATACTATCCCTTACCTTTTATCCTTGTAATCGTTTCTTCCCTTGGGATCTTCCCGATTTCCGATCCCTCGATTGAGGTCGCACTCCGCTCACCGACTTTTGACCGGCTTCCCACTCGACCATGTATGCCACCATCAATATCGTACCCCATCGGTACCACGTTGGGAACCACTTTGGCCGGAGTTGTGTTCCTCCTTATGGTAGGTGTCTCTTATTGCCGCTTCGAGTTATCCCTTTCTTACCTTTAGGATTTATTCTGATTTTAACCTGTGGCGAATTCTAAACTGGCAAGCTGTGTCAAAAAAAATGAAAAAATCATGAAGTTTAGTGGTCCTAGGGATTATCAGGCTGCACTGCTGGGCAGTGCTGAGCGTAGATGAAATCATCTACGATATTCATATAGGACGAATACAGAGGCGTAGCGTGCAATTTGGCAACGTTGCAGTATGCCCATTTAAACCCATAACAAAGATCGAACTACTGGGTGTTCGGTGAACACCTTCTCATTCGACTTTTTACATGGGTTTAAATGGACACAATACAACGGTGCCAACGGTATTGCTTGGAGGCTACTTTGAGGATCCACTTTGGTCGTCTGTAGAGGCTTGTTGACAAACACCGATGGAATGTTTTCAGCCTCACTGTGCAACAGTTGGTCACCTGTTGTTTGTGGTGTATTTGGGCACAGCTCGTGTTCTGTTTGAACCGTTTGAGCGTGTACGCTGTACGGAAGCGTTATTTGATGGCCGGAGACGGCGTGCCAGAGAAGTCCCTCCGTCCATTTTTCACAAATCTGGAGCTCAATCCGGGAGTCATCGATGATTTATGACCATCGATCGATAGCGGTCTGATGTACTATGACTTTCAAAAGAAAGTACCTTGGTCGAAATTCTTACTGTCGAATTTTTCTGTTGTTTTCAGTAGAAGTTTCGATTTTTCATGACTTATACTATTATGTGCCATCCTACTTGGTCCTTAAAAACAGGAACGGCGCTTAATTGCCTGAAGGTTGCCAACTTTTCAAAGAGTAAATTTCAACCAGGGTACTTTCTTTTGAAAGTCATAGTACATATTGAGGAGCAATACTTATATCGACGACTCTTCAGATTGAGCTTTAAGGGGTGTCTCCACCTGCGAATTTAAAAGCGCGAATATAGACTGATTGAGCCAATGAGCTTCTTTGTTGTCGATACATCGAACTCGACCTATCGACTGCAAGGCAGCTCATTGGCTCAATCAGTTTATTCGCGCTTTTAAATTCGCAGGTGGAGACACCCCTTAAGATTGTGAGTGGATAAAGCAAATGTTTGTGCTCGGATTTGGACACCAATCCAGTGGCTGCCAGATTTGGCAAAATGAATTACACATTTTACTTCAAGCCTTATGGGAAATTTGTATCTTTTTCGTCAGATCTGGCAACAATGCACCGATCTCACCGGACCGAAGTCCCCTGATGTGGATGGGGACTTGGGACCAAATATTGCTGCGGCTTGACACTTGGCAGTATCCGAAAATCGTTAGACGGTGCGTCTTCAAGTGTGGTTTCAACCCCCCGTAGAGTGCTTATAGATACTTAATTTTAACCGGTTATAAACAATCGATTTTCCTAGAAGCAATTGCTGCCCTAAGAATCGATTATTTTACATGGCTTAAATGCAGGAAACTTTGCTGCCAAATTACATGCTTTACCTCTAGAAATTATGCTATTACATGTGCCACTGACATTTCCATTCGAAGCATGCAGTGTTTAACCCTTTATGGACCAAGCCCGAGTATACTCATTTTTCTCCTCTAGTCTATTTAACATTGTTCCAGTAGCATGATTCCGAATTAACGCAATTTTAGATGTCGACACTTGCTAGAAGAGATTTTGTCGGGCGCCTGCAATTCTTTGTATAGGCAATTCCAACTCCCCCGAGTACGAACAGTTAACACCTTTCCTTTATGAATTAAAAAGTGGCGATCTTTTGTACGAACCGGGGACCAAATAGTGTTCGGTCCCGAGCGTAACTTACGCACGGTCACGTGACCGAGCGTAAGCTCTCTGATTGGTCGAAACCGCACGCAAGATGCACGCAATTCAATGCTCAGGACCTAACATTATTTGGTCCCTGGTCTGTAAAGGGTTAAAGAGCTTTTCATTTATCTGGAGTGGCAGTTTAATAGGTAACGTACGCTAACTACCATGGAGGATTTTTAGGTTAGGTTTAAGAGTATAATTCTGTCCATTTATTTCCTTGTGTTATTATGAGGTGCGGCACTCATTGGATCGAAATATGTTCCAGCCTCTGGTCGTCGCATCAAAATACATGCGAATAAATTGACAAAAGTACACGCTTAAACCTAACCTAAATATTCCCTATGGTGGTTACGCAGTTTGATTTTCGAGTGGGCGTTCAAAGGACTATATAAATTGGTCAGTTCACGGTATTGTCTTTTTTAATAAAAGGGACTGAAAGGCAGGTCCTCCTGAACGCACGTAGCGGGGAAGAATCGACAGCCGAGAAACCGCTGCGTTGCAATGTAGTGCGTTTTTACCTGACGTCCCATCGGACTTCTTATCCCGAACAGAGTATTGGTGGTGGGTGCTCGCTTAGCCAACGCATCTCATCGCATCGTGCCCCTAATAGTCATGAGATTTATCTAATGCGGTCATCTGGATGCCGGTAAGACATTTCCGCACGTGCAAACCAAGAGGAGCCCGAAACTTATTTTATAGAAACTAATACATGTTGATGAGATCGATGAGCAGCGAACGTCTGTGCCCCCCCCCCCCCATCCGCGCCCAACAACTTACACTTTCGATTTACTGTCTTTATTTTCTTTCAAATGAAGCGGATGGAACTTGCACCGTTAATGGTCACTTGTTTGTAGAATCACGTGATTCGATTCATTCAGCGCACAGCGTGCTATCTGACTACGTCGGTTTTGTACAAATGCATTTAAACCCATACAAGAGGTTGGCCTCGACAGAGTTCACCACAAACCTATTGGTTCGATCTTTTTCCTTGGTTTAAATAGAAAAAATGCAACGTTGCCAAACTGCACGCTTCAATACTGGGGAGTATGAACAAACAGAAAAAAGCAGAATGAAGGAAACCGATTATCCTCGGTATTTTAACAAAAAAGCGTTACTGAATACAACGTTTTACAATCTCCCACCACTGTTTCATTTCTGTAGAAAATGCTGAGCTGTTAGTTAGTACATACCTAAATCTTCTTAATTTTTCATTTCCCCAATGGGGCTATTGCACACTTTTGCTGTAAGCGATTTAATAGTCGATTATGGCGTAAAAACCTCGAAAAATAACGATGGCGGCTCTAAAAACTTCCAAAATCCACTCCTAAACTCAATAAACGCAGTTATTTGCGGGAGCGTAATGGTGGCCGAAGGCACTAACAATGGGAGATTCCCATCTAACAATTCTGAAACTCCATCAAGATGTGACCAATTAGAGACTACTTTCATTTGACACCGGTGTCACTTGGTGTTGCGGTACCATTCATCGGATGTGGATCATCACTCTGATGACTAATTACTCTGTGAATCATCCTTGTCAGCATAGAAAGAGTGACGAAATTAAGATAAGAATCTCCCATTGTTAGTGCCTTCGGCCACCATTACGCTCGCGCAAATAACTGCGTTTATTGAGTTTAGGAGTGGATTTTGGAAGTTTTTAGTGCCGCCATCGTTATTTTTTGAGGTTTTTACGCCATAATCGACTATTAAATCGCTTATAGCAAAAGTGTGCAATAGCCCCATTGTGTGTAACCTGGGAAATTTTTCGAATAATGTTGCCAGATTTTCCCATAAATTATCAATTTTTATGTTAAGTCTAATGGGGGAAATTGGATAACTAACCAAAGAAAATGGCAACACTGCTCTCGAAAATTGGCTCATGGATCATCACCGAGGAAAGAAACTGCGATGGGAGAGTTTGGAGCGTTTTAACCCTTTAAGGGCCAAGCCCGAGTATACTCGTTTTTGTTCTCTAGTCTACTTCATATTTTTCCAGTCTTCATTCTGGACAAACGCGATTATTGATGAAAACATGTACAAGATAAGATATCTCCGGGCGCCTTCGATGTATCGTATTGGCAATTTCAACTCCCCCGAGTACGAACAGTTAACTACCTTCCCTTTATAAACGGAAGAGTGGCGTCCTTTGGAAATAACCTGGCCCTTAGAGGGTTAAGTCACGCCTGTCTGTCATAACACCGACGTTTTGAAGCATATTTTATCATCAGATTCGGGTACCCGAAGTTTGGAACTTCTCGAGGAACAAAAGGCATCTAACAACCGGGTTTTCCTTTCTTTTGCAACTCGGGCCGTTTCACTCCTGGGAACTCATGACTCTTTAACACGGGCAGAAAGGTGTTGTCACAGGAACCCCCCGAGTGTCCCTTCTATCGATTCAGCTTGGCAAATAGAGTCGATCGCCCACAAGGGTTTTCCTATCTTTTGCAACTCGGGCGGTTTCACTCCTGGCAACTCACGACTCTTTAACTTGGGCAAAAGGGTGATGTCACAGAAACCCCTCGAGTGACCCCTAGACCTAACATCACAGAATAATACAATCAGAACGGAAACTCCCATAAGAGCCAATGGAAGCAAGTTTGGAATTGAACGGCACCAACAGGCAACGCTGTGGTCCTATATCCCAACATGGCGGACGAGTGTGATTTGTGTTGAATCTCAATTTATTTCTGTAAATTCTGGAAAGAAATCTTAAGTTTCCGGCCTTACTTTCATTCTCATGGCATTTCAGAATGAAAATTTCGCGAATCACGTCCTATATTTTTTGTTTGCGCGCGAATCCAGATGTAAACAATTAAACATCCTACATCCCAACATGGCGGACGCGAAATGAATTTGCTTCAAAATCCGACAGAGTTTCCGTTCTGATTGTATTATTCCGTGCTAACATTTCATGACCAATCATTGTACACTGATTTATGAGTTTTTGGTCTCACCGTCTCATTCCATCCATTCGTAGAAACAAATGTCAGCAGTCTCATTGCTAGGTAAAGGCATGCTTGAAAACTCCGAACCGAGGTCCGAGGTCTTTGCCTTCAGACCGTGGCGCAAGTTGCTTTCTCGATGAAAGTAATTCGGTGAGGGAAACTTTTCCCCCCGGCATGTAATCATGCATATTTTAGTTCTTCGGTGCATGCTGCAAAGTCGAAACCGCCTCAATTCGTAATCGACTCCTCGTCCTGCTCGATCGCAATCAAGGTGATTTGGATAATAAATGTCAAAATGTTTTTTCCTCGTCGCCTTTTTCCCATTTTTTTTTTTTTTTTTTTTTTTAATCATCAGAATAAATAACTTTGAAAAATGAGCGAGGAACAGGCTGCCCCGGCTGAGATTACACAGCATCTCAAGACTTAGATGCTGGGCTTGTCTCGTTGGATCAAAATAAAGAGAGTTGGTATCTCGTCTATGGCAACACTGGGCCGTCATTTATTCGACCATCTGTCGCCCATTACCCAATTGGTCTGTTGCAAACTTTTGCTACAACGATTAAGAGTGTGCAATCTAATGTAAAATCGCCTGAAAAGTCCGTTGGTGGTATCAGAAAGTTATAAAATGCAATAATAAACTCACAAGAGGCGTTTAATGAAATCCAAGATGGCGGAGAAATATCGAGCAAATTTGTATGCATGCACCACGAACATCCAAGGATAGCCAACCTCACAATATCGATCACAACCAATCACAACGTCAACAAACACATAACCTCTACCTCCAGTGAGGTTGTCTAAGTTGGCTATCCTTGGTTGTTCGTGGTGCATGCATACAAATTGCTAGATATTTTTCCGCCATCTTGGATTTCATTAAACGCCTCTTGTGAGTTTATTATTGCATTTTATGACTTTCTGATGCCACCAATGGACTTTTCGGGCGATTTTACATCAGAATATTCTCTCTTAATCGTTGTAGCAAAAGTTTGCAACAGACCCATTGTCCCAATTATCTATCAGATCATCGCAAAATTTTAAATTGATTCGGCCTATTTATTTTCAATAAGTCGTTGTCGGTCTCTTGAAGGTGCAAATAATTCAAAGACGATTCTGGAACGAAGACTTCTTCTTGATACCAAGCCCGAGTAAACTCGTTTTCGTCTTCTAGCTTCTTGTCTTGTTCTATCGGCGAATTAAAGATTGTCGCAAGATTTTCATGAGCTAAATTTCGCCCTCAAGGTTCTGGTTAGGCCACTCTTCATACTCCTCACACTTTACAGAATACAGGTGAGATGCCAGAGCGAGTGAGACAGGAAAGCCGTTGCAAAACAGTCCCACACTCACACCCGTGACTGTAATTGTGTGAAAATTTCGCGACAATCTTTAATTCGTCGATAGTTCATACAGTTACACTTTTGGAGCGCCTTCAATTTTTGGTATAGGCAAACTCGACACCGCAGAATAGCAACGTTTAAAACTACTTACCATCAATCCAGTTGAGTGAGTGGTAAATCGGCGAAATAACCTGGTCATGGAAGGGTTAACGAGGTCTTAAGGTGATTCTAGGTGAAAGTTTGGTGATCTTTTACCCCGTTAGAGGGCACCACCACACCGGTAACTTCCCAATTTTTCGTATTTTTTTTGGATAACTTGATGGGAATAACAAATGACTGTGCTAATATAGCGGAACTTTACGGTGTTTTTCAAGGTTTTACGGATTTTTTTCAGCCACCAACCATCCTTATAGGTTGATGATTGAATTCGTAATTTTGGCAACTAATTTCAGCTATCTCTGAAATAAGTGGGAGTGAGATAGAGTATATCTCACCCGCAGCCATGAAAAATATATCCGAAATCATTTCTCAAAATAACGACTTTATTTCTCAACCAATTTCGATGGTTGGTGGCTGAAAAAATCAACACAACATTGAAGAACACCGCGAAATCTGCTTCTTAGTATCATCTTCTGTCTTTCCATTCAAATTTCCTAAAAAAGACGACATTTCAGAAAACGACTAAAGGCGAACATGCCATCTAGGGGATTCAAAGATACCCCAACTTTCGCTAGGAATCAGCTCAAGTAAATACCTACTCCTAATTTTTCTAATAGAGGCGAACTATTATATGCTGGTATTACGGATCAAAACCAACTACTTTCAGATTGTGGTAGGGAAGAGGGGCAGGGGTGGAAATAAAATCAACAGGCTCTGCAAAATATGTTGGTATTTTGACCTAGTTTTTTCATTATTGATTGCATCTCTGCGTTTTCATGGTCGCAACGCACTCACGATGATCTGTTCTGTTTTCGTTGGCAAATCCAACTTGTCCATTAGTAAAGTGTTGGAATAACTGGCGATCGAATTTAAATCTACAAGTCGGAGTTGTCGGCCTCTGTGGCTCTGTGGTTAGCGAAACTGACTATATAACCATAGGTCCCGGGTTCGAGTTCGAGTTTCAGCCAGTGGGCTGATTCCGCTCTTTTGGACGAGACGAGAATAGATAGCGGGAATGGATAAATCCCATTGGTTAAAAAACGGCGTCACGTGACAGATTTGAAGTCGTTCATCGAGTCGTGCTCAAACGACGGAGTCATTCGGCTGAAATGAACAACTCAAATAACTTCAAATCTGTCACGTGACGCCGTTTAAACTAATGGGAATGATCGATAACCGCTATCTCGTCTCGTCTCTTCCAAAATAGCGGAGTCAGTCTGCAGGGCGGCAGGATTTGGTGGTCTCAAATTTTGTACCAGTTTTACCGCCCTGTGATCGTGGGTCTTTCTGAACTCTCGGGTGTCTGCGTACAAGAAACATCACACTTTCCTTCCTGTCAATTTGTCTGGGGGTGGCTGTATTATAGGCTCCCATCAGCAGGAGCTTAAGCCAACAAACCCCGCAAAAAATCAAAGTCAAAAGAGTTAAGAGTTAATTAACAAAGTAGGGAAAACAGTTGACGAAAGATTCGACGCTCTTTCGATCGGAGGATAGTGATATTGAACTAATCATAGTGAACCCGATATTACTTATTGTTACTTTGGGGGCTCTTGCAAATTTTTGCTTCAGGGGATTGAAGAGTTGATTCTTGCATGAAAACCAGTAAAAATGACCATGAGTTCACTAAATGATCACTTTTTTAGTGCAATTTTCGCTGGTCTCTGCGTAAGATTGGACTTTTAATTGATTTTAACAAAAGTTTGCAAGAGCCTCATTGATAGCGTTCTAAAACTCATCCCTTTATTGTCTCAATGCAGAAAATATTATGTATAACAGTACTTTTCAATATACATACGAGTAGATATACTAGATCACAGGATAATGTAATATTTTCTGCACGTATTCAGTAAACCGATGAATGTTAGAACGCTACATTTTAGTGTCTTGAAAGTGGAAATTTCCATACATAGGTAACTATAACTTTGATAATGGCGGATTGTTGCTGGCAGACTTTAAAAATGCCTCGGATTTGAATAGTATTCGTCGATATTTATCCGATGTCATCACATTGCCGAGACTTATTTTTCATCCATTGATTCGCATTTTTTCATCGTTTTATACAGCTTGTTGTGATGTAAG
The DNA here is from genome assembly GCA_011764245.1 of Trialeurodes vaporariorum. NCBI lineage: Eukaryota > Metazoa > Arthropoda > Insecta > Hemiptera > Aleyrodidae > Trialeurodes > Trialeurodes vaporariorum. The sequence continues at coordinate 26,151,436 of VMOF01000320.1, forward strand.
GAAGGAAGTTGTTTAGCGCCTCAGAATAATGGGAATGGGTTAATTTAGAGCAAGGATTAGTTTGCTCGAGTGTTTATTTTTAATGTCGGTGGTGTTTCCTACCGTAACGCACGGCAGCTTATCGTGCGAGCAGGTGAAAACACATTTGATTTTGAGATGTCTGATGTGAGTCGAGCGGAGAGTCTTAGCGTGTTGGGTCGATTCTAGTTTCCAATGTTGCCCGATTTCTTAAATCAATCGTCAGTTTTATCTGTGAAAATTTGGCAAATTTTTTTATTTCGATTGGCAGCTATGGGTGCATCGCCTCTATTATGATCGGCGTTGTGGTTTGCCTTGAAAAATAGCCCGAGGGCTGGAATCGGTGCGCTCGGCGCCGGCTCACAGTGGGTTCGAAACCATCGAGCTTTAAATTTATGTAGAGAGACAGTCTTAATAGGTTATCTGCGTAACCGACGTGGAGGATTTTTAGGTTAGGGTCCTAGAGATAAATGGACCACTGATCCGTTACAAATTTCTAAACTATCAACCCTCGCTAATCCCCCCTCCCTTCCCCCATCAGTTGAAAGTATAGAATGGGGCAGTTGCAAGGGTCTGAAATGTTGTGTTTTTTATTAAGAAATATCAACATATCAATTATGTCTTGGGTTTTTTTGTAAGTGTCCCGGTTTTGGAGATACATGCGTGTAAAGTTGTAAAAAATTATTTGCGTTGTGATGTCACTATGCAGAATTCCCATTTGAAACAATGTATTTTTGGCCAAAATCTCATCTCTGGAACTATGGGACTTAATTAGAAACCAGAGGCATCTTTGTTCTCTGCTTATCAAGTACTTTCATTTTCTTTTTAAAAAACACAACACTTCAGACCCTTGCAACTGCCCCGTTGATGGCGGTGGCCCTTTTTAATCACAAATCCTTAAAAAATTCCTTGAAACCCAATGTAATGGTTTTTGTAATGGTATTTTGATGCGGTACTTGGAGGGTTCTAACAAATTTTTCAAGTTTCAAGGCAAAACTTAGCTCATGAAAATCTTGCGGCAATCTTTAATTCGTCAATAGTACCATCACTGTTATATGGCCACAGCCACGTACTTGCATATATATGCTATCGTATTAAGGTTTTATGCAAAGTTTCTTGCCATCTACAGAATATTTCTTGTCAGTGTAGTTGATAGAGTGGCCATTGAAAAAACACAACCTCCATTTCAAGAAACGAAGGCCACATTGAACTAGAACTTTGTTTGAAAAACTGGGACGGAGTAATGGGAGCTGTAAATTTGTTTTAATTTTGGAATGATAAAACTCAAGTCAAGGCAATTTGTTGAATCATTAAATGGCAATTTTTTTGTTTTTGTGCCTTTAATTCTTAATTACTTGTTTTTTCCCCTTCTCGAATTCTTGATCAGATTTATTCATTGCACCAGAAAGTCTGTGGTGGGATTCTTTGCGGACCAATCCCCATTACGCTTACAAACTTATTTGATAAGTCTGTGATAATTTGCTGTTATTAACCTCGTTTCTTTTCTTATCCTTCATTGCACTCTTGATTTTTATCAGTTTTGTCACTAAATCTATTCTGGAAGACTTGAGCGCCGATAACGTTCTGAAGCAAATTATCATTTAAACTGTTTGCAAGATGAAAGGAGTGAATTGCAAACATCCTTTGACTTTGGGTCTAGATTAAATCATGAATGAGAAATTTGATTTTTACAGACCGGTTTCTTAACCCTTCTGATGCTCCATCAATCAATCGGAGATTGTCTTAGATGGACATGTTAAACATGTATCTCAATTCTGATTGTCTTCAATGGATTCCATGAGGTCCTTTGATCCGACGGCCTCTGGAGACCAATTGGATAGGCGATAGGCTTTTTTTGTTTACAACTGTGCTGGATAGGCGATAGGCTTTTTTTTTTTACAACTGTGCTTACAAATGGTTAATATCCTAACCTCTTTAATCTAAACTGTACAATCGGGACTGAACAGAAATGCTCCAATGCGATGGATGGATATCCAATCTTTGCTCAATCAAAAAAATCCCCGATCCATCGGTGTGGTTGGAAAAGATCCAGAAAGACGTGCAGCTTTCTGGCTTTCCCGCATTGTATTTAAAAACCCTAATCAGATTAAAAAAAAAAAAAAAAAAAAAAAAAAAAAAAAAAAAATCGTTTAAGAAACTATTTGTAGTACGGCCCCAACACTAAAAAGAAAATGTATCTTCCAGGGATTAACTCTCAGTGCCATTCAATAGCGGTTAGCCAGAGGAACATCATGCACTCCTCTATTCTTATATGCATTGCAGGACCTCTGTAATTGATGAATTGCTGAGAAAACATGTTTACGATCTTTGGTTTTTTTTTTTATGATTTCAGGATCTGAACCGTGTCCTGACTGGTCGGAGGAACAGATTGATTTACCCATCTATGAAGATCTCAGTCCAGATCCAGAGCCTGAAATTTATGATTGGAACTCAACCTCGAACAAAGCCTCACAAATGCATTTAATATCGTTGCCATTGCAGGATTTACTCGGAGATCTAAAACCGTTTGTCTGTAGCCCTCCCCCGGAGACAAAGACAGAAAAGTATGACCTGGGTCCCGAGACAACTGTCATTCAGGAACTCGTCTCGCCATGGCACACTCAAATAATTCCGAAACCGGACGCTTTGACTCCTCCAGACAGCCCGAAAGAAGATGACTACTTGCTTACGAGTATGCTGGATGACATAGAGCCGGAACTGTGCAATGAACTTGAAGAACTGGTCCGCATGCATGCAGAAAACCTTGTGGATAACTACAAAGAAGAAACTCCGTCAAGTGGTGTTGAAACTGTTGTTGAATCCAATGTAGCCTTGCAAGTCCAAGAAGAGGACAGTTATGATTCGAGCCAATCCGTGTGCATGTCAAGTCCAAGTCACTCCGTTTGCATGTCAAGTCCAAGTCACTCCGTTTGCATGTCAAGTCCAAGTCAGTCTGTTTGCATGTCAAGTCCAAGTTACTCTGACAGTTGCTCTTCTGATCCGGAATGGATGCCGTCCCATTCTCAGGCTGGCGGTGCCGCAACTCAGCAACAAGTGAAGAAAAGACGAAACACTAAGCCGTACAGTCGACCACCTGTCGAAGATAAGAAGCTGCGCAAAAAAGAACAAAACAAAAATGCTGCCACACGATACCGCTTGAAAAAGAAAGCGGAAATCGAAGAGATCTTGTACGAAGAAAAGGGATTGCAAGACAAAAATGATCAGCTGCATCATCAGGTGGTAGAGCTGGCTCGTGAGATTAAATATCTGAAATCGCTCATGAGAGATGTCTTCAAAAAAACCGGTCACATCAAATAAAATGTCCATGATTTTTCAAGTCTCAGCTAAAAGCATCGTTTTCTTTTCTGTCATTCTTATTGTGTTGCAAGCGTGCGGTTGGTTTTTTTTCCTACTCAGATCTTGTTGCGTCTTGTCAACGTCTCCCTTCAGCTCTTATTTCCAGTGATAATTCTTTTATCATCTTCCCTTCTTACTCAGTCTTAGTTTCTGCAAGTACTCGTAGTTTTAGAAGTATGTATTTTATGAGTAACCACCCGTTGTCATGGTTGAAATGATTTAATTCCCCCCTCACTGGTTCCTCAATCTAATCGGTACCAACCGTTTCATTTCAACCTAAAATTTTGACAAGAAAGAAAAAAAATTAGAGCCTGTAAAAGGTATAATTTTGAATTTCAGGGTGTACTTACCTCGTGAATTTTTAATCAATTCATTTTAAAAAGAACAAGCAGTTTCATATTTTATCCTTTCATCTAACTTTCTCATGCAAGTTTATTGGTCTCATTTTACTCTGAAATTCATAATCTCGAGAGTAATTTTACAGTATTCAAGCAAACGTTTTGCCAGTTTTATTTTAAAAATTTGAGCTTTCTGCTTTTATATTCAAACCTTTCCTTCCTGTATGTCTGCTATGTAAGTTTTAAACTTTTAGATACTGCTGATACCAGTATGACTTTCTTTTATGTCTGTATCTCATGGGAAGTACATAAATTTAAAATGAGTCTACAAAAAAAATTAGCAATCCTTAATACTTGCGAAAATTTTACTTGTTGGGCTCCTCTAAAGTCTAATGATTTGCGTTTGAAAAGATTCTGCAGATATCGAAATTGTCCGAAAGAAAAAATAAAATGGATTTATCAAATAAAATAAGCAAGTGAGTATGAATAATTACTCACATCAGTACATTAAGTTGACTTGAATAAGTACCCGTATTGCTTTCTAAGCATTTTATTTTTAAAATTATATTTTCTCCTTTGAATTGACTATTATTGACCACCCCCATTGCTTTTCAGGAAAAGTTGAATAAGCTCTCTGTAATATTTTTTCTGTTTTCAAGATTCTCATCAACTTATTACACCCCCTTTTCCTTGTATAATCTCTTTGGTACATCGAAGTAATGATGTATTCATTTTCTCTTGGCACGATTGCGACTACTGTCTTGTCTTTATCTTGTTGAATTTGTCTTGACCTTGAAAAAATTTTAGCCACCTTATTGACGTTGATCCCTGATGATGTTTGGGTTTATTAACGTACGTTTACTTCAGAAAGCTTACTGATTGTAATCAAGTATCCAAACCCAGCTGAAGCAAATATTATAAGAAGCGGCTGGCTGGAGTTCTCAAGTTTTATTACTTACATTCAAATTTTCATCTCTTTGTATTTAACTTTATGTCTTTGTCCTCAATTTGATTTATTAATTTTAGGTATCTCTTGTTTCTTTTTTTACTTTATATTTTTTTCCCCTTTTTTTTATTTCGTCACTCTTTATCTTTTTCATCTGTAATTTATTTTTACATTTTCTTCTTGGAAGAATTATAGAATTCGCTTTACTCTATTCTTAATATCTATCATATTATTGTTTCAATGATAAAAATAATAACTATAATAAAATAATCATTGCTGTCTAGTGCAAGCATTACTGTCTTTTCAATGGGTTTCTTCCCCCCAACCTAATCTTCTCATTTCATCATCCATCTGACAAATAGGCGTACGTTGAATCCAACGTTTCAAGATCATCTTCCACTTTTTCTCGAAGGACAATGCATGTACAAATAATCGTGAATAATTTTTCCTATGTTCTTCATGAGTCTTAAATCACAGATAAATACTAATTGAAGTAGTTGAATGATTGGTCGCAGTTGAGAAAATGAAAATGAGTTTGAAATTTTTAAACGTCAAATTCTTACTCCTAAACTTACGCCTAAACGTCAGATAGATGTTGATCTGTCTGTTTATTACCTCTGCTCAGAAATCTAATTCTAATGAGAAGCTTAATGAGATAGTAGCAGTCTTGACATCCTTGTGTGTGTGGAAGTGCGTGTTTACAAAGGCGTTTCTTTTAAAGTTCCAATTATATCTACCGGGATGGATGGTCTGGACTCTTTTGATTACCCGGTTTTAGCTCCTTGAACAAACGCTCTCATCCACACAGACAAGTAAGCCAAGACTACCGCCCTCTTTTGGTGCCCTGAAGTTAAACAAGATTTCTGCGCAGAAGGATTAAGCTTTGCTCTTGTTACAAAAAATGCTGCCAAATAGGAAGAGATTTCTGAAAAGTAGATCAGTGTATCTTCATATCTAGGACACTAGCGAATCCAGGAATCCATCCTTCTCTCTCTATGGTCATTTGATTGCATGTGTTAAAAAAGGACGGATAAAGGGAAGTCTCAAGACTTTCGCGCCCTCTTCTATCCTTTTCTAACACACGCATTAAAATGGGGAAAGAGAGAGAAGGACAATCCACTGGATCCGCCAGTGATCTAGGATTTTGAACATTTTTCTGTATTTGCTCAAGATGGCTAAACCTATTTGTTGTTTAAGACCAATCGCAGAATGAAATCCACCTCCATTTGCTATCCTTTATGTAGAAAGATAGTCGCGACTTTCAGGAGATTGACCTCTATTTTGCTCTGAATTGTTCAGTTTTTATAGTTTTTCCAATGGCCAATCCAGGCGATGTCATGAGGAATTTTCGAGAAATAGGTGTCCCCCCCCCCCCCCACAGGTGCCTTGATAATTTAGATTTGGGCTCAAATGTGCAAAACAGCAATTTAGGACGAATTGAGCTGACAAGGAGAGGATACGAGTTGTGGATCACCGATTTGGTTCAAATTTAACATACATATAGTTCAGGGAAAATAAACGGACCCATATTTTGCCGTTTGCGCCAATGGGCAGTAGTTTCGTCAAAAATTTTTTTTGAAAATCGGAAAAAAATGGATAGAAAAATCGTGTTTTCCGAACTAACGCTGATATGCCTGAATTGCGACTCCGTCTCACACCTCGGATCGGTAGCCGAGTGGTACCGTTCTCGCCCGCCACACTCGACGTCCCGGGTTCGGACCTCGTTCTTACCGCATACTTTTTGCGCACTCCATTTTTTTTTTTTGTTCTATTTCAATCGTTTACACATTTGCTCTCGAATATTCAGTGCATCTTTTTTAGCATAGAATTAACGCAATAAGAAGGGAAACTTTTATAATTATAGGTAGCAGTTTCTAGCATTTTTTCACCTGTCTTTTTTCTCTTCGCCTTGCATAAGGACTTTGCCCGACTCTTTTCGAATTGCATATATGCATATGAGGTTAGCCCCCCCCCCCGACGCGCGCGCGTAAGGGCTACGCAATTAAAGCTTAATGAAATGAAAGCACATAAATTACTTTTGTTCTGATTCTATTGAAAGTTTTCGTCCTGAGTGCACCTATTTATTAAAAAATGTGCTACAATACACCTTGTTTGCATCTTTGGTTATACCAGAAAAGTCTGATTTCCTGTATGACATGCATGAGATGACAGTTATTACAGTGAAAAACATCATCAGTATAAAAAAAGTCAATTTGATCGTATATTTTAAAAAAAATGCACTTATAAATTAATAAAGAATAACGCAATCAGGACGAAAACTTTCAATAGAATCAGAACAAAAGTAATTTATGTGCTTTCATTTCATTAAGCTTTAATTGCGTAGCCCTTACGCGCGCGCGTCGGGGGGGGGGGGGCTAACCTCATATGCATATATGCAATTCGAAAAGAGTCGGGCAAAGTCCTTATGCAAGGCGAAGAGAAAAAAGACAGGTGAAAAAATGCTAGAAACTGCTACCTATAATTATAAAAGTTTCCCTTCTTATTGCGTTAATTCTATGCTAAAAAAGATGCACTGAATATTCGAGAGCAAATGTGTAAACGATTGAAATAGAACAAAAAAAAATGGAGCGCGCAAAAAGTATGCGTCAAAAACGAGGTTCGAACCCGGGACGTCGAGTGTGGCGGGCGAGAACGGTACCACACGGCTACCGATCCGAGATGTGAGACGGCGTCGCAATTCAGGCATATCAGCGTTAGTTCGGAAAACACGAATTTTCTATCCATTTTTTTCCGATTTTCAAAAAAAAATTTTGACGAAACTACTGCCCATTGGCGCAAACGGCAAAATATGGGTCCGTTTATTTTCCCTGAACTATATGTATCTTAAATTTGAACCAAATCGGTGATCCACAACTCGTATCCTCTCCTTGTGAGAGTTGTCTCCAAAGATACAAAACAGATACAAAAAGGCTATCATGTAATGTCATCCAAAAGAATAACATGTATTCAATCATCAACTTGACTTGATTCAATGGTTCATGATCATCCTATTGGCCTTGGGCGCAGCCAATAATAAGAAATCAAGCAAAGAGAAGTCTTCATCATTTCTCTTCGAGGAGCAGCAATGATAAACTCCCCCCCCCCCCCCAGCTCAAAATCTTGCTCTAGATCTTGGGTCTATTGTAAGAGGCACCAATATAACTAACAAATAGACGGAAACTTAATAACTTTATTCAATTATAAAAAAGCAGAATTTAAAAAATATTCATAAATTTAATATCACATCTTTCTTCAAACCTTAAAAACCTAATCTTTTGTCTTTTTAAAATATATAAAAGGTAATAAACAGTTTTAATTAGACCGATCATGAGCAATTGACAGTAGGATTTAGTTGGCAATCAAGTAGGAAAGGATGAGCGTTGACTATCGTAGGAGTCGAAAATGTCAATCTCAATTGAGTTAAAAATTCAGCTCACTTTAAGTACATTATAGTCAACTGTTGTTAAATGATGAAACTACGCAAACGGAAATAAAACTTGCATTTTTTTTCTGATTCTTCCAATTTTCCGCCAGTACTTGCCAGCTACTTGATGCACTTATCTCTCAGCAGATGGTCGTCTTCGTGCCGTAGAGGCTCTTACGTTGATTCTTCAGTATTCAGTGCCAATTTCTGCCACCAGAGCGCTACTGTTCGATTAATGTCCAATTACAGGCCAAAAGTAATTTACATTTAAGAAAACGGAGCATCAATTTCTAGAGAATTATCAGAAGAATGTCTCTGCAAAATATCTTGTCAATAACTTCAAAAATAAGGCTGAAAGTATGTACCACAAAATGAAATATTACATTTCGATACAAGAATCGATTTGCGATAATCCATTTTTTTGGTGTTATCAGCCTTATTTTTGAAGTGATTGATAAGATATTTTGCAAAGTTGTTCTTCAGATAATTATCAAGTAACTGACATTCCTTTTTCGAAATTATAACTTACTGTTGGCCTGTAATTTGACATTAATCGAACGGTAGCGCTCTGGTGGCAGAAATTTGCACTGAACGCTGAAGAATCACCTTAAAGAAATTTTGCTCTTGTTTGCACGATATCATCCTATACTACTGTCAAATCTGAAACTATAATCTGATCAAGTGACTGGAGGCCAAGCCATGCTTATCTATCTTTACACAGTCAACTGTCCATACATACAATCCGTTATCAAACTATCGACTACTCATGATCAGCAGCTACACTGAAAAAACACTACGGTCTATATAGGTTTACCGAGGCATTCCCGGTCTTGAAGCCCGCTACTTTCTGTGATGGAGTCCGTGATTACGGATTCCACCGCCGAAAATTACGGGCGTCACAACCGTAATCCCTCGGTAAACCTATATAGTCCGTAATTTACGGTGTCCAATACCGTATCGTTTTTTCAGTGTAGTATTAATAGGAAGCTCTTAAATCACGTTCCAACAAAATCTACCTGAGACAGACATTTAAAAATATTAAAAATTTGATCATCAAATATCATGAACGATGTCTTTCTTCGTTACTTTAAAATCTTTCAGTTTGCCTTATGAAATTAATGTCTTCAGTCAGAACCCTAATCGTCAAAAGGCTCTGAAATCACCTCCACTCATTTTACGCAAAACTCCAAGAAACGACAAATTTGTCCTTTAAATTTATATTCTGATTGGTTGTCACCAGAGTCTGAAACAAAAAAACAAAAAAGTAGGAAACAATTCTTCTTGCCAAATTTGAATGCAAACAGATGAGTAGTTGAGGAAATATCATCCGTGACAGACGGCCATATTTTGGGATATGGTTTTTTGGGTTCCTGGGGACATCAAATGCCAAGAAATGGAGCTAACTCAATTTTCAAATTTTTTATGATTACAATACTTTCTCTACCCTATGGGGAGTGAAGAAGTAAAAACTTAAAATTTGGGTAGTTGTAATAAAAAGAAAGAGTTATCATAAATGCTATGGTTTGGTCTACGTAGTTGTATGTTTGTAATAATAGTGTCTAGTGCAGTGCGGGCTATTTGAAATGAAAGTGATTTCCTGAGTTAATGAGTGGATTTTGAAAGTTTTTAATGTGCGCATCGTTTTTTTCACTGAATTTTATGGTAGAATCAATGTGTCATATTGCTATAGCAAAAGTACGCAACAGACCCTTTCTTTTTTCAAACACAAAATTTTGTATACCAACCCACAATGATATAAAAGTAACAAACAATTCCACTTTTTGCTGCACTAAAAATGAAAGTCACATCTTCTTTGACACCAAGGAAGATGCCAAAAAAGAAAACCTAATCGAAAAACATACCTCGTTCTTAGCTTTATATATGAAGGCTGCATTCTGCCCATTGATTTCGACTGATTTGACCACAGAGGTGACTCCAAAAATGACAAGCTCCACCACTGACATGGGAGTCTCGAATCCAAAATGTTCAATCGAACTTGAGACTGAGTTGTTTGTTGCTGAGAACGTGATCAGATTGTACAATTTTTTAGGGTATGTATCTGTTGAAAGAAAAGTTAAAATTAGTCACCTACACTGATCACCATTTAAATTACTAACCTGTTGACGAGTGAATTCATTTAAGCCCGCCACGCCCAGAAATACTAATTAATTTTAGGATAAAATGCTCATGCTAATCACCAATACTAATTAATTGTAGGGTGAAATGCTCATGCTAAGTTTTGATGTTATTTACAGTTCTCAACAGTTCCCCAGCCCATCTCCTTGATTTTTTTTTTTTTTTTGTTGGACTTGTGAAGAAAGTACGAACGAATTTAAGGATAAAACGCCTATTCTTATACTTGATGTTATTTTCAGTTTCCAACCGTTCCCCTGTCAAATTATGAAATTTTTTTGATTTTTCTTTTAAATTTTTTTATTTTTGTACTAGAGAAAGCGATTTATACATAACATTGGTAACAGTGACATGATCGTTTGTATTTATTCACAGAATTCGAGAAAATTTTGGGGTTAAGTTCTCAAAATTAATATCAGTTCGACCAATGCAAGAAGAGAGAAAAAACTGTAAACTGTTGGTTACCGGGTCACTAATTACCCCGTGATCAATGCCCGTGGCGCTGTCTCTCGGGAAACGGAGAATCACAACGTTACAGGTTGCTCAGTACTCATCTATGCAAATTTGTCCTGAAAGACCGAGGACAAGTAAGACTTGTCTATACATGTCAATGGGTTAAAGAGCAGACAAAATTGTGAATTTAGGCATGCGTTACAGTAGTTCAGAGCTGCCGTTTTCTGTATAATTAATGGCATTATTTAATTCACCAATAATTCCACTGGTTGAGAAAAGATTACACAGTTCAGTTCAGTGTATGCCTGTAATGCACCAAAATGCTTGCATCTGTAATCTTTTCTCAATCGGTGGAGTCGTCGAAGACTTTAAAAAACTTGCGGATATTTTAATTAACGAACAGAGTTTTCACTGACTGAGACAATATTACAGATCAGAGTATTTTTGTGCATTTCAGTTATACACTGAACTGAACCGTGTAATCTTTTCTCAACCGGTGGAATCATCGGTGAATTGAAAAATGCCATTAATTACACACAAAACGGCAGCTCTGCAGTAGTTCAACATCAACATACTGCCGCCAAGGCATCCAAGCGCTGAATGCAATACACGATGCCCTATCAAAAGATGCAAAACTGAGAACAAAATTTGCTAAGCGCAGCTTGCCATTCAAGTTCATTCTCGTAAAACTATTTTGTCAAGAACAATGCAACACACGAGTAGTAAGGATTAAGGATATTTGATTGATTTCATCATTTCATTGTGAATCGAATAATTACACTTTAGAACTTACAGCTTCAAAATTCAATTACTTTAAAATAAAGATATGAAAAATTCAAGACACTTACTCAATGATTCACCATCATCCCAGTATAGAAATCCTTCAGCTATTCCATCATCGTCAAGAGCAACTACCAAAACAAATGGCTTCGTTCGACTAAATAAAAAACAAAAGAGTAGAATTAAAATCAAATTTTACTACACACATACAAGAATAGATTCCACACATAAAACAAACGCACACATTACACAAGATAGATTTATTTTTTTCCAAAATTCCTGATATTTTCTCGTCTTAGGAAACTCTAATTAATTAGCTAAAGATTGACGGTATTTCTTTCGCATGATAAAGTCCTTGCAGCAGAATTAAAATCAAATTTTACACCACGCATACTTCACTTATTTCCAAAATTCCTGATATTTTTCGGTCTTTAACCCACAAACGCCCAGAATTATTTGAAATTTTTTGGTGATTTTCTTTAAAAAAAAAACAACACTATCTGAGAACTAAAAGCATGAAAAAATGATGAAACCATTTTTGGTCCAGCTAAATGATACGTGCTAAAAACTCCCAAAATCAGTTTTGCAGTAATATTGGTCCAAATTGACTGAAATTCGGTCCAAAAATAACCCGACAAGTGTGTCGTTAACATCATGAGGCAAGTTTAGCGCACTCAGTTTTGCTCGGGAGTCACCACCGGTTGCAACGGTAAACAGTCGTCTACTGTTGAGTGGTGAGCTCAAAAATAGGCTGTGATTGGTCCACGGTCCTGGAAACAGGTTTTGCTTGGCGAATGCATACCACACGCTCATCAGTCAACAGTAGGCGACTGTTGGCTGTTGTTTCGATGAGTTCCGACCAAAATTGAGCTGGCAAAGTGGACACCTGTCACAAGCTTTGTGTTTAGTCTCTATTTGTCTCAGAGTAGTAGTAAAAGTTAGTAGTAGTAGTAGTAGTAGTAAAGTCCAGCCGCCCAAACACTTGGCTCGTTATGCTGATATTTCACAGCGAACGACTGGACTGCATAAAAAAAGAAGGGGTGGGAAAGACAATCAAAGTATTCTCAAAACAAAGGATAAGAAAAAGGAGAGTAACGGCGACCTACCAGGGACTCTCAAATTGGGAAGGAAGTACTTAGAGCACTCAAGGAGGTGTAAAAAAACTGAAAAAATGAGAGGTCCTTATAGGAACCGTATGTGTCACAAACCTTTCAGTCGTGGTCATTGCTGGTACCTGCCCAGGCATTATGGTCCCTGGTTTCACCAAAAGCGGTATCACATCCAATGGAGCAGACAGAGCAACGTCTCCCCCAACCACACGTTGTCCAGAGTAGAAATTGTACCAATATTTACCCGGTAAGTATGCCTTCACGTACACATCATTCTGCAACAAAAGCAATCAGAGAATCAGAAACCGTTTCTGATCGAAAGAGGCCTAAACACGGTTTACGGTTTGAACCGTGGACACGACATCGCGCTGCTCAAAAAGTCAACAGTTTTTGGCTGAAATTGATGATTTTATTCCTAAAGTACAAATTTGAGGAACGTCAGCACTTGCAAACATACCTAAGGAAGATATCCTATAAGTTTCAAGCTGAGAAACTCAAAAATAAAGCCAAAAATGATGAAATACAAAAATTCCCATAAGCCTTAATGAGTGCGAGTGAGGCATATAGACATGCTATCACTCGCACTCGCTTAGCTTATGGTGAAACGAATTTCATAATTTACCACTTTAATTCTTAACCAACTTTGCTCCCTTTGGGCTCATAAATTCATAAAAAATTTTGGTGATGCTGACGTTATAGGATTTTGCATTTCTTTTCTCAAAAGCGACTAGTGGCGCTATCCATTGGATTGAAATCTGGAAAAGTTTCGCCTGGAATCACTTTAAACTTTAACTTACAAAAAATATGAGATTAAGTCTATTGTCAACAAAATGTGTTAACGAAAACACTAATACTTCATAAGCACTTCAAATTTAAAGCAGGTCAAATAATATCATACAACAAACTTACTTCATTCAATACTGGTACAATTTGTAAGGCAGATCCCCACATGAATTGCGTTGAAATATTGAAAGTCCTTGTGTCAGTAGGAAATCTAAAAAGTAAGGAATTCATCACCACATTGTTACATATTGCAAAAAGATATTGCGATAAATAAAGATGAAAGAGTGGCTGAACAATCTTGCTTTACATACTGAACCCCTCATTTATGTTCAGATTTGTATTTTTACTAATTTCAGCTTCAACTTCGAGTCTCCTTGAAACCGTTTGGCCACTGTATTCTTCAATAGAATCTCAAAGGAGCAACAATCAAGAAAAGATCAAAAACTGTTATGAAAAATCAAAACGCTTTCCAATTTTAGTCATGAATTCATTGTTGATTTTCGATTGCTTGAGAAAGAGGGCGTTCTACAATTCTCGTTCTAAAAATGAGCTTTTCTGCATTCGTGCAATGTTCCGGAGAATTCTAGAACGCTCCCAAGAGAACACTGCATAATCAAGTTACAAGGTTACAGTGACTATTTCAAACTCATGTCCGGTAGAAACCATTTTCCAGTTAGCTACACCTCCACTCTTTACAACTCAAAACAAAATAACTAGATTGATTACTTGAATTTTGCTTACTCAAAGAATAAAGGCCGCACAACAGTTTCTCCAAAAGCGTGCGCTCTCCAGAATAAAGAATAAAGATAAGGCAACAGGGAATAGCGGATCAAAAGGGCTTTCCTCGTCGAATCAACAACGGACTGTCCCATGGCAACAGGATCTTGATCCTGCAATTAAAATGAAAAAGGTTAAACTCATTGCCGTTTTTAAATGTTTCCTTTAGGACGGCTAAAACTAGTAAAAATCTAGATTCCTGCAAACCCTGTTTTGTTAGAGACATGGATACTTTATTACGGTATACTTTCAGTTTACCAGATTGCAACTTACCCGTCACTTCTGCTCATCCCAGCAGAACATGCACAATATGTTTAGTTTACCATATAACAATGTGCAGACATAATTTTAATCCTGGTTCTAAAATTTTACCCTAAGTAAACAGATTTTGCAAAAAAATCATGAGCAATCTTATGGACTTACGCAATAGCGTCTGCGCAGAACTTTAACCACGTTTAAATCAACTTCTACCCTCTGGTTCAATTTTAGAACATTTAAATACACCAGAAACTATGATAAATTTCTAGGATTTTGCAGCAATAAACAAACAAATCGATGGGGCTCTTGCTGACTTTTGCTATGAGCAATTGAATAGTTAATTCTTGAGGAAAATGACAATGAGCACATTAAAAAATTACAAAATTCACTCATAAACTCGTAAAATGACTTTTAACTTGTTGACAGCCAAGCCGGTCATTATTACCGGCATTTCATGACCCCGCTGAGACCGCGGCGGCCACTATGACCGGTCCCCGGGCAGCCGATTCCAATCTCGTTTCTGGGGCTGCCGGTCACGAGAGGCGTATTCAACCGTATAACTTTTGACCGCCTTGGCCTCCCGTGACGAATGCAGTGGCAAATTTTTTTATCTTTTATTTCATTTTGTTTTTTATCAATTCTTTTCAAAATAATTATGGTTTTTGAGGTTTATTCATTTTAAATGCAAATTTCGGTACAAATCATGTATAACCAAGACTTATATTCAAGACTTGTCCTAGGTTACCATTTTAAAGCTTTATGACTACATTGGCTTAGTTGCCACTATGGCGCTTCATATTTTATAAAAATTGACAACAATGACCGTAAAAAATAGAAATTTCACAGTAAATGGGAAAAGGTGAAAAGAAACCGGATTTTTTTTTTTAGCCTCAATGGTCGTAGTTGAAGCATGTGAGGCAATAATACGGCTCTGCATCACGTAACCACCACACTACGTAAACCCTAGTTTTGCCTTCATTGACAGATCTCACGAGAGTGTTTGGTAGCATCCGACGCAGTATTTGCGGGTAGATGCAGCTCCTTCTCTTTTCTTCTATGCATGGCGGACTTGGTGGCGCCGCGCCGGAAGATAGTGAACATGCTGTCGAATCAAAGACAAAAGGTTGATAAGGATGAGGAATTCCAAATCATGGGTTGACGGTCTCTTCACTGTAGGCGCAAAAATTATCGCCACGCGTTCCCTCACCCTCGGCGACGATCTCCTTACCCCTCTCGCGATGCTCTTGTTCTTCTGAGAATCAGCACGCACTTTTTTACCCCTCCTTGCAGGTTTCAATCTGCATCAGCAAGACAAACACGCACCGAGAAATATTGATACAGCCAATCTTCGCATCCTCGGTATGACCAGTATTGTGACGGGCGCGGCCTCCGGTGATGAAATTTTCACCAGAAGCCACGCCGGTTATAGTAACCACCATAAGCAGGCATGGCTCACGTTTTATTTTGAGTTCATACACCAAAAATTTGCCAGGTTTCATTACCATTTAACAAAAAATCGTCACAAAAACAAGCTTGGCCCCCCCCCATTAATTATGACCTCAAAACGCTGTGACAGTCAATGTGTTTAGTGTACGGTGTAATGTCAGAGCTACGCAGATACCAAGGGAGATTCCTATCTAATTTGAGGCTTTCTTCTGTGTGTTTTTAAAGAGACAGAGACAAGGTAGATAGGAATTCTACATGACACCTGTATAGCTCCATTAAAGAGCAAAGATGGTGAAGCTTTGCAGGTATCTCTGGAGAATCCTATCTAATTTTCCTCTTTCTCTAAAGAAACACATGGAAGAAAGCCTTAAATTAGATCAAAATCTCCCATGGTACCATAGTACTATGACTTTCAAAAGAAAGTAACCTGATCAAAATTTTTCTTATTAAATTCATAAATTGTTCTGCTTGTTTTCAATAGAATTTTCGAGTTTTCATGATGTACTTTAAAGAGTCATTCTGTTTAAATCTTAAACACTTGAAAGCAGCAAAATTGTTTAAAAGTTGCCGAGATTTAAAATGGTAAACATTTCGACCAGGGTACTTTCTTTTGAAAGTCATAGTACCTGCGTAGCTCTGCCATTACGCCTTTAACTTTAAAGTCATTTCGTAAGTCAATGAGTAAATTTTGTGATTTTTTAGTGTACTCATTGTAATCTTTGCTGGATTTCACATAATAATACACAATTCAATTGCTTGTAGCAGAAGGTAGCAAGAGCCCGATTTTAGCACATTTTAACACCAGTCCTCAGTCTTCTGAGATGCGAGAAACCTACATTTTACCATAGCTCATTTTTTTGCAAGATTTAAACTTGAGGCAGATAGTTAGCAACAAATGTTCAATACTTACTATGGTGTCATCACTATTATGAGTTCGGGAGAAGGGGTAGAATGCACCTAATTGTAACCAGCGCTGACAAAGAGCAGCCGTTGTGTTACCATTGAATCCACAAATATCAGCTCCAACCATTGGAATTCCCAACAGATTGAAAGTCATTATATCTATTGAAACAAGAAAGACAGCTAGCATTAGACCCTCCTGTCAGTAAATAAACACACACGTTTATTGGTGTTTTTAAAAACAAGCGTAACTCGATTCTTATTCAACGTTTCAAAATTTGTCATCATAGTTTCTTTCCTCAGCGGTGAAGCGACCAACCAGTCACCATGAAATTTCTTGATGAGATTTTCCAGGTTGCACGCAATTCTGAGAGGAGAAATCAAAATCAAGAAATCAAGATCCCAGCAAAGATTAGCAACTTTTTCTCTGATCACATCACATTTTCTTTAATTTCAACTTTTAAGGAAAAAGACAGCAAACACAGATGCAGAGAAAGGATTTTTCATTGCTTCATCATTATTTTATTCCCTTATTCATCCAACCCTAATAAAAGTGTGAAGGATCAAACAACTTTTGTTGCACTTTCTGAAATGGATGTTGCAGCTCATTATTATTATTAAAAAAAAATAATAATAATAAAAATAATAATAATGATTAATAATAACGATTTTAATACTTAAAAAGGAAAAAGTCTCTTTCATTATTGATATTGCCGTCCCTCTCGCAACAAGCACGCAAGCCCAATATGCTGATAAGATGAATAAATACATGGCTCTGGCAGACGAAATCAAAGCTCTGTGGAAGTTGGAAAAAGTGACCATCGTGCCCGTTGTTCTCGGTGTCACTGGAGAAATCCCCAAAAAACTATTCCGCAGCCTTGATATACTCAAGCTCAGGACAAAACTGTACCAACAACTACAGAAAGCTGCTCTTCTCGGAAGCTGTAGAATTATCCGTCGGGTTCTCGGAGACGAACATCATTCGTAATTTTTTTTTTTTTTTTTTTTTTTTAAAAAAACAGGTCTCTCCCTTGTATTAAGCTACCGGGAGAGGGCTAAAAGCCCAGCCTTTTGAAAGACTGTATCAATCAAGCACGAAAACATAATAATGATAATACAAATACAAAATAAAAAAAAATAAATAAACTGCAATTTTTGACCCAGTTCGAAAAAAAGCGTTCTGAGAATTTTGTACAGTGAAAATAAGAGCACTTCACCTTGGCGCATCACAAATAATGTAGTAGTTAAATAAACAGATAAATGAATAAATAAATACCCGAAACTGTATGCTTCATATCATCCCATGTAGACCACACGTCTCCTGTCCAATGAGCTGAAAACATGCCTTGCCCGAGAAACGTTGATCTTGATACTATGAATGGTCTCTTATTTCGAATTTCCTTCAAGGCACTGTTCAAAATATCAAGATTACAATAAAGCGTAAATTATAATATCCATTCAAATTTTTTAGAATTCCATATTTTTTTCATTTTAGATTTTTTACTGACTTTATTACATCTGACTCATCGGTAGAGCATGACTTTTTTTTTTTTATTTTGTACTGATTTTAAAGTTATTTTTGGGCTGATTTCAATGTTATTTTTTATATGATTTTAGCGTTGAACAAGGTTAACATCAATTTACTATTTTCTTTCAAGACAATTTTTGGATCTTTTTTTATTTTAAGGAATGCTTCAGAGAAATGAGCACTTTCATTGAATCAAAATTGTTCTTTTACACTTGTTGGTTTAAAAGAGAATAAGAGATGTTTGCCACTTAAATCGGCACTTTAGCAGCAACCTTTGAATACTTCCACAGATTTCCCCAGATATAATCGCTAGTAATTCGTGCAGTTGCTAATTGCCAATTAGTGATGATTTTGCTTAAAGGTCCAAAAAAGCCCGTTTTTGCATTTCCTTAACATATTGGAAACCAGGTCCTACTAATACTCCTATGAGAGTCAAAGATTTAAATGACCATTTTAAAAATTTTGCCGCAGTTCGTAGTTGCAAAATTTGTCGAGTTCTACTCATTAGAGATTCCTAGACTACTTGACATTCCAATTAGGAAGTTGGCGGAAGAGACTCTTCTTTTCTGCATTCTTTTGTAGGTTCAACAAACCAACAGTCGAGGTGATTCTTCAGTGCTTAGTGCCAATTTCTACCACCAGAGCGCTAACGTTCAATTAATGTCAAATAACAGGCCGACAGTAATTTATATTTGAGAAAACAGAATGTCAATTACTAGATAATCATCTGAAGAACATCTCTGCAAAATATTTCATTAATAACTTCAAAAATAAGGCTGAAAGTATAAAAAAATGGAATATTGCAAATTGATTCTTGTATCAAAATGTGGTACTTCATTTTTTGGTCTTATTTTTGAAGTTATTGACGAGATATTTTGCAGAGACGTTCTTCAGATGATTACCTTGAAACTGACACTTCGTTTTCTTAAATATAAATTACTTTCCTTGTAATTTAACATAAATTGAACGGTAGCGCTCTGGTGGCAGAAATCGGCACTAAACGCTGAAAAATCACCTTAACACCTTTCTAATTTTGCCTGGTGTTGAATAGTGAGCACCCTCTTCTTCACTTCCAAGCCTATCATCCTTGTATTTTCTGAACACCACCACTCATCACCAGACTGAGTCAGAGTAGCATTGATAGTGGTTTTGTTGAATCTGCAAGATTTTCTTGTGCCTCAAATCTGCCCAATGCATTTTAGCGTAGTCCTTCATCTTTAGTTCTCTCTGGCTGAAACATGACAAGGAGGAATTGCAGTAATCATTACATTGACAGTTAAATGAATACTTTCCGTAATGCACTTACAAATTGGTGGCAATGGCCTCAGTTATTCCATGAACGTTGTGAATTTGATAATGTTTGCCGAGGTAATGCTCTGAGCTCATACAGAGAGTTTTATAGTTCAAGTGACCACCTTCAACGACCGGAACGTAAGGAGGATTTTCCCACTCATTATTTGGGCAACCTTCAAAAGATCCGTCGATAAAATTAGAGGGCTCATTCATGTCCTGGTAAAAAAAAATCATTTTGTAAAAAATTAAAAGAACAAAAGATTCCAATATTTTACAAAGTAAGGTCTACTGATTTACGTTCGGCAATGAAGCTGATGGGCATAGTAACACGTGAGGCATACAAAATCTAAGTAATTTTTGTCCACCCTAAACACCCAGTTTTAAACAATTGACACCACAGTTTTGTACAAAGAGAGTAACGACTGGCTTAAACTTCAGTTAAAGGTATAGACTCAGCAAACTCTGCAATGATATAAATACGTCATGAGAGCAAAAGGACTTACAATCCAAACACCATCAAACGGAATGTCATCGTGTAAACTTTTGAGTTGATTGGTCCAGTAGTCAATCGTGTCTGGATTAGTGAAGTCTGGAAATACAGTTGATACTTTGTTCCACACCTGAAGCAAGAAAACAATAGTTATTTATTTATTTATTTATTTATTTATTCATTCATTTGTTTATTTAATTTTTGGTACATAAAGCCACAAGAGGCAGCTATGGATCAGAGTATTACATAAGATACATTTCCAGAGCTCTTCAATCTTATTCAAAGCTTTATTTAAAAGAGAGATTCTTAAACTTTTAAAAAATGGTTTAATGTTATGAATCAATATGAAAAGTAAATAAAAAATACCTCTTGATGTCATTAAAGTAAAACTACTTCTGTTAGGTTCTGAAGTGAGGGAATTCTATATAGGTACTGACTAAAGAATTGAGGTTTCATATTTGATGCATGAAATGCAGTCTTGCTATTATGATTATTATGAGCAATACTGATTTCAGCAAAACTCGGAAGCCTTAACAAACTTCTTATTTTCAAATCCCTCTTTTTATTTGGAGAACTCTGTTGGATCGGAGAAGGAAATTCAACGAGAAAAGTAGGTTGGTTTTTCAAGAGCACACATATTTTAAACTCAGCCCTTGACTCGTTGAATTTATCTCATCAAGAAGGATACAAAATTGCGCACACAGAATCCTAGGGGCTGATTCTGATCTTTTAGACAAGACGAGACAAGACGAGATAGCGGTAATCGATCATTACCATTGGTTTAAACGGCGTCACATGAAAATTTAGAAGTCGTTCGAGTTATTCATTCGCCTTTTGAACGGTCTAAAATAATCTCAAAAAAAGTCCAATCCC
Organism: Trialeurodes vaporariorum; assembly: GCA_011764245.1. Taxonomy (NCBI): domain Eukaryota; kingdom Metazoa; phylum Arthropoda; class Insecta; order Hemiptera; family Aleyrodidae; genus Trialeurodes; species Trialeurodes vaporariorum. The sequence continues at coordinate 26,172,342 of VMOF01000320.1, forward strand.
AGAATGCTTGCATGAAAGGGTTAAACACAAAAGATAAGAAGGAGATTCCAGCTTACTTACTTTGCCGACAATTGGAAGACCACTCGCATTCTTGATGAAAATGTTTGCAGCTATCCCTTGATCATAAGGAGGATAAGTACCTTTGGGTTCACCAGCACTGACACCCGGGTCCAAAATTGGTATGTAGTGCATGCCAGACTACAAAGAAAAGAATAATACAAATGATTAACTTGCCATTATTTGAGCCCTGAAAACTTACATCATTGCTCATGCAGGGTTCTTTAACCCCTTATGGGCCAAGCCCGAGTATACTTGTTTTTCTCCTTTAGTCTATTTCACGCTGATTCAGTTTTCATTTCGGATAAACGCAAAAATAGACAAAAACACTACGGTAGAAAAGGTCTCGTTCGGTGCCTTCAATTCTTCATATAGGCAATTCCAACTCCCCCGAGTACGAACAGTTAACTACCTTACCTGTAGAAAAGGAGGAGCGGTGTTCTCTTGAACTAACCTGGTCCTTAAAGGGTTAAGGCAGTAGCTGAAAGTTCTTTTACCTTCTATCTTTCAATCTTCTAATCTCTCCGTTCTTCATTTCTTTATTCAAACCTTTGTAAAACCGAAAAGCATCTCTTTCCCACCTTTGAATCCCAAGAGACAAACAAAGACTTCTAAGACTTTTTGTAGTATTAGAAATAGTATTAGCAGTATCAGATGTCTTTGAAGACAACAGAGATCATAACTTTTGCTGGATTTTACTCAAGAATTATTCTTTAAATCACATGCAGCAAAAGCTTGCAAGAGCTTCTTTACCCCCCCCCCCCCATGTAACCACACTCTTAGAGACAGTTTTCTTTTATCAACATGTTTGCAGGTATCAATCGAAATTCCTTGGGCTATTAATGAAATTCCTTGAATAATGTAATATCAAGGAATTCATTGAAAGACCCACAAAATTCCATAAGTATAGTTTTATAAAATTCCAAGGGAGGTAATAGCTCACTTTTCAACCAGTGGCATTTTGAATAGGTTGAAATAAATTAGAGTAAAAAAAAAATAACAGTGCTGAGGCGTTGACCAGTTTTACACAAAAAAAACTTTCAAGCAAGTATAGTCTTAGAAGCTATCTCCTCTTTGAACAAGTAAATGTGGAAATAAAGAAACTTACATCATGAAGGTGCTTTATGAACTCTGGTAGCTTCGCAAATTCTACTTTATTCCGTGTGAAATCGTTATTATTTTCCATATAATCCAAATCGTTCCATTGTACATCCTAAAACATAAGATCTTCAAACATAAAGCATTCATACAAATATTCAATGCTCTACCTAAAAAATAAATGATTTGCTCCGGAAAAACGAAATTTCATAGATCTTAAACAGTCTTGAAATTTTTATAGAACTTATAACCTATTACTCTCCTCACAAGATTATTCCAAAATTGTAAAATGAGTGAAACTCTAGACTTACTTTTAGCTTACAAATTGTTACCATTATTTCTTACATATGTCATGTTTTTCAAGTATTACATAATGGTAATTTGAAGTCCGACTTGTGTGAAAGCTTCATACAAGGCATAATATAAGTACTGAGGCTCCCAAAAAAATCTTTCACATCACGACCATCTCTAGGATCACGAAGAGGGGGAAATATATTTGTACCCTTTCCAATGCGAGAAAGACAGCAGCAGTCGACAGCTAACACTGATTCAATGTCTCCGCCCTCCTTGCCAAGCTACTAGTTATAGTCTTAGAAAGGTAGCATGAACTTTTTCTGGAGTACCATGTTCCTTATGGCCCAAGGCACACACAGTAATGAAATGAAAATAAAAGTGAAAGACACAAATGAAGAAATTTCAAAAGTTTTTAGGTATTTTTGGTTTTACACTAAAGTTTGTGAACTTGGAGATAGTTTTTGAAAAGAAGAAAAAAGCGTCACCAATTTCCGAAGTTTTTTTTACCGCGAGGAGAAAAATGGAAAAAAATAAGCGAAAACAATCCCTCATAAGACTGATGGGAACTTTTGAGAATGAGCCTTATTATATAGGAAGGTTGCGTGAATGAATAAGGTATAATTCTCTAAAAACGACGGAGATCATTCAATTTATAGTAACATCTAGGTTATACAGAATCTCATAAGATACCACAAGCAAAAAGGAGGACTAACATGAAATACTCACAACAGGAATTCCAGCTGATTGGGTACGGTTTAATGTGTCCATGGTAACTTGTAATGATTGCTGACCATACCTGTAAAGAGGAATAGGTTTAAATAAATTTGGAAAAAAAAGGTAATTGGCTGGACTGGGAGTTGATCAAACTATTGCTACATATAGCAGATGTCAAAGGTAAGAGGCGCCAGGCTTCTAACAAACACTGCTGATAAGTTGCTCTCAGATTACTAATAAAAGGGTCATTTATGCAAGTTTCTTTGCTCCCTACAGTAAACTGGAGTTAAAGGATAAAAAAATATGCGCATTTCAAACTGAATTCTTACTCAAGATTTGCAACCAATGACACGTTTTGACTTCTCTTGGTCAAAGCTATCAGCTGAGCAAGTTTACCCGCCAGGTTTCCTCTTGTGGTAAGGTTACATTCTTGTTGGGACAAATATCACCCGGCCATGTCTTACCGAAGACTGCAGAAAATTGACAGCACCGCCTGCTGGCTGATCTTTGAAATAAGTGGATAAAGCTGGTAGACTAGATAAGCGAAGGGCTGCTATTGGTCCCTCTGAAGTGCTTATCACAAAATTTAACTCTGTAACCAAGTATCCCTCTGCTACATTCGATAAGCTATCGGCTGCTTGAAACAAGCCGATAAAAGTTGATAGCTTATCGAATGTAGCGGAGGGATACTTGGTTACAGAGATATATTTTTCGACAAAAACTTCAGAGGGACCAATAGCAGCCCTTTGCTTATCTAGTCTACCAGTTTTATCCACTGCTTTTAAAGGTTGGCCTACTGGAGGGAGCTAATACTACAGTATTTTGTATTCCAAGAAGCTCAGCCATCTAAGGGTTTAGAGGCCGCGATCCAATGTAAAAGTACTGACTACCCACTCTCTACCAAGGGATTAGGTCCTGCAAGCTGATTCTGCTCATTTGGACGAGACGAGACGAGATAGCAAGAAAGGATCAATCCCATTGGTTTAAATGGAGTCACGTGACAGATTTGAAGTCATTGATGCTCCGCGACGGCGAACTCCGAGTCATTCCTTTCAAATTCATGACTCGGAGCTCGTCATCGCGGAGCATCAATGACTTCAAATCTGTCACGTGACTCCATTTAAACCAATGGGATTGATCCTTTCGTGCTATCTCGTCTCGACTCGTCCAAATGAGCAGAATCAGCCTGCAGAAATACATTTTTATCAAAAGCGTAGAAACTCCCAACAGAACATTTATCATTTGACTTACTTGCACATGTGGAATCCAAGGCTCCAATACGGTGGCATGAATGGATAACCGACGACATCTAGATACTGAGATATCACTTCCGATGGTGACGGTCCCAAGAAAACGTAAAAGTCGAGCACTCCCCCAAGAACACGATAGGTGACGGTAGGAGCCGGCTGGAGAATAATTTCTATTGGAAATAAAATTAAATTGAAAGTAATAAAACTTCTAATTTGACTCCCTCCCTCATTGTCATTCATAAGCAGGGGTGCAAAATTTGCCCAATCCAGCGATCCCAGGATCGCGAGAAAGTGCGTAAGTTTCTGGGAAGTGAAGAAATTGCCAATTTTTTTTTTTTTCTATAATGGCAAAATGGCTTTCCCAGGTATTGGCCTCAAAATTTTGTAAATACTTATCATTTTGCGTACAAATGAAAATTTTGATAAAAGCAAAGAAAAAAAGGCCATCACTTTTCACATTTTTGTGACAAAATTTTTCGAGAGTTCTGTGGGGGGAAAAGTCCTAGATTGCAAGAAACTTCGGACGTTTTTAAACATTTACCCCTATTCACAGGTAAATCAAACAAAATCATAACCTTCAAAGTTTTACTATGCATGCAAAGTATGGTACAGAGCCACTTAAAACATGATACTAACTTTAAAGTTGCTTAGATGAAGCAAGACCATTTCTGCAAATAAAAACTCAATTATTTGAGAGTTCCAATAATTCCAGCTATACATCTTGCAAACTATGCATTCCTTTTGTCCCAAATAAATCGACGATGCGATAGAGAGCATGAAGTTCATTCTCACAAACTCATTGATACTCACCCATTGGATGACTGTTTTTCAGGAGAACACCAAAACCTCTTCCATCCTCTCCGACGCTGAGGAAGAAAGGATGAGTTCCATAGCCATTGATCTAAAATTTTAAAAAACCATACACTTAGATTATACATACATTCCACAAGAATTGTAAAAGAGAAGAATATTTTTGGCTGAAATTAAAACTAACCTAACTTCAAGCAGGAGTTTAGAAAAGTTCAATACATCTGATTTAGTTCAAATTGTTTTTAGCGCAGTGTTCAGACAGCAGCTACAAAGTTGATCATCCAAAATTCCAAGATTGTAGGATGTTGTAAAAAAAAAAGCCGAAAAATGAGTGTCTTGGAACAATTAGAAATAGATAAAAGGAAAACATCAGGCACATTAATTAACTCACAACTGGAGATTGAAGTGGTAGCCTTGTTTTTCCCACAACAAAGAACATACGCGGAGAGCAGTGCGCCAGGTGACTAATTCTCGCAATGTTGTTATCACATATTTTGGTTATTTGTGTTAGTCATTTTATCCTCGTTTGATTTTTGTAAAAGTTTTTTATTTCTTTCGACAGGTCGTGTTTGCGATTCTCTGAAGATGGACCTGCAAGGCTCCAAAATGATTATCGTTGCATTATTTGAAAGATTGAAAAAATCAGGACCGATAAAAAAAAAAAGTAAACCAATGTATTAAATGTACCCAGATAAAATTTTCCAACAATCCAAATGAAGTAAAATAAATTTCAGCTGCCTGCGATAAAATTTTACTTACACCATTTGTCGGAGGGGAATCATGATTGAAGAGAGTTATTCGCTTCCAATTGGTATCCAAGTGAAAAGCATCTCGGTGCTCTGCAAGTCCGTATAAGTGGCCAGACAGCACATCGGTTGAAAACTGGATCAGCTGAGAGGAGAAAATTAATCCTCCTCTTGAATCCATTCTGAAAGGGAAAAAAAACAGCATAATTATATCTTCTTCCCCCACAAATATTCAGACAACATAGAAAAACTAGAGTCAATTGCACACAGTTTACAGGCAGTTTCAAATGATGCCAGATTTGGGTTCAAATCAGACAATATTTTTAGAAGGGAAATGTAAGACTCAAAGCCATAATTCTGGCAACACTGTTTCAAAATGACATCAATGAACCAATCAAGATGCTGATTACATACGATCGAGTCGATAATATAACATGACCTTGTTATTAAAATTTAAAAACATTCTAAACAAAATTATATAAAACTCGAGTAACTTACTTTTGTCAGATTTTGTCTCAATTAATAGTTCAGGTTCACTTAGGGGTCTCAAAATTATGCTTACAGTTCAAATCAGTTTAACATTCTTGAGAAGATCAGTTCTCGACAGCTAGTTCGATTTGGTATTATAATGACTGTCAATCGTTAGTCGTTAATCATTTTAAAATTCCTTCCATTTCTTTTTTTTTTTTTTTTTCACAAAAAAAAATAAGTAAATAAATAAAAATCCAGCCTTTTTGTAAGTATTACAGAACGTTGAAAAAACGGAGGAAAATTACATATTTGAGCATACAGATCAAAAAATAGCACAATGATTCTTTTTTACTCTTTTTCCCACTATTAGGGTGACTAGATGAGTTGAAAAATTCATGTTTCATAAAAAAAAAAAAAAAAAATAGTGCAGTGACCGGCTACATTAATGGAGGAAGTTAGCATAAGCAAGGCATAGTAAGGAGGGGGAGGAAGAAGCATTTTGCATACATTTTTTCCTCAGGAAACTCTATAGCTACATTCAACGAATTCAAGCAAAAGCTCTCCAGTCTCCAGGGACATTGATAAGGACTATCAACTAGTGATAGTAAACAATGGCAAGGGAAGGAAGCATGTTGCACTGGATGATAAAAGTAGACTGTGGCAGACAGTTCACTCACTTCTTCTTCTTCCGCTTATCACTTGTTTTGAAGAAGAACATGACATGAGGCAACTATCATAGTATTAAGCGATCAGACTTACTACGTTTTTTGCAATTTTTATAGTACAATGAGAATTTAGGAAGAAAACTCAAAAAAATTGAAATACTTAGGAAGGCAAACCACTGATGGATACAAGAATAAAGGGACATCTATATGTGAACAAACTTCTAAGACTACAGCAGAGGTCTGATATGGGTCGAAAAATTTGGGCCAAAATCATTGGTATCAGTAGGCTGTGTTACGTTTAAAAACACTACATATCAGCACTAAAGTAATCAGCAGCAGCAGAAACTTGTTGCAATCTAAGGACAAAAAAACTGCACAACCAATATCATGTAGGTACTTACAATATCTTCCCATCAGATTTCCTCTGTATCTTGAAGCGAGGTCCATCATCCTCAACATGAACTTCATAATTTAAGTTGTTCCGATACGTTGAATCCCGCATTATTGGAGTTTCAGGATACGGAGTTTCAAAACTTTTCTTAGTTGCATCCTTGACCTGAAATGTTATAGTTAGAAATAATCCTATTTAAATGTATGAGCTGAAATGTTACAGTTAGAAACAATCCTATTCAAACAAAAGACTTAATCCTATTTGAACGTATGAGCTGAAATGTTACAGTTAGAAATAAACCTATTTAAACAAAAGACATAGCAAAAACTTCTAATACTATCTAGACTGGAACACAAAATGATTAAGATTAAAACTGGAAAAAGGATTTTCTACTTTTTCTTATAATTTTATTTTATGAAGAATCGGGTGTGTCATAATATACAGAAGATCCCATAGTTTTTATTTTTGCTTCGGTAAATTTTTTACAGTAATACTAGCATGATTCCATAGTTAGTTACGTGATGAGATCAACTTGTTAATTGGTTCATAGTTAACTACTTGATTTAAACAAATTTCATTTGAAAAAAGGGTCGTCTGGACCTCAGGGTAACAAATCGGACAACTTCTACAAAATCTGGAGACACTAAACATTGCAAAAAAAGAGTATGAGTATTCGGGGAGCAAAAAATGCCCAATCTAGGGATCCGCAGCATGTGTGTAAAAGAAGATATTTTTGGGACTAAGAAGAAATTTCAAGTGCACTCTCAAAAGAAAAAAAAGTAACACCTTTTCAAATTTCTTTGGAGGCGCATATGGGGGAGGGGGGGGGATAAGTAAAATTGAAAAATATAAAAACAAATTAATCATCACGATTCAAAATTTCTTTCAAGAACATTTTTACAGAGTGAAGCAACTTCCTGAAAAACCAGTAAAAAGAGAAAATACTGGTTCACTTGGAACTTCCGGCAGTTAGAAATATTTTGCACCCTAGCTGAAATGCACTTGCGAGTTAACGTAAAGTGATAATGCTTCCACAAATATTCATTGTCTTGTTTCACAGAGTGAAATCTCCAAATTTTGTATACATTGTCCTTCAGTACATTCTGGTCCCAACAATCCAATTTTTCAAAACAAATTTACTTAAATCAAGGAAGTACTTAATTGGCCATAAATTCATTGACTATATTTAGACACGTGACTGCCATGGAATCATGCTAAAATAGAATTTTTCCTGCTAAGGTAGAATTTCTCCCACACCAACACTAAATGCATGAGGAGAAATTTATAATGTTTTCTCATATTACGTAAGTATGTACTTGCATAATTGCATGATTAATTTTCCAAGTTGATATTTGATTCAAATTAAAATATCAAACAGAACGATGATGGAAGAGAGGGCTTCCAAGGAAAAATGTAAGGATTAAACAAATTTTAATGGTACAATACTTACAACTAAGTGGATTCGATTATTCGTCTCCGGTGTTACAGTCATTTTCAGAATTGGAGCATCGTTCGGATAAGGCGATTTGATGACATTTTTCCAAAAAGTAGTAGTCACACGATTCTCTTGAGTTGTGTTGATCAATACATAGCTACTATGATTCTTCGGATAGTAACACCAAGGAACATCCAATTTAGCACTTTCCGTAATTCTTTCATTCTTTGCTCTAGCGCTCCAGCAGCAACCACGTGCAACGCAAGTTGATTCGTTAACACTGCCTCGTGGAAAACAGTCAAGTTTCCTATCATCAAGAACATTGGCACACTCACTAGTAAGGGCCAATGTTGGATCTTCAAGAAGACGGCTGATAAACTCAGTGTCCTCGTATTGCAGATTATCCTGAGTTTCAGACTGCCCGCAAAGATTTATCGAATATCGAGAAAAGAATATCAAGAGAAGAATTACAAAGAATATATAGTAGGCTATTTTAAACAATGAAATTTCCGATTTTCCAAATTTCCGAGAGCTGCGCTCTCTTACAAGGTCTTGATCGCTCGGCTCAGAGACCAGAGCTGTTTTAGATTTTGATGCCCCATGATTCAGAAGTGAAGAGACAGTCATTTTGAGGAAATACAAATAGTCAGGGAAGATGAACAAAAATTTGGTTGAAAGACATCACCGGGTTCACAGTTCTTTCCTTCAGCAGGATAAACAAGCCAATTTAAGATAAGAGACGCCGGATTGAGTCAAGAGCAGGGGTTGCCGACTTCTCGATAAAGAACAAAGTGAACTTCACTCCACTGCTATGCTCACGGGAAGACTTTGGTGAAAGTCAGAAATGTCACTGGCGGTTCTCCCCTGATAGAGATGAGATAAGCTGATTCATGCTTGTTATTCTTGTTGACGCCTCAGTTCACAATTGACTGGTTGTAGTAACACGGACGAAAATATAACTTGGAACTAACAATAATGATTAGGTAATGAGACTGTGCACAAGGAGTGAAGGAAGATAATAACACGGCGACGGTAAAGATTGAAGGGGATAAAGCGAGAGAGAGAGAGAAAAAAAGAAAATCTTTCGGCTCGCCGCTCGCCGATGATCATGAAGTCATGCACACAGTTTTGCACTTTTGTTTACATTCAGTACCCAACACCATCTTCCTTTTTCTACCTTCATTTCCTCAAAAGGCTGCTTTTTGGTTATGTTTTCAGAGTTGCATTTTAGCGTCATCTTTCAGTTTCTCTCTTGCACTCATTTTGTGTCTTATGGCGCACACTGTGAGATTTGACCGATCTAGCTAGACAAAAGTCTTCTCGACTATTATATTTCTTCATTTGTGGTACTATGGGGGTTTTTGGGTCGCTGAATCCGAATTTAAGGTCCATTTTCAATAATTTTGGCATTCAACGTAATTAGAGTAAAAAAAAAAAAAAAAAAAATGAAAAATCACGAAAGTTCAAAAATGACAATGACAAACTATTAAACAAACAAAACAATTTGACAAATGAATGTTTTTAATGGACAATTTTCATTTAATTAAGTAGAAACTAGATTTTTTTGTTTGTTTTTGTTTTTTTCATGATGAGCTTTTTCAGAAGAATAATTTCAATAATTATAGAAATTAACGCATGGAGAGAAAAAAGAAATGACAGAAAAAAATATCGTACCTCATGCTGAGAATAGGAAAGGCAAAAATATGATAACCATAAGCGAAACGCAACGATTAGACGATTATTTAAAAACAAGAGGCTTTAAAATAAAATAATAATTAATTGACAGGTTCCGAAAATAAGTAATCCAGTTCTCCTTCTCGTAATTGATTAACAAATTATTTCCCTTCAAGAGCAGTAAAGTTCATTATGAACCATCATGGAGAACAAAAAAAGTTGTTGTACCAGTTCCTGCCGCGATCCCCTCGATCTCCGCTGGAGGTCGTGGAGATCGCGTCACGAATTGGCAACGCCGAAGTCAGCTGGTTGCGAGCGGGGTAGAATCAGTCAACTCTAGGCTCGACACAGTCCTATTCTCACCGCCTCTCCGTTCGCAGCAGCTGACTTCGCTTCATCTCAAGGAATCATATCTCACGTAAAGTTACTTTTATCAATGTATTTCCCCAGTTCCCAGTAGTCATCCAGGTTTATTAGTTGTTCATGAATATAGCTTTGTTACCATAATTCGTTTTCTCTTTATTTAAAATGTCTTTCTTTCTCTGATCTCGGTCGGTCGTTGGCCGGCCGGTCCATGGGGGGTCCCGGGTTGGTTGGTGGTCTCATTCTCGAACTCTTATAGAACCAAAAGATCCACGGGGAAGGTTGAGTTCGCACTTCCGAAGGGATCCAGGATGAAAGTGGATAAGGGTTTGGAAGTGTGTAACAAAAAAATGGTAGCAGAGCGTGGTTACCAAAAAAAAAAAAAAAATGGTACCAGAGTAGCGTGGTTCTATGGGGTTCGGGGATTGAGATTGCCGATCGCCCCGGGATTCCTCGTTGCTCGGCCGGTTTCGACTTGTCGAGATCGGAGGAAGGATGAAAGTTTTGTTGATTGAATCGTGTTATTGTTTTAAAGTTATATTTTCCCCAGTTTCCCAGGTTCCCAGTTTCGTGATTGTCGCGGGTGATCATTCAATGGGATTGAAGTGATCTTGGGCGGAATCCGGTGTAAAGTTTAAAGTCCCCAGTTTTAAGTCCCCAGTTAAAAGTTTCCCAGGTTAAAGTTAAAGTTTCCCCAGTTTTCCCAGGTTCCCAGTTTCGTGATTGTCGCGGGTGATCATTCAATGGGATTGAATTGATCTAGGGCGAAATCCGGTGTAAAGTTTAAAGTCCCCAGTTAAAAGTTTCCCAGGTTAAAGTTAAAGTTTCCCCAGTTTTCCCAGGTTCCCAGTTTCGTGATTCCGCGGGTGACAATTCAAGGGGATTGAATTGGTCTAGGGCGGAATCCGGTGAAAAAGTTTCCCAGTTTTAAGTGCTCCCAGGTTTTTTTTTATCAGTCAAGTCCCCAGTGTAATTTGTGTATTTTACGTGAATCAAAATGTGTTTCGCGAGTGGAGGGAGGTCCGCTGCTGCGAAGTGGAGAGACGACCGAGATGGATTCGCCTTCGGGGAGGGGAGGCCCCTAGCCTGTAGATTCGGATAAGTTATCACTTTGTATCACCCTCTTTTATTATCGCTCTCGTTTCTTTTATCATTTGATTTTGTGTTGATTGTTTTGATTTTCGTTTTCTTCGCCGGCGGATCGTTTTAGCGACCGCGCCGCGAGTGAATTTCGCTCGCGACGCCTTTGCTACGACGATCGGTCGACGAAGGGGCCGTATTTTAATTACGTTCAAAGTTTTGATGTATTTTGTTGAGACCAAAGTTTTTTTTTATCCGAAATTGTTTCACTTTCAAATCTGGTGGGTTCGGCGTCGCGTGTCGTTTGGCGGGCGGCGGAACCTTAGCAAATTTCCTTTGTTTCGGCCTGCCGTTCGCGGATCGACGCGCGGAGTCGAATTCTCAACCAAGTAGGTACAGATTATTATTTATGTGTCGATCATTGCGTTTAATTTAAAAAGGAGACACGAACTAGATTTTTATTGATTTTGACAAATTGACAAAAAAAAAAAAAAAAAAAAAAAAAATTCTATTCTTCAAAGTAGGCTTCTGTATTTTCAGATTTAGTTTTTTTCCCCCACCTATTGCCCGTCTTTCAAAAACAACTTTCTAATTATTTAATGTGTGAATTGACAGGTTCCCCCCCACTGACGTGGTGTGTCGTCCTCTGCTTACTGTTATATCTTCCTGTTTGATGCTGACTCGGATGGTGGTGCCGTCGATGTTGAAGACCCTCCACACTCTCTTTTTGCTCTAGACGAGCCGTCGTCTCCCTAATTCATCCCCGAATTAGCGAAGCCCGGTGAGTTGTTTCCTTTTCGGAGCTTAATTTCTCTCTCATTGCTGAAATTTAATCATTTTTTGACTTTCCAGGCGATTTTTTGGATCCTTCAGTGATCTCTTTTAATTAACTTCAATTAAAATGATTTGTTATCTGATCCGTGCATTTTGTCTTTTTCATGTACCAATGGTGATCCTGATTGGCTGACCGAGAATACAGTAATCGCTGGAAAGGGAGTTTTCTTCGCATCGCTGCATCTCATTCGACCGGAAAAACCAACGATTCCAACATATCGACTTACATCGAAATTTTGACATCACAATCATCATCGTTCCATCGTCAAACGTTACAATTTGAAAGTCATCGATTCGTGAGTCTTTAGAATTTGAATGTCTCAATTTATTTGGAAAATAATTGTTTATTAGCCCCCCCCCCTCCTACTCTTTTCTTTCAGCTCTTATTTAGATAAAAAAAACATAAGTTGTTATTTTTTATATGGCAGATTTGGTGTTCTTAGGTGCAAGTAACTTTGAAAGATTATCAAAGGCAAATTTTTTCAGAGTACATTTTGCTCATAGAATAGTAGCCAACCTTGCTAAGTCAGGCGCTACTGTATTTGATGGGCAACACATCCTTGAACGTTTCATCGACGATACTCATTTAGATTTATCTTCGGTTACAGTTGTTATCTTATTAGGTATCAATGATCTTAAACAGGGTTTGAAATTTAATGTCGAATCTTTCAAAAAGATAATTTTCTTGTCTAGGAAATATTTTCAGACTGTGGTCATTTGTAAAATTCCACCATGTCCTAAATTCAAATTTTCTGATATTTCTTACTGTAATCAGTACTTGAATAATTTTCATACCGCTTCTAAAGTTAGAGTTATAGATCTTTTTACTCCTTTATTAAATGAGCCTAATTATTGGGTAAAGAAATATTACTCCGGTAAAAAGGACGGAGTCCACTGGAATAGAGCCGGACATCATAAAATAGTGGAATTATTCTTAACGTTGGGAGTTTAAATGTAATCATTTTTCTTTTTTGAATAACCTGAATAGATAACAATTGACCGTTAGAAGGTGAGGTAAAATGGCTTCTAACCAGAGAATATCACCATGCTTATTACTGGTAGACCAAGTAAAATATGAATTAAAGGTCCGGGGAGTAAAAGTTGAAGACTCCGATAATGCAAATATCCAGCGAACAAATCTCAGTAAGGCTTTTGATCAGGGACTACCCCCATTGCCTGATTACATTGCCAAAGTAATTACAGATCCTGAGGCAGAGTTAAATTACTGCCATCAGTTAGAGCAAACCCTAATTCAGAAAATCGATGAGTACAAGGAAGACAACGCGAATGGAAGCTCGAGGCAGATCATCGCTCGACTAAAACATGTGTCAGGTCGATTAGTAAACTTGTTTAAACTGAAGGGGATTGATTCTGAGGCGAGAAAGGTGGCTCAGGAGCAATATTCGTCTCTTCAAAAAACATTAAGCCTCTTCGAGGAACATTTAAAAGCGGATCCAGATAAGACAGTCGTTGAGGAAGCGAAAGACGCAAATTTAAATACATTTGTACCTAGTCACACTTCCTCGCCCCAGAGTCAACCACCCAGTTTCCAACCAGTTTCAGTGCGTCGAGATTCCTCAGTAGCTGAACAGGTAGCACGAATTGAAAGTGGGATCAGAGCGGTGGGGATAGCCCCTGATCATAGGAGGTGCCTGAGGGAGTTTTCCAAACCCAAATCCAACCACCCGCTGTGGCTCAAATACCGTTTAGCGACGAAACTCCAATAATCAGTTCACCTCAATATTTCAAAATGTTTGGTAAATTAACCCACCCATTAGACAGGCTTCTTAAAAGTTTGAAGGAGACCGATGGGTTGGATGCACAAAAATTATTAAGTTTCTTAAAAACAATGTTTGAATTGAAATCACAACCATCTATTAGTGAGAGGTTGGCGATGGAACTCGTATGCCCATATACCACAGGTCCTCTAAGACACCGTTTAATTAATGCTCTTAACCAAAATTACTCGTTTAATAACTTTCATGAAGATGTATTAAACTTCCTCATACCCGATAGACTGAGAGTCCGTTTAAGGTTGCAATACTTTGATAGGTTTCAACGGGATGATGAACCATTGTCTACTTTCATCAGTGAAATTAAAATGGCGGCAAAGATCTTGCGGCTGGGGCTTAGCGATGGTACTATTATCGACACTGTCCTCACCAATATCACCCCCGATGAAAGAGCCCGGTTAACTTTTGAACCGCGACCAACAACGCTAATTGAATTAGAAACACTGTGTGTGCGATCCCAGAATATTAGATATGCAGAAACAGAGAGGCTTCAGGCCAGAAAGAATTACTACCAGAGACCAAATTATCAACAATTTGATAGGGGTGATGTTGCTGGGAACAGTGCCGTAAATAATCCTAATAATCAGTTTCCTCGTTTGGCCCCAGGCTCAAGTTCTTTGGCCCTTCCTCCACCAAATTCTGGTGCGGTGCAAGCCAACCCACCGGTCTCTAAAAACGAAAAAGAGTCTTTTAATTCACAAGCAGCCATGCGGGGCAGTTATTCGGCGCCCGCGTTTAACCCCCAAAACGTAGGTCAAAGACCAGGTTGCTTCAGATGTGGATCCTCGGCCCATTTTAAGAGAGAATGCCCAATGAACACTACAATCGGTAATCCATCTGCGATGTGTTGTCCAGACGAATCGGACGGTGCTCATGGCAGTTCCGATTTCTTAGCTCCAAATATGTCAAAAAACTTGGACGTCGAGTGAGGCGCCAAGGTGCGATCTCACTCCAAAAAATTAATAAAAAACTAAATATAGGACAAGTTGCCGAGAAAGTCATGGCCATCCATAATTCATCTTTGCCTTGTGTGAAAGTAAATTTCAAATCACTGGAAATCTCAGCGTTAATAGACACTGGAGCTAGTCGGTGCGTCATGTCACAGAAAATTTTTGATAAAATATCCAATAGCATCATAAAGAAAATTCAGCCAGTGAGCATGGAGATTGGAACTGCCATGAGGGACCAGAAGATGATCGTTCTTAAAACGGCCTGGATCCAGTTTAAGGTAAATAAGTTTTCATGGGTGCAACCTTTTCTTGTTGTACCTGATTTGAGCCTTGATTTGATTTTAGGAGTTGATTTCATTCAAAGGTCGGGTCTAGTAATAGACCTCAGCCAATCACACGTGTTCTTTAAATTCAATCAAGACATCAAAATCAAAACTACCCAATATTCAGTTGGACGTAAAATCAAACGCCCCACTCTTAACGATTCTATCTCTCCAACCTTAGAACCAACTAACAGTGCAACTGATCTTTCACATTTGTCGCCACAACAAGCGTCAAGAGTAAACAGTATATTAATCAAGTATCCGCACGTTTTGACAAAGAAATTAGGTCTAACAACCCTGATTCAGTACGAAATACAATTAACAGATCAGACAACCATTAGGATACCCCCGTATCCAATGGCCCCACCAAAAATGAATATATGCAGGGAACTTGTTCAAAAGTTGTTAGATGAGAAAGTAATTGAACCGTCTGTTTCGGATTACTCATCGCCCTGTTTTCCTGTCCCAAAACCAAACGGTAGCCACCGTTTAGTAATAGATTACCGAAAGTTAAACCAAAAGGTTAAGTTTGAGTCCGTACCAGTACCTGACATAAAAACAGCGTTTTCGTGGTTTGGCGAGGCGCGGTATTTCTGTTGTATTGACTTAAACCAAGCATATCATCAAATTGGACTAAAGCCAGAATCCAAAAGATATACCGCCTTTGCCACACCATGGAACCTTTTTCAGTATACTAGAGTTCCCTTTGGAATCAGTGTCGGGGGCTGTGTTCTGACTAGACTTATAGACATGATCTTTCACGATATGAAATACAAATCTGTTGTTAATTACTTAGACGATTTAGTCGTATTCGCCAAGACATTTGACGAAATGATGGAACTGTTAGACGAAGTTTTGTCGAGGCTCGGCCGTGCCGGATTAACGGTAAATCCGGAGAAAACCCGAATAGCTGTGCGAGAGATTGGTTATCTTGGTCACAAAATTTCTTATAGATCACTTAAGTTGGACCCAGCTCGGACACAGACTATACGGGAGTTCCCCAAACCCTCGTCACCGAAGGCGATTTCCCGTTTCCTCGGCATGGTCGGGTATTTCTCGAAGTTCATTCCTGATTACGCTAAGTGGGCAGTACCACTCAACGCTTTGCGTCGCAAAAATGTCCAATTCATTTGGGGTAAGGAGGAGCAGTCTGCTTTCGAGCATCTCAAAGAAGCAATTTCAAATCCACCAGTCTTGCTTATTCCTGATTTCGAAAAACAATTTATATTGCAAACTGACGCTAGCGCCAAGGCTGTGGGAGGAGTACTATTGCAAGAAATTGAGGGTGTTCGAAGGCCGGTTGGTTTCTTTTCTCATAAATTATCAGAACAAGAGCAAAAATACAGTACATATGAATTAGAGTGCTTAGGTGCCATATTAGGCATGGAACACTATCGCCCGTTCTTAGAACACACAGAATTTGTCCTTGAAACTGACAACATGGCGTTGAGTTGGTTACTGTCGCACCCGCGACAACTGGGCCGAATAGGGCGATGGGTGATCCGAATCAATTCTTTTAAATTTCAAGCCGTACACATCAGGGGGACCCAAAATGTGGTCGCCGATTGCCTGTCCCGCATGTTCGAGGATGTGTTGCCACTTGAAGCTGTAGCACAGGAAAGCTCGGAGGTGCTTCTCTGCAACGCTATCTTACCAAATTTAACGGAGTTTCCTTTAGCATTTACTAGTTTGGAGGAACATCAAAAAATGATGATGATCTGAACATAGTGCGTCAAAAAATTTTGAACGGAGAGCCGGTCCCCGGTTACTCTCTCTGCAAAGGTTTGCTATGTTACTCACAATCGCAGGCCGGTCAGAGAAAAATTGTCTTACCTTCCAAGTTGATACCGATGATTTTTACCTTTTACCATGAAAGTACAATTGGTGGCCACCAAGGATATTTTAAAACAGCTAATAAAATCAAACAGCTTTTCTATTATAAAAATCTTTTGGAAGATGTCAAAACTCGGACCGCTGCCTGTGAGACGTGTGCACGCAGCAAGCCGGTGCAGAGAGTGACCGCGGGTCCCCTCAGCAGTAACATCTCAACTGAGCCTATGGAAAGATTATTCATCGATTTTGTTGGACCTTTGGTTAGAACTCAGCGCGGAAATCGTTTCATTCTTGTGGTTACTGATGCGTTTTCAAAATTTGTATGGCTATTACCAACATCTGCCGCAACGAGCGTGTTAGTGATCAAAGGAATTGAAACAAATCTTCCAAAGCTTTGGTCTACCAAAGTTTATTGTAAGCGACAATGCTAAATGCTTCGTAGCTCATAACCTAAAGCATTGGTTTTTTAATTTAGGCATCAAACATATAACAACTACACCTTATTATCCTAATCCAAACCATAGTGAAAGAGTGAACAGGAATCTTAAAAATGCTTTAATCGCGTACCACAGTGATTCACAAACGTCGTGGGACACGAGTTTATTTTGGTTACAGCAAGCTTTTAACTATGCAAGGCATGAGGCGCATAAATTTACCCCACACCAGTTATTTTTCACTTATGAACCTAATACTCCATTAGCGTTGCAGTGGAGCATTACCGACCTACTTCCTGATAACGTAGACGCAGCTGAGGTCAAAGAAAATTTAAATAGAGCGCGTAAAAATCTTATGGCAAGCCATAAAAGGCTAAAGACGAGGTACAATGCGAAGGTGAAGGCCCACTCATTTAAAATAGATGACCTAGTTTTTCTTAAACAACATCCTCAGAGTAGTAAAATAGATAAACGAATGGCCAAGTTAATGCCTCGATACGATGGACCATATAAGATAGTTAGATTTACAACACCAGTATCTGTCATATTGTTACACCAGAGTAGTCAAAAAGAAACTAGGGCCCATGTATCTCAACTCAAACCATTTAAAGGCTAGCCAAAGAAAATTTAGTAAAATTATAACCGTAAAATTAAAAAAAAAAAAAAAAAAAAAAAAAAAAAAAAAAAAAAAAAAAAAAAAATATAAAAACCAGAACATCTTACTTGCGTGGGAGGGCGCCGTGGTGTGCCTATCGCCCGGACTTCGTGAGAGGATGAGGATAGACACCCCGCGGCGTGCTCCCGAGCAAATGATTGTCCGGAACAAAACTCAAAAAAAAAAAAAAAAAAAAAAAAAAAAAAAAAAAAAAAAAAAAAAAAATCTGTGAGAGAAGGAGGGGGTGGAAATGGTCTAAAATTTCAAATTTTATGCCAGGTGCCTTTCCTTTCGTGGGTGCAGCGATGCGAGGAGAATCCTTTTTTTGTTGTGAAATGTAGTCAGCCAATTTTTAATTTTTGTTTAAACAATCGCCTGGTGGTTAAATTCAGTAAATATTGAGTGTGGAGAGTTTTCCGCAGCAGGGGCACTATCGTTTGTAGTCAGGTCGTCTTTGTTATTTTATTTTTGAGAGGCGGTCAGGTCGGGTGGAAAATTATGTTAGTTTCCCCCCCTCTCCGAAGAAGGCAAATTTAAATTAATTAAATTGATGTATTTTTTATCAAATTTTATTGTTCCTTATTATTACTGTCATTATCGATCATTGTATTGATCATTGAATTTTATTGTTCCTTATTAGTTTTAGTCTCTTTAATTGTATCTTTTCTTGTTATCTTTAGTTGATTTGTTTAAATACTAACGTGACATTCCTGTACTGATTGAAGAAATAACTTGTTCTCTAGTCGACCCTTTAATTGTAGCTTTTGTTCCCCATTTTATTCACCTGTTGTGTTCTTTTACGGTCTAATCTTTTGTACACCATTCTTAACAACCTTTTAAATGTTCCTTTGCGTGTGGCAAAAACCAAATATTAATGATTGAGGGAATGGATTTTGTTTTGTGTGTGAATGAGCTTTTTTTAATACTTCTTAAGTACTAGTCTTAGAGTTAAGTTAGTTCTGTATGGTACGGCCGCTTAGTATGTAAGATTAGGATTATTGTAAAACCCTAGGCTTAAGTTTTTTTTACTTTGATATCCTTTTCCCAATTTCATTGTTCATGTTTCATGTTCATTAATTTGTCACCAAAGAAAACCAAAGATATATGTGTACCAAAATAATTAGCAGTAAGTTTAAGCGACCATAAAAACATGTTTTGAACTTTTATTACCAGTGGGAATTTTTATCGGGTCATTTCGAAAAATAATTTGTCTATGTATTAGAACTTTTAAAATCTGTTTCCACCTTCCATGTCACTTGTGCTCTCTATGTCATTTGAATTTTAAGTACTGTCACGTTAGTATAAGTTTTAAGTTGTACTTTCTTTAATAATTTCTGTTAAGTTCATCGTTGATTTCTTTTCATCGATTTTTCATTCTATTTATTTTTCATTCTTTTTAGCTTCTGTTGTTTATAATACCCCATACCATGTTACCAAAGGAAAGTTTAAAGTAAAGGGAAAGTTTAAAGTAAAGGGGAAGTTTAAAGTTTTAAAGGATGTATAATGTAAAAAAAAAAAAAAAAAAAAAAATTGATAGGGAAAGTCAAGACTAAGATTTCTATGTAGTAAGAACCCTTTTTGTAAAACCTTTTTGTACCAGGATTCTTGTGGTCAATTGATTTCAGATTTTTGTCAACAACTTTGTTTGTAACGAGTAGGGAAATTTTCTTCTTAATTCTTTTATTTTTATTTGTAATTCGGCAATTATAATCAAGGAGTTTGTGAAGGACCCGGCCCAGGTTTAAGGGCGGGAGAAGCGCTCGAATGTTATTTTGTATTTTGAATTATAATTTTTTTTATTTTTTTGTCTCATGAGGTAGGGTTAGTGAAGGACCCGGCCCAGGTTTAAGGGCGGGAGAAGCTAGGATGTTCCCAGAAGTGTTTTGACAAAGTGTAGGATTCATTTTTATTGTTTGAAATTTTTTGGGAATGAAGGAGTTTGTGAAGGACCCGGCCCAGGTTTAAGGGCGGGAGAAGCGCTCGAATTTCAAAAACCAGTTTTGTTTTAAATGTAGCATAGAAGGGCCGGTTGCGTCTGGGTCTAGTCTCTCAGAGCGAACCCTTGGCGGTGATTCCATGGTTGCCCTCTTCCTACTCTTATGGTCCAATTTATCGTAGAAGTGACATTTCCTCGCCTCGGTTATCCGTCGCTCAACCTGATCGTCATTTGTATGATCGTAAAACCTTTTTTTTTTGGGTTTTCCAATTGTTTATATCCAACTTGTCAAGGATGATGCCAAAAACGGTGCCGTTGGCGAGAGCTTACCCAATTGTTTTTCACTTTCTCAGTTCATTTATTTTTCTTTCTCATGAAGAACTTTGACTAAGTAGGAGATGTGCGATTCCGGTGCATCGCCAGGGATTCGTTGTGAGAGATCTCGGCGGCTTATGAAAGTTTCCGATGCCAAGTTTATGTACATGTTACTAAATGTTTGTCCCTAGACTTGTTCCGATGTTGATCACGGGGAGGTTTTAATTTTAATTTTTAAGCGCACGTACAAGGGTTGTCGTGACTTAAATTTTATCCTGTTATTAGACTTTTGTAATCTTGTACTTTCCCTGTTTTATTAAAAAGAAAATGTAATAAGTTCCTAATAGTAATAGTACCGCTGTGATATCTTTTGTAATTTTTTGATTGTGATATTAATTGTAGTGTATCCCGTTTACCATGTCCTTTTATTTTCAAGACGGGGTCTTGTTTTAAGGGTGGGAGTGTACCAGTTCCTGCCGCGATCCCCTCGATCTCCGCTGGAGGTCGTGGAGATCGCGTCACGAATTGGCAACGCCGAAGTCAGCTGGTTGCGAGCGGGGTAGAATCAGTCAACTCTAGGCTCGACACAGTCCTATTCTCACCGCCTCTCCGTTCGCAGCAGCTGACTTCGCTTCATCTCAAGGAATCATATCTCACGTAAAGTTACTTTTATCAATGTATTTCCCCAGTTCCCAGTAGTCATCCAGGTTTATTAGTTGTTCATGAATATAGCTTTGTTACCATAATTCGTTTTCTCTTTATTTAAAATGTCTTTCTTTCTCTGATCTCGGTCGGTCGTTGGCCGGCCGGTCCATGGGGGGTCCCGGGTTGGTTGGTGGTCTCATTCTCGAACTCTTATAGAACCAAAAGATCCACGGGGAAGGTTGAGTTCGCACTTCCGAAGGGATCCAGGATGAAAGTGGATAAGGGTTTGGAAGTGTGTAACATTGTATATGGTCCGGGTTTCGAACGCAAAACCTTTCGTCAGGCGATCCACTGCGCTAACCATTACACCAGCGGTGTTGGGCGATCGTCAGTGATGTTTCAACGTAACACATTTGCATAAGTTAATACGACAGCACGTGGCTCGCAGCACCAGCACTGCGCACGGTCAGCCAGTCAGACACAGCGAGAATTTGTGAAAATACGAGTTGATTTTCAATTTTCATCACGAATGTTCTCGCTTAGTGCGCGAAAGTAGCAGGGAAACTTTACATGGATCTCTTCTCTGAAACACGGGCTTTCACGTGAATTAAGTTTCAATGCGGACGGATGAGGGGTTCGTTTTATATTGTCCATGAAATATGAAGTTGTATGGAAATCTTATCACCAAAACCAGTCCACTTTAAAATAACCATAGCACAATAAAAAACGAAGGAAATGCAATTCTAATTAATGCAAAACCATCGTCATACCTTCCTGTATCACTTCCATTGCAAGATGTTTCTTAAAATACGATTAGTTTTAAAAAAAATCGCGAAAACTAGGATGACGTTTTGGACTATGAAAACTGCTCAGACGAAGCCATTACGATCGACCAACTTCCAAGCTGAATAGTTCATGACCTGGTCAAGCAAAATAGCTTATGTACCATACGTAGGTACGTGATCAGCACACCCTAAGCTTTCATTTCAGTCCATTTTCGATCAGATTGGAGCACTTTGATTTTTCGACTTTTGTCTGGCTAGATCGGTCAAATCTCACAGTGTGTGGCGGTGTGGTCCGTTTCCCAAGTTTCTCCCGTAAAACGGCAACTGGTGCAAGAGAGAGAGACCGTTTTACGAAAAAGGTCTCTCTCTCGCACTCATTGCCGCTTATGGCGAGTAGTGTGGTCCGTTTTCCAAGTTGTTCCCGAAAACAACGAGTGCAAGAGAGAGACCGTTTTACGAAAAAGGCCTCTCTCGCACTCATTGCCTCTTAAGGCAAGTTGGTCCAGTAAGCGACAGAGAGACCGTACTACGAAAAAGGTCTCTCTCTCTCTGGCACTCATTGCCGCTTACGGTGAGTTGCTCCCGTCAGCGACAACGAGTGCGAGAGAGAGACTGATTTACGAAAAAGATCTCTCTCTCTCTCTCGCACTGATTGCCTCTTATGGCAAGTTGCTCCCGTACGCGACTCCGAGTGCGAGAGAGAGACCGTTTTACGGAAAAGGTCTCTCTCTCGCACTCATTGCCTCTTACGGTAAGTTGCTCCCGTAAGCGACAACGAGTGCGACAGAGCGACCGTTTTATGAAAAAGGTCTCTCTCTGGCACTCATTGCCTCTTATGGCGTGTGGTGTGGTCCGTTTTCCAAGTTGTTCCCGAAAGCAACGAGTGCGAGAGAGAGAGACTGTTTTACGAAAAAGGCCTCTCTCGCACTCATTGCCCCTTAAGGCAAGTTGGTCCAGTAAGCGACGGAGAGACCGTACTACGAAAAAGGTCTCTCTCTCTCTCGCACTCATTGCCCCTTAAGGCGGTCCGTTTTCCAAGTTGTTCCCGTAAGCGACGAGGACCGTTTTACGAAAAAGGTCTCTCTCTCGCACTCATTGCCTCTTAAGGCAGGTGGTGCGGTCCGTTTTCCAAGTTGTTCCTCTAAGCGACGAATGCGAGAGAAAGAGACCGTTTTACGAAAAAGGTCTCTCTCTCGCACTGATTATGGCAAGTTGCTCCTGCCTATGATCGTTCTTGAATTCATCGGAGAACCGATGAGCTTCATCAAAACATTATCGGCTTTACCGTAAGTAAACACTCCCCGGAAATTCTGATGCACTTTCCCGGTTTACCGGATCGGAGAATTCTAGAACGCTCCCCAAGCGACAACGAGTCAACGAGTGCGAGATCAAGAGGCCGTTTTAAGAAAAAGGTTGTTCCCGTAAGTGACAGCTAGTGCGAGAGAGAGACCGATTTACGAAAAAGGTCTCTCTCGCACTCATTGCCTCTTATAGCAAGTTGCTGCCGTAAGCGACAACGAGTGCGACAGAGAGACCGTATTACGAAAAAGGTCTCTCTCTCGCACTCACTGCCTCTTATGGCGGGTGGTGTGGTCCGTTTTCCAAGTTGTTCCCCGGTTTCCGTTTAAGCGGCAACGACTCGTGCCCGACAATGAGCATCACTTTCGCAAAGAGGTTCTTCATCTGGGTCTAATTTCGTAGTCTATAAGTACGAGGAAATCTCGATTTTCGAAATTTGCATTTTCTCTATAATATTGTTTTTACAGGTTATGTTTTGTGTATTTACGTTACCTCTTACAGACCTTGGGAGGCCTTTTTAATTGACAAATGAAGCTCTTTTTTGTGAATTTGGAATCTACGAAGAAGTAAAGGGTATCCGTCTCTTACATCATGGTTTACGGGTAAGGAACAATATAAAAAAACTGCAGTTCTCATCCTGTTCATTTCAATTAGAAGTTGGACTGAGTTGACGTTTTTTCCTTCTCTTAAGTCATAATCTCCACTTTTTTCTCCATCCTAGCTTGTTCAGGCGCCCTCGTTATTCTTCCTTGTATGATTTGGGATGGTTTAACCTATAATGATTTTGTGGTTTTGAACACCTACGGCCTTTCAATAAATGTCACTGTTGGACCAGGGATCAAATTATGTTATGGCTTGACGGTCCTCCGAAAGACTTTGGATGGTGCGTACTTAAGTATGGTTACGTGTATTTTATACCCCCCGTAAGTGCTCACCCATCATTATGCATGCGGGACCATGAGATGGTAACATTCTTTGGTCCAGCCTAGTAAGTAAAACTTTTTTGGTTTCTTCAACCCGTCTTCATTTTCAAGCCATTTCTGTAGATCTTTATTGTAGTCATCAGATTTTACTTGTATTTACAAATCAAAACATACTCTACGCAAAGAGAGTGCCACAAACTATTCTCAACGGAATGAAGTAGAGCTTTGGTGTACGGGAACCCTGTTTGTACTCTAGCTTCAAGGAGCATCATTCTGTGTGCTTCTCGGTTTTGATTTCTTTTTAGTATAACTAAGCATGCATTTTGTGTACACTATTTAAGGCATATCAATGTCTGTCAAGTTGTGTAGTGAGTAAAAACTGAAACTGTCAGATAGCCATCTTTTGCGAGCACTCTATTCCCATGCTACCTACGCATTTTGCCTCTAGCTCTTAACTACTTCATGTTTAAGAAATTGTATACTCTGTGTAACTTACATTCTGAAAGAAACTTTAGCTAGCCTGTAATGATGTCAAAAGCATTGGCAGTAGGTAACACATGGCATTTGTCTTGTGATAGGTGCTAAGAAAGCTCCCTATGATCGGGACTATTGTCTGTTCGTTCTAACTTGAGACCTGAGAAGGCGTTAAATGAATTTTGGAAAATAGAGAATGACAACACTTCAATAGGATGTCAGAGCCCAAGAGTCAGGCAGCAGCCCTGTCACCTCAGCCGACTGACGAGGGTTAGCACTCCTACGTTGGCCACAGAAGGCAAATCTACCTGAATCTCCAGGTCTCAAGTTAGAACGAACAGACTATAGGTTTGATGGGGACATTGCTTCGGATGTGACAAAGCCACCGCAACAAAGCAAATTCTCATCTTCCTACTGGGGTCTACTGTCAAGGAAAATCAGGGAATTTTATTTTGAATGAAGGAAATTACATTGTTTTCTTGCAAGAGTTGCAAGTTGCATTTTTTTCCGGAATCAATTGCCTTTCATCGAAAATATGATGAATGTAAGATTTTCAATTAGTTTTTTTTTTCTCTCTCCTCCTTTTCATGACTTATGTAAATGAATCTAAACGCCCTTGAAACCATATAACAATTATTTACAGAATTTAAGGCAGTTCAGCGTTTCTCTTGATTATTGAAAATTTGGCAAAATAGTTTTAAATTGTGCGGATAAATTGAAGAATTGTCAGGGAATTTTATAAGCGGACTTTACTTGACACCCTGGTGGTGCACTAACACCACCCATCACCCTACAGAAGAATAAATTTCAAATATTTTGGTGGAATAAGAGTTGTCAGGTCCGACCTCAGTTAGCTGAAGTAATGCCTGACGGCAGTTCCAGCTAACCGCCCGGGGGTATCGGCTTGGCCGCTTTCTCTCATAGTAAGTCCCAGCGGCAGGTTTTTTAGTGAGTAGGGCCACTTCTATTTTAGAAGTGGTGGAATCTCACATAACCATCTCGACCATCGGAGAGAGTAGTTTTAAAAACTTTTCCCTGCCAAAAAAAAAACAAAACAAAAAAAAGAGTTGCCAGGTCCAAACTGCAAAAAACTATCTACGCCAATAAGCCAGAATATGGGGAGCATAGCTACTTTTTGCTCACGTGTGGACAGTTCTGTCCTCGTTTGACAACACTGGGAAGAAACCTCATGGTATCTACAAAAATTACAAGAGCTGTGGTGTGTTCAGAGACAGTAAAGAAGACGCTTTAGCCACAGATAAACGTATATTAATATGTTTGTCTCAACGAATTTAAGTATAACAGGTGGCCTACCCAAGCCAATATCTTAGGAGTCATCTGACTTTCGTTTTGTGCCAGACTGAACACTAGTGTCTTCAAAGACCACGTATATTTCTGTAAGAAGACTGTTTTCGTTTTCTTCATTTGTTGATGGCATGGGCGCCTGGAGAAAAATTGGGGGGGGGGGAGGAGGGGGATTGTAGAACCTCAATTGCAGGAGTAGGGGACACCACCCAATGATCGGCAGGTCTCCCCCCCGGCCCCCCGAAGAGAAATAAATTGTAATTTTCTTCCAGTCGATACAAACAATAGATTATACCTAATGATGATAAGAAAAATGCCAACTGCAATTATTCCTTGCGAAAAACTAATTAAAATTAGAAAGTAAATGTGATCATAGGTCTTTATCTTTAAATTTTATTTGTCTCTTTCATCTTTTGTTCCTTTCATTTTTTATCGTGAAGTTTTGATTGTTCTGAATTCCAGGAGGACCCCCCTTCTGAATGCCCATGGTTAAAGGAGTATCAAAGTCTTGTTTGTCAAAGAGTGTGAACTCACCAATGGTTATAATAAAATGCTGTGTTTGCATTTATTCCGTTGTAGGGATAATATTTTTCCTTTACTGGTTCTGTGAATTGGCGTCTTTTCTTTAGGGAAGAGAATGCAAAAAGATTGTACTTTCTCTGTCTCTATCAACACTAATACTTACCTTGAAAAAATGTTAACAATATCAGCCAGTCATTTTTCTTTATAGATATATGCATGATTGTTTGTTTCATATTTTCAGTGGCGATAACTATGATTGGTCGGACACAGCTGTCATCAGAGAAGTTTATGACAGTGAAAATGCACTGGAAGCGTTTGAAGTAGAACTAGATCGCGCTCTTGAAGCTGGCTGTAATGTGATTGTAATAGAACCAACACGTCTAGCTGATGAGACATCTCAGTGGATAGCATTTGGTAACTTCTTAAGTAGGACAGCTGTCATTTCTGGTGTTAGCGCAATTCTTGCAGGTGAATATTTTATCCATCAGTTCCTTATAATTGTATGTAGGAACTCTAATCAAATCTAGTAGGTCGGTGTGAACCATGATTCTTGAGTCAAAACCAAATTGCTGGCTTTATAAAAAAGTATGAATTAAACTCACTCGAAGGCCAAGGCACAATCCTTATGGAAAATTACCTTTGGTTAATTTTGATAAATTTGGCATCATTTTATTCATCTTGTCATTCGGTTAAAAAGTTCTCAGGGGCCTGCAGATTTTGAGAAAATCAAGCTTAAAGTTAGCGCAAATCTTGGCATGTACAACGAGATTGCTCGGCTATCAAGTTTGACCTTCCTCCCTAGTACCCTAGTAAGCGGCGCACCGCAAACTGGCGATCGCTGCTGATCCCTTTGCTAACACTCTGTCTGGAGTTGATCCCCACTTTTTCCCCGCTACAAACGCTCACACATGGTCTCTCACTGTGTGTTAGAAAATGAGATTGTGAGCAAAAGGAGCGGCAGCCATCGTCAGTTTGCGATAAGCCGCTCACTAGGTAGGATGGTCACATTTGATTGCCAAGCAAATTTGTTGTAAATTCCGAAATTGGCACCAACTTCAAGCTTGATTATCTCAATCTGTAAGATTTAAAAACCTTGTATATATTTCTCTTGTAGCAAAGATTACAAAAAAAAAAAAATCTCAATCTGGAGGTATTAAAGCCAGCTCCCAGAGAATAAATTCCTGGATATTTAATATCATGAAAGAGCAACAGATTCAAAGCTTATAATAAAGTCATCATACGCCATTTGCCGCAGGGAATGTGTTTCGGATGACAAATTACCAATCTTTTCTCCACCTAAAATGATCCCTATTTTTTTGTCTCCTCAAATTATCAATATAATTGTTGTTGTTCAGCTCTAATGATGATGTTTTATTGTTCACAGGCTATATTTTTCCTAAAAAACCTATTGTTTATGGTCCTTTGTGTGCTGTCTCTTTCCTGTGTGCCGGACTTCACACCGTAGCTTGGCAATTGGATCCTTGTTGTAAATATCAAATTTGTAATAATAGTAAAAAATTGGCAAACCTCCCAACGTATAATTCTATCACTCCGGTTGTTCTTACGCGGCAGGATGACACCAATCGTAAAGTCCTTCAATCGACGGTGACAATTTTGTCTGTTGCATTTTGTTTATGGAAATACTATCAAAACATCAAATAGTCATTGCATTTCTATATGAATAGGGAAGGAAAATCAAAAGCGACTAATATATCCATTTTTGTTTGTTGGAGCTTTAATTTCAATTAAGTAGATAATTTTTTATCAGCTATCTATTCTAATTCGACCTCTCTCATTAGGTATTAGTTTTAAATTTTGGAGCTTATTTAAAGCCAGATTGCATTCTCGTTTTCATCGGATCGTGCATTTTAGTCAATCTAAAGAAACGTTTTTATTCCATCCTTGTCCATCTATCAGCGTGAATTATTTCTCTCATCTAATTTATCTTTCAGGTAAGAGAGAGAGTTGTTAAAATAATTCTCAAGTCTTGGTTGAACTATTATGTTGAAAATATGTTAAAAAAGTCAGCAAGGAATCCATTTTTACAAATTATCAAAGGTATCAAACTTTGATGTTCAATGAAAGGATCTACTCTTAAATCCTTGTACCAATTTTGTACGGATCATCTCTACCAAACTATAGAGTCATCCTAACCCTTTCCCATCTTAAAAGTTACTGATCTGAAGATAGCTGAAGATGTTCCTCTGCCAGTTTTGCTGGCTTTGCAACAAACTTTTTAGGGACAGAATTGAAAAAGTAAGCAAGAAAGAAAAAAATTGTGAGCTCTTTTCAGCGGCTAATACCAGTGGCGTAGTGTGCAATTTGGCAACATTGTATTGTGTCCATCTAAACCTATGTAAAAAATTGAAAGCGAAGGTGTTCGCCAAACACCCTATAGTCCGATATTTTTCATGGGTTTAAATGGACGAACTGCAACGTTGCCAAATTGCACGCTACACTACTGGCTAATACATAAGTTTGTTAGTATTGGACAAGTTGATTAACACGAAAATTTTGATCAATGACTGAATCAAAGTTTTAATAATGAACGTAATGATGTTTTTAAGAAGTTTGAAGGTGGCCTGAGAGGTATTTACTTTAAACCGTTGTCAGTACAACACTCTCGGGCTGGCTACACAAATGAGGCCACTTCAAAGTTTCTTCCATTCCTGTGTATTTTGAATGGATCTTTTTCTGGTGTTGAAGAAATTACTGTGCATTTGGCCCCTAGATAACAGATAACACACATCTCATCTCATTTGACTTTTTGTATTCTACATTTAGGATGTATAACTTTCAATAAAATTGAACAGGAATAATTCAAATAAATAAAAAAAATAGTTACTACCTAACTTCTGGACAAATTATGATGCCCCCCCCCCAAATTATCCTCTTGAATCTGCTGGTTTTCAAAATTTCCATATAATGAGGCTTACACTTTAATTTTCCGTTTTGTCCCATGGCATTTCACTGTAGTGTAGGTCCAGAGCTGTGTTATTAATTTTGAAAAGCATCTAGCCAGGATTCAAAGTTTTAAGGTGATTTGACACATCCTCAGAGATCAGCATTTGATACAATTGTTCCATTTTAAATTCATTGACAAAGTGTATGTAATTTTGATGAATTTTAGGATCATATTTGTCCAGCTATGGATGTGTCTTTGTTCTGAGCCTGAAGGTTTTGTAACATTCTCAATGATAACATCGTAATCAACCAAATACCATATATGTAGTGCGATTGTTGATATTGAACACGGAACTCAGGGCAAGTCTGTAAAAATACCTCAAGTTTTCTAATAATCTATTATGTACCTTCTCTAATAGAATCAACCATTTTCTCACAGTCAATAATACCTACTGTGCAAGTTTTCTGAAAATGAGGTTTGTCTCAAAAGCCAATTTTTGTTTTTACTTTTTAAGCCCTAGGACAAGAGGAAATGAGGCTCAAAGATTAATTTGCGTGTTGTCCTGGAAGTAATGCCTGTTGATTGTTTATTTAATAATAAAATTCCTCCTTTTTTTTTTTTTTTTTTTTGGCATTAATAAGGGATGGATCCATAATTTGAGTATATTACCCAAAGAAAAATTTTTTCTTTCCTTTAGAGTATTTTCACTTCCTTAAATTAGAGTCCCTGTATACTATGAGAGCTGCGCCATTGCTGAATCCATTTCTGATTGGCTCTCAGATTTAGGCTCTCAGCGAAGCCCAAAGAGGCAAATGCAAATGGCAAAGGGCTTGTTTACTTTTCAAGCACTCGCTTTTATCACATATTTATTGTACCAGTGATCGCAGTAATTATTGTTGATTTTTCCAATGCTTAAATTGTATTAGGGAGAACATTATCCCTTTCAATAACGACCGTTATTAGCAAGAATCCTAACCTATTAGAAGTAGCGAAACAGCGGCAACAGCGCAGAGGGAAATGGCCAACCGCCATTTGCATTTTGCCTCTTGGGGGCTCCATTGATCCACTTCTTCTTCTTCGTTTTGAGAGTTTTGGCGCAACTCTCCTAGTATATAGGGACTCTACCTTAAATGAGTTACATCACTTTTTCACATCGATCTCGGTTCAATTTGTTTTTTAAGGACTTATCCTTTTAGATGACAATGATATGTTTTATTTTGCTTTTTGTGACATTCTTCGGTTTTTTGATGGACTCAATTTTTATTCACTAACAAAAAAAACAAAACAAAAATTTTTTTCTTAAAAATATTTTTGTCCAATTCCGAACTTGGTTGAATCGATAGTGGCTACGAATGATTTAAGGATTTAAGTTTTTCTAAAAAAAAAAAAATTGCCTCTGTAATTTGGGAGCTTTCAAATGTCTCCAAAGCTAGTTATTTTGTCGTTTGGAGAAAACAATTCTAAAAGATGTTAAAGGTTTCAGTTGTACCAGACGTCCACTTCTGAGAAAAGATGTATTAGGTGTAAATATTTTTAATTCTGTGAAAAACTATGAACTTATATCTGATCACAAGCGAAGGTAATAAAAATACATTTACAATGCTTTCTTGGGCTTCGTTCCATGGCTGTGGAATGAGGATCCCCACCTGGGAATCTGTGGAGAACGAACCTGACCCATGTAGCATGGATTACCATTTTTCGCAAAATAGTCGTCAAATTTTGGCAATTTTATCACCTGACCATAAAGTTGCAAATGTATGACGTTAAAGTTGTTACTAACCGGCAAAAAAATGAAAACTTTTTGGAGCTGGCATTTTTTTCTATTCAACTGTTGGAAGTATTTTCCCCTCCTTTTTGTCTTTGTGTCACTTTCACCCATGCCTATGTGTCTATGTATCAAAAGTTGCAATTTTATTGCAACTTGAGGGTGGTGTTAAAAAATTGTCATTCTTTTGCAACTTTGTTGTCATAAATTGCAACCATTTAGATTGAAAAATGCTACATGGGGAATTTTTCTTTCCTTTTGGCACAACTCAACCTTGTTTTGCAACTTTAGCAATTCTGAGAGTATTCTAATACTATATTTTTGGTAACAACAATACACCTAATTTGCTTCAATTATTGCATGTTCTCAAACTTTTTCTTTAGATGAGTAGATAGTTAATTCTCATGTAAAAACCAAAAAAATGAAATAATTTCGAACTGTAAAAACTTTTGAAAGCCAATCACATTTTTAGTCAAAGTTTTGAAACAAAAGACCTTGGTAGAGTCACAACGCAGGTACCTTGAGGGGTCCATAAAACAAAAGGTATGCTCTTCGAACATAAGTCTCTATTCAATCACAATGCTGATTTTTCAGGAAGAGCACGCCCGTTGTTGTATGGGCCTTTTTTGCTGGAAATGGCCTCAATTGTAGCACTCTGATGGCTGAAATTAGCACTAAATGCTGAAGTTTTACATGAAGCTTTGCAGAATTTTTGAATCTGCCTAATTTATTTGGAACACTCCCTTTGTCCCTTTTCTTTACTCTCTATTTTCTGATACTACCATATTTTGCAAATACAAATACACGCTTTTTGTGAAATAATTTGGGATCTTTGCAGTGTTGCCAGATCGAGGGTAAAATGTCGTATCGTCCCCATTTAAATCAATGTAAAACGTACGGCTTTTTCACCCCAATCAACAATCAATCTTTTTTTCTGGCAACACTGGATCTTTGTCCCTTTGTCGCCAAATCTGGCAGCACTGCTATTTTCATTTCATTACTGTATCAAGCCAAATCTGCCGTGCTAAGGAAGAACGCCATAAGGGACATTTGTTACTTAGACTGTTTTTGCAGTGTAGCTCGGGTCTCTATTCTTTTACCGAGTACTTCTTCAGGAGTTTATTATTGTTGTACCTGGTCACTCAACTCGCCCTATCAAAGGCTCTCTGCACGTCCAAGCAATTAGGAAAGGCCCAGCGTCTATTGTTCAATACTGGAATCCTTGCGGGAGGACAAATCATTTGAGACATTGGAATTTTAAGATTGAAGGTAAACAGAGCGACCCTGAGCTACATTGCAAAAACAGCCTAAGTAACACTTGTTGCTTATGGCGTTCTTCCTTAGAACAGCAGCAGTGCATCATACACTCTTCATTAAAATTATTGGATGCTTTTCATGCAATGAATTGCATGCAATTTGTCATAGCGAAGTTTCGTATATTCAACTATGAATATTGCGCAGTTTATCTTGGCTTTTTATGCAGCTCTTTTTCACTTTCAGCAAGTTGTTTTTTGTTTCTTTGTCTCTAAGTACAAGTTTTAACCGATTTTGATGAGAGGAAAACTCTGCCACACACATGTTCCAAGCAATAAATTGCATGAATCCTTGCATGATCCTTTTGGATAGAGTAGAAGAAAATTCTTCTTCTTCAAAAAAAAAATTGTAATATAATTAAATTCTTAAATTTTTTCTGGAGGCTAATTTTTTTATTTGTGGAAAAGTATGGAACAGGATGAAAGGAGTTGCTTTCTACTCTCAGTTGGTTCAAAGTAACCGCGTTCGATGAATTGTCTATCTAGATTAGTTGACTTGTTTTGTTCTGTTCCGATGAAACACTCAAACTATACCGGGTGAATGCAGTAAAAAAATGTAGTGCTCCATGGTGTCTTCATAATTAAACTAGCCTCAAAATTTATTTTTTTAATCATAATTCAGTTTCTTCCTCTCTCAGTTTTTTCACCCCTATTCTTTACTATATCCACTGTTTTCTAATATTATCAAAATTATTCCTTTGAAAACGAGAGCTATAGAATTTTGTCTTTTTCCCTGATTCTATAATTGAGGATCTGCGGGCCGATCCTTAAAATTCACGACTTTTGGGTAGACTGGATAAGAATGGGAAACAGTGATTAGTAGAGGTGAGTCACGAGGTTGTCAAGTCTAATCGAACTACAGAATTTATCTAATTGGTCAGTCGGACAGTCTTGGAGTATACCTGATAACCAATTAGATAAATTCCGTATTTTGATTAGACTTGGCAACCACGTGACTCGTCTCCACTAATCACAGTTTTCCATTCTTATCGAGTCGACCCAAAAGTCGTGAATTTCAAGGATCGGCCTGCAGGGTGTGAGAAGGGCTTTTATGCATTACAGTGTTTCATTATCTCTGCAGTACATTTTTTCTTTCCAAGGAGAGCAAATACTTGTATCTTGCTGAAAATTTTACTGAGAATTATTCACCATTTCTGGGTATTTTTGGTGCAATCTCTAAGGTAAATAAGATCTTATTCTTTTACAAAAATAAAGCAGGAAGTGAGTAAATGAAACACTGCAATTAAAAAGTGCCCTTCTTATACCCAAGTCCTGAAACACATTTGAAACACATTTTTTTGTCCCCCTTGCCCAGGCCTGAAGCATTGTTATTGATTTATTCCAAGTTTGTGATAGCAGTTAAGTTTATTCGAAATATTGTGATTTTAATTTTGAAATAAATTCTTTTATACTCAATGCATCCAGTTGCGAATTTTGAATTTTTTTATCATCCTGCTCCATAGCCGTAGACAGGATATTGCCTTTCTCTCTCTTTGCCCAT
This sequence comes from Trialeurodes vaporariorum, assembly GCA_011764245.1. Classification (NCBI taxonomy): domain Eukaryota; kingdom Metazoa; phylum Arthropoda; class Insecta; order Hemiptera; family Aleyrodidae; genus Trialeurodes; species Trialeurodes vaporariorum. Next base: position 26,205,900 of record VMOF01000320.1, read on the forward strand.
TTGTGTGCATTTGTTAGAAAAGGATGGTCGCTTGGGCTGTTATGTGACTTCAGCCCCTGTTTCTGTCCTTTTCTAACTCATGCAATCAAATGGACAAAGGGAGAGAAAGACAAATCCCTGGCTACGGCTATGTCCTGCTCATCTGCCTTGCCATTCGGAAATTTCTAAACCAAGAGAGTAGGTACACCGTGAATGTGTGGTAACCAATAGCAGCAAATTATGCTTGTCTGATTGACGGTAAAATTATTAAAGTGATTCCAGCCAAAATGTGTCCAGATTTGAATCCGATGGATAACACCACTTGCCACTTTTGGGAATAGTCGTATTTTCATAACTTTTAAAACGTAATCAGTTTCCAGCTGTCGAGTCCAAATTTACCAAATGTCCAATGTTGTTTTATTTTTTATCTTTTATTTTTTTATTTATTTTTTTTTTCACTATTTCTTAATTTATCAAGAAAGATCCACAGCTAATTAGGTCCTGCCTCTAAGGAAAATTTTCAGGGGGGGGGGGAGGTGTCAGCTAGAGTTCATGTAAATATTTATACAAGGACTCTACATAGTGTCAGCTCTTGACTTTTATTCCTTGAGTTCTCCTATTCAGAAATAATCACAGCAAATTATCAATCAGCAAATCTCATTTATTTTCTGAATCTTTCTCTGTTTCATTCCCCTACAGCTGAAACTTGAATGGGTTAAAGTTATGATGGGTTGAATAGTTCATCTTGAAATCCAAACCTGAATCCATGATAATTCTTATTACCAGTCCTTACATTCGAATCCTAAGTTTTTCATTCAATTTTTTGCTGCAAGCATGAGCCGGAAACTCTCAATTTATCTAGTTTAACCATTTATATTATGTTGATTTTTATCAAAGAGTGCGTGCGTCCCTTGTTTTACGGGCCCTTTCTACCTGAGTAAGTACGCCTCAATTTCTAGATTTGTGAAAATCTGGCGCTTTTGATTTTTCATTTTTTGTAAAATCCTTGTACCGACTTTTCTTTTAGCCTCTTTTATCATAGTGTAGGAGCAATTACCTACCTTCAATTTTAAAGGAGGGAGATGATTTACTCATCAAACCAAAATTGTTTGAAATTAGCGCACAATTTCTTCTATGTGTAATAATAATGTAGGTGAGAAACGGGTGTTTTTTTGAAGAATCTGCACCTATCGGTGTCCATTGTTCACCAGGTTGCATAACTTTAACCACACGCTCCCTGTAGAAGATTCCGTCTATAATTGACGTTTTGTCGACTGTCTCTGCTGTCACTTTTTAAGGTTATGTTGTTATTGGAATATGGTGGCCAAAAAATGAAGTGGCAAGTGAAAATTTTCCCAGTTAGATCGTTCGTTAAAGTGTTTAGTTCCACTTCTCAATTCTGGTTAAAATATTAGTCCATTGAAATCATCACACGCGCAAAATTGAACACTGTCTTCATCTGTCCTGTGCAATCAAGTTTTCTTCTTCAGTTTTGTCAACCCATTATTGTGATAACTAGCCCTACATTCAACCATAAACTTTATGGAACACTCTTTTCCTCAAACAACATAGAAAATGAAATTTCTTTCGCATTATGATACCGCTAAACATTTTAGATTCATACATGACTGTCATAAGTTCAGTCTGTATAGTGTATGTGCTGTTCATGATATTTCTATTGCTGTGCTTTCTGCGCTCTTTTGAAAGCTCCGAAGAAGACAGAGAAAGATTACACTGTGATGGTCCCATAGAACTAAGAGCAGTTTCAAATATTTATCAGCCTTCAAGTGTGGATCCTGGTGATTCTGTGTCCTGTTACCAGGAGAATACTATATCCTCTACCGTCTACAGAAGCAATAAGCCTCTCACAAGGATCGACCTTAGTCAGATGGAGCCATTGGCAACTTTGTAAATGTAAGTCTTTCATCTGTTCTAGAAGAATAAATATTGCTCTATTATCATGTTACCGTGAAATGTTGCTGGAAAAAAGCATTAAGTCAGCCTGGGCAAGGCTCTGAGTTACCCTGTTCCAATTGTGAAAAACTTCCAGTTAATGTATAGCGCGCTAAGAACTATTTAGACGAATATTCATGCAAACTTCTTACAAGTCAATCAAATTTCAGTGGCTGTGCTTGAGAGAGTTAACTTTTCCTTCCAGACAATAAGAATAATTCAGTGATGTCAAGTGCTACGTACTGAAGACGAAAGTAATGTTGAAATTATATTAATACTGAACATCATTATAGTAAGGTTGGTTTGTTATCATTGATGGTAACATGCCGCTTTGGCACTATGCTTACCTACTAAAAATACTTGACAATATGTTCATTAGATGTGTCTCTTTTTGGAGTATATTTTAACTGGCCTAATGTTGAACCAACATATTTTGAAACTTTTAAAGTAATGTGTTACTGTAATGATGTAAGTACTGTACTGAAGTATATAGGACACCGCAAACGCCTCATGGAAAGTTGCCAACGGTTAAATTTGATCTAATAGATCCAACTTTTTTGATTTGTTGTCCTGTTCTGTATATCTCATGGACCTGTAAAGTACACCTGTTCTACTTTAAATATAATTGAGATCAAAGTTGGCGCAGGTTGCATTAATTTTCTCAAATTTGTTCTGTGATCAAGCGTGACCTAACCTTTGGGTGAACAACTAGTAGCCAACTGACAATAGCTGTTTTCTATCTTCTCGTCTGGACTCAATGGCCTGGACTCTCCCCCTGTATTAGAAAACATACTAAGAAATTATATCATTTTCTTGGTATGTTTATATGTTATAAACCAAAAACTTACTAAGAAATCATATATTTTCTTGGTATGTTTATATCTTATTAAGGTGATTTTTTTTTTTTTTTTTTTTTTTTTTTTTTTTTTTTTTTTTTTTTTTTTACATTTTAAATAGCCATGCTAATTCCATTCTGCTAATGCCAGGCAAAACTTTTCCAGTTTTCACTCCGATGGATCACTTGTCGCTTTTTGGAAAAATCGTGTTTTTGACGTTTTAAACTGAAACCATAGAATAAACGCAAAATCCAATAACGTCAGCACATGCAAAATTTTATTATGGATTTTTTGAGCCCTAAATGAGCAAAATTGGTTCAAAATTAAAACCGTAAATTATGAAATTCGTTTCGCCATAAGCCTAGTGAGTAAGAGTGAGCGCGAGTGATGATAAATCTATCTGCCTCACTCGCACTGAAAATACCAAGATAATGATACAATTTTTTAGTATGTTTTCCTTAATAAGATATAAACGTACCAAGAAAATAATACAATCTCTTCGTATGTTTTTTGTTTTTTGGAAATAAACATACCAAGAAAATGATAAAAATTCTTAGTATGTTTTAGTAGACACACTTCGAGTATTGGGTTCTGACAAGGAGTGGTGCGCGCTACCGAACCGCATCAAAACGCATCGGTGAGCGGTTGATTTGCGCTGAATTTTGACTAAGAAATTGTATCATTTTCTTGGTATGTTTTTTTCTACGTAAAGAAAACCTCATAAGAAATTTTCAATTTTTTTGGTATGGTTCCTTTTATTACACCAAGAAAATGTTACAATTTCTTAGTATGTTTTCATTTATAAGATATAAACATTTTCTCTTTTCTGTTTTTTTTTCTAGATCAACAATAAATTAAGAAGTGATATTCTCTCATTCTTTGGAACATGTCACCCTCTAATCTTGTCGACTTCATTCCATCAAAGACTTCAGTTCACCTGGAAAGAAATTGTTGAGAAAACATCAATATCTGTCAATCTCACTCGTTGGAAGTTTTCATTATAATAAGTATCAAGTAATCTATTTTAAGTCAAGCTTCAAGCATTTTACGTTTGAAACCAGAATTAGGTGTAGTATTTAGAAGTTTGAGAAACTCAAGCCAGGTGTGAAAATGATCCTTAGGTTTTTTTTCATATTTTCGCCACCTTGGTATTTTTCTTAAACTGTGTTTTGTCTCTTACTAAGTACTCTTTGTACTTCATTTCTTCAATTCGCCTGGTTTTCATGTCCATACTACTCTTTTATCCTGTTTGAAGCAAAAAATATTGGAAATATGTTTCAATTTCTTTATTCACTCCTGCCTCTTTTGGGGTTTAGTTTCCTCAAGGTCACAGCGTATCCAATACTCTCAGAAAATAATAATGAAATTGAGCATGTCGTTGTAGGTTTGAACTCATTTTATTCAACAATTTTAATAGTCGTAGTCTTGTCTGCAACCTTTCTTGCTGGTTGTCTGTGTTGCAAACGAAAAAAAGGTTTTCAAGAATTTTCTCCCAGAGCATCCAGATCTAATGCAAGCAATATTGAATTTAGTAATCCGTTATCAGTTGTCAATACAAGACCAGAAATCACCCTTTTTCCACCTTCAGGATCGACACCGATAACTTTCGATCCGCTCCCGCCTTTGACTCCGAAGCATCAACCGTCAGTTGCAAACCCACGACCGGCAGCATTTACTGATGCTCTTACCAAAGGAATATCTGTTCAAGTTTGGTTTCAAGAGCCACAAGATAATTTTCCTCGTCAGCAGTTGCATTATTTGCGAGAGTGCGGTCGAGGATGGTTCGGCAGGGTCGTCGAAGGTGAAGCTCGAGGAATTCTGCCTAATGGAAGAACCAGTCGAGTAATCGTCAGAATATTACGAGAAGGAGCAACCGAATCAGAACAGAAGTTCTTTTTACATGAAGCGAAACCATATATGGAATTGAACCATCCAAATGTTCTAAGACTGCTCGGAAGGTGCTTAGAAAATGACCCATTTTTGCTGTTGTTTGAAGCCTGCAATGGTGGTGATTTGAAAAGCTGGCTCACTCAAAATGTCACAAGTAGAGAAACTCTGATGCAGCAAGGCATAACTATGAGGATGTCTGCGGATATTGCATCTGGTCTGGCACATATGAACCATCATGGATTCGTTCACACGGATCTTGCTGCACGCAATGTGCTCATCACTTCTGACCTTCGTGCAAAAGTTGGCGATTATGGTACAAGCATTGAAATGTTTAAAGATGATTATTATTGCTTCGGCGAAGTTGCATTGCCAATCAGATGGTGCGCTCCGGAAACACTATTATGTACTGATACAACTATTGAAACTAAAGAAGTAACAGCTCCTGCGAATGTTTGGAGTTTTGGAGTTGTACTCTGGGAAATATATGAATTTGGAAAATTACCTTATTCGGATTTATCAGATGAGCAAGTTATCGTCCATGTTTTAGGAGACAGTAGAGTTTGTCCTTCTGAGCTCAGTTTCCCATCACCATTCAAAAACCATTTGTACTATTTAATGCAGTTATGTTGGCGCAGTCACAAAGAGCGCCCTTCAATCAGTCACATTTTATCTATGTTAAACCACCTTTTAACCAGCAAAATCAAAACTCAGAATGATATGGACGATTTTGAACGTAGATGGGAAAATATGAAACCAAATACAGTGCCCAGAACTGATAACCATCTGCTTGTTGCATCTGAAGAAAGACTTAAGAGTGACAATGATTCTGGTGTTGTTGTGGATAGTAAACATTTAACCTTTGCAGGATCAGACGTTGATTTGAGTGGCAGAAAATTGTTAGCTGAGAGCTCCTCATCTATGACAATATCCCCACAGTTATCTGTAACAAGCAGTTCTGGGGGTGAATTTTTTTCACAGACCTCATCCCCTGTCAAGTTGAAGTCACCTAGCTTGCAAAACCTACCAGGCTCATTAGACGACATCAGTGAAGCGGTCAATCAGTCAGACCGAGACGAGGCCCGGGGTATAAATTCATGGCTCCAAAACATTGAAATTAAGAATGAGAAAGATGCAAAACTCATCAGTGGAGTTTATGAAGCAATAAACGACCTTGATAATGTTTTGAGTCTGGAGAAAACCTCATCATCCAATGACTCCAGCTGCTATGACAGCCCTTCGTCGAATCGTAAATCATCATTTGCTTCAAGCCAAACTCAAGTAATAGTCCCTAACTTCAAGCTGGTCCTTTTGTCAATAGCAACAATAGTTTCCAATTGGATCGAAGGCTGAAATTTCAACCCGATAGTTTTCAAGATGATAGTTTCTTTTTGAAAAGAACTGGTGACTCCTCGGGCACCGACACCGAAGATGAAATTTGGCGAAAGAGGATTGAGAGAGGAGAATTCTCCGAGAAGGTGAAGGAAAAGTCAAAAAGCATAGCAGACTTAATGGTTTTGACTCATATTGATAACAGCGATGGTAGTGAATCGGACTCGTTGCCTTCGTTCAATTTCGGTAAAATTGACAGGATTCGACCGAACACCAAGAACAATTCTCTCATGAACAGTATTGGTTTTGGTAGTGACATTTGTATTTATTCAAGCCTAACCAATGAACAGTCAGAACGAGATTTGAAAAAATTTCAAAATGCCTTGAAAAACAAAGATATGGATGATCCATCTTTGAACTTTCTCCGTAGGGATAGCCTAAGTTACTTCATTAATAATCCAAATTTTAAAGTCACTGATTTGGGCCCAAATAGTTCATCAAATTTTCCTCAAACAGATCATTTTTTAGAGATTAGAGCCTCGGAGAAAACAAATGATCCACCCGCCACAGCAGTTGATACGATAACCTTAGCGCCTGAAATTCTAATTTCAGGTTGTGATGATAGCAACGGTACCTTACCAGATGAACTAGAAATACCAGAAACTATACCATCAGTACCAAAGAAATTTAAATTTGTATTCAAAGATGTGTCCGAGACAGTGAACTCAAGTGAAATTTGTGATACTAGTAAAATGGAAGCTCTTAGCTCCGCAAGTACTTGTGAAAGAAAACCTAAAACTACAAGTACGGTCCTGGATAACGGGAAAAATATTTCCAGTTCGACAACCATTCACTCTGAGGAGAGTTCACATAAAGCTTCAGAACTAGGACAAGTGTCAGCCTTGAATACGGATGTCCCAAAGACAAACCGAAATGACTTGTCGGATATTGAAAACAAAATATTCAGTTTTGAGCTTGGTGATTCGGGTATTATAATTGATGAGCAAACAGAAAATTCTCAATTCATTCTTCCTCCAATTTTATGCGATTCAAAGGATGAAAATTTGTCAACAGTGATTCTTGGCTCTCGTGAGGATTTTACTCTGGACTTTTATAAAGGTCTAAAAACTTGCTCCGGCGGAGAATTGAATTCTACCAGTAAAAATGACGAAGCATTCAAAAGAGAAACGATGTCCTTGTGCGACAGAAAAAATAAAATCAATGAAACTTGTTCGCAGGAAAATCATCAATTGAATGCAAAGAATTATAACAAAACAATTGCGGAGTCAGAGAAAAATAACACTGATATTTTTTGTGAGAACAGTGAGCATCCTAGTTCGGATTGTTTTGTTCTAGGGAATTGTAATAGTAATGCATTTACACATGATAATTTTTATGATGAACTTTCTGATGATGCTTACATAGACTCCGGAAAGTCATCGGATGTACTTGACGATGATAATTGTGATTTAAAACCTCACTGCTGCTTCAATTATTCAATCGATGATAGTTTTCCTGTTCAAGAATTAAGAGCAGAAAAAAATAGTGCAGCCAAAAGTAAATCAGGCTCATGGAAAGTTGATGTTGAAAGTGCTGATGATTCGAATCACGGGAGCTGCACAAATAATGAAGATGATTTTGAAGCTCTGAAACTGTTAACTCCAGATGATGAGAAGAGTAGCGATACTGGTTTCAGAGACAAAAGTAGCCTCAGTGGAAGCTGCGATGAAATGTGCAGTGATCCAGATTATAATGTCGACGCATCAGAAACGGATTCTAATGATTTTCATCAGCAACCATTTATCCAATGTCCAAAATATTTTCAAAAGACTGAGAGGAGAAGCAAGGTGAATAACATTAAAGGATTCGAAACCTTCACTAGTGCCGAGGAAAGTGGTAAAGATAACTTAAGCCCCTTTAGTTGCTGCAATTCAAGCGAATTTAAAAGTGATAAGGATTTCAGTGAAGCACCTGAACTGAAAATGAATAAAGTTCTAAGTGCTCTCTGCAGTTACGGCACTGATAATCAACTTCAGGATCTAAACGTAGAGTCAGTCGACGAATTGTCCGAGAAAGTAACAGGAACAACCATCAATGAAATGCTTGTTGCACGCCCTTCTCCATGCGATAATAACAAGGCCAATACACGTCACCAAGGCGAAGTCTCACCACCAAGTTACGAAGAATGTGAACGAATCCATGGTCCAAATTTTCAAATGCTCGGCGAAAGATCCAACGGAGTGAAAAATTATGATTTGAACAGTTTGCTGAGTCGGAACTTGACCTCTCCAGAACCGGATGATGATGAGTACACTTGTAGAACAGAATTCAGAGGGGATTGGGATCCGGATTCTTCTGTTCAGCCTCTGGAAGTAGAAGAGTCTGATCACTCAGCTCATAGAAGCACTAAAGGATTTTATTTGCACTCAAGATCAAGGTCACCTGAAGAGGTGGGAAAAACTGTCCACAGCAGTTGGTTGCCGGAACCAATAGAAGTTGATGAAAATGGCGGCGGACCTGAAACTGTTAGTGAAGAATACTTACTTGCAATTCGAAATGAATTGAATGAGAAACTCTCAAAGTTGCAGCTGTCTAGTCTAAAAAATGAAAATGATCGTGAAGCGTCCGAAGATGACGAAGAAGATGATGATGTTGACGTTGATGATGATGAGGATGATGATCTTGATGACCACATCGCTGTTAGTCATGAAAACGTTGATTCAAGAAGATTGAGGCAGACTCAGGGTAACATTTTTATCCAGTACAATAATTTCCCAGAATATTTATCGCCAATTTTAGAAGAGGACGAGAATCACTACTCATCAGTCTCTTCCTCACCATCATCTATCAATGGGTCTGATTCATCGAAAACGCTGAGCCTAAATTTCTCTGAAAATGAAACCGTTCTTTCCAAGTACGATTCTGTTCACGATTCTGGATCCCAAGAAGAAAACAAAATTTTGGAGCGCAACGATATCATTGAAATTAACACTGAAACCAACCAAATTAGAATAATCGAAAGCCCGCCTCCTTTGCAGGATCTAGTTCTCTTCAGCTCATTAGATCCTACATCCAGCGAGCTTTCGGAAAGTGTCGGCCAGTACTCAGAGTACTCCATTGATAGTTTCTCTCCGGTAACTGGCTCTCCCAGTGCCACCAATCCCAACGCATTATCATTCTCATCTCTGAATGGAAGTTTGTCGGAAGTTTTCCTGTCGCCGAATTCAACCGTTTCGGATGTGACTTTTGCTGATGATAAAACAGTTTGCTCAGAACCTGCTTTAGATTGTGAGATGGACTTGGAGGAATTTGAAATAGATCCGATTGCTTCTATCCCTCCAACAACAGAAGGTTCAATTAAATTGGTCCATGCTTTAAATGAAACATTTTGCCTAAATTCAGAAGAACTGCAAGAAGAAGTTGTGAGTAACATACACAACTTGTTATCAACTGCATCTCTTGAAAGTGGTTTGCAAGAAATGATCCGTTCAGCTGAAATTTCTCAATCAGAGGATTTGCTGAAATCGGTCCTGTTCTTTGCTGTCGAAACTTCTCTGGAAAATTGGGAAGAGGATTTCAATACCCTAAAGTTTGATTCTTTCAAGGACTTAAGTTCTCTGGATTATGGCTCCTTTAAAACCTCTAATCCTCTTGATGTTGATTCATTCAGAGCCTGTAATTCTACTGATGTCGACTCTGTTAAGGCCTCTGAAATCTTAGAAAGTGAAGTGCCTTTGTCAGAGGAAGTCAAATTTGATTGCAGTGTAAAAAATAAATGTGGTGTTTATGAATTTCAAAATGGGTTGAATAATAATCACAAGCAAGTCTTAGACCCTATTAATAGTATTGAGTTTAAACTCATCACGGCAGACCTGCCTGAAAAAAGTCAAGAGATTGAGTTAAGTTCTACTATTGCTTTCGAGACGAAGGAAAGTGAAACTAGAAGCAGCTCTTTAGGAACTAGCTGCTCTGACAGTACCAGTGGTAACGTCATTAATTCAATCGACGATAGCACTTCAGAAAAGTATAAAAATTACTGTAGGAAAAAATTTAAGATCACAAAAGTCGATGAAACTATTAAACCAGTGTTATTCAATGATTCTTTGTTATCTTTGGATAGTAAAAAAAATCGTAGTTCCAAGAAAGATGAGACAAATCTGAGATCCAATAGACTTCATGATGGAATCAACAGTGAGTTAGAAATCAGTGCTGAATCAAAGCAGGCCAAAACATCATTGCCTATTAGCTTTGAAAGGAATAAGCTTTCGTCTATGCTAGTTTCACCTCTCTATTTTGTCCCGAAGAATTCAGAAAGCTTCACATCCGCCTATAGCGGTTCTTTCAACCATCAAAGTGTGCCAATTTCGTTCATAGATTCTAATAGTTCCGACACTTCTGATACGGAAGAAATTACAGATCCTGAAATGAATTTAAATGTAAAGAACTCGGGCAAGAAAGACAATGGCGTTTTAAAACTGGACAGTGGTGACTTTTTTTCTTTCGAGACGCCTGAAAATGCAACCAATTTAAAAATGAGTTCTGGAAATATCGTCAAGGAAGATGGTGTCAACCATGTTAAGGATGAGGATGACGAAGATGATGACGACGATGAAGATGCGGCCGACTTTGTACCATCATCTTGGAACAGCTCTGCGACTCCAAATAAATCTGTATTGAAAAGTCCTGAACAAGAACCAAAGTCAGGACCCAAAAAGAACGTTTCATTCAAGCGCCAACGATATCATTGTGTTTATGAATACCCTCGAGAAGAGCAAAGCGACTCTGAACATGAGAAAAATGTACAATCCTCGCGGTACTCGCCGATGATAAGTTTTGATCTCTCTGCGTACTCTGACTGGGACATGGGACCCGCTGATTCTGATGCGTCATCCTGCGAGGATAAGTCTCAAGATTCGGAATATGAAACAGGTAAACTTGAAGAAAAACATAATGTCTATTCTCTTACTCCAGTGGACAAGGATTTTTCATTCATAGAAGACGATGAATTCTTCATCAGTAGTTCGACAAGACCCTTCAAAAATGATCAAGTTCCAATCAACTGTCAGTTTTTCCCGGGTGAAACCTATCTAGAAGAAAATTTTAATCCGCTGGCATCGGACATTAACAATGAGGAACGATCGGAAAAAATGTGAAAAATCTCAAATGAAATTTCAGTATTTCTTAGTCAAAAAAAGAGAGTTTAAAATTAGAAGAAAAAAAATAGTTCTAAAGATTTACTTACATACTTATTATTTATATAATTTTTTTTGTATTATTAAATTAGTTTGTAAGCGTATACTTATCTTGTTATTATTGTAAATAATGTAAAGACTTAAGAGCAATTATTGTTTAAAATTTAAGAGGAGAGTTTGTCCGTCCAATATTCCGTAAATACGATTTTACAGCCTAATAACTTCTCTGAAGTCAAGACCGAGTTGATACTCGGAGTTTTGTATAATTGTTAGACAATTTAACAGTAAAGAGTATTCAAGAAAAGATAAGGTTGGAATCAGTAAAATGGGGTAAGAAAATAATTAAAATTCTATGATGTTTAATCTCATAAACAAACAAATTTCTTTTGCTTCAGTTTTGTGTCATCGTTGAAGGACTCAGTCCGAGAACATTTCATTTTCATCTGACAATCGTTTGGAATTATATGAATTTTCATGAAAACATTGCTCGTGACAAGCTTCTTTGCCTCGAGCACGCTGATAGTCAAATAACTCGATAACTGTGTAGGAACAGGAAGAGAGAGTTTCTTTTTCTCTCCTGTAAGTCAAGTCTAGCACACGAGCAATGTTCTTTCTTTGAGTCCTACATCAGTTGTGCAACCAAAGCATGTTTAATTAGTTGGATATTATTTCAGCGCTCTTCAGTATTTTTCTAGTTTCTTTTTTTTTCTCTGGAGGAATTTATTTTATGAGAAAACTTTTTTCGACATTTGAGTAATTTTTTGTTATCGTATTGATTTTTGTCTTATCCTACTTCATATATTCTCATGATCTTATCACATCTCATCAGTTTGCAAATAAAGTGCCCCCTTCTGGGAGGGCCTTAGTCCAAATTTTCCAAAAATGATTTTTTTGCAATCATAGACTGTTTTCAGGTACGATCAGCACCAAAATTAAGTTTTCTCTTCAAAAGTTTCCTCCGTTGATTTCTCAGCTATTATTGATCTATTTTGAAAATTTTGATGGCTAAAAAGTTTACCGTGGCGCCATCTACAGGTACGCTGAAAAAAAAACTTAAAAGTTTTCATTTATCTTCTGAAAAATTCCTAATGGAACATTTTGCTTTGGGAACTTTCTTTTGGCGTGGATAGTACCTTTTAATTTTGAATGTATGGCCTGAGACCAACAATTTTCACCTTCAACATGGAACTTTTACTGTCTCGATCTCTTCTGAGATTTTCATTCCATGAAGAGTCAACAAAAATAATTTTTTGAACTAGCTTTCAAAGTCGAAATGAGCTTTGAGATAAGATCGTTCACTCTGTTTCCATCCTGAAAAGAGTTTTTTTTTTTTTTTTTTTTTTTTTTTGTCCTATGAATAATTTTTGTTTGTCTGTTTTTTGTCCTGTGTATAATTTGGTTTTTGGACCTCAGCCCTTCTAGAAGAAAAAAAATTCACATCCCAACAAAAAGTATCCGAGAGAAATTGTATACCCAGGTTTATTTTTAATTGTAGAAAGGAAAAAATGACCATTCACAAGCAGAAACTGTGACTGTGTTAAACTTCAAACGGTTGTATCAGGTCTTTTTCTTTCTACTGTTATCACATAAAATTTACCATCAAGGGGGAAAAAACTTATAATGACAAAATCTGTAATTAGGTTTACTAAGGTTAATAAAAGCAAAGGAAAGTTTATGTTGTGGTAACCAAAAATTTTTCCTCATTGTCTTGTGAAAACTGTCCTTAAATTTCGGCCTTTTATCTAATTACTTTTAGCTTTAATTTGTTTCTGATTTTTCCTCCTGGGCATTGACACTCATGAAGTGAACGTGATAAACTTCATTCAAATGTTAGTTTGGGTCTTCCAGTCATTTTAGCTGTATTTATTTGTTTTTTTAAAGGTAATCTATTTATCTGATGTAGAAGTAAATTTCATTGTCTGCAAACCTCACATTCAATAATGTCTGAAATTTGAAACGTTGTTTCTCTGTTTTAGTGACTTTTAAGGTTTTTTTTGTACGAATTACGCTTATTTAGCGAGGGCTCTGTAACCAAGTTGCCTGATTTTGCCAAAAAAATTGCTTAATTTTCCTACAGAGTCAAAATAATTGCCTGGCGTAATCCGGCAACTATGCTCTTAAATGAAAAAAGACATTTACATTGTGTCAACATTGCTTTTTTTTCAAAGAGGTGTAACTCAATTTAACGTTTTGAAATCTTCCATTAAAGTTTCGCTTCTCAGAAGTGAACCAACCAGTCAATCTGCATGAAATTTTTCTATGAGATTTGCCAGGCTCCACGCAAAATTAGGGGGAAAAATCAAGGAAATTTTTGCTCTTACTTTTCCTCTAAAAATGAAACAGTAATGTGAGATTTGAAAATGTTAAATTGAGGTACACCTCTTAGTAAAATCACTGATGATATGTGATAGAATCGTTGATGCAAGGCTGGACCTGTTAGCTGCTCTCAAGTGACTGAAAAATTGTGTGCAAATGTGGGTCTGGAGAAGTAGCGTCACATGTAATTTGGCACGGTTGCATAATGTCTATTTAAACCCTCGTAACAAGTCGAATTTGAAGGGGTTCACCAAAGACCCAATTGTGCAACCTTGTTTATAGGTATAGATAGACAAAATGCTCTGTTACCAAATCACTCGCCGAGCGACTGGTGTGGGGGCCCCTTCCTCCCTATATAACTCCGGAAAATCTAGGAGGGTTCGCTGGAAATTCTTTTCAAATTCCATTTTATGAGGGCACAATTTTGTTTAAAGAGTCCAGGAGAATAAGGATATAAGTCACAGAAATTCATTTTTGTTTTTAAGCTAATGGAAAGTAGAAAATGAAGCTTAAAGGTAATTATCTCTCACAAGAACCGATTTATTTCTATCCACCAAAAATGTTTGTCTTGCGTCTCTGTTGATCTCTGACCAATCCATTCTTTTATCTTATCAGGTGACTGTAGAAATTTTAAATTTCATTTTTTTAAAATTGTTATTGTTTTTTCCCTGGACTCATAAACTATTTTTAACGTAAGTGTTTTTGGCCTAAATTTTGATAAGCGCAGACAGTTTGGTGATCACTTGGCTAAAAGTGTAAATCGAGCTTGGACTGTCAGTGCATCCTGTTGAGGACTTACGTCTAATGCGGACTGCACATAAACTATGCTCAACTTGTGCAGCTCATGTTTTAATCGGAATGTTGAAGAAAAAAAAAGAGGCTATGTCTGGCTCATCATTGCCAAACAAAATTCTGGCCCTGACATCTTAACTGGAATGAGCATTGGTTTATTTCTCTGGGCAACTGCCCATATTGCTGTCCCATAAATCCGGCCACAACATATATCACCTATCTCAGATATTTTTAATCTATCATTAATTTAAATACCTTTAAGTATGAGGTAATAGCATACTTAATTTTGAGACTTCGTTAGAAGAGCACTGGTAGGTACTCAATTCGTGCCGTAATAATAGACTGTCAGTTTTATCTCAATGGTGCTCGTCTTTGTTTCTTTTACCTTACTTACTCTAATCTCAAATAAATGCTTTCCTGCAAGACATTCATGCCTATCGTAACCTTGAATAATCGTGAATAATAATTTAACTCGTGCTTTGAACCTGAAAGAACTTATCCTACTCATAAGTTTTAATTTTTACTATTTTTAGTAGATACGAATAAAATGTCTAGAACAGATCGGGAATCTGTGTTTAATGACAGCTTGGAACTCAGTTTTTGTCAATGAAACTAGAAAGCTCTGTTTCCATCGAATGACTTCAAGTACGCGAGAGGGGCCAGTAATGATCGACGTTTTCTCTAAAATTGCCCCAACTGTTTGCTTTGTAAGAAGTCTGAGGAATTCACAAGGGGCATTTATCAAGCAAGTTTCTCTGTTTGGTCGAATAATGCTCAAAGAATTCTGAAGAAATGGTACTAAGACTTTCTGAAGAAAGTTCTCTCATCGAAATTGTTCTTGGTGAATTTTTCATTTATTTTCTATGGTTTTCAATTTTTTGAGGCATAATGTCACAATTGGCAGTACTGCGAGACTCTGAAATACCTGAAAACCGTTAAATTTCTCAAATTTGTTGAGAAATAAAATAATGAAAATTTCTATTTGGATACTTTATTTTGAAAGCCACATAGTACTGTTCTTTGAAGTCTTGGCAGAATAGAACGAGCAGAGTTGCCATTTATGGCAGAAATTATCCGAATTTTACCTAGAGTTAAATGGAAAATTCGAATAATTTCTGCCATAAATGGCAACACGGAAAAAGAAAGAAACTTACTCCATCAATACCCTTAAAAATATTTATGTATCATACATTGTTTTTTTTTTTTCTAAACTATTCACGGAACTCCATTCCCTCCTTCTGTAGAACTGTGTTATGAAGTACCTACTGTTACTTTTTGAATTCATTACTGTTGCAATAATACGTTAGTCCTTATGATTCAGTTTTATTGTACTCATAATATATTGTTTTTACACATTGTATAATCTAGCGTCTAACTTTTTTGAGAAGTAATTATTCCTACTTATGTACATACTTATACATATGTTTATAAGTAGACTTGTATATCATGTACGTGTATCGTAGTAAAGAGATTTTATTCAATTATCTAAATGTTATTTGTTTCTTTCCCTAGCTTTCTAAATTTACTCTCTCTTCTTGCTTCAGGCTGATTATGAACAATCGTATCGTAATACCATCGAGTCGATGATCAAGTACTTGTTATCTTTTGGGTGGTATCATTTCGATAGGTTTCATTCCGATAGAAACCCTTCCATCCCTGCAGAAATTCTCCGAAAGCTCAGGAGTCATCAGCAAATTTTTGCAGAGATGGGAGGGTTTTCATCAGAATGAAACCTATCGCAATAACACCACGCATAAGAATAACACGTATTTGATCATCGACTCGATACCATTACGATACAATTGTTCCTAATCAGCCTGCAGGTTTTAGAATAATTCAAATATACTATTTATAATTTTCGGATGGATCAAGAATACATCTTATTCAAATTTATTTCTGAGCTTTTACTAGCTTGTTTGAAACATAGAAGCTACAGTGACCTGCGTCTTGTGGCACTGCGGTCAAAAACTCCTTTGAAGAAAGACTTTTTGAAACAAAAAATTTAAAATTTTTGAGAACAAGTTTTGAAACAAGGTTTGTTTCGTATTAAAATTTCAAATTTTGCAAAGATTTATTACATGCACCTGACCTCATTTACCTGAAATTATCCTTGCTGGTAAAGTTTGTTCTGTTATTTTGTAACAGCTTCTCTGCTTCAACTTACTTTTATTTAATTAATCTGACCAGTTACGCGCATAACTTAACATACTTTAATAAAATCCTAGAATGGTCAAATTGATGACAGCTAACAGAAGCATAGAAACTGTACTTACACGGAAAAAAATGTGAATTGCAAAATTGCATAAAAATGCTATAAACTGGGAATACACTTCACATTGTAAAAACTGCAGATATTGAAATACTAATTTACCATAAAACATTGCTGATTTAGCAAGGAAGCCGTGTACTTAGGTAAATTAAAGGGGGTTTATTTTTCTGACGCTGCCAACTAATCATTGAACCGGGCAGAACAAATTTACTATGTTTTTTGTTTGAAGCAGTGAGGTCACTGCCCTACTAGATTGGCCTGGTGAATCTAGTTATGTATGGACCTTGAATAATTTGAACATTAGTCAAATACCTACCTGATACATTTTTGAGGAATATTTTGTGTACCCTCTATATAAGCTAGTGAGTACTTGGATGATGAACTGAAGCCATACCCAGATCACCCAGTTGGCAAAAAACGTCCTTAATATGTTTCAAAGTCAAGTAACTTTTCTTAAATCTATCTTAAAGACGTATTTAAACTGCCTCTAGTTCTGCCAAATTTGGTCTTTTAAGATGTCTTACAAATACATCTTCAAGATGAATTCAAAAGCCGTCTCATACATTCATCTTGGAAGACGCATTAAAAGACGGATTTAAGATGGATGAAAGATGTTTTTTAAGTCTGGATGAAAAGACATATTAAAAAGACACTTTGGGAGACGGACTCAAGACGGAAAGCAAGTGGTGTCTTCAATAGACAAATTTAAGACGGATTAAAGACGCATTTAAGATAAGATGAGAAGATGCCACTTTAAGTCAGATCGGCAAGTCGAAAATTTTTATCTGGACAATATTTGAACTGCTGGTGTCCTGTCAAGTTTTTGTCTGTCTCCTAGCTTAGGGATGGCCATACTCCGCAGTAGTATCGATACCGGCATCAATACTAGTATCGAAGTATCGATACTTTCTTAAAAATAGGAAATCAGCGGCTGCTGCATGCGTATCTAGTTCCAAGCGCATAATTTAAATACTGGCACTCTCTTATTACCAAAGCATTTCAGCATTTACAGTCTACATTTTTCCGGAAGAGAACTTATCTCTGGATTTTCGGCTGAAGTTAGCAAAGGCAACCGGAAAAAATTAGAAACACATCAAACACTGGAAATTCCAGAATCGAATCCAGTTTTTGTAGTGTATCGATACTGCAGTAGAAGTATCAATTCTACCAGTATCGATACCTGCGAGGCATTGATAACAAAAATCGATACTTCAAGCGAGGGTACTTCTGGGTAATGTATGATTTTTCCTATTACTTACACCTAAAAAATATCGAAGTCTATAATTTTTTTTTTCTTTTTCAAATTCCTCAACATCATTTTAAATCAGCACATTCTTGACATATTTCCATTCAATAGGAGTTGTCTTCAAGGCCACCTCTCGTCCAACCTGCCTTGTGGAAAGATGAAACTTCAATCAAAACAAAGTGGTTTCTTTTTTCGCTACTTACTTTTTTTTTTTACTTTCTCGTTTCAAATAATATCAATGTTTGGAATCCTAACTGTTTGTCTAATAGCTTACAAGAAAAGACATTGAGAAAAGAATTTAATTGTAGCATGTAACTCAGTGGCGCCATTTGGGGGAGGGCAGGGGGGCAATTGCCCCCCCAAGGATTTTCAAAGTGGCCGAAAAATCAAGTTAGAGAGATTTTTTTGAAGATGCACAGAAAAAAAAAAAAAAAAAGGTCATCCAAATTAAACTTTTGGAGGCCCCCCCAAACAAGTCGGAGAGATGGGCAGATTTTTTTAAGATGCACGGCAAAAAAAAAAAAAAAAAAAAAAAAAAAAAAAAAAAAGGTCATCCAAATTTTTGAAGGGCTTTGCCCCCCCCCCCCCTCAAGGAAAATCTGAAATGGCGCCCCTGATGTAACTCCTCTTACTTTCTTAAAACCAGATAGATTGTAATACATATTTCCTAACATTAAACTAAATCATTCCCTTTTCTTTTGCGCTCTGTGGAATTCGCGGGTGAATTCAAATTTTCTGAAACCGTTTTTCGAGCATCAGTTTTTTTATTACTTTCGTCGGCCATATTGAAACTTCCAAGATTCTCTGACTTTTCCCATTTCGCACTGTCGTTTTTATTAATTGTACATTGGACGGCCGACTCCTTTCAAGGCTTCGGACTAGTTCGAGCCTCTTGCTTCGAACCTCTGGAGCCGGCTTGTGTTCAGATTATATCCTTAAAATTTTCAAAATTCCATTTATTTTTATTATGGTGTAATTTTTCTATTACTAGTAACCTACTGCGATTATTTATTGCTGATTATTTTGTAAAATATTTTTACACAACGCGAAGAAATGTGTTAGGTACGTTTGAGTGTCTCATCATCCCTGCCTTGATTGTTGTAGTTGAACTTGGCTTGTATTTGCTGATCCTGTTCATTGATGAATTTGTCCAGCTTCTTCCGCCATTCCTTTGTTCTTTCATTTCTTTCGCCTTTAGCCCGCTTAAAGTCGTTAAGGTTGAAAATTTGACTTGTTTTTTTGTTTCTCGTTCTTTTCGAACTACAATGAGGCGTGAATTAGAAATTGGCATTTCTTTGGTTAGAATGGAGTTCAATTTAAGCCTAGGGGCCCTCTAGGACCCAAGGTCTGGGAGTTTGTCTTAGTATTCTAATTTATTTTGGTAAGTCCATTATATTTTGTCAAAATTCGAGTCCTGTAACACTTAATTGCCTTTCCTCCATGGGATTTAATCTTTTCCACTAATGTTTATGGTAAGAACCAGCACCATGTGCACTCCAATTCAGCCAAGCTAAGGCCATGGCCAGTGACACAATGCCACAATATCTCAGCACTTTTCCTTCCTATCCTGAGCTGATCCTAACAAACCAAGAAATTAATATGATTTCTCAGTACGTTTTTGGTTTATAACATGTAAACATACCAAGAAAAAGATAACATTTCTTAGTATGTTTTCTAATACAGGGGGAGAGTCCAGCAGGCTGATTCTGCTCTTTTGGATGAGACGAGACGAGACAGTGAGGATCGACCAATCCCATTGGTTTAAATAGCATCATGTGACAGATCTGAAGTCATTCAAGCGGAAGATCGACGGAATGGGAGTCATGAATTTGAAAAGAATGACTCCGATCCCGGATCCGCTTGAATGATTTCAAATCTGTCACATGACGCTATTTAAACCAATGGGATTGGTCGATCCTCGCTATCTCGTCTCGTCTCATCCAATCGAGCATCGTCTCATCCAATCGAGCAGGATCAGCCTGCTGGCCATTGAGTCCAGACGAGAAGATAGAAATCTGCTATTGTTAGTTGGCTTCTAGTTGTTCACCTAAAGGTTAGGTCACGCTTGATCACGGAATAAATTTGAGAAAATTAATGCAGTCTGCGCCAACTTTGATCTCACTTTAATTCAAAATGTTTGATTTTTTCATCACGTACTTCTAAGTGGCATTTTGCTTAGTGCTTTCAACGCTTGATAGCCACAAAATTGTTTAAAGGTTGCTGTGATCTCCAAAAGTAAAACTTTCGACCTGAGTACTTTCTTAATTGTCATCAAATACAAAAGTTTTGGCAGTCAAGAATTCGAAATAAGTGGTGATTCCGCAAAAAAAAAACAAACAAAAAAAACTGCGAAATCGAAGCAACCTTGTGCGCTCTGCGTACATTCTTTACTGTCAAAACTTTTGCTTTTGCCTGTACAGTCAGGGACAAAAAGTATTGGAGATAGACTATCCAAATTTCTTGTAACAATGAATTTAAGCATTGCAGTCGGTCTTCCAAAGCCAAAGTCTTAATAGTCGTCTGTCATTAGTTTTGTCTCCATCTGTATTAACAATAAACTTATGTGGAAATCACAGCTTGGTAGAGCCACTTATGGCTCATACCATGTTGATGTTACACAAGGTCATGCCTTCCTCGTTTAACTCTCCATCATAGACATCAAACTGACTAACCAAATCGAAGATCTCGCACCCCCGGTGTGGATCTACCTTGAAACTAGGTGACAGTAGTGAACCGCACCACTAAGCTACCTTGTCCAGAAAATATGATAATTAGTATGCAGCTTTGTTGACTGTAGGATAATGTTTTTTTTGCATGGGTCCGCTAAAGGAAGCATCTACTTTAGGTAGTGCTGGGAGAGAAAAATAAGTGACTTACCTTTGTCTACCAGTGCGTCACGTATGTTCTTACTACTGAGACCATTTTTCATCCTTATTTTGACTTCTGTTATAGGTTGTCCCAAGAATGATTGGACTTGACAACTGTAGCTTTAAATGAAAACATCAGCTTCCATCCTCAGATAGAGCAACCTGATTGGTTAGGAGCCGTAAGAAGCTGATGTTTTCATGAAAACCATAGAAGTGTCAAATCCAATCTTTTCTGGGACAAGCTATAAGCTTTGTATGTATCTTTCTTTGGAAAATTCTTTTTAATCTAGTATCTTATGGTTACGCCTTAAAATTACTGGAGCTCACGAAGTTAATATTTTTATAAATCTTGTTATATTTGTGAGCCATTTGCTGGTCTGGGATATTGACTTACCAAGGAAATTTAGCAAGAAACAAGGGAAACTTACGCATCAATACCAAAACTTCCTATCATTTAGGAAAATCAAATACGTTTGGCCCGCTGATGAGTCAAATTTTGTGTTGCGTTTTTGTTTCCTCTGGGTAGGGAAATCCCTCCTTAAAATACTGTGGTATGCAGTATTACTGCGATGAAGATTTGTCTTTGTGGGTCCGCTAAGAATCTTGCCATAAGGATGATCATAATTACTTTTCAAGTGCCCTAGATTATTGAGTTCTTTTCAAACTAAACGATCTCATGAAACTTCCTCCTTCATGGAATTTGCTTTTAGCACTGAAAATTGTGTCCTTGCGTCTCTCGATTTAATTGGTTTTTCGGTTTTCTGTTAGGAGACCTTGAAACCTTTCTTTCAATTTTTGTAACTGGTATCATCTTTCTCTTTGGACTTCTCATCATACTCTTTTGGTTTTTATGCATGCTTCATGGAACCTAAACCTTAACTTTCACTTTCTGAAATATCAACTTTCATTTTCTCAAATTTGCTTACAATATTAAAATGCGGTTGTGTCCTCTTTTTGTCACCTTGCTCAGTTTAAACTTCTCCTTATAGCAGTTATAGAGGTCGCTTCGCGAGATTTGGTGGATGACAGATCGACTTGTTTACTGCCCAGCCGGCGAGTTGGTGTTTCTGTGTACTAACTTCAATTCGCAGAGACGCAAACAAATCTATGGCGCAGAAAACTGGGCAAGCTGTCTTATGCCAACTCTCTTGAAACGACCCCTGACAGCCGAATGTTATCCTCAGTGAGGTCGAGATCCCTTTCCTTGTGCTGTTCCACGTATTTGTTTTCATCCAGTTCTTTACCAGCAGAAGGGAGGGGGGTTCTCCGCAACACATTTTGTGGGGCGCCAAAGTAAGATAAAGGGAGAAAACCAGAAATATAAGGAGAATGAGAATAAAGTGAAGAGAACATAAACAAGAATAAAGAGGAGGAACCAATAGGAAGGACCAACAAATTAAAGAGGGACAACATGGAAGAAGAAAAAGGGAAAATGAGAACAGTAACTGCCAAAAAACTTAATATGCTTTCAAATGTGGGTAAATTTTGTTTAATATTGTTGCCCAAGAGTTAGAGAGGGCATCAAACTATGTCCCACTCCCCTACCCCCCTTTTTTATAAAAATTCCTGGATTTAACACTGTTTTCTTCAGAACTCTTAAAAGTTCTGTGGAGGGCATTTCAGGAGTGTTGGTAGACCTACACTGATAATGTTTGTTGAATTATTAATTTTCATTCCTTCAAATCAAAACAAAACTTGCCTGTGCCTCTGACTTATTGAATTTAAAGGGTTCTAAATGAAAACCGAACGCTCAAATTCACTTTCATTCATTTTTACTTTGTAATATGATTTATATCGTTGGAAAATTCCAAAGATTATTGGTCTAGGTGAGCCTGCACTTCAGAAACGACCCCTGGTAGAAAAAAAAAAATTGAAAGTAGAATGTGAATGTGCTGAGTAGAGCAGAACCATTTCTAGTGTTAGATTCTGATAAGTAGCGGTGCCTGTTTCCGAATTGCGTCAAAATGCATCGGTGGGCGGTTGGTTAGCGCAGAGTTTCTACTCCTTGCTATTCAACCACTCACCGATGCGCTTATATGCTGTTCAGAAACAGGCACTGTTACTTGTCAGAACCCAATACTCAAAATGATTCTGCTTCAGGAGTCTTCACACCACTCCTGTTCCATTTCAACAGGTTATGATTATTTGAAGATCAATTTGAATGATTATAATTCTGTCCCAGATTTCAGGTCAATGTGCCATTTCCCTCTAAAACGTGCTCCATCTGTTTCTTGCTTAAAATTTTGCCTTTTATGTTTTGAGCATTTAATCAATTATTCATTTATTCACGTCCATTTTTTCACCTCTGTTTCCAGTATTATACCAGCCCTGGAGCTGCTCTTTAACTCTGAGCGTGCAATGGCCACTCTTCCTAGTCGAGCGCGTATTTATGCAGACGTTAACTCTCATAAACTTCGTGAATACTGGGACTATGAATCTTATGTCGTTAATTGGGGGTAAGTTCTCAATAGTTATAGTAGAGATAAAAAGACACCCACCTCAAGGCTTGTTCGTGCTATGTCCAATTTTCAGGCCTATAACTGGTTGAAAACTCATTGGTTTGTCTCCCACCATTGAGTGAGCTTGGCTCTCCATAAGTACATGCTGCGCCTACTGTTGATTGGTGCTCTGTGCGGAACGAAGTGAATCTATTTGTTTTTTGTCACTCTGTTCTCATTGGCCTAAATTGGTCTTGAGGGTGTCAATTTGTCTTTGAATCGCTGTAAATATTTTCTTTTTAATTATTTTACGTGTGTGAAAACAAGTCATAATTGGTGCGTATTAGACAAAGACACTAGATCATATAGACGGAGTGCATCCTATACCGTAACATTGAGCTGGGTGAGGCAAACTTAGCGTACACTATAGTAGAGTCCACTGTTCGAAATTGGGGGAGGAACCTTCAACTGGTGACAAATAAACGAACATAACCTCCTAATCAAAACTTACTACCAATGAGCTATAACTTTAGAGTGGCACATCAAGGAACGTTCCGCTGGTTCATTATTGTCACCTAGGGCGCCGCCATCTTGCCGTAAAAATCGATTTTGAGGTTAAATTTTGTAGGTTGTTTCCGGTCGTTTCGTAAACAAACTCGGGCATCGCCGGAAACGACCTGCAAAAATTATCCTCAAACCTTGGAATCTGCCGTCCAAATTCCGAACGACCTACAACATTTAACCTCAAACCTTGGAATCTGCCGTCCAAATTCCGCTTTTTCCCGGGATTCCTTCTACCCTGTGTGGCACAAGGTGGACCAGCCCGCTGCCACTCTAAAGTTATAGCTCATTGCTTACTACTTTATAAAAATTGAGATGGAAGATGGATGAAACACTATTTAATGACCATCGTTTTGACAACAGTTTGATCTAAGATCAAAAAAAGCTTCAAATAACTTACAAAATTGGAAATAGTGTGCAACTTTTATTCACTCTCAAAATGGCGTCGGGTTTTTTTGTCACCATTTTTGCCAAAGATTATACCTAAAAAAAGATTACCAATTCAAGTTTTGGTGCAATGGTTGAGCAGGCTGATGACTGGTGATTATTTTTGGTGAACATGCGAAGTAACACAAGTTTGCCTCAAGGATCTTGTTATGCACTCCGTCTATATGATACTAGCCGTTCCAAGCACCCTACGGGCGCCCTCCACGGCCAGCATTCTAGGGTTACGGGCTAGTTGGTAGTTGGTAAAAAATGATAAAATGAAACGGAGTATTGGTGCTGAGAATTAAAGAGATGAAAATGTAAGAATGTGAGCGCAAAGCGCTTGTACTTTCTTGTATTAAATAAATAAATAAAAAAAAAGATATTGCCGGGCAATGTGTAAAAAGAACTAATAAGACGCGGAGGATACCAAAATAAGCGTTGAAAATCGA
The DNA here is from genome assembly GCA_011764245.1 of Trialeurodes vaporariorum. Classification (NCBI taxonomy): domain Eukaryota; kingdom Metazoa; phylum Arthropoda; class Insecta; order Hemiptera; family Aleyrodidae; genus Trialeurodes; species Trialeurodes vaporariorum. Next base: position 26,230,446 of record VMOF01000320.1, read on the forward strand.
AGAGGAATTATAAAAGAGAAGCGAGTGCTTAAAGGTTACATATAACGGTGACAATCCACGGAAAAAATAAATGCACAATGCGCTAAGAATGTTTTCTTTAAAAAAAAAAAAAAAAAAAAAATTAAATCAAGACCATACTGCAAAATATTAGGAACGTTATTCAACGATCTCGAGTGATATAAGTCGAAATGATAAAAATTTAAAGAATAAAATGAAAAGAAAGGAAAGAAGAAGAAAGGCAAACGAATGGTTAATACGAAGAATGGGAGTGCGTTAGTCGAGAGAGATGAGCGTCCGTAAGGAGTGAGAGAGAAGGTTGCGGGCACGGGCGAGCGACAGAAAAATTTTGGAGAAAGAACGAAGTAAAGTGCGCAAGAGATGAGCGACGAACGAACCTCCCCCCTCCACCGCTCTCGCTGCACTGACTCGTCAACTGATAAGGTGAGACTCTGCCGAGCGTAGAGTGGAGGGGAGGGGCAGATCAGAGAATCCAGCGCAGGCGATGGCGCGGAGCATCACGTCACCTCGCTGTCCGTGCGTCGTGCGAAAATGAGTTTTCACTCTTATTTTAAAATTCAATTTGCGGCGCTCACAGACAACTTTTTAGAAAACTAATTCGACAGATTTTTTCTAAATACCCTAAGGAATCATCGTGTCAAATTTGAGGGAAATCGCTTCGGCCAATTTTCGGGAAATAGAAAAAACATTTTGGAGGGACGTCAGCTTTATGTATATAATAATGTCTCTGGTGAACACAAGTCATAATTGGTGCGTACCAGACCAAAAGAAAAATTGTTGACATTTTTAAGTTCTCTTCAAGCAATATATCTTCATTTACTGATTATTTTCTTTGTAATTTTTCAGTAACCAAGATGATTACCAACTTGTCAAAAAGCTGGGGCGAGGAAAGTACAGTGAAGTATTTGAAGGTGTTAATATTATAAATAATGAAAAGTGTGTGGTTAAAATATTGAAAGTAAGTAAAGTAATAGTTTACTCTCGAACTAGAATTAAGATTTTCCGTTTCAGCTCTGTTCTAGCTGAAAAGTTGATTCACTGAATGTGTTTTACTCAGCCATGAATCAAATAAGTCTATCCAGCCACCATAAGGCATGCACCAATCACAGAAATGGATGAAGCTTTTAGGAATGATACAGCTATCTGTGAGCCGCCAGATTATGACCTCATCTATGATTCGTCAAATTCTTTCAGAATTACCACCTCAAATTCTTAAAAACAGTAATTTCTGAGAATCTAACCCTTTCAGTCCCAAATATTTGGAAATAATGCATTCGAGTGTTTGAAGTATAAATTCTGATAGAACTTGATAAGGAGAAGGACTTTAGGGCAAACATTTTTAGATTTTTTTTTGTTTAGTGGGTTATCTTATTTGAAAGGGTGTATTTGTCCTAAAAGTGTCCCAGTCTTCATGTTCTTTAAACTTTTTTGTTCTATCTTTTGATTGATTTTTATTTGTTTTCAATTAAACCATGACACTTCCAAATGCTTGTTCTCAGGGAAAAAAAGTCTTACTTTGTCCCCAAGAATGCGACCCTAAAGTTATGCTTGTAGGTTATGAAAGACCCAGTTTTTAGTTCAGGATGTGTAGAATCAATTTTTTTGTTTCCTACCAAAGAGCCCTGGAGGCCGATCGGTTTATCGATGCTGCAATTACTGATGTAAACATTTTCCTTTTGATCAGTGTCCTATCTCGCAAAGATATCAGTACTTTTTAAACCGTTTATTGATTCATGAATGAACCTTCGTAAATTTTTCATATCTTGCATTGTTTTGTTTCTTTTAGCCTGTAAAAAAGAAAAAAATTAAACGAGAGATCAAAATTTTAGAAAACTTAAGAGGAGGAACGAATATCATCACATTACAAGCTGTTGTAAAAGATGCTATCTCCAAAACGCCCGCATTAATTTTTGAGCATGTTAATAATACCGAATTTAAGCAGCTTTACCAAACGTTGAATGATTTTGACATTCGTTACTATCTTTACGAACTTTTAAAGGTACGATGCTCATCTTTTTTGTTACTTTTACTATTTTTCGTTTGCCGTTCTTTTTAATTTTTCTTTTATCAATTTTAGCTATCCTTATGTGAAGACCCCCATCTGATAGCCATGAGTAATGTATCCTGGGGGTGATTACGGAGGATCGAATGTTGATGGGATACGTGGAATCAAATCGGCTTGCCACTGCGCGATTTGATCGCACAGGCAAACAGTAGTAACAAACTTTTCACTTCTTTGTATTTCAGCGGTCAGAGATTCCGACCAGTTTCGGCTCGCCGAAATCTCAGTCTTCTGAAGTATAAAGAGGTAAGGAGGTGGTTACGAATAGTTGCCTGCGCAATCAAGTTGTGCTGTGGCAAGCTGATTTGATTTAACATATTTGTTTGAATGTATTCAATCAATCAAAAAGGTCTAAACAGTGAACTTTGATTTTTTGCGTTCAGTCGTTTGCTGTGAAACACCAGCGTTATGAACTACTGTGTTTGGTCGGCTAGACTTCTCTACTAATTTTGTGCTTTTTACGCAACTGTGATCAATGTCCACCATATTTCCAAGGGTTTTCCCTGTAAAGGAGAAGCAAAAGCTGCACAAATTCCTTCAAATTCAACATTTTCTAAGATCTACCATTACTTTTTGTTGTATGGTTTCCTGCAAACATTCAATCTCTAGCTCCCAAAGGAAATATCTAGACCATTCAATGAGTGACCTTGTCATCAGTCTTTTTTTTTTTAATATACTCAATCTTAACCTTTTTTTTACCATTCAATCCTTCAATTCCTTTCAATCAACCGTCTGATTTTTCTTCCAGGCCCTTGACTTCTGCCATAGTATGGGTATAATGCATAGAGATGTTAAGCCTCATAATGTAATGATAGACCATGAAAATAAAAAACTTCGCCTAATCGATTGGGGTTTGGCAGAATTTTACCATCCCGGACAAGAATACAACGTTCGTGTGGCATCAAGATATTTCAAAGGCCCAGAACTCCTAACAGATTATCAGGTAATTTCCAAAATTGCTTCCCTTCACGCTATTATATTACTATAATTCTTCTGTCACGGTCACTTGTTCTTTTCTCTCTTACCAATTTATTGCTTTACTTTTTTGATAAACTATGATTATAAATAGCTATTACATTCGACTGACTGTTAATTCGATCAGCCTAATGTAGTTAACGCAGCCCTTGCTGACTGGCGATGTTTCTACCGAACTGTACTGATTTTTCTTACTCTCGAAACAGAATTGAGCTTGATTCTGGTATGTTAATGTGAATCCTCTGTGACCTGTAAAGCAAATTTTATTAACAGTGTTGGGTGAAGATTTTCATCCGAACCAATGGTTCTGCATTTTATTATCTCACCCAAACTGTTTGTTCGGTAATGATGGATGGACACCGATGCTGTCCCCGAACCTCGGACTTTGTACTCTTTCCGCAAGGTAAGGGTGAAAAGAGCAACTCAATGGTGAGAGACAGCAATAATTAACGCTTTTGATTGGCTAGAAGTGGTTTTGTTGACTTTTGCGTTTGGTGTCCTCCAAAAAGTTCCGAACCTGGAATCTTCACCCGACACTGTAAATAAAATTCGCTTTTAGCGACATTTTAATCTGCTAGATTTGCGTGGCGCACTGTTGTGCAGTCTGTGAAAATGTGGCATTTCTGCCTTTGACTGTCATTTGCAGAATGTAGAGTCAACTTTTCAAGAATATTTGAATGTTGCGATGAAGATTAATTTCTACGTAACATTTTGATACAATTTTGAGCTTTCTATGACCAATTAATGGTTGAAAGCATTGGCAAGTAATTGTGAGTTTAAAAGTGTTGTTTCTGTATTTTTTAATCATTAATTCTGTCTTCCTTCTTTTTTCTAGATGTATGATTATTCTCTGGACATGTGGTCGTTAGGCTGTATGTTCGCCAGTATGATATTCAGAAAAGAGCCTTTCTTCCACGGTCATGATAATTATGACCAACTTGCTAGAATCGCTAAAGTTCTAGGAACCGAGGAACTTTTTGAATATCTAGAAAAATACAATATTGAATTGGACCCTAGATTTTCCGACATTTTAGGAAGGTTTGTATTGCTTTTGAAAATTAAGTCATGTTCACTCCTGTATCGAGGGTCACGAGTGGCCCACTAGTTGTATATTTTTTTATATTTTTTTTTCCAAATTTCAATCAAGTTGGGTCAATTTTACTCAAAAACCAATCTTGGGATTTTTTTTCTCCTACCATTTTGCTGGACCCATAAATTCCTAAAACTCTAAAAATGTCAACTATAGTCTGTTCGCTCTACTTTGGGACCTGGAGATTCAGGTAGAATTGCCTTCTGTGGCAACGTAGGAGTGTTAACCCTCGTCAGTCAGCCGAGGTGACAGGGCTGCTGCTGGACTCTCGGGCTATGACAACCTATTGAAGTGTTGCCATTCTCTATTTTCCGAAATTCATTTATCGCCCGCTCAGGACTGAAGTTAGATCGAACAGACTATAATTTGAGGCATTTATGGGTTACTGATGGAAGTCACTTGGCACTTTGTAGGTGCTTTAGTTTCCAATCTACTCATTGCACTATTTTTTTCTCTGATGTTTGGAATCTGTGTGATTTTCTGTTTGATTTGAGTATTCTGTGGTAATTTGTTCCAACAAAATTAGGGTTTAGTTAATGGTCAATTCAGGTCAACTGTCCCACCCGTCACATTTTAAATCTATTTTTTTGACTATCAAACATCAAGTTTTTATTTTTTTAAAGATTGGAAGAGAAAAAGGTCAGACAATCACAAACCTTTTCATCGCTAAAAAGTTATAAATTAAAATTTATAGATTGAAAGAAATGGTTTTAAAATGTGAGGGGTGTTTATCCTGGAATGACCCTTAGCACTAACTATTTGAAGTTTCTTCCTTCCTTAAAAGAAAATTAATACTAATTTTTCCTGGATTTTTCAGACATTCGAAAAAACGGTGGGAACGATTTGTTCATAAAGAAAATCAACATTTGGTGTCTCCTGAAGCTCTTGATTTCCTCGATAAACTACTCAGATATGATCACTATGAAAGACTCACTGCGCGAGAGGCTATGGAACATCCTTACTTTTGTGAGTCTAGTTACTGTTGAAAATATTTTACTTCTTTTTTTTTTTTTTTTTTTGAATGAAACTCCCGAATCAGTGTATTTCCTTTTCCACTTTTTTCCTCCTTTCCTTTGATTCCTAATGAAAAAATTATGAGATTTTTACTATTCGCGCAAGCCCCATCAGCTGTGATTTCAGGTAGAGTCTTGATTAAATCTGTATCATCAAATTCATCTCGTCATTCTGTTCTGAAGTTTTCATGCCAAAAAGGAAAAAAAAAAATTGTTTGGGTTTTTTCCGCGAATCCTGAAAGAAAGTGTCAAGCGGAGGGTTGGTAGAGTCATGATAATGCTTGCGCAGTACTTGAAACTCAACAGGGTTGGTCGGTAAATGTTTTTGGTGCGGTGAGAACATTTGCTCAGAATGACACAATGAATTGAACGGTACCGATTTGATCAAAAATCTATCGGGAACTAGGTTTGCCGTGAGGGGAGGGGTTCCCTTTCAATTCTTTAAACCAAAACCCTCCTACTAAATGTCTGTTTGTTTTCCTCAAACTCTCCATCCTATCTCTTCTAGACTTTTTAAATTGGTTTCAAGATGGTTTATGGGGCGACCTTCAAAATTTCTCTGAAGTAATCGGTTGCCGTACATTTCGTTATTGTTCAAATATTTGATAAAGTTATTAGCCTTTTTCTACATTTATTTGGCTCTGTTTTCACTGCATGGTTTTTGTTAAAGTTGATGTCTCTATTTGCAGACTCATTGCAAAAACAGATTCATAGTTTAAGTTCAGATATCGGGTGCTCAATGTTTTTAGGACTCGCAAAAAATAAATTCTTCAGAAAAGATAACCCGTTGAAATAAGAGCCCTTTCGTATTTATGGTATTTATTTCCTTATCTTCTCCTTACCTCCTAAACCTATATCATTTTAGTTTAATGTCTGTGCACAAGTGAACCTATTCTAATGTTTGTATAATTAATTTCATGAAGTTATCTGAGAACAGTTTCATGCTGTATTGCTAAATAGAAGATTTGATACAACTTGGATTTTTCCATAAACCGCAGTATTTACGTGAGAGAAATACTTTGGCCATTGTGGGCAATCAGTAACGCAAAGTCTAAAGTAAAATTTTCTTAGAATCAAAATTTGTCTACTTAGACTATTACACCAGCAAGAACAACTGAATTTTCCTCGGTGCAATATGGGGTTTGGTTTTAGTGCTTTATGTTGTCACGCCAAAACTGTACCACAGCAATCCCCCCTTTCCTCCCACTGTTTCCTACCGTACTGCATCCCACCCAATGCAAAGCTCCCTTTGCAATTTTGTCCATGACTTCTGTTTTCATGTCCTTAACTTTTTTTGACTCAGTGGCTTGTATCATGGATGGCATTTTAAGCCAGTCTTACAGAATTTCAAAAAATTTGGCTCGCTTAAGAAACCATATGAATAAAGTTAGCTCAGTTTAATAGTAAAAAGATCCAAGATTATGGTGGTGTACCCGTTTTATTATTCGTCTCGGAAAAACGTGAGGTTAAATTTGATCCTCACTCATGGGCCAAAGAAATTTTAATCTTGATCAAATCGCCACCGCACGGTCACTCAACGTCCATCGACAAATTTTAAAATCTCTTGAATTTTTGAGACAATTTTTTTTACACCTCTAACCCATCGGAGGTCCGGAGCAGCATTGCCAGATTCGACCGTAATTTTGGTAGATTTACATTGTATAGTGGGAAACTTTCCTACAATCTGGTAATGCTGGTGCAGAGTTGCAGTTAAGCCAACTTAACTTGCATTGTATTCGCCATGATCTTCAATAAAATTAGACAGTTATGGTAAATAATGTATCATCTTGAAAGCACTGGCTCATCTTAATTTCCCGTAGTTAAGAGAATTTCTCATTGAAAATTACGGTGTAAAAACAGAAAAGCTAATGTGCCCCTCTTACGATGATGGATTCTATGCCTTTGAACTACTTTTTGGGACTGATATATGACACGTAATTATTTGAATATCAAAATAAAATAGATATTGGCATCTAAATGAAGATTTTCTTTGTTGGATCTTAGGCGATTCCGTGCCACGAGACCAAGGTGATTGATTAGTCGATCTATCAATGGTCATTTACCGGATTTTATAGAGGTTTTTTTTTGTAATATGAGGATCGTCGGCTCCTGTAGGTAGATCTAGTGAAGATATCTGTAAAGTTTTGATGCTTGAACCCGCAAAATAAGGATGTAATTATGAGAATCCGCACTATACTTTGTTCACAATAAGAAGGCGGGTGAGAATTCAGGTAGTAATGCTCTATTTAGCAACAGTGCGGCCAAGCCGGCTGCTCCAACCCTTCGCAGTGGCCCTTGTTCTCCCGACCTCTCTCTTGGCACGTAGGATTTCCAAGAATTGACAGACTCTAAAATTTACACACATCCAGTAAAAATTGCAAACTGTCAAAAATACGAAAAAACGGACAAAATTTTCGTCTTATAGGGCCAAAACTCGGCGAAAATAGTCGAGTTTGAATATTAATGACTCTCAGAAATTCGTATTCTTCAGTCCGAATTAAATTCAGGATGTTTCGTCTACTATCGAATTTCTGAGAGTCATCAATATTCAAACTCGACTATTTCCGCCGAGTTTGTCTGTTTTTTTGTAATTTTGATCGTTCGCAATTTTTACTGGACGTGTGTAAATTTTAGAGTATGTCAGCTCCCGGAAATCCTCCGTGCCAAGAGAGAGGTCGGGAGAACAAGGGCCACTGCGAAGGGTTGGAGTAGCCGGCTTGGCCGCACTGTTGCTAAATAGTGCATTACTACTTGAATTCTCACCCGCCTTCTTATCGTGAACAGAGTACAAGTGTGATTCGAGAGATCGAGCAGTGTTTGTGGGAATTCCCACAATTACGTCCTTACATTGCGAATTCGAACATTCAAACTTAGCAGTTATCTTTGTTAGATTTACCAATAGGTGCCGACGATCCTCGGTTTATATTAAAAAAAAACTCCATAAAGTCCGGTAAAAGACCATAAATTGATCGACTAATTATTCACCTTGGTCATGTGACATGGAATCACCCTAAAAGTCTGGATCCTCAAACACCTTTGCTTCAGTAAATGATTCCTGCGTTGCAGTTTTCAATTTTTGCTCAACATTCTCTCTTGTCTAATTTTGATTAACGCACAGTAACAGTGTGAGATCCTGGATAATGGTATCCTTTCATAATTCTTGTCATGTCTCTGCTGTTCAATGATTCATGAAACACTCTAGTTAAAATGTAATGGCAATCCATAGATGTACGCTTACTGAATCTCAGTAAATGGGAAAAATACTGTTTATGTCTTTCCAGTTTTACTAATTTATATTTATATTTCCCCCCTCTAGTCCCGATCAAAGACTCAGGGCGCATGAATATCGTTTCTTCTTCTCCCACACCGCTGACAGGAACAGTTTGCACCGCCAATGAATAATTTATTTTTCAGGTTAGTACATTTTTTTTTAATCAAATAGCTGTAGTCCGAAAATAGCGAAAGAAAAATTAAACTGGCAATCCTGAGGGTACCGATGATGGATGTTTTGAAAATTGAATTTCGACAATGGAGCTCTTGCAAACTATTGCTACAGGGAACTGAAGAGTTAGTGCTCGTGTAAAAAGCTGTAAAAATGACGATGACTACTCTAGAAAATCACGAAAGTCACTCTCAGAATTGGGCTTAATACCGAAGAGACGCAGGTATCTTGGGAGATTCGTACTCAAATTGAGAAATTTCTCCGTGTTTCTGCAGAGAAAGTCACCAATTAGACAGGAATCTCCCATGATACCGATACTTGCGTTGAACCGCCATTACGATCTTGCCTTTATAGCAGTATTTTGAGTTTATTACTGAACTTAAGACTTTTTTACTGTGATTTTTGTGATTTTCGCTGGTTTTTTAAATCAGATTGGTCTATTCACTTGCTCACAGTAAAAATTTGCAAGAGCCCCATTGATTAAATCTTTTTTAGGACTCATTAGGGATGTCACTACTTGAGATTATTGAGGCAAGACCGTGGGGCGCAAAATGGTTTTTTGCTTCTACATTTTCACACAGCCTAATGAGGAAGCCTACATATTTTCCCCCTGTTTTACCCCTTGGTTTTGTTTTTGTTCTCATGCACTTTTACCCTCCCACTCCAGTTGTTCATTGTGAAACACGAGGTAGTGTTTGTGCGGTTAGACTGTAGTTTTACAACTATTATTTTTTTTTTTTTTTCCCAAGTTGAAAGAAAAAGGTTATTAAAAAATAAAAAAAAAAATAAATCTGTTCTTTGTGCCCATCTGAAAATTCTCATCACAGCGGAAAGCCTTCCACTTTGCCTCTCTAGTGTATGACCTCAGCATTCTTTTACTCTCATTTTTCACAAATATTTTCCTCAATTGGATTTTGAAATGGGATGAAAAAGTTTTTTTTTTTATTTTAATAGCTTTACTGCTTTACTATTTGACTGAGTAATAAACCTATGGAAAAAAGCATATTCCAGCCCACAGTTCAGCTATATACAGTAAAACCTCTAATTAACGAATGTTTCGGCCGGTCTCTTCAAAAGTTCTATCTTACCTGTGTAAGAAAAGACTCTGATGAGCAAATTTTCTAATTAATGACAAAAATTTGCGGTCCGCAGACCATTTTTACCATATTTTAACAAATTTACTCGGAAAAATCGCATAGTTCCAAGCCGTAGTCTCAATTTCTACCGCTGATACGCGCGCAACAATAGTCAAAAAGAATCGTGATCGGAAGGATGGTTCGACTCGTCGTTGTTTCAGAGTCGCGCTGCGCAGAAGCTGAGTTTCCGTTCAAACGCGTTTAATGTGTGACACGGAACGTGCTTGACGGAGACAGTGCGCACTGTGCTGTCTGGCTGGTGTCAAGTGCAGAAGGGGAGGGGGACGGGAGTAGCTTGCCGGCTCCTAGCGGTGAGGATGTGAATTGTGAAGTCAGCATAGAATTTTGTTGGCGCGGTGGCAGGCAAGCATGAAGCACGGAGGTGAATACAGATATTAAATAAAAAAGCTTATTGCATATGTCGTAAAATGAAGGAGCTTCAACACGCGAATCGGAAAATTTGAGTTTTTTTTGTTTCTACAAGCTGAAAAAGGATTTTTCTGCGTAATTCTTGTAATTGTAATCTCCAATTAACGAATGGTTTTTTCGGTCCCCTGAGATTCTTTAACTAGAGGTTTTACTGTAATCGTAAGTGGTGGTAGCCGCCCAGTCCAAGTCAGAAAGCGCAACCTGGAGGGCATTGCTTTCTCAGCAATGACTGGAAAGAGTCACAGTTGGAGAGTCCCATCTAATTGCAGCTTTCTCTTCATTGAATACCTTTCCCTAGCATAAAAAGTTGCTGTTTGATAGAACCCTTCCACTGCGACTCATTGGTATGATAACCATTTTGGAATTTTGTTGAAACACACTCATTGAGTTTGTAAAGGCCTTCGTACACGCTCAAATTAGGATCGTCAAATTGGCATGGATGAGCCAATATCCACCACAAAACGGCAGATGAGCCAACCGTTGCATGTTCCGCTGGTTAAAACGTTGTCAAACAACTGTGCAATTTGACGGGCCACCTGCCCGACGTTCTTTGATGATGGATGTTACGTCATCTGTTCACCAATCTACAGTCATCAAAGCAAATAAACCCGTTTTGGAGGTGTTTTGGTCAAGGTTATGTTTGAATTTTAGAAATGTTAGGTTGGCAATTCAATAGTTCGCGGTGGATTTCAGCTCACCGATGCCAATTTGACGGTCCTCCTTTGAGCGTGTACGAAGGTCTTAAGTCTATTTTGGAACTTTTTGAGGCTCTCAACATTTGTTGCAAGTGATTTTACACCTGAATTGACCCTCCTTTAAACTACAGCAAAAGTTTACAATAGATCCATTGTCAGGTCTCTGGTGCTAGTGTATCCTGTCACCAAAGAATTAATTTTGTTATTGTGAGCTGAGTGTCGTCACCTCTAATTTTCCTTTCTCTTGTTTCTTTTCCAGGACTTTGTTTGAAAATCAACTGTGTTGAATCTTAGACGAGTATACAAAATTGATATGAAAAATTTGTGATGCCTGAGCTTCTGCGAGAAAATCAGAAGCTGTGTAATTCCTTTGTAACTTATTTTGATAATAATTCTGAATTCTGTTCTTTCCTTTTATTTTATTTTCTCATTTCCGACAATTCTCACGGACTTTATTCAGTTAATTAATTTATATATATTTTTTTTTTTTAATTTTTTTCTTTCTTTTATCTCTCACCTCGGTTTTCTATTTCACCTTCGAGTTCCTACAAACATAGAAGTGTCCCAACGTAGCGGGCCTAATGAACGACTAAATATCTATTCAGTTATTATTGTTATCAGTCGAATCAAAGTTATTTGTAGAGTAAGAGCTACTGAAATTAATTTCAGTATAATTTCAGTAGTGAATTTACTTTGCAAACAGCGTCATGGTAGTTTTTTTAAGATTTCCAATGCGGAGTATACCTTCTGTTATATGGGGTGGCATGCAGATTACAGGCCCATTATATGACTGAAGCAATGTTCATTGATGGATGTCTCTAACTCTAACCTAACGTTGTTTTTTAGCAAAGAGCTCAGCTCATCGCTAATGAGTCCTTCCAGGTAATCCTTTGCATTCATTCTGTCTGTGTCGTTTCTGTTTACTCAATATAACTTTAACGTTCAAAGGGAGATGAGACACTGGGACAAATAAGCAGTTACTGTAACCAGAAGTCTTTTTGATAATTTTCTATCCCAAACTGGAATTCCTGTAAATGCGATAGGAGCTCCTGTATTTGTTAACAAAATTCTGGTTTTGAAAGTATTGAACAGAGTTCTTGTAACGGTAACCGCAAATTTTTCTTTTTAGCAGCAGGATTTGACTGATACGTTCCTTTCTTGTAAATGAGTTTTCGTACTCGTATTCTCTCAATTTATTTATTTTATTTCTATTTCATTTTTTTGTGGTATCCAACTATCGTTGAACATTCTCTACGTATCAAACTAAAACTGGAAATCAGTTCAGTGTGATAAATATGTAGAGTACTTTTTTTTTAATTTTTTTTTTTCTTCTTCTTTTTGGGCACCAGACAATTTATAACATTTCACAGAACCATTTTTGAAAAGTGATTATCTGGAACAAGAGAATTTAAAGAAATGCAGATATGAAGGAAAACTGCAACTGTATTGTTTTAACTTTTTATTTCTAACGTAAGACTTGTTAAAAATTTTGTTTTTATGTGTTTTGTATAAATATAACAATTAAATGAAAGTATATTGGGAGTATATACATACATATTTTCTGCACAGAGCAATAATCCTTATATTTTATCAAAACTATTTTCCTCTCAAACAAGAAATGAAACGCTATCTAATATCATTCGTTTTTATTCCCTTCTAATGGTTTTCTCAAAACATGGAAATCCTTCGCATACTTTCAAAGAATCTTATCACAGATAGGTTCAGTGGACCACAAGCGCATCATTCATCATTGGGGGGTGTTCACGGACGATTGAATTGTAATCAGAACCAGATCGAATACGTTATAACCTTATCGGTGGCTTCACTAATCCAATCGCTCTTCATTCTGATGAAAACGGACGAACAGAGCTGATAAGCGGAGACCGGTCGGAATCTCAGTTGCCTGAAGTATGAAGCACTCATTTAAAAAAAAAAAAAAAAAACTGCCTTTAAAAATTTGCCATCTCCAGAAATCTGGCGCTCTGGGCTATGGCCCATGCCTTAATCCAGCGATGGGCCAAGGCAAAAATAAGTCCTGCCGTCAAAATTTGAGATAATTCAAACTTTGTCCGGCTACCATTCGAATACATTAGCAGATAACGATTTCCAATCTACATCAGTACTCGTCTTGTTTTGTGGGCTTTCAAACGAGTATGTGGTTGGGGTGTGTTGGATCAACCGTTTACTTTTGGTGGCCTAGGCAAAAATAAGTCCGGCAGTCAAATTTTGAGTTAATTCAAACTTTGGGCGGCTACCATTCGAATACATTATCAGACAACGATTCCCAATCTTCATCAATACTCGTTTTTTTTTGTGGGCTTTCAAGTGAGAATGTGGTCGGGGGGTCCAGGGGTGACCAGGAAGAACAAAGGGGACGTTTTGAGAGGCCTGCGCCCAGTCAGCGATTAAAAACCCACCAGAAAGACGAGTTTGCTTGTAAGTCTGTTTTTCATTTAAAACTACATTGGCGGTGCCGTGGAAGAGCAGAGGGGCCGTTTTGAGAGCCCTGCACCCAGTCAGCGATTGAAAATCCACCAGAAAGGCGGGTTTGCTCGTAAGTCTGTTTTCCCATTTAAAATTACATTGGCGGTGCCCTGAAAGAGCAGAGAGGACGTTTTGAGAGCCCTGAGCCCTGTCAGCGATTTAAAGCCCACCAAAAAGACAGGTCTACTCGTTAGTATGTTTTCCCATTTAAAATAACATTAGCGGTGACCAGCAGGGGTTGGGAGCATCTGAATTTTATGTTCTCCTCGGAGAAAACTGTAGGAATACTAAAATGAGTTACAATTTATCATTCAAATACTGAATCCAAAGGTTCTTGCACCAACAGAACTGGATTTCAAAGATTCGGTTTCAGGTTATTGCGTTGGGAGCTCTTTAAGGAGCACTGTTTGGGAGCCATGCTCCCAAAGAGCTAATGCAATAACTTGAAACCGAACCTTTGAAATCAAGTTCTGTTGGTGTAAGAGCCTTTGGATTCAGTATTTTAATGATAAATTGTAACTCATTGTAGTATTCCCTCTGTTTTTTGCCGAGGAGAACATAAAATTCAAATTTGACCACGGCTCCGGCTCCCTATCCCTGGTGACCAGGAAGAGCTGAAGGGACGTTTTGAGAGCCCTGCGCCCAGTCAGCGATTAAAAACCCATCCTAAAGACAGGGCTGCTTGTAAGTCTGTTTTCCCTTTTAAAATTACATTGGCAGTGCCCCGGAAGAGCAGAGGGGACGTTCAGAGAGCCCTGCGCCTTGTCAGCGCTGAAAGGTCCACCAAAAAGACAGGTCTGCTTGTAAATCTGTTTCCTTTCAAAATTACATTGGCGGTGCCTGGAAGAGCAGAGGGGACGTTTTAGAGCCAGGCCTTCTCAGCGATCGAAAGCCCACCAAAGAGACAGGTCTGCCCGTAAGTTTGTTTTCCCATTTAAAATTACACTGGTAGTGGTGCCCCGGAAGAGCAAGAGGGCCTGGGTGACCCCCCACAACCCCAGTCACCTTCCCCAATTTTAAGGGGGCCCCTGAAATGCATCTTGCCCCGGGGCCCTCAGAGGTGTAGCTACGTCCCTGGTTGGTAGGTATTCGATACTCTTCTATTTGGTACTCGATGCTTTTGCATGGCTTAATAACCTGAGTGCTCTAGCCCTAAAATTTAGTCGGTCAGAAGATTTTGTGGTAGGTAAGTATCTGTAGTTTTGGACCGGGTAGAGCTGTCCACGCGTGGACTATTTTCGTGTTGAAAATAGTCCACATCTCAAGAATCATGATTTCAGGTGGTTTCTCATTTTTGGCTTGTTAAAAGTTTTGATGCATTGATAAAATTTCAATTTTTTTTAGACATCGAACTTCGATGCACAAAACTGGACATCGCACAGGTCTATAATTCTATTAGCATGCATGGACACATTCAAATGTGGTGAACTTGTGTTACAGTTGGGACTTACAAATGAAAAAAAAAATTCTGAAAATGTCCAGAAAATCTTTAAAATGAACCCTCTGAGCGGCGTAGAATGCCCGTATTCGGTTGCGCACAAGGCCAGCGCGCATCTGTCTGGAACTCGCCCGTGACGCGTCACGACCTCGCACTCAAAACATTCGTGATTTTGATTTTGCAGGTGTGAACTCGCCTGAATGTCGCCACCACTGCGAACTCCTAGGGGTTGAAGTTTTGTTATGTTAAAGCGTTCCATATTTTAATTAGTTCTTTTTTAATCTCTAGTGACCTTTAAGTTATTTTAATTTTAAAATGGGCCGAAAAAAGAAGAAGCAAGCGAAACCTTGGTGCTGGTATCCTTTTGAATATTTTCTCCCGATTGGTTTGTGTAAACATTCGAGACTCCCTCCATATCGTCATGTCTCGTTGCCTAAATGATTTCAGATAACTTTTTGCCTCGGAAGAAATGGATTTATTTGAGTTTGATTTCATTCGAACCAATTTAGAGCTTTTCTTTAGAATAGCCTCAGACCTTCAAAGGTCGTCTCTGGTTTTGACCGATTATTGGCATTCGTCTGTTAACCAAAATCAACCAAGTTGGAGTCCATTTTCTCTTGTCTCTGGCACACCTCCCAACCATATTTGTACTCTATGCTTGAACCTATATTTAACTCCCTCTCAATTTCAATTTATGGACCTTCTTTAAACATGTAATTTGCCCTGTTTTCGCGCTTGATCTGAATGATACACAATGTTTTTCTCTTTTGAAACATGTAAGTCTGTCTGGCTTGATTGCCCCCAAGTAGAGACTGCAACACACAGCTTGCTTGCCCTCTTAAAGTCCTCTCAAATTTTGTATTTTCCCTCTACTGTGTGGTTTCAATATCCTGATTTGACTTTCCACCACTGTTGTGTAACTATTGGATGATAGCCTACGGAATGGGAAAAAGGTCCGGGAGGTTGCCGGCGGCAAATTTTACAATGTAACCTTCCTCTTCGAAGCAGTTTTACATTACCCAAACTCAACGATTTTGTCAGTTTTGCCTTGTTAGGAAGATGATTTTTTGTTGCCCCTTCTAAGTTCTAGCTGGCTCCTGTAAATTATCTGACAATGCTGCAGAAGTTAAGATTTATTTGAACGGAATGCTCTACGTTAGGGTTGCTATAGGCTGTCCCAGGAATGATTGGACTTGACAACTGTATGTTTGATGAAAACATCAGCTTCCATCCTCAGATAGGGCGTTCTGATTGGTTAGGAGCAGTGAGAAGCTGATGTTTTCATGAAAACCATAGAAATGTCAAATCCAAACTTTTCTGGGACAAGCAAATATTAGAGCAATTCTCTGCTGAACTTTACTCTCTAGTGTGAACTTTTACAAAAGTTATGCAGAACTGGATGTCTCGACTAAAAGTCGATTCTGATTTGGGCCTTTTAATGGGGTTCTTGCTAACTTTTGCCAGTTGCGACAGAGTAGCTATGTTTTGAGTTTAATTCAGCTAAAATTATGATGAACACTTTAAAAAATTACGATATTCACTCTCCAACTTACAAAATGATTCTAATGTTGGAAGGGGGAAAGCACAATAGATTCCTGGCTTTGCGGTACGGCTAAGTCAACGAATTGCACTCTAAGGTATGAAGGTGCTGAATTTTTACTGTTGATACGTGTTTTTATCCTTAAAGTATTTTTAAAAAAATTAGTTCTTTCCAAGAGATGAAATGTTACGGTATAAATTCCTTAGCTAAGTATTTTAGGTACTGCAACCGTGAATTCGAAGATGAAAAAATTCTTATTCAACATCAGAAAGCCAAACACTTTAAATGTCACATATGTCACAAAAAACTGTATACGGGCCCTGGACTATCTATACATTGTATGCAAGTAAGTATCCAAATATTTTTTCAGTCTGAACCATTCAACCTTGTTAGTACTATTTTGAGGGCATTTTCTCGTATTTTGTTTTGAGTCCCTTTATAGTACGAGAGCTGAGATAAATAGAGCCATTATGGAGTCAGTGGTAGAGAAGCTTTGCTTGCCAAAGAACTAGAAAGAAAAGAATATTCTGTTTTAAAGATTACAAAACTGTAGATTTCTCGTTTCAACATTTTATCTATTGCACAAACCTGTTTTTGTCCTTTGAATCCATTATTCTTCATGAATTTTGTCCAAATCTACTCATCTGGTACACCTTCTAATGATTCATCCATAAATACCTTGAAGTAACCAACATTTTTTGCTTAACAGGTACATAAAGAGACTATAGATAAAGTTCCAAACTCATTGTCTCATAGATGTAACATTGAGATTGAAATTTATGGAATGGAAGGAATTCCAGCGGAAGATCTCAAAGAGCATGAAAAGCAGAGACAAGGTAACAAGTTTACGCTATTTTATCATGTACCTTTCTTTTATTTTATCTCGTTGATTGAGAACATTGCCAGAGAGAAGGTGGGTGAAACTCAAAGACATGATATCATATAGACGGAATGCATCTTAAACCTTAACATTGAGCCGGGTGAGGCAAACTTAGCGTACACTATAGTAGGCAGACGGGCGAGCCCATTGTTCGAAATCGGGGGTAAAACGTTCAACTGGTGACAAAGAAACGAACATAACCTCTGAATCCAAACTTACTACCATATAAAAATCAAGATCGAAGATGGATGAAACGCTATTTATGGACCATAATTTTGACAACAGTATAATAGTAGACAAAAATAAAAGCTTCAAATAACATACAAAATTTGAAATCAAAGACTTCTAATACTATCTAGACTGGACATATTGCCGACTTTAGGGTGGGGAAACTGGAGGGGAAGAGTGGGACAAAACTCGCAAGTTACTCCTGGCTACACCGCAGCCTTATTCACAGTATGTGCCAAGATTTTCAGAAATACATTGAAGTAAATGGGAAAATGACTTTTTTAAAAATGGATTAAAAATACTAAAACAAAATATTTTTCCATTGAACTTGGTATCATTTGTAAGCTCATGATATGTAGATTTGCGGTTCAGGCCGGTTTTGATGTGACTTCTGAAAGAGGAACCCTTCTACATTGGGGGGTCTGGGGGTCTCCCCCAGAAAATTTAAGGGGGTCTGGAGTCCCTTCCCAGATTAATTTTGATGTGTGAAAGTGTTTGTGGGGTATTTCCCACAGTTTATTTCCATTTCCATTAGCTATTTTTTTTACAATGAGTTTGTCTGACAACATTCTATTACTATTATTTTCTCATTGAGTTGAACATTTGTTGTTTAAGCAGGTGGTCGATCTCAGTCTCCAGACAGTGGTGATGATGAGCCACCAAATAAGAAGAAAGCAGGCGAAGCCAATAGGTCATCTACGCCTCAAGGAATGATGCCACAAGTGCCAATGATGCCGATGCAGCCTCCTTTCGGGATGCCTCCTGGAGCTCCTCCTCCGATGATGGGTCCTATGGGACCTCCTTTCATGGGACCTGGGTACTTAATACATTTACCAATTATCATTAATCATTGATTGACACTGCATCGGCCAATGCCCAAGAAAATGCTATTGAAGAATCAACAATGGGCCTTGTTGCAAACTTTTGCCACAGCACAGTAATTTGGAGTTTGATTCTGATGTAAAATCATTGGAAAATGCAGACATCAGACGGTCATAGTATGCAATAATAAACTCACGAGAGTCTTTTATCTGAAATCCAAGATAGAGGTTAAAGAGCAAGTCAACCTGTATGTATGCACCATGAACATCAAACATGGCCGATGCCGAAACTCACTCTCGTGAGAGACCCGAAAAACATCACCCGAAACTCGCGAGGATGTAAACACCAACATCACATCACAACACAAACAAACACGTAACTTCTGCTGCTGTGAGGTTGTTGGCGGACATCTTTGATGTTCATGTTTTGTACATACAGGTTGACTCACTCTCTAACCGTCATCTTGGATTTAATTTCAACGCCTCTTTTGAGTTTATTACTGCATATTATGACTTTGTGATGCCGCCATTGGAATTTTCACGCGATTTCACATTGGAATCAACATTCCATATCGCTGTAGCAGGCTGGGTCTGTTGCAACAGACCCATTGTACAAGAATGCTCAACATAACAGTATAAATTTTGTATCAATGAAGACTAGAAAACTGAGATGATCAAATTCTCAAGCCTAACAAACGACTGAATTCCTCTACATTGAGGTGATTCCCTCAGAGTTTTAGTTCCAAGTTTTGCCACAGTTTGATTTATGGCCGGAATTGAAAAAATGCTTGAGTATTTTCAAAAAATTGCTTTCTTGGAGTCTTGGAAAGAGTCTCCAAAAGTTCTTTGAGAAATGATATTCAAAATTTGTGTAAAATGAAGTCAAAACTGCTAAATTTTGGGAACTACCCAAGGTACCTATATTTAACAGGTATGCTCGACTCGCTTCTTGTCATCTTCAGTGGCGCGCAGTTCAAAATGCATTTCAAGATGGCCGACGAAAGAAGAAAACATTGTATACTCTTTCCAGAAAACATCGGGCTATTTTCTGCTTTTCTGGAGAGGGAAGCCCAACGTTTTCTAGGAAGAGTATACAATATTTTCTTCTTTTGTTGGCCATCTTGGAATGCTTTTTGAACTCCGCGCCACTGAAGATGACGCGGGAAGCGAGTCGAGCATACCTTTTAAATATAAGTACCTTGGGAACTACCGTTATAATTGCTGGCAGAATATTTTCTAAGAGGGGGCATAACCTCTAAACGATTTCCCATAAATGTGACTTGTTTTCAGTTTATTTTCGGGAAAATCAGTGTGAAAATTTGTATTGTGCAACTTCCAGGGAGGGGCAGGGGGGTTTCTAGTGGGAAAAGGAACGAGTCTTATAACTAGTGTAATTATAATGTTCTCTTTTGTTCTACCTTATTGTCATTTGTTCAATCACTGCTTTTAGAATGCCAATGATGGGTGGTCCTGGTGGTCCCATGGGAGTCCCCCCTGGCATGCCCGGCCAACCTCCTCAATCAAGTAAGCCTCTCTTCCCTAGTGCCGCTGCAATTGTAAGTATCCTTTTTCCTATCATCCTAAAATGGTTGTTTTAGTTTGTTTTAGGTGAATCTCCAGTCTTCAGCTCCTATTTCAGCTACCTAGGTACTGCTGATAAAATAATGGTAACTTACTGATTGCAAATCAACTTTTCTGAAAAAATCGTATTGATGGGAATAATGAAGTCTACAGTAGAAGAAATGGTCAAAAGGAAACCAAAGACTTCGGTTTAAATAGTTAGTTCTGTAGTTTTCATAATGCTCAAA
Source organism: Trialeurodes vaporariorum (assembly GCA_011764245.1). Taxonomy (NCBI): domain Eukaryota; kingdom Metazoa; phylum Arthropoda; class Insecta; order Hemiptera; family Aleyrodidae; genus Trialeurodes; species Trialeurodes vaporariorum. The sequence continues at coordinate 26,250,505 of VMOF01000320.1, forward strand.
GTCATTGAGCTTATCACTTACACGCTGAAACAAAATTCTAGAAAATCTTATTGACATAACTAGTGTTTCAAGGTGAATCTTCAGCATATAGTGCCGATTTCTGCCACCAGAGCGCTAACGTTCGATAAATGTCTAACTACAGGCCGAGAGTACTTTATATTAGTATTTCATTATTTAGGTAATTTGTGAAAGATAGTTATAAATTGATGTAGAGCACCCTATAGAGGCAAAGTCCCTATGTGCGTCCTAAAATTTAACCCATTGACGTGTTTTATATCTGTCATCTTGCCAGTCAAGTCCAGATTTTAAGAATTTATCTGCCCTCAATTCTGCAACAAAACGCAATGCAACGATGCTCAAGAGCTTGTAGTGTTTTCTGATAGATAACGTCACTAGCTTCTTTCAATACCCGCTGTTTTGCCGCTAGGAGCACTACGTGCACAGAATGAGTGTATTGGTGCTGTTGCCAAGCAACTTTTATGTAATTAATTCGCATGCCAATGGATTAAGAAGTAAAATAGAACAGATAAAACTAACAACGTTTAAGTAATTTCTTTATGTTTTTCTGCAGGCATCTACAAGTGCATCATCGTCACCTGGTGGAAGTGATTTCAAGTCTATAACAAGCAGCGCGCCCATAGGACCAGTCAAGCCCATGTTCCCTGCCTACAGGTTTGCTCTTTATCTGATTCAATATTTTTCTTGTTTGTTAGAAGTTTAACGACAGAAAGGAAACTCTTGAAAGAAGCAAATGGATTTCTCTTGTAACTGTTGAGATTCCTGCACCAAAATGGCAGCCAGCTGTCCTTCTGACCAATCAGATCGCATGATTCAAAAATTAAGGTCTAAAAATAAGGAGATCCCTTACAGGAACCAATAAATGTACGGTCACACGGTCCTCGCCCCCAAGTCCGCCCTAAGTACTTCAACAAGCATCGGCCACCAGCCAACGGACCGCATCGGACTGTTTTAAAATGGCGCAACCACAAAACTAACCTCAAAATAGCACTTAGGGTGGGTTAGAGAGGCTCTAGACCCGCCCCAAGTAACGTAAAGCTGGGAGCGGACCCAACATTCCGATGTGCCGTTAAAGAAATGTGAGGTTAGAATCGCCATTTTTAGGTACGACCTAAAGCCCGTGTGTACCGTACATTTATTGGTCCCAGGATGCCTCAATTTTGTTGCAATTGCTATGTGTGCTATACAGAGCTGCCGTTTCGCGTATTCTTAATGACATTTTACTTCACCGGTTGAGAAAAGATTACAAAGTTCAGTTCAGTGTATGACTGTTACAAATGAAAACACTCGCATCTGTAATCTTTTCTCAACCGGTGGAGTGGCCGATGACTTTAAAAAACTGGCGGTTATTAATTACATGGCGTTTGTACCAATTGAGAAAAGATTACAGATTCGAGTATTTTTGTGCAGTATACACAGTCATACATTGAAATGAACTTTGTAATCTTTTCTTAACCAGTGAAATCATCGGTGAACTGAAAAATTTTATTGATTATACGGAAAACGGCAGCTCTGATGCTATATAAAGACATAATACCATGTAGACGGAGTGCATTGTATACGTAATGATTGGGCCAAGTGAGGCAAATGTTGCGGACTCAGCAGAGTTCATTTGATGACAAAAAACGACATATTTAAACTGACATTTGGTTCCTCAACTCATTTTCTATCCAATTTAAGCGCTCGCATAAACATAGCTTTTGTCAGCATCAGGCAGGATAGTGCTCCACTTGAATGAAAGCCCCTCTATCACTTAGAGTCGCTGTTTGGATCTGGCCTTTTAAAACGACATGCTTGCCAAAGTCTCTGTAAAAGTATGTTTATCTATTTTCTACTTCATCAAAGTAAAATTCTGTACAGGAGAGTCCGGAGTAAGGACGTCGTGGGGCTTGGAGTACAATGAGGGAATTGGCATTGACTCTAGCACTCCACGTGGTCAAACAAGGAAACTGGTATTCCCTCTTATCTTTTTAATCACTCATTTACCTAGAGGTCGCATAATTTGAGAATCGAGTTCTTAGGGGGTGCAAAATGAGCCCGATTCTAGCAATCTGCGGGTCGCAAGTGGGGACATTTTTGGGACTTCAAGGAAATTTGCCCAATTTTTTTTTTTAATAATGGCATTATAATTTTCCCAGTAAATGGTCTTAAAATTTTGAAAATATCGGTCATTATGCGTTTATAAGATGTCAAGTTGTTGAAATAAGGTAAAAAAGAAAACTTAAGTTATCACATTTCAAATTTTTTTGAGGAAATTTTTTGAGAATTCTTTGAGGAAAAAGTCCCGGATTGCGTGAAACTTACAATGTTATGGAACATTTTGCACCCGTGCGAGTTCTGTCAAGTAGCGGTGCCTGTTTCTGAAATGCATTGAAATGCATCGGTGACCGGTTGGTTGGCAACCTGTTTTGATACATTTCGGAAACAGTCATCGCTACCATCTTCTAGTCAGAACTTGGTTTTCAAAATGTGTGTTCTAACTGCAGTGGAATCTCTGTAGTTCAAATTTGTCAAGGTCGAGGGGACGGTATGTTTGTTCAAGTTTACAAGACACTTCATGAAACTCCTGCTAAGCTGAAATACTCCAAAGAATCAACAATTTATGAGTAAATGGTATTGTTATGCGTCAAAATTCTCAGTTTGCTGTGATAAATTTCTCCGTGTAGATGTCGATGGCAAGATTTCCCTTGGAAATGGCTTGTGGGAAGAAGAATTGTATTTGTGCTTGGTAGATCTTTGATCCTGTGTGCGTGCCTGGCATGAGTGTGCATCCAAATGAACTCACCCAAGTATCTATATTGGGTTCAAGGTGTGGTAGAGTTGAGAAGGTTGTTTTTTTATCCAGCCCATTGACGAAAATTCTCTTATTTTTCAGCGGGAGTGGTGACTCTGAAGGTGCTCAGGCTAACTCCTCGGAGGAAACTCCTAAAATACCTTTAATAAATACTGTCAGCTCAACTAGCAAAATTATTCATCCACAAGAGGATATATCTCTAGTAAGTATTATTCATATTTAAAATAAATATTAAATAAATATTAGTTTTTATTTTTATTTTTTAGTCTAAATTTTTTTTGTATTTACATTTTTTTTTTATTTTATTTATTATTTTTTTTTTTAATTATTTTTATTTTATTTGTTGTTTTTTATTTTATTTTTTTTCATACTCTGTTCCACGAATGATAATAGCTCTTGGCGGTGGTCAGTTTTCGATTGAACATGTGTATATTACAACGCACCACGGACTCAAGGAGTTAGTGAACGACTAAGTGAGCAAAGGTCGGGCTATTGTTTCCTCCAGCTCGGCTTACCTGACAGACCCACCTCACTCCTCCTCAGTTGAAAAATGGAAAATTTTCCCCTCTGAGAATTTTTATAAATGTATTATCTTGGTTGTAATTGTTTTGAAGAGCTGTTAAAAATTATATCAAATACAAGGTTTGAATAAAATACGTGAATAAGTAACCGAACTAATAAACAGAACTTACATTTTTAAAAGTCTGTTTCTCATTTGAAACAAATAATTCAAATTGTTCACCATGTATATTGAAATGACTGCATTTTTCACGAGGATTTCAAATTTGTCGTTATTTTTGGAAAATTTCTGACGCATCAAAAAGTTGCATAAAATTTTATGGTTCCAAGTTGTTTAAGACGGTGGGCCAAGCTTCAATATCTGCTGGTATTGTCATAGTAGTATTGTTTGGCTGGATCGTTCGATGAGTGAGTGAGCGCACCTCCCATGATTTTAGGGTGGAAGGGTCTGCCGTGTTGTCACAGAGCACATGCTCATTTCGGGCCTGAGCTAATCATGGTTCTTGGAACAGAGTATAACATTTATTTTTTTGCAACGGGTCAGTTGTGTGGTCCAGGAATAGGTAATCCATGAATGTAGGTAGGTCCATGAATATTATCCTTGAAGCTAGATTTTTGTAGAAAGACTCAAGAAATATCCTTCGTAAATTTTTACTGATAGTGCGTTTATTCAAGTACTCCCCTACAAAGATACTGCTGTTTGAAAATAAAACAGAAAATTACTAAACATGTCCTTCTCTTTTATTGAGTTCCTCAATTATTTTTTCTTTTAAGTAACTTTTAGCATGTTACTCTTAATATTTTGATCTAGTATCGCATCGCTAATTTTGCTTGAAAACTTTACAGGAAGAAATAAGGTCAAAATTACCTAAATACAGATCTAAAATACCAGAAACAGTGATAGCATCCCAAAACAGTGAAAATACAGCGACTCCTCCGCAACAAACTCAAAATTCTGTCCCTTCGCCGTCACCCCATCAACAAGTTCAGCAACACAACGTCCATCAGCAACCATCAGAACCAAAACATGTAAGTAACTTTCATACTCTTTTAAATTTTTTTTATCAGTATAAGGAACCACGTGTTATTATCTATACAGTAGCAAAACTCAATGTTAGAAAAATGGCAGATCCCCCCCGGTGGTCGGAAGGTTGAACTTAACATCTTCCATTTGATTTGTATTGGACATGACGTGGCGCCCCCAAGTGGTCTGAAGGTTACAGCTCAATTTTCCCCATTTGATTACATTGAAAACCATGTGCTCCTATAGGGTTTCGCTACTGTATTGGTGAGTATACTGTGTACTAGCAGTCAATTAAAGAATGGGACTAAAATATGTGGTTCCTCATGCGCCAAGCGGCCGAGCACATATATTTTAGTCCCATTCGTTAATTGACTGATAGTACGTATTAGCTTTATTTTAAATATGGAGCATTTTTGTTAATATCTCAAATGAATAGTACTGAGTGTTTGAATAATGTCAACAGGTTGGAGACGAAAGGCGGAATGGACCTCCTCTAATGTTACAACGATTCCAAGCTCCTCCTATCCCCGTATCAATGCCAAATATGCCCATAAGTGTAGCTTCCATGATGCCACCCACAAGTGCAGGGCTCACGTTAATGGCGCCAATGGGTAGACCTATGATGGGACATCACCTTGGTCAACCAACTATGATGGTTCCAAGGCCCCCTCAACCACCAATGGGAATGGTTCCCCACCATCCAGGTAAGGTTTCGCAAGTACTGTTGTCTGTCCTGTCTAAAGGCTTACACATCATGCTCCGTCTGACTAATTTCAGGCTATCATATGGGTGCAATGTTCGTTGATTTTCTTCAATGGGAACATAGCCTGTTTTAGTTGAGCAATATATCGTATCGATTGCTGTCGGAGTACCTCTGGTTCCTAACTAACTCTGATTCAATGTATTTTCCCCATAAACGCTCTTTGGAACGGAAATTTAGGCTATTAAATTAAACAATTTTTGCGACCTTTCTGCGATTATGAATTTGATGTTCTTTAAAATGCTTAAGTTTGCCTGGCTCCTTGACTAAAACCGCCGAATCCAACTAGATATTACAGATTAAATGATGCATTTGGAGGTTAAAATCGCTCGACTTGCCAGATTCCGGCTCATTCCACAACATCAACAATCAAATTTGGATGATTCAAACCTCCTAATGCATCGTTTCATTCAAAAATTCGCTTATGGGGAAAATAAATTGAAGCAGAGTTCGTTTGGAACCAAAGGTCCTCAGATGGCAATTGATACGATAAAACAGTCTGTAGCTGTACTTTGCTTTACCATGGCGATGAAGATTTTGATTAATTTTTTGACGTAATTATGCCATGGTGTATTTTAATTCTGTTTGCATACACAAAATGTGCTTACTTTGATTCTGTTTTTGGACCACTATAAGCTTTTTAAAATGGCAATTTTTGAATTTCTTTGATGGCAAGTTTTGGCGTTTAATGGTCACTGCGGTTGGGCTCATCAGGAGATGGTCAACTGCAATGACCACCAAAAGCCAAAACTTGCCATTGAAGAAATTCGGAAATTGCCGTTTAAATGACTAAGAAGCTCGTAGTGATGGAAAAACAGAAACAAAGTGTGTCCACATTTTGAGTGTGAAAACAGAACTAAAATAAGACAAATATTTATATGAAAAAATAATCAAAATCGCAATGGCGAAGCAAAATACGGCTAATAATAACGGGCAACAATATTAACATTACACATTACCAAAAAAAATAAAACAAAAACAAAAACATAACACACATAAAAAAATGAGTAAATAACTTGCAACTGAATGGGCCTTACAGTTAGACAAGGATTATCGTGTAAGGACAATATCGTGTGCAGAGACGTGTACCTTGAATTTCATTTGTCTGATCTAGCATTGTGGGCTTGTGAATCGCAACGTATTGGTATCTCATGCCACTAAATTCCTTGAAAATATTTCATCGAGCTGTCGTAAGCTTTTTCTGCAGACTAACGAATTATATCAACTCCGGAGTAACTAAGCGATTGATTTTTCACAAGCCACCACAGCGATACAGTAAGCTTTTGATAATCCAAACAGCATCCTTTCTGGCTCAATTTTTTTTACTGATTCTGCTGGCACAGAAAAAAACAAAAAAATAAAACCATGTGCCTTTATCCTCAAAACACGCATCCCTCAATTAGTGCATGAGATAATAGGAGATATTTATACTAAACAGACATACTAGCATTCCCATGTTGCCATTTAATCTGGACTTTTTAATTCCCTTAAAAGTAATCTAATCGACAAAATAGCTTGATATTTTCAGGAACAAGACTTAATGCAGAGAAGGAAAGTTCCTGGAAGTTTGAAAGTTTAAGAAATTCTTTGCTGTAGATCTAATTTTATAATAATATTGAAGTCAAGTGCAAATGGCTACGTCTAAAGCCGAGTAGGTCCCTTTAGTATAAATGAGTCAAATTAATGTCTGCCACAGTGCCCCAACCGACAGCATGCATATTAAAAGTCAGGAGTGCAAAATGTTCCACATTTTCTTACAGCTGCAAAGTAAATTGAAGTACGAAGTTTCCGGGATATCATTTTGCGGACCAAAATCAAGAGCAATAAAGAGTAATGTAACTAGAAAATGAGTCTTCTTATCCATTTTGTAGCTTAAATGAGCCAGATTACATGCAGTTTTTGTAAGAAATTATCAACACTGAAACACTTCTGAAGCAAAAAGTAAAAACTTTCCATGTCCAGAATGATCCATGTTTTAAATTTTTGTGAGCCGGTTGATAAAACCTTCACAAAATTGTCAAAACTCCCACATTTTTCATCTCCTGTTTTTTTTTGTTCTGACAATTTTTTTTTTTTAAATATACGTGCTTGAGGGGAATTCTACCCAAACCAATGCGCTTGCTGTTTATTTTGTCAGTCACAGTGGCAAACCCTCAACATTTTGCACACAATTATGATTGCATGATCAAGCCTTTTTTTCACCACCATTCCCCCTGTCCTCTGCATTAGGTTATGTCAGGTGTTCCATAACTGAGTAGGTGTGTACTCATACGTTGCATCAATATGGTTTTTCAAGTGTAGTTTCTCAGTAACTACCTGTAAATTTTTCTTCCTTGTGCTTTCCTCAGTAAAGTTAGATTCTTTTTTTTTTTTTTCTTCTTCTTATTGTGATGTTCTCATCAAACACCGAATGCTTCGTCATTGTAGGAGAAGAAGGTACTAAGGCCGCTATCGCTATCAGTACTTTGCCTGTTAATAGCAGGGCTGCCGTTTTGCATATAATTAATCAAATTTTTCAATTCACCAATGATTCCACCGGTTGAGAAAAGATTACACAGTTCAGTTCAATGTATGACAGAAATGCACGAAAATTCTCCTATCTGCAATCTTTTCTCAATCGGTGGAGTCGTCGATGACTTTAAAAAACTTGCGGATATTTTAATTAGTTAACAGAGCTTTCACCAATTGAGAAGAGATTACAGATCAGCGTAATTTTGTGCATTTCAGTCATACATTGAATTGAACTGTGTAATCTTTTCTCGACCGGTGGAGTCATCGGTGAATTAAAAAATGCGATTAATTATACGCAAAACGGCAGCCTTAGTTAATGGAGCTCTTTCAAGGTTTAGCTGCAGGCAAATTGACTTTCAATTCTGATGTGAAACGCTGCAGAAATAACGATGAGATCATTGAAAAAGTCTAAACTCTAAAACCCATGCATCTTAGATAAAACTTCACTCGAAGACCACCCGTGTATCCTTCCACTAAGTATGTTTCTCACCCCTAACAAAAGAACATAACCTCCAAATTGGAACAGTGAAATAGCAGGAGATTGTTTCCAAATGGTGAAGTGGTTGATAGATTCTTACAGATTATATTGTGAGGAACCAGGTAGTACCAACAAAACAATTCCAAGCTGCGTAGTATGCGAAATAAATAGCGGTAAATTCTAGGCCCTGATGCTTGTCATTTTTCTGAAGTCCCTCGCCACTAAACCTGTCAGAGTTCACCTACAGCTTTATTGTTTGAACATTAAATCCGACAATCTTACTGTTTCTTTTTGGAGGTTAGGTTCTTTTGCAAGGGGTGAGAAACGTATTTCGTGCATACATGTACACTGAAAAAAAAAACTGGTAGTATTTATCATCTGTTAAGCTGATTTTTTGGCGGCTTCTAGGAAGTATGGTAAATGCAACGTACTTTGTGGTAAATTTCGTTAACCTGTTGATAAATTTTTCCATAATCTAGTAAAATTTACCATACTTTCTAGCTGAATCCAAAATCAGCTACGCAGATGGTAATTTCTATCAGTCTTTTTTTTCTGCATATGGGTGGTCAGTTTGGACTCAAAGCGAAGTTTTCTTTGAGGAGAGTAACTTTTTAATGGGTGTCTAGATATTTTTGTAACATTTATCATCAGAATTGGTTATCTATTTGCTGCGATCAAAACCTTGCAAGAGCTCCATTTGGACTTCTTGTTATCTGGACAGTATCTCTGCCATTGTAGTCTGAATAAGCGGTAGTTTACAATAGATTATAATTTTTATCCTGATAGTTGCTTTGAAATACGAGCATGACGATCAAATGGTTTGGACCTGACCACCACTGATCCTGTCACGGAGTCCGTAATTTCAACATACCTTCCCTGTAAGTTTTGAGCGAAAACGATTTTTTTTTTAGGGTTTATTATCATGGACCTTGATTAGATTTTTATTTACATGCAGGCAACATTTTGATTTTTGATTATTTGACAAGCAAACTCTTTAGTTTTCCTTTGATTTTTTTTTGCCCATTATTGTCCAATTATTGTTGCTCGTGCATTTGATTAATTAATCTGCATAGTTATCATCAGCTCATAGCTTTACCACGACCAATATAGGGCATTCTGCAGACTTTCAAGCTCCTAGTAAGGCGCATCTGCTAGCTAGTTACTTCTGAAGTAAGTGTTATAATTCATTATTAAAGGTCTTTCCTTCTCTGAACCTGTATCGATATCACCAACATCTTTCTACGGGTAATTGTTCATCAGTTGGAGCTCAGCACGTATTTTTCTCTTTTAAGTTTCATTGAAACTCTCACCACCACTTTGCTAAAAAAGTTTTATGTGTTTTGAAACCAAAAATGTTCTATAAAATCACGTTATTCAAGGTGATTTCTTATTCTTAGTGTGTCGATTGATGAATGACCAAAATCATGAAAATACTCAAACTTACAATTCTTTCCTAATTTTAGTAATTTTTATACGAATGAGGCTGTTGCGTACTTTTACTACAGATGGACAGAGTATTTTTTTTTTTCAAGAAAAAACCAGAAAAAAAATGATGCTTACACCTGAAATTTCAAAAATCCTCTCGTTGACTTAATCAAAGCCTTTGAAAAGTTTAGTGATGACAGCAGTGTCACATAGAGGTATCATAAGGGTAGTCTTATTTAAGGTGATTCTTCAACGTTTAGTACCGATTTCTGCCACCAGAGCGCTACCATTCGATTAATGTCAATTTACTGGCGGAAAGTAATTTATATTTAAGAAAACGGAGTGTCAGTCACTAGATAATCATCTGAAGAACGTCTCTGCATAATATCTCGTCAATAACTTCAAAAATAAGGCTGAAAGTACCAAAAAATTGAATATCGCATATTGATACAAGAATCGATTTGCGATATTCCATTTTTTGGTACTTTCAGCCTTATTTTTGAAGTTATTGGAGAGATTTTTTGTAGAGACTTTCTTCAGATGATTATCAAGAACCTGACTTTCCGTTTTCTTAAATATAAATTACTTTCGGCCTGTAATTTGACATTAATCAAACAGTAGGGCTCTGGTGACAGAAATCGGCACTAAACGCTGAAGAATCACCTTATTATGTAACGCCCTTCATGCTGACAAAGGAGATTCTGTTCTGTTGTAAAGAATCATTCTAAGGCTAGCTACTCCATGAATATCTTTACCTGCATGGAGTAAGTGACAAATTAGATGGGACTTACCCCATGGCAGAGTTCATTTCTTGAAAGATGGCAGACGGCAACTCAGCTGGTTTCCTGCGCCGTAGGTGCATTCGCGTCTCAGCACATCAAAGTCAGCATGTAGAAACACTAACTTGCCCTCTCTGCACAGTAAATAAACTAAGCTGTCATCTTATATCTTTCTCGAATGAACCACTATTTGTATTACTTTGTCGAAATCGATGCACTTTTTTAAAGATTTTATTAAGAGCTGTCGTTTTTTATGTTTGCAGTTGTTCACACAGAATCTTATGGAGATTTGTGTGTGGTGCAAACCATTGCAATTAATTGTGAGCGTTTATTGTCTGTGTATGCGAAGGCTTGTGGCCGATTTTTACAGACTTTTTTTTTTTGTTAAATTGTACTCAAAATCAATTTACTCAACAAAGTGTGCCTGAAAACCCCGGGAAGCAAAAAAAAACAAAAACTGTCCACAATCCACCATTAGACTCCATGTAAAATTCTGCCAATGAATAAAAAAAGACGGCTTAGGTAATGAGAAGATTTAGAAAGTTTGCAGTGTTAGTTTACCACTGTTTCTTCTTGTTGGTTTTTTTCTGAAAAGTGAAACTCGCTTCTTCTGAAGCAAAAGTTTGCTGCAGTTGCAGGTTGTTTTTCTTTTAATTTTCCAGGTCAATGGGCTGACTTTTAATTTCCTACCTTTTTCTACAGGCACGTTGTACTTGCAGTTTGTGTGAAAAACTTTGCAACTTTTTTTTTCTGACAGGTGGTGAACATCCTGTATGCGTCACGCTTGCCAGACTCATTGGCATGATGTTAGGTGTAATGAATGTTTTTTTTCTTTTTATTGAAGGACTACGGTTGGTTCCAGGACTAGTAGGACCTCCTATGATGCATCCTGCTTACTCAGCGGCAGGACCGATGGGCTTCCCGGGGCTACCGATGCATGCTCCCATGATGCCACCTCGTTTCAGATGATCAGGTTTGATGGGGGGACTGTGGCTTATTTTTCCGCCTGAGCATTGAGTCAATTTTTTTACGGAGTTGATTTTTCTCTGTCTCTTTCTCTTTTTCTCTTTCACTCTCTCTCTGTAGTAGTTTTTAAGAGGTCTCTCTAACTCTCTCTTAAAGTCAATGATGCCGTAGTAACTCGTGACATCTCTGGAAAAATAATCATTTTTTTCCCTCATTATAACTGACGTTCATCACGAAATGTGTAAATGTTTACCTGACAAGTGTTTATCGAATCAAAGTTTGCATAGTCTTTTGATGGGGTCGCAGTGAAGACATTACATTTGCAGTTGCACAAAGTTAATAAAAAATAGAAACATTTAGAGTTATTACAGGGTCCTATGGCTAGCCTTTGTATAGCACATGTACGACTATCCTTTGGGTACAAGATATGGCGGCGATAGTGGACTTTTCGATAATAGAAGGCTGTAAATGCAATGTTTTTGCGCGGAAAAATCATTTCAAGACTATTTGTTGAAGGTTACATTTTTAGGACGTGTCCTTCAGTTGTCAGAATTGATTGGCAGATGTGACCCGTATGATTCTTCAAACCCTTTTACTTTCTCCTCCAACCCTTCAGCTCTATCTATGTTTCATCCGTACAGCCTGTTTTCAATTCATGTCTTTCATTGATTGTAGAATTTTTTTAATGATTTCATCAAACCGTTTCATCCTAATCTAATTTTATTTATGCTGTAAAATTTGCCCGCTCAAGACACTTCAATTTAAGAAAACTCTTTGATAAAGAGATAATTTTTTTTATATATATCTACCCCCGGCCCTTCTGGAGAGCAATATTTCATTTTACTTGATTTAAGAAATTCACCATTTAGAACTTTGAATTGTATCAGCTGTAGGTTTTACTGTACATTGTTCCCTTTAGGCTTTATTCTGTTCTTTAATCATTTTATGAACCACAGAGAACTGAAAATGTTGCGTTGTCCTCCCCCTACGATTTTGAGGTTATGTCGTTCAAGCATCATCATTCTTTCCTGCGTGTAATTAGCTTTGCAAGTCTGCAATAGAATTCCGCCCTGGGAGAAACAAAGGTGTTTTAAAACCATACCAGAGGTGGTATAGGATATTGATTATGTAATATTTTTAGAACTTTAATCTTATTTACAAATCTGTGAATCCTTATTCAGAGAGGAAAAAATTATCCTTAATTACCGATTTTTACGCTGAGTTTTTGCTGTGGTGCAAAAGTAATTTGTTTTCTATTGAACTGTTTTTATTTAATCGATTCAAATTGAGTTCGAGTTGATTGTAGACGACTGCCTCAGCCACGAATTAATTATTGAGTAATGCTGTATTTTTTATTTGTCAGGGAAAGAAATTCCATGATTTCATCAGTGATGCAATAAATTTGTTTTAATTGTCTGTGAAAAATTTTATCATCCTCTCAGATCTTGGAAATTTCACAGTATCTTTTTTTGTTTTCGGTTTTTGTTTTAAAAAGTTATAAAAAATTGACTCAACTCTGACATGATTTGGCTGGACATTTTGAGTTACTTTTCTGTTGGATATTAATTTTCTGTCTCATTTTTATTTCACAATAGAGGGAGAAGACATCAAAATTTTAAAGCATGCATTCACATTGACTAGTAAAGGCTGTCCCAAGAATGATTGGATTTGACAACTGTAGGTTTGAATAAAAACATCAGCTTCTTACTGCTCCTAATCAATCAGGTTGCCCTCTCTGAGAATGGAAGCTGATGTTTTCATGAAAGCTGTAGAAGTGTCGAATCCAATATTTTTTGGGACAAGCTATACCAAGTTTTAAGAATTCCGTCTTTACAAAATTATTTCAAATTTGTCTGATTTTGATCCTAATTTTTGTATTAGCTTCCGGCTTGGTGACAATGACTCAGTGGAATGAGATTGAAAGACTGGTCTACTCAATTTGTCCGTCGGTCAAACTAACGATGGTTAGTTTATTTTTATTCTTTTAACTTGCATATCCTTCTCATTCATTGCTATTTTCTTTTATTTCATTTCCTGACCTTGAATGAAAGTTATCTTTTCCCTCTTGCTTCAGCATTCAACATCTTGCGGAGGGGGGAAAAAACGCACCAGTGAAATTTTGTGAAAAGTCATCATTAAAATCGTTTGCAATCAACAAATGATATCCTTTGAAAGTTGGTTGTGATCTTATGATTGAAAATTTGTAAATCTTGTTAAAGTTCATAGTATCAAATGAGCTGTTTTTCTTAATTTTTCATAAAATTACTTGTGTGATTTAAATCCCCCCTCCAAAAAAAAATATTCCTCTTGTCAGTTGCCATCTACCTCCCATTCATGAACTTGTGATCAGTGTTCTTAATCTTTCATTGCAATGATGCCGCGTTTCTTTCAAGCAGTTAAGTAAATTATTTTTCTTCGTTTTCCCCACTTCATTGTGTTTTGACATATTCATCATCCATTGAAGGTTGGTAAATTATCTGATCCTGCTTTTCTCAATTCAGCGTATTTTCAACGGTAGGTTTTTAAGATTGTCGTTTCCTCCCCCTTTTTAAAATTCTACGCTCACTTTGTCAGGGGTGCAGGAAATGCTTGATCATAAAATTAGATTTTATTTTTCTCTCTCTCACTCTTTAGAACTGGAGGTCAAAAATTTTTGTTGGAAGAGACTTGCGGTTTGCTTTGGAAAAAGAGCACAATAGCTTTCCCATAACTCGATCAATTGATCATTCTAATCCCAAATTTCTCTTGAAAATTTCTGGATGTTTCCACGTGTTTTTGAAAATTTTTGGAAGTTTCCATATTTTATTGAACATTTCTGGAAGTTTCCATGTGTTTTTGGACGTTTATGGAAGTTTTCATATTTTTTTCAATATTTCTGGAAGTTTCCACTTTTTTTTTATAATTCCTTGAAGTTTCCAAATTTTGTTGAAAATATCTGTAAGTTTCCAGTTTCCAATTTGCTTTTGAAAATTTGGAACTTTCTTAATCAAAAATCACGTTCATTTTTAAAGTTGAAACTACTTTTTGTAAACGCGCCATTGAGTTTGACACCATCTGACTGGACTCAACCTAAGAAAGAAGGGGGATAACAGAATTATAAAGCATCAATTTTCACTTCAAAAGAGTTTCGGAGGAAAGTTTTTGGTTGATTCTGTGAAATTTTAAGCGGTTCTGAAACATTCTGCACCTCTGCACGTTTCTCTTTCTCTCTTGCCCTCTCTTTTCCTCTCTCTTTTTCCGTCAGTATTTTTGCCTTCAAATTCAAGGGATATTCGTGTAGAAAAATCTTTCTATCTGCTGAATTTTTCGAAGATGTTTTTTGTTGTTGGTAGAGACATTTGAGTGATACAAGTCTGTTACGGGAACCTCTTTCCATCAAGATGACTTGATTTTTCAAGTCAAGATAGATTTTCAGTTCTAAACTCACCTCTCCCCCCCCCTCCCCCCAGCCACCCAACAAATCTCAGTAAAATAATTTAATGATTTATAAAGTATTTTAGCAAAAATGTTCTCTCTTTTTTTCTGATTCACGCAGCTTTCATTTACATATTTCTTTGTTTGTTTGTTTATTTTGTAAATATTTTTGATCATGTGTGGAAAACTGATCAATGCCCCTTGTACATAGTCTCTCAAGTGTAAGTCTGAAAAATCTCTGCTCCCCCCCCCCCCCCCCCCAATAACTTTCAATTGAAAACTCACATTAGTTGTGCTTCCAGAAACAAACACACTCTCTTGGTGACTATTTTTTTTTTTTTTTTTTTTTTGTCTACCCAATGACTGTTTAAGTCCAGACCAGACCGAAAACCAGAAACCATAGCATAGCATAGTTAAGACCAGAGCGAAAATGGCTTATTTTTGATGAATACAGTTTATTTTCACAAAATGATTCTTGAGTTTATCAAGGATCATTTTGAGAAAATAAACTGTATTCATCAAAAATTAGCCATTTTCGCTCTGGTTGCATTTGTTTTACTCTTGCAGACTCCTTGCTATTCCCAGGGTTTAAAGTAAAAATGCCGTAATCCCCACTTCTCTCTAATAAAAAAAAAAAAAAAAAAAGGCTGCGTTAGTTCTCTGTAAAGAAAAATAATGATCCAAGTGACCGATGATGTTTTCGCGTTTGTTTTTTCAATAATAATGAAGAATCTATTTTAAAATGTACTAAATTTAACCGCCACTGCTGTGTTGCAGAAAAAAACCAGACAGATTTCATAAATCCTCACATTCATTGAATTATCATGACTTCTAAAGAGTTTTAGAGATACCATTCAAGTATCAAATATTTTCCTTAAAATCGGTGGTAAAATTCTCTGAGAATGTCAAAAACTTCATGGGAGTGACTTCGAAATTGAGCTGTTTATCTTCTAATTGAATTTAAGAAAAGTAAACAAAAAAATTATACCGTAATCACATTTTGATCAGAAATCATGATTCATTCATTTCTCTTACTCCGAGCCCTTGAACTTTTTTGCATTCTATTTTCTCAAAGGTATTATGATATTTTTCACCACATAACTCTATTAAAAGTCATGATAACTCAGTGTTTTTCTTGATTTTGGATTGAATTTCAAAATTCTTTATTTTCCTCATCATCGCAGACTGGCGGTGAAATTTGCTGAAGATTCACCATCTATCAGCGTTGATTGTTATCTTGCTTTGCATGGCGTAAATCATCCCAAAACTCTCCACTTCAGTTTTTAGCGCACTGCCGACCACAAGTTTTGTTAAAGGTAACTGTAATTTATAAATTAGAGCCTTAATACTTTGATTTTTTTCTTCCGTTCTTTAATTTCAAGTTAAAAAAGCGTTGTAGCCTCTTAAATCTAATGCATAAGAGTAAGTACCCACATCAATTTTAATGAGCTATCATTTTTTTAGATCTATATTGTATTTAATTCTGGTGTATCTATGTTTTCCACTATATTTTGTCAATTTGTCAAGTAGGAAATATTTAATGGGCATTGGACATTGAGTCTTGATCAAAAAGTCTTTTCTGATTGAAGGGTGAAGGTCTCAGTCCTGGAGCATTGATTTAGCATTTTGCTTAATTTCAATGGAGAAAGAGAATTTTCTTTTAGCTCATAAGCTTCCTGTATAAATTAATCATTTGAGCGTTATGTTACTTTTTAATAAGTTCTTAACTCCGTTTCAAGAAATTTGATCGTGAACAACCATAGTGTGAATTGTTTTGGCTAAGTCCTGGCGATAGTTTTGTTATAGTGGCGGCTAAGTTGTAATTGCAATAGTTTTCGAGCTCGCCAGGTATGTAAACATTTGGCAACTCAGACAGGAGGTGAGCATTTAGCTTTGAAATCCGGTTTGACAGCCAGATGGCTTTTCTGGTTAAGTTGTCAAAAAGTTTGCATTTTTGATTGGGATCCATTAAAGCTATTGTAAAGTTTTCAATGCTTTTACACTTTCTGAATTGTTTTGAAGGCAATCTCAAGTCTATCTGGTCATGGCTGGCATTTCAAAACAATGCAATTCCATCCTAAAACCATCACTACCAACAGGACTGTTGCTGATTAGCTTTCAGCTTAGTGTAAGCAGCAATTTTACGCTATAACGTGTTATTCTGACAAATAATTAGACGGAATGTTCTTTAACTGAGCCCTTCATTTAATCAAGCTTTCTTTTGTACGTATATTTTTTTCTTTGTTACTCAGATTTATTCACCTAAGATTTTCTGGTGTCTTTGGTCCTTGCTTTTAATGAAGGTTCTATATTTACCTAGATGTAAGACAATCGATTATCAATTAAAAATTGTCATTCAAATGAATTCCCTCTTCAGTGGTTTTGCACCATAGAATCATATTTTAATTGTATTGAGGTATCCAAATAATAGAACTTGAATACCAGCTTAATTCAGAGTATTTAAGTCATGGATTAACTTACTATTTTGGTCAGTGTGGCTGAAAGATTGTGGGGCAAATAAATCTTCTCTTTCAAAACTGAATGATCTCAATCAAACCTTCAAAATGTCTTAATATCTTACTGTACTTACCATTCTGTGGTTTCTGTGGGAATCGTTGCACGGTCAAAGTGGTCACAGCGTGGTGGTCATGGCATAGTGGTTGGTGGTTAACTGGCTCTTGATAGCAGGAGTGCTCTTTTTAGCTTGACCCCACTTAAATACACACCTTTCTATTAATCAGTGATATTGCTCTTTTATCAGTGAACGATCTGTTGGCTGATTATGAACGATTGTATCGTAATGCTCACCGAGTTGATGATTGAGTGCGTGTTATCTTATGGGTGGTGCCATTCCGATAGAAACCCTCCCATCTCTACGTAAACTCTCCGATAGCTCAGTAGTCATCGGCTAATTTCCGCAGAGATGGGAGGGTTTCTATCGGAATGGCACCACCCCTAAAAGTAATACGCATCCAATCATCAACTCGATAAGCATTATGATGCTATTGTTCATAATGAGCTTGCTATTGCTTGCTGTTTTTTTTTTTTTTACCACCAATGAAAAACTTAAATTTTTAACATTTATTGTTATTTTTTTGAATTGTTTTCCCTTTACAGAACAAAATTTTGTTTGATGAACCAGGTATAAGAGATTGTCTTACATTGTGGTTTGTTTTTTCTCAGTCAGGACTGAAGAGCAGTCACTCTCCACCTCCCTCATGATTCAAACAGCCCAATTGATCGGCATTGTTTTATTTATTTCTTTATTTATTGATTTTTTTTTTTTTTTTCAAATTGGTCCGCCAAGATTGGGCTTCTATGACCTCAAAAATAAATAACTTGTCAATGTATTAATCTGCAGATTCCAATTTTTTGTCTTGATCCTTTTTCATGCTGTCATCAGCTTCAAGAGGAGGGTGTCGAATCTTTAGCCCTCCGAAATACTTCTCCGCAACTTCTTTCGAGTGCAAAAACATTTTGAGTTTAATATTACCCATTTTAATTTTTGTAGGAATGAGAGGAACTCGCTCATGTCTGTATTCAAATGATGCAGTCATTAAGTGGAAGGAGTTTCCCCCATTAGTCTCAAAGGTGAACATGTCCTCTATCCTTTTTCTTAATTTCTCGCTCCCCCCCCCCCCCTCAATTTTTTTTTTTTTTATTTTGCATCATGTACGAGAAAAATTTACCATCTTATTTTTCACTGTAAGATTTTGAAGTTGCCATTAACATGAAAGACTCGGAAGGTTTTGAAACTACCAAACGAGTTTCGGAAAATTCTAAAAGTGATGCAGGCAAAAACTGCATGTATTCGGATCTTAATGCCTGACCCTCATGTGTTGACCTCAACTAACTCAAAAAAATAATATATCAGAATATTGTCTAAACTATTATCTTGTTTCCTGAGAATTACCTAAAAATTTACTGCAGTTGCTGAGGAAGGCGATGTTTTTTGAATAGTCGGGAGTTTTTTAAAGTTCTTTTGGCAAATGTTGAAGTTATCAAGTGGATAGGCGTGAATATCGCATCAATTTTTCTTGGGTGTCTGTACTTTACGGTTGGAAATCGTCTGCAAAATGAAAAGCTCTCAGAATTCTGGGTGCAAGTCTGGGCCTTTAAAAACTAGCATGAACAAAATGCTGTAACGTGGAAATTGCTGTTTCTATGAGGGTCCTAATTCGTAAAACTCAACCCAGATTACATATAATTCTAGACCATTAGAGCTTTTGGAATTTAAGTTGGGTCTTCAAATGTTTGGTCAGGCGTCTTGATCCAAGATCTCAAAAGTATTTACCATTTCGTAGTCAACAGTATGCACAAATTGAAGATTTTCCCAGTGTTGGCAAGATTTTTATGTGACCTTTGCTCTAAAATGTTGCTGTTATTTTACTGTGGAAGTATTAAAAATGTTGAGCCTCGTTTCGAAAAGTATTGAAACTTGCCAAAAAGCAGCCCTGAGAGGAGCTCGTGAGATTACCTTTTCGTTATCTCTTTACTCGTAACATTCGTTTTCCCCTGAGGTGTAAATATCCAAATTTTCACCAGCTTCTCTGTTAAAAAAACACTTCTCCGGAGATCTTTTTTTTTTCGAATGAATAACCTCCTCGTAGGCACTCATACTCGAAAGTTTTTTGTTGTGAAATGCTTCTATGCTTTAAACCAAAGTCTTATTCAATAAATGATGTTGGAGCAAGAATCAAATGTATTTATGCTCGTAAAAAAGGGATTCTAAAATTAGCTTTGTCATAAAAAAATATACAACACATATTT